>OY728137.1:1569563272-1570777913 GCA_963277665.1 Viscum album
CATTACCCTTATAAATGGATTTTAGAATGCTCATTCATGAGGAAATGGCATAAAATGATTTATTATGGGATGTGTTTTCAATTTTCCCTTCATGTGCGCATACACCACCCGAAGGATTTGAGGATTCTAGCTTGGAGGTCGCTATGGAGATCTAGATCATTTTTTACCTAGCATGATAGTATTTGAAGAAAATCATTACTCGCACCATGACAGATGTATTTCCAATCCATGAATCCTCTATTGTACAATAATCATTGGGACGGGTTGGGTGGACTCTAGTGTCCTTCATGCAATGTCTTGGGAATTTATTATGATGTATGTGCATGGAAAAGTATAGGTATTTAAAATTTATTAAAAGAAGAAAAGGGAAAATGGTTCAAGGTGTTTCAGTTATATTAAAGAGTGATCAACCACTATGAGGTGATGTTAAAGGAGCTTTTAGTCATCACTACGACTCAGGATGACAACATCAATCACCTAAATTCCAAATTCATGGAAGCTAAGGCTATAGTGGTAGAGGAAAAATAAATGGTAGCCAAATTCTAGACTGAATAGAATGGAATGTGGATTGGGGCTACATAATGATGCCCTAATGCTATGTAAGAGGTGTCCAACCTAGTCAAGTAGTAGAAGACTCTGGAGGCCACTCACAGTTGTTGGTTGAGCTTGAACTTCTGATCAATGGGATAAATTTTTAGAATAATTTTGTAATGGAGGGGATCCAATATATTTATGACCTTCAAAATCTTCATTTTATTTGTTTAAAATTAAAAAAATAGATAATATTTCTTTTGAAACTTTTTATTATCACACATAAATTATATTCATGAGACAACAAATGATAAATCCCAATGAACATGTCATTCATTCTTATTGTGAGAAACAATGGATGACCATGTGATTGAAAATTTATATCATTGTTTTAGAAAAAAAGTGAAAACAAGGTGATAATAATTTTGGACTGAATAGTAGGAGTGATTAGGGAAATTGGGGATATGTCCATAGAACGAGTCTCTCTAAAGAGTTTACTTTCCTTTTTAATATTTGTAAGTACACAAATGGGGTAACCCAAGGGGAATTGAATTTTACTGGAAAAATTGGAATAAAGAGCATGAATCACACTATCCAATATCTTGAACACAAGGGGGTGGTGTGAAAATGTAGGATAACTACAAAATATATTCAAAACATAGAATCTATATCATTTTGATGAGGATAGGTAAACAAAAATGTGGGTCTAACACAAAAAATGTTTGAATCATGGGACCCATATCATATGTTTTTAAAAATCCTTCAAAGTCATGTGCCTAGGACGGTAGGTGATCCATGATTGGCCTTGCTCCATTTCTGTTAGGATGAGAAAATACATATTTAGATGAGGATGAGGAGGAAATTAAGGGACACACAATGTGTGGAGGGGAAATGAAGTAATTTTAAAATGTATTCCAACACTCCTTGAAATACTCTACAATCAATTTAATAAGATTTGATAGGAGTATTGGTCTGAATAGTGGTCAGAATCATTTTTGAGGGGAGAATCATCTCTACTTTCGAGTGATGGTTGATAATAGTGAAAATTTTGGAATTTTCCTAGAACATATGAAACGGTCTTCTTGGTCAAGGGGATAATATTCCTTTTAGTTTCCTTTCTTGTAATTTAGGAAATAAACACATAGTTTAACATCACATGGTGGGAATGCAGTATCACATAGTTTCATTTAATTTGATTAGGAAGTTGGGCATGCAGTTTAACATCATATAATAAATACATTCGATAAAATATGATAATGAAGTGTTATTGGGAAATTATTAAAAAATTTAACATCGTGTGATAGGTATGTGATTATATAGTTCGACATCTTATGATTTGGAAGTGGAAATACAACTAAAATAATACCCACCCATCCACTATGGTTTGGGTGTAAGAGGGTATCACAATGAGGGTACCCCTAGATGGCCTATTAGGATAAAGGGTTATTAGTAGACACTACACCAACAAAAATAATTTAGGATGAGTCTCACACAGTTTTGTGTCATGATTATTGGACAATGACTATTATTTTATGGTCATGGTGCATGGTCTATAGGGTGATCAGCCTAAAATAATTTGTTCATTGAAAAAAAGTGTTAACATGGGGTGAAATGGGGGCTAATGGACCCAAAACAATATGAAAGGTTCACAAGGGTACATTTACACAATTTAATGTCTTGATTATTTTACTAGTACACCTACTACAAGTTCAATGATCTTGGACCATGGGATATTAGTTTATATACATAGTGTTTGGACCAATTACATGAATTCTACAAATGGATACATGTATCCTGATAGAGTAACAACCCAACGTGAATTGGAAAATAATAAGGCCTAAATCCACTCCATAAATTCCTTAGGGGACTCCCAAATAGTTTAAATTTATGATTATTTGACATTTAAACTAGTATATGTTCATAGAGATCAGGGAATTTGAACCTATGGTGTTTGGAATAGAATGAACGTGTAGAATACAATCATGTATTGGGTTCCAAGGGTTGTCTTGTGACATAGAAAACATATGGGGATGGTTCCAAATAGTTTAATTTCATGCATCTAGTACCAAGGATCTTAGTTTTAAGTCATAGAGTTCAAACAAATGGGAAATAGATTAATGTCATAATTCATGAACCTAGGGTGTTAGTGTCCTAATGGAATTTTCATAAAATCAATGTATGGTGACCCAATGTCAACGGAGGGGAGTCAAAGGCCTCCTAAATATACACAAAACATCTCTGAGAGAAGTACCTCATAGTTTATGTTTTTTTTTATTAGGGTTGATCATCATAGAATGATATGTTTGGGTGACGATGTGAAAATCCCAATGTCAATTAAAGGCCAGAGGGACACAACCACAAATAAAAAATTCCCAGGATGACTTGTACGTGGTTTAGAATCAAGATATTTGGACTTGAACTCCTAGTGTAAGCCTATAGGGTTCAAGACATGGGAACTCACATGTCTTAACCATACTCGAAGACAATCTCTTTTTAGTTCTAAGCCCGTGTGAGCCATAATTGGTGAAAGAAACATGGAGATGTATGGAGTTACTATTGTTCACAAGGTAGAACACAATTATGGGAATAAGTGGATAAAATATTTGGTATGGAAGACCATGATATTCATAACATGGATAATTAATGTGTAGTAACAGAAAGATGGGGAACAACTATTAACAATGTTTAAGACATATATTCCATACCAACATTAGTTAAATATGAGGGAAATAAATGTAGGATCAACCATTGAACAAGAGACAAACAGGAGATCTGTTTTTTCCAATAGAATATATTTCATGGTGTGAGCCTAGGATGGAAGATGAGCAAGTGTGGCATGAGACCAGTCCACTAAATAGACTTTTCAGACAAGGATGATAGATATTATGAATGGTGGAATTAGGGAATCTTGTAGAGGGAATATTATGCTCTATGGTAGATATCCTATCATAGCCATGAAGAGGCTAGATGAACATGTATGTATGTGATAATCAAGCATAGACCAGAGGCGAAGGACTACAATGACGAGTCGATGGTAGGGTTGGGCCTAATAAAATACATCTGGGTGTCCTAAATATCTTGTATGGATAAGAATCAAGACACATATAATTTTGAATGGCAGAATGGTTGGATGTTAGATGATCTCACATTAAGAGGGGTCTCGACTCTATATGGGGTAAGATCATATATTAATATCATATGATGTGGTTTTTGGTGTGATGATTATCTCTTGAATTCAATATGGGGCATACATGTTGCATACATTGTAAAAATATTTCTTATCACCATATCATACATAACATATGAGGCATCATGTACTTTTTTAGTCAAGGTAATGATGCAGTTTAACATCATCCATTAATTTCATTCCCCTTAATTGTTTAAAGTTATACAACTCAAATGGTTATTGCTATCAGTTTTGGGCTATAGAGGTTAGATAGTATGGGTATCTATTGGTATATGGTCATAGAGCAAGGACCATGGGGGTACATGTGTCCAAAAGTGGTTTTTGTGACATGGAAGAGTTATATACCAATGTGAAATTATGTTATAAGGGACCATATTACACAGAAAACTTGAAAAACCACACCTTTAGTTGGCCTGATGGAAATAGGGATTGAAATGATTGATTATGAGTCGATGAATGGGGGTGTGACTAGGATGAGATATCCATGTGTCAATACGCATCCCATTATGGTGGGAATCAATCCACACATAGTTCTATGACACGGTGTTGTAAGAGATCAACATTAGAAATGGATTACCCTCGATAAGGAGGATATCAACCATATTCATATTAGGATCAAAGGTATCTAAAATTTATAATAGGTAAGGTTAATTTTTTTTTTGTGAAATGGATGTCTATGTTTTTTCATACCATATCTTTATGATAGAGAATCCCTATTTTATACTAAGTAAATCATATCACATTAAGTGGCATACCGTTTTTATAATGGATAAGGATAATTTTTATCATCATGTAATGGGGATTTTTTGAGGTCTTTCACACCGAGATTCTCATTATTTACTTCCCTATGTTAGGTCATAATGGAATATTTTATCACTAATGGTCCTATGAAAAGAAATAGGGAATATACCTAAAAAAGGTGGCACATTGAGAATTTTGGGGTGATAGTACAACATGTGTCAGTTTCTTTAATAGTGAATTTTTTGCTAGTTCTAATTATATAATTTTTTGGCATCACTATGTATCCAATGATAATGTGAGTATATTCAAATATATTGAAAGAAAGGTATGGAGGCATGATATTTCATGAACACTTGGGGTGAATCAAACCCTGAAAAAGAGGGGTGAATGAAAATAGTTTATGGAAACTCCTCTTGGACTAGGGATGGGGGATTTGAGGAGGATAATATAGTGAAAAAGAATAAAAACAAACATGAATGTTTTGGAGGGGTTCCCATAACACATAATGTTGCCTTGGAGGTAGTTACACATAATATATGTTCATATAACCTAGAACATCAAAAATAGTGGAATGCCATAATGCTTGGACTATCAGTAAGTAGTTTATATTCATTAAGATGGTAATATGTGTTTGATTTATAGTAATATGTGTGGAACGGAAGTGGAATATCCCATTGTAAAAGGAGTTCAAGTAGGCCCACATACCATTGAAATAACTAAAAATAAGAAAAACAAACTTTATGGTCAAAATGCATGAAGTGAAGAGAAAGGGGACAAACCAATTAATGGCATGATACTTATATGAGGTGATGTTTTTATAAAGGGTATCATTTTGGCATAGAATTAGTAGGATAAATTTGAATTGATACCATAAAGATTTCATACCACATGGGCACCATGAGTCCATCTACACATAGATTTTGGTTATAATAATGGGACCATAAATGTGGCCATGGGGTTGAAGGGTTGATAAATTTTCCATTATGACTAAATATGAGAAATAAAAGATTCTCTACATTTCACATGATGTTGGTAATCAAGCCACTTGTAGTTATATAACATGGAATGGAAGAAAACCAACATTGTAACTTGGGGAAATACTGTATGATGATGTAACTGATAAATCCCATGGTTGTCATGGGGAATATCATTCTTATGGAATTGGGTAAGGATATAATTTAACATTATATTATGAGGATGTTGGTTTTTTCATATCATATCATATGAGGCATCCCAATTTCCTACATGTTTATGAATTTGATCATTCCATACTTATCGCATAAGGAATATTAGTTGTATATGAGTTAGTACTATTTTTGATCATCGAATTTTTATTGCATGTGGAATCCTTATTTTATAGAGCTAAGATAATATATCATTAAAAATAATCCTAGATTTATTTTGGGTAATATCATAGTTTACATCATCTAATAAGGATGTACATAATTTTTGTTTAGCGTCATACTACATAGAAAATACGGGCAGTGAGTTTAAAATAATGGAGCACAAATGATAGGGAGTGAAATTAGTTTACATTCATAATTCATGGAACCCTGTTTAAGGTTTTATTACGTGTACCATTGATATTCTCCAATAGAATTAGTATCTGAGAAAAATGGAATAGTTGTGAGGTGTGATATGATCTCTATTTTTTGAAATCAAAGAGCATGCTCTGTCGATGTAGACCTAATGTATGATGTTTAATACTTCCAATAATGATACAACTTTGGAGGGTTTTTTCTAGGTATCATCAACATTCTGAGAACCAATACCATATAACACTTGAAGAAGTAGTAGAGGGGATAATTCTTTAATGAACACTCTCTCTATCCTATCCAGGTGCCTCTCTAGATTGTATAGGGCCCAGAGCATGTTTTATTCAAGGGATTCAAACTCAAAAAGATGGAATTATTCCATTTTTCATAGCATCAACTGATCATAAATATCTATTCAGAGTGAAAAAAAGAATCCTCTGTTGAAAATACATTCTATATTCTTTATAACATAGTGTAGGGGGCCACATGGTTGGAATTTGAAGTTACCATCTGATAGAACCTGAGGAATTTGTGGAGTTTGTATGACCTAATCTTATCATTTATTCGCACCATTTTCTATTAGATGTTATAAATGATTTTTAACCCCTTATTCAACCCATTCATAAAATTCAGGCTTGTCAGATGTATGGTTAGACTATATGTTTTACATGGAATAATATTTACTCAGCTCAATATCCCAAAATATAGTTCCATTATTAGTGAGAATAGATTTAATAACTTCAAAACTATGGAAGTTGTGGGAACCCATGATGTCGATCACATTCTAGGATTTGGATTCCTTGAGAAGATTCAATTATTACCACTATGAGATGAATAATATTTTGGTGAGAATGAACATGTACTGGAGGGATTTTTTTGGATGGTATGACTCTAAATGTCAAGTCCCCATGCTATAGAGGGCCAATAATATTTGTGGGTGTAGAGAAGCTCTAGAAGTTTCTGCACAAAGTTGGCCAGGATCTAACATACATGAAACCTATTGGTGAGATTTATGTAGACATTTTTAATGTTGGGATAGATATAACTCAATGATTCAACATAGTGGGAGAGATTCATTTCTACATACTGGGAGCCATAGGACCCATCTTGGACTTACTACATAACCCATCGGATCTCAACTATGAGGATAAAATAGAGGATAATTTCATCAAATACATGTACCTTTATGACCATAAAAAGTTAAATCCCACTATTGAGTGTGACCATTTCTAAAATTTAATGGATTAATTCTTTCTATGCCCGGTCTAGTCGGATAATTCCCAAATGTACGTACCAAAAAAAGGGGGGTTATCAAATCAAGCATTTTCATCACTGTGAGGGAAAGTGAGGGACCTGGAATAGATAAAATTATACTCAAATGGTTTACCTTTTGCATCCCATCATCTCAAGTGATAGGGGAAATGACCCTCTGATGTATCACATGAATGACTAGGTCATCCTAGTCAGGCTCTGCAAAAGACATGGTCAAACATTCTAAGGTGTTAGATCAACCATTCTTTGACAAGGGAGCGTGATTAACATCTATATGGGTAGGGAAGTGGTCCATAAACTAATAAGGATGGCCTAATTGGGGTAGTATCTCATTCTTCCTAACAATTTAGTCACCATTGATCTATTTGATGACTATCTAATATTCTCCCTTCACACTCAAGCAGGAGATATCAATCTGAAGGACCAAATCAAGGCCAATAATAAGAGCCTGATACTCTAAATTGTCACTGGTTTATCCTTATGATAGTATGAATGAATATAGAATGGTGAAAAATGTAGGTTTGATAAAGACGATCCCAAGTGTGCCATGTTAATCTTGGGATAATTGAGAATTTTATCAGAAGGGCTCTAAGAGGAACTATAAAACTGCATCTTACAACATGACATGACCCAGTCAACTATGTTGATATACAAATCTAGTAAATCAACATCCACGAGAATCTATTTAGGGTAAATATGGGTGTCCATAAAATATTATATTTTATTCCCTTTGATATATATTTTTGGAACAATCTTGATGATGAAATGTAGAAGGATCACTGCCTAGTGATCCAACTATCCAGTCCGCAATGGGGGATTGAGAATATACATCATCATGTCCACTAGAGACACCATATGTATCTCATGATACAAATAATAATTCCAAAACATGTACACTATAAAACTAGAACAAGGTATCTTTTCTCAATAGGGGTGTATTTGGTCTCCTCATTAATAATAATTCCAATAAGATATCATAAAATATTTTCTATACCATAATTATTTATCTAGGAAATATGGGAACCCAGGGAACATTCTCTGGTGGTCACGTAGTGAACCCTAACTTTACCATAGAAAGAAGGAATCAAAACAGATGGTTGTAGCAAATATTTCTTGATTACTTCCAGAAACATATGTAACTCCTCATCGAACTAGTAAATTATTCATTCCTTCATTATTTTTGGGAAGGTAATACACTTACACTATAGTTTTTTAATAAATCTATGTATGTAGTCTATGTTTCCATGGAGACACACCAACACTCAATTTTTTTGGGGATTCATATGATTTATGGAAATGATATTTTCTAGGGGGTTTTGATGACTTTTTATATTAAGAAGAATAAAGAAAATATGCTAGTGGTAAACATGAATGAACACATGAAGGGATTAATCATTAAATGTTATTATTGGAGGAATATAAACTCCTTAAAAATAATCCTTAAGATGGTCATATTGTTAATTGGAATAAACTAATAGTTCATCCACATTTTATTCCACTAATTTCCCAAATAATTGTCTTAAAGGTGTTGTTTAGGGCCCCCTAATAAGTGGCTAAAAAAAATTTCAAGCTGAAGGGAATCAAATGATAGTAGGAGGTCCCTTGAGGTTCCTTGAAGGTGGTAGAATCCTCAATCTTGAGGGTCTACTCAGATCAGATTGTACCTAGATCATCCATATATAAAAGGAGATGGCTTGATACCTGACTGTTACATCAATCAACACCTCTATCACTGGAAGGGAAGAATAATCATTCATTAAATGATGGTTGAGGTCCCAGAAACCAATCAGAACCTTGATATACCAATTATTATTCCTAATGGGGATGATGTTTAAAGGCCATCGTGGGTACATAATTTACCTGAAATGGTGGGTTTCTGCTATTTGGGTGTTAGCTATTATAAGAGATATGTGATATAGTTTGAAACTGATAGGTTTGAGTGAATTAACACTCCAAATGATATGAAAACCTCTCTGGTCAGTCCATGGGTAGATGATGTTTACTAACCACCTAAATGAATTTAGTTTTCGATATGAATCCACCAATCTCAATCTTAATCCAAACATTTCCATGTGTTTTATTCCTTCTATTTTCATATCTTTGAATTATTAAGTCAGATTGAGTCAAATATTCTTTTGTTAGTCCCATCTTGTGGAGTGTCCAATTTTGTATTATGTTAATCCCAATACCATTGTCCACCAAAAATTGGTTGATCTCCATCCCATTGAATTAGTCTATTATGTATAGTGGGAATATGTTCCCCTTCATGAGGAAACCCTCATATTACCCTTTATAACAAGATGATGTCTTGGAAATCCATCATCACTGGCCTCCTCTACCTATTTAGACTTTTTGGAATCTACCACAACTTCAAACTGGAGAGAAATTTTTAATGCCTCTCCAGGGGAATAATTTATTTCATTCGATTAAAAAATATCCTCAATGAACTAAATCCTCTTGAGTATTACATCATGATATTTCATCACGTTGTACATTCATTCCTAGTGTATGTGTTTTCCTACAGGGGATCACACCTTGGTAAGGGGCACAATAGATAATGATAACTAATATGAATAAAAAATGTAGGCTATGTAGTTCTATGAATATTATAATTCTAATTAGTTAAATTTTTCTGAACTATGGTTGGATGACTATTTGTTTGATGAGGTCTATTTCTAGATGGATGGAGTTAATCATGGTGTAGTTTGGCTGATCTTCTCGGTCAACTAACAGTCTTGGATTTGGAGGCATACATGAAGAGTCATACTGAGATAAAATATCATTCAGATCTCTAATTAAATCATATTTTTTGGTATTAGTATCATGAATATCCAAGATTGAGTAACTGTAATGAGCATTATATTAAATCACATGTCCTCATACATATTTTCAACAAACATTGGTCAGAACCACCCAAGGTGATTATATGGAATTCCTTACTATTGAGCATCATGAATTGGTCTACCATCTCAATGGAATTCTCAGAGATGTATTCCTACACTTCCTCCATGTAATGGTCTAAGATTGGTTGAAACCTGAGATAATTTCCCAGTATAGGGGGTATGAAATCCCCAAGGGCCCGAGATGGCTATGGATATATCTAGGGACTCTTATTTACTTTCTACCATTTGTGCATTCACTTCTAATATTTTTATGTATGTGGAATAAATGCAGAAGAAGCAGCAAGAGGGTGTTCTAAAATTACCAGTCGTTTTATATTTCTAAAATGGGAGTGGATAACACCATGGGTGTGAATGACTAACTATTGATCCAAACGATCATCATATATCTTCATACCATGATTGTTACCATGATTTCATTCACTAGATCATTCACTGTCACTATTGGGATTGATGGAGAAATGTGTCACCTATGATGGAACATAACCCAAATTGACTAAGCCATGATACACATGTTCCTGGAGAAATTCATTGAAAATGTAACATTCTATGATGGTGTTTCCAACGATACTATGGTATGTAAAATGACTTTGAATACTAGTCATTCAAACATCACATGGTTTATCTCACTCTAGAAACATCATAATCATATTCTCTAAGGAGTCGATGATGTATCTTAAGACCTATTAATACCTAAAAGAATGTCTTTAGTTTCTTTCATTTGGGAAGGTCACTATATGAAAAATTAATTTTAAATTTAACACACTTAATCTAGAAATGTGTTTTAGGGAAATATAATTTTTAATTATTAAATCTATATTCATATTAAAATTTTCAGGGATGATACTTTTAATTTCATAAATTAATTTATTAAAAAAAACAAACTGATATGAGTCTTTCAATTCAAGAAAAAAGATGAATATCACTTAAAAAATATTGATTTTATGAAAAGAAAAAAATTGTTTTTATGTTATTGATACAATTTAATATGTTTTAAATATGTTTTCCTTAGGTTTTATAAGTTCAATAAAAAGTTTAAATTAAATGTTTTATTCCTTAAATTCAAATTTTATGACATAATGTTTTATAAACATCTATGTAATTCATATATAGTTGTAATGTCATGAAAATTTAATAATTCATGAAAACCATAAATTGTGAATAAAAATTAACATTTTAAAAAAAGTTCAAAAATTCATTACAAGTAAATTTATATCTATTAAACTCAAAAAAATTAATTATTTTTTCAAATGTCAAATTATAAATATTATATTTTAATAAATTATTTAATCAGTTATGTTTAAAGATTTCATTTGATAAATAGTGTTTCAATATATCATTTACCTACTATAATGGAATCATCAGTATTACCATTTCATTAATTTTAATTTTTAAATTATTTTTAAGATTATGATGAAGTGATATTATAAATTTTATACAAGATGTTTAATTTATGATATGGTCTTATTTAAGAACCTAAAATTGAATGTTGGTCATGATGACTAGTTTTCAATTTATCATATATTTGAATAGAGATTTTGGTAATTTATATTTATGTATGATAATTCATTTATATTATGAACATTGCAAGATAATATGTGTGGAATCTATAAAAATGGTTTAACATGTAAATTTCTAATTATAAATATTGTAACATAAAGTACCTTAATAACGGGATTATGAAAGATAATGTAATCTAGAATTAATATTAATATATATGAGTAATGATTTATGTATTGTGTCTCATGTATTTGAGTTATAAAAATATCACTCTTACTATTGGTTATAGTTTTGTGATAAATTTAAGGTTTTAGTTTATGAAAATAATTTTGGTTCCTCTGTTTTTTATGCATTGGTTACCCAGGGATATAATATTCTTTAGGTAAGATAAGTATTGTTTATGTCCATATATTTGGGTGATTATGTTTAATTGTTGGTATATCACTTCCATATAATGATGTCTGATCATTGGGTGGTAGGATGAGAGTATTGACCTCCTCTAAGAGTGGAGTTAGAGTGTTCATTTTTAGTGTATTTTCTATTTATAGTTCATATCTAAGTTGTCTGTAACTCTATAATATATGGTATAATTGTAGGACTGATTTTTGTAGAGTTGGGTATGGTATTAAAAGTAATCTATATGTGAGGATACTTCACAATGTTAATTTTCTTATGTTATCTGATATAGATTTGTAGTTTCTAGTCTAGATTGGTGCTTTCATTGATTTTTCTTGATAGGCTAGAGGTGTTTTTCATAATTATCTGATCTTATGAGTGTTTGATTTAAATTAACCAATCAGGTATAGAAGTGGAATCTCTATATGAATTGACTCTTTTACATTAGGTTAAATATTTGTAATATATTTATGAATAAAATAATGGAAGGATGACTGCTTAATATTTTAAGAGTCAAAATGAAATTAAAGAAACAGTAATCCAAGATTGGGGTATGTGATAAAATATAATGTTCTTAAATGGTATATAGTTTTGTTGATTTAATTTTTAAGAGATGATCTTTAATATTATCAAATTATAATAGGATGTATTATTTTATATAAGTGAGTAATGTAATGAATTAATGAAGTAATTGGTAGGATGTGGATATTCATAGTGGTTATTCTTGTAACATTGGTAGTGATATGTTATATTTCATAGTGATAATTTACATTTTAATATAACTACATTGTTTAAATGGATATTAAATCAGATATATTAATATTAAAAATTATTTTATTTTATGTGTATTCATATTGGATGTTATTTGAGTTTCATTTTATTTATTGATATAAAAAATGGGTTTTCAAGGATTATGTTTTTATGATGATACAGATAAAAAAGACAGAGTGAAATGGTTATGGTTATAGTGATATGGTATGACTATAATGGAATTTTTTGTTGATATAATTTTTTAATGATTCATGGCCTCTAAGACTATTGGAGAGTGGTTCTTGTATCAAATCAATACAATTTTGAGTTACAACGTCTCCAAACTATCAAGTATGAGTTCTAATACATATTTATATATCCATTTATCATATTATATTATAATGATATTTCCAACAATGACTGATAGTGATGAATTTTATGTGAAAGTATATGGTTTATAGTATGAAATTAAAGGTAGAGATTCTGATGACATGGGATGTTATGAAACTCACTTATATATGATTCCTTGTGAGAATCAAATTCATGATTCTAGCTTCACCTTAACGGTATATTTCATAAATGTATATCCTAGGACATTTATTTTTCTAAGATGTTGAATTTATTAGATACATAATTATACTATGTAATTCCATGTTCTCAGCCCTCTATAATTTCTTGAGTTATTTTATAGGACATTTCAAAAGGGATTTGGGATGTTAGTGTTTGGGTGACTAGAGAGGATTATTATAAGGATTCCCAAGAATTGAACCCGATTACATTATGTATGTTTTCATAAGATGTATATTTAGTTATAGGAACTTATTAATTTTAATATATATATGGATTTTATTTTGGATTTAATTTTCTTTTTATATTAATTATCAGGCTATTCCACCCCATAAATGTGATAGATACCCTCAGTGTCTATTGTAAAATTATGACCTGTAAGAGGTGGGATTTTAGGGAAATACACATATTCACTACCAACCTATGTTGGGTTTTTATAGGGATAATTCATTATTGTTAAAGGTAAATTGATCATATAAAAACATAACATCACTTCTTCTACCCTAAATAACTTGTAATCTTCATCAATAATGAATATCTCCCTTGTTATATCCATATTGATTATGTTAATCCTCTCTTTAAATGAATTTTACATGGTGTGTACACTACCGTGATTTTTCTCTTGAAGGATTCTAATTTATTTAACATTTTTTAAACCCTAAATGTTCATGTTAGATTTTTATACAATATATGTTGTGTTGGAGTTTTTTTACAATATATGGAATTGGAATGCGGGGAGTCGGTATTGGTTGTCATGCTTGACAAGCCATCTATAAATAAATTTTATATTAATATTAAATGCTTCCTCATATAGTATGAGAAGTTCATGTTTTTAAGGTTGGAATATGTATTTATAATTATATTTGAATTAATTCAAATATCTTTTATGTGGAATTTGAAATATTTTATATGACAAATGTATATAATGATCATCATGTTCTATTTTTGTATGATCATATTTCTATGAATCATTTTATGGAAAAGGAATGTAAGTTACCCGAAAAGTTTAATCATCATCCAATATTTCATAAGGATAAATGAGATTTTTATAGACACCATTAAAGGTCATGTTACCATGAAAATGAATATATATAAGCATGAAGGAAAAGATTAGGCTAGAATGTTCTCTACATAAGAATCGTTTCATGTTGTTTAACGATAAACGAGTCTGTATAAGAATCATCATGGGTTTTCATATGGATCACGTTCTATGTATGCTTTATTTTGAGAAACAAAAGGACTTTTCCACTTTTGAAGAGATCATTGTTTTGGAAATTTTGGGAATTCTGAATAAAGAATAAAGGATGTTTGTAAGGATCATATGTAATGTAATATAAAGCTTTGTGTATCCACATCATCAAAAATTAGAATAGATAATGTGTACCTTCTAATATTCACTGATTGATATCAATTATAATTTATTTTTTATATTTCAATAATATTTATTCAACGATTCAAGATAAATGAAATGTGACAATAATAGAGGAACACTATTCTAAAGATTTTGTTCAGAGATTTAAGCTAGAGATCCGTGAATAAATACTGTAATTAAATATGAATTAATTTTGGTCAAAAAATAGAGGATATATAACCAAAATAAAAGGATGATATATATATATATAAGAATCTATTTTCCTGATTTAGATGATGTTTGTGTGGTTACTAAATGATTTAAATACCATCATTATGAAAATGATAGAGGATTATATATTTTTAATATATAGAAAGTTAAAATACATGTGTATTCAATATATACATATATATATTTGTGTTGATAACTAAAAAAATGAGGGGGTAGGCAATGCTATTCTCTTGAATAATGTTTTAACCGAGTAAGATAGATATAAGACGAATAAATCTACATAGTATTTAGGACCCAATTATTACGAAACTAAATTGGAAATTTTTGTATGAGAGTATGGTATTCTAGTCGTTAAATATGAATAATGATGTTCACCGCCACATATGAAAATTAACGGACGAGACACAGGTTCATCACTACGAGGTATTATATTTCTCCAGAGATAAAGTATGATTTATTATGAAAATTTAAGAGTTTTATGTCTATAAGTGAAAGGGAATCAATGAGTAAACCAATGGATTATCTATATAGATATGTGGATGTACTAAAATATAGACATGTTTTTAATGTAAAAGTGGACTAATTTGACTTAAATATGTAGTAATATTCCACAATGTTGCACATAAAGGTGGTGAAAGGGAAGTGAGACAAGATCTATACTGGCCCAACCTAAAAACCATGTAATGTTTGTGATCCTACATGTAAAGTGATAAATACCTTGTGTATCCACCGAACTTGTGAAATAGTAAATTTTAGTTCATCGGTACACATCTAATTTCTCAATCCATAGATGCATCCATGTGTTAGTGAACCATGTAAATCATCATTTCCCCAAAATATGACCTTTACTTCTTTCAGTTTTGGTATTTTGGTGATTTTGTGAGTAAAATACATTAACGATCAGTTGACATTAGATACTACCTATATGGGACCAAGATCTAAACAAAGTAATTTGTTAAGTGGATCAAAAGTTTTAAATCATCTACACCCTAAAATACCCTCTAACGTTATCTCAAGGTGGATTAGGGACCTAACATGTATTATAATATACCAAACTATGTTTTCTTAGTTTTAATAAAAGAAGTAGTTTTTTTGGATTTTTTCACAAATTGAGACAATTTTAGAGACACAATTTTAAATGGTACCAAATTCTATATGTAGTAGAGGGAGTATAGAATATACATGGAGGTAGGTATGGAAGTCCCTCAAGATTTTTTTCCATGAAATAATTACTCTCTTAATATAGCATAAAATTTTATATTAAATAGTTTAAAATAATTTAAATATGAATTGTTCAGTTAATAAGGTCTCAAATAAATATCTAAAGGTCGATATTTTTTAGAATAATTCACATGGAAGGATATTTAATTATATGTGTATTAAATTTGAAACATTATATGGTATGGAATCTATTTTTTTTTAAAAAGTAAAATATAACCACAATAGGATGCTAGAATAAAATCTAGATGAAAATTTTTATATGTCTAATGGAAATAAAGGGATAAATTATAATTGGGTCTCCCATAATAAAGAATCACCGAAAAAGTAAATGAATTGTAAATTTTTTATTAATAATGATGCTAACCTTTTTTAGATAAATATTATAAATTTGAAAGTTCAGACTCTCCCACGAAGTTGAAAAAGGGAGATTTCAATGAATATATGAAAAATAATGAAGTTAAAAATATATAAGTTATTCACAAAAAATCCAATAAAATACTAATTCCACATAAGGAAAGTTTGATAAATAGTAAGTAATGCATTAAGTGAACTATTCCTTCATAGTAGATCTATCATAAGAAAATAAATGTATAAAAAGTGGGGGGATGTCATTGAAGTGTGATATAAAGAATATGGAGTGTAATAATGAATGAACTGAGTAATATACTTGAATAAATAACCCATGAAATCAAAAATAAAGTATCAAATAAAAAATAATTGAAGGAAAAAATGATACCAGTTAAAAATAAAATTGTGGATAGGATATGTGTTGGCATGGAAGGTGACTCAAAAACTAAAGAGTTGGATATAATGATGAAGTATAAGGATAAAAAAATTAGGGAACGTTTTTATAGGATAAAATGATATAATGAAAATAATATGTCAAATCACATGGAAATATGAACCAGGGAATGAAATAAACAATTAAAAATAGAAATCAATAAATAATAATTCATTTTCTAAATCAAGAAGTACGATTTTATTCCATAAAAAAATATATATAATTTATCCCTTAAGAAGGTTTCTCTAAAATGATACCATTGTGGAATAATTGGGATAATTATAATCACATGTTTAAATCCCAAAGGCACGATAATAAAAAAAATAAGTTTTCCTCAATATCTCAACAAACAAATGGTATGAATTTGATGGGATATGTTCTCTTGTTCAAATATTGGTCATTTTGAATGATATCCTAGAAAGAAGTTATTAATGAAAGACACAAATAAAACCACTACTCATGTGACTTATATGAATAAGTTTTACATTTAAAGAATGTTTATTGTGATGGAAAACATATTCACTAATTTGGAGTATAATTATTTAGATCAGAAAAGGGTGCTTCAGGATTCGTAATTAGTTTAATCATAGTATCCCTAAAGGAACAAAATAAAATTGATCTGGAAATAACGTTTAAATGTTTCACCAACTATGAAAAATAAGTTCAAGATATATCTACTAAGGAAGGAGATGTCTAACCCAAAATACATCGACCTAAAATAATAGTTATTCCAATGTCTTATTACATAATCCCTCATAATTCAATAGATTAATAACTGTAGAATAGAAATTCAATGAAAAAATATGAATGATAAATAAATCCAAGGAAATTCATTAAAATAATAAACATATATATGTGGGATTAGTCTAATAGTGAAAATTAATCCTAAGAACATAATGAAAAGGTACAAGGAGATCATTAAAGGCGAATTTGGGTAAGTGGTATCAGTCAATATATATCCACATGGAAATGATTGAAGAGATAAACCTTTGTGAATGGTATGAAAGAAAAACTAAATAATGGGGTATTGTGTTTCCTTTACCTAATTCTAATATATCATAAAGGAATGTGAGAATTTGAAGGGTTGGTTCTTCATAACCTACACCATTTATTAACATGGTGAAATCTGGTTTACCCCACTTTACATTTATTTAATTATTTTAAACTATTTATGAAGTTGTGAAAAATATAAGGTGTAAATACAAACCATGGTTTGGATTTGATAATAAATCTCATGTGTGATATTTGAAAGAAAATATCTTGAATTTGAAAAAATATAAACAACTTGTGACCCAATTGGAATCATACGTATGCAGTCGTAACTAGGTCAGGCCTAACTCATCTAAAGGTGTTAAAAATAAATCCATACTCCAAAATGTATATAAAAACTACATGATGAAATGGATTTTTTATTGAGTATTGAATTTATAAATAGAAGCATGAATTTAGTTTTAAAAATAAATTAAATCCATATATGAGTTAGCTAATGGTACCATGATCAATCATAATTATTACAAGTTAAAAAAGGTCATGAATTTGGTAGTAGTAGTCTACATAAATATTAGGAGAGTTTTCAAGTTCATTGGTCCGTAATAATAAGTATTAATTTTGTTTTAAGTATTTTTTTATCGGATATATGTTTAGTAAATCTTTATCCATAAAATAATGATATGTGATGGAAACTTCAACATGGATGAACCTTATATTTATCTATTTACATTCCAAAAAATCGTATCATTTTTTAATTTTTACTTGATGCACAATTTTTTTTTTGGAAAATTTTATTCCTAATATGTTGAATCCCCACACATAATTAAACATTAAATAAATATGATGTTTCAATTTAGGGGGAGTTCATAGTGAATGGTTGAATGTTTATTAGTATTATTTGGAAAGAAAAGATCCCTATGATGTATGGAGGAACATGTAATTAATTTCATTCCACTAGCTTATTTGTAAAATGTTTTATCAATTGATTTTTAACAAGTGGAATGCTTCCCACTCTCATTATTTTCACTCTATTATAATAATGGTTTGGTTTGATAATGTAATGAGATAATAGGTTGTGTTTTTATTTAATAAACTAGATGTCTTTTATTTGTATGTGTTTTAATGTAAAACTAGTGTGCGGTATGGATATTTTGATTTTGTTAGTAAACAATCCTTATTTTTCACATCGATCATTGGATTATTTGGCCTATTGTATTTTTATACCAACTCCAATTCAATATTTAAAATTACATTTATATTATTTTTTTGATTAAATACAATTAATTTTCTAAAAAATGTTAAAATTTGTCTAGAATGAGTATTTATAGAGTTAGAAGGTCCAACCAAAGTGTATAGAAATATATAAAAAAAACTAAAGTTTAATAAATTAGTGATAAAAATTAAAATAATATATTATAGATAAATTAGAATGATTTTTTGATATTTTCCCCAAAGGGGGATATATTTTTGGGGTGATGTTGTCTACAATAAATCTAAAAATAATAGGGGATGATGTTAGAGAATGAATAATCAATATTCTATAAAAAAAGTGGTGATAATTTGATGGAAAATATATATGGAATTATATTTGTATAGAAATGATAATGATGGGTATAATAGAATACATATTAAATTCATATTTTGATATATATATAATCATTGGATTTGGGGATTTTTAAATTTAAGGTTATATTGTCCCCCAAATCAAAAGGTGTAGATTGTTGTAACCCAAAAGGATTAAGATAAATGTTTTAGAATATATGTTAATCATAGGGTTAATAACAATATATGGAAATGAAAAGTGTTTAGTTGGTATTGGATGTCAATATTGATAAGTGAAAATTTTATATAATGTATATGGAATATTCAATGTTTCATATAAAAGTTTTTAAAGTTCATATTTTGATGTCTATAATTGTTATGGAGGTATTTGGATGAATTCTATCAATTATGGTTTTTTTAGAATCATTAGAAAATTTTTATATGTTTGGAGTTCGTAATTATCATCCTATTCGATGTAATTAGGATTAGATTCAAAAGGATAATTTCATGGATAATTTATAGAGGATATACTATGTGCATAGGAATCATCATTTTTTGTGTAAGGGTGAATGTAATTCTATTAAACATCATTCAAGGTTGCAGAATGATGACTCTAATTCTATGAAATAATGAAGTTGTTGTGTAAGCATGAATATACTTTACAAAATTATCATTTAGAGTTTTGTAATGATAACTGATTATATCGAATCATTATATTTTTTTAGGGATTAAGGCATGCATATTAATTATTCTTAGCTGCGTAACGATGATTCCCAGCTCCATAAAGATCGGTTACATAGTAACTTTTAGTAGTCTGATGATGTCTTGAGGTAAGCTCCTAAGGACTATTTTCACATTAATTTGATGTCTGGTGTTGACATATCCATATGCACACATCCATTTAAAGAATTCCACATGCAATACATTGAAAAATATCAATTATAATTCATAATTAATATTTTGATTATATGTATTCAAAGATTCAATCTAGAAGATGTGTTTCAATGTAAAATGTGAAATATTATGAATATTTCAAAGAGATATTTAATTTCTGTATTTAGGAAAATTATATTGAATTAAATATATTTTTATGGTTTTAAAAAATAGTGTATATATAATAGAAAAAACAAATATAGATTTATTTAATTATTTTATAGGATACATTCACAATTCATAAATGATTCATATATCATTATTCAGGAAATAATCATTATTAAATTGAAAATTAATGGAAGGAATTATAGTAGTATTTTCGTATAAAAAGTATCACAGTATAAAAAATAGAAATGTGTCTTTATGTATGAGATAAATTAATCCATGTGTGTCTTATTATTCTAATTGGGAAAATTTTTTGAGACCTCTGAGATTTATATAAATAAAAAATGATAGAGATGGAGGAACTATTGGGTTTCCATATCAAAGGTATGGATGATATTTCATAATGAAATATTAAAATTAGGTGGACTGATTGTGACAAAGATTAATTACAAGTTAAATGGAGAATGAGATGTGGAGATTAAGAGAACCATAGGTGGAATGTATTTTAAATACACACTATGGAATTAGTCAGTTGATCTGGGTTTGGATCTAGGTTCTAGTTGTGAATTTTTTATCTTCTTGATTTAGAAAAAAAGAAATATATAGTGAGGAATGAAGAGTTGATCCATCCCTATATAGTATACTTTTTTTAATGTTGATGGAACAAAATTATTTTCATTCCCTACCCTTTTCAAGAATCTAATTTGTACCATATATTAGGGACATATAATGATGATAAGAAAAGATGTTTCTGTATTTTTTTAATATGGAAAGATACATCACATAATAAATCTACATATTTATATTCATCAAGACTGTGGAAAGGAAGGGGTTCGAAACTGGCATTCCACTGAATAGTCTGTTAATTGAGAGAGAGAGAGGATGAAACCAACATGCTATTAATGAAAAAATATCCAGGAGAAGTAAAAGGTGGTTTTTTTGTTATAGAAAATTTATTGTAGTCACCACAGTTGAAGGAATGTGTTCATTACATTTCTATATGATGAAAGTGGAGTCACATGTTCATCAATTTGTGGTATTATCTTCATAGAGTGAAAAATAAAGAGTTGATATGATAGTGGTTGGATTCATAGAATGCCTCTGAATGAGAAGCTGTGACAAAATCAATGTTTCATCTAAATAAAAATTATAATTAATATAACCAAATATTTTTACTAATGTCCTAGGGGAACAAATTTACATAAATTATAGAGTTATCTACCATATAGTACTGTGAAAA
The DNA here is from genome assembly GCA_963277665.1 of Viscum album. Lineage (NCBI taxonomy): Eukaryota > Viridiplantae > Streptophyta > Magnoliopsida > Santalales > Viscaceae > Viscum > Viscum album. Next base: position 1,569,585,046 of record OY728137.1, read on the forward strand.
GAATAAGGAAGTTCATTCATCCATGGGTGATAGTGTTCCATCCCAAAAACCTTGTACAATTAGTGAGCTTATATATTGAATGTTTATAATATTTTGTATCCATCGAACTAGTGATGGAGATGATTTTTCGTATCAGTTGTAACAAACCTTACTAATATAGAAAAATTCCCCTTTCATTTTATTAAATGTCATATTATATTATAAGGTTGTAAAATACACATGTTCTTATTTTTTCTTATTATTTTAAATTTATTTTAAATACCGTTATGTATCATTATAACTGATAATATATCCATTGAACAATGAACACATGATTAGTATAAATATAGCTGTTTATCAAATCCAATTTTAACAGACAAAGGAAGTGATGGCCTCATCCAGTAAAATCATACCCTATGAAGCCCATTTATCAGAGCATTTGACGGAGATAACATTTCTAGGATTTACCTAGAACTATAACATGTTGAGATTCAATAACAGAATCATGATAGAAACCATTTACAAGAGAAGTTCAAGCTCATCAAGATCACAACGCAGAACATGTTCGTCGAACCACTCCATGAAAGTCCTATAACCACAAACCTAACCCTTAGTGAATTTTCTATTAGATTAAAGGGATATGTAACAAGTACCTAGAAATATGAGTATGTGTATTAGTTTTCTATAATAATCAATATATTTCCCTCTTATTTATTTACAATATAAATTATTTTTTATTCAATAAAACAAAAATAGTATTTTTGGTTAGTAAATAAATTTAATTAACAAATATATTTCGGTGAAATAATGGATATCTTAAATAAATAGTATATTAAAAATTTATCATTATTAAATATATTTTATTAATCATAAATTATAATATAAATTTTCTCATGTAAAATGAAATTTTTATAAGGGTTACAAATATGTTATTGAAAAAACCATTATTTTCCATAAATGTTTGTTTTTATTTGAAACATTGAAATTCACGTATTTAGAAAACTATTTAGATAAAATGAATACTATTTTAGGAATATAGATGTTGAAATTATCCAATGGTATGTTTTTCATAATTTTTTGATATTATAAAAGTTTAGGGTATTAATTAAATACCATATAAATATACTTTCTGTTTTGTGACATCATAATGAATCAAAAGTGATATAGCAAGTAATATAAATAGGATACATGACAAAATATATGTTATCCATTTAAAATAATGATATTTTATGTTTATTTGATTTATTTTTAATGCAATTTTTATGTCTTCTAGGACATATAATATAGATTAAGATTCTAAAATAATTTATTTAACAGTGTGACTCACCTCAACATAATCGAGGGTAATATTTTAAAATTTTCAGTCTTTGGAAAAGAATAATAATAAAAACCACTCTTATTTGAATGAAACAATGGGAAAAAATCATTGTATGGTTTTTGGTTTTTGTTATTTTATTATGTTCTGTGGAAAACAAAAAAAATACAGATATCCCCATCATTTCCCATATTTATCCACCCAAGATAACATTTATCATCACTAAAATTACTTGAATCACATCCTTACTCATCCTTAAATTCCCTATATCCCTTAAACGGTGGCCCCGTGTTATTAATAATCCCCTCCCAATCAATTAGAGGCACACACTAATTTAAGGGATCTTCCACTCTCCTCATTTATCAAGCCCTACTTTTTTGTTATGTCTTATAATATTCATTTTCATGTGATGAGATATGATATTAAATACTCACCAAGATTAAATTTTATCTAAAAATGGTTACAACTTCTATTCAATCTCATTTATCCTCCCATGATCATTTATGTACACCTGTTACTGTGGTGAAATTTCCTAAGGATTATTTTATCAATTCATGTTTCTTCATGATGTTATACCTTATATTTCTATATTTATAATCTCAGGATATGATTTTACAAGTCCCTATTAATTAAAATTTTATTTCAAAATAATTATTTACCCTCTTATCTCTCATCAAACATTTCTTTTAATTTTTATGTAACATTTTTATGGTGAGAAAAATCACCGTGATTTTCCAGGCCAAAACAATTGTTTAGTGAATACCATACCCATTTTTATATCATGGGTATTCACCATTATAAACATATACTTATTTATTGGTGAAATAAATCTATGAAATATACATTGAATGATCATGGAGTAAATTATGATTATTAATGGATCCATTGATTATGATCTATGTGGAACACATAAGCATGAGAATGAAATGATTATGATGGGTGCACCCATATATTGTTCCAATGAATTGGGTTAATGTTTTGTATCGTGGTACTTCATGTTGAGATAGGGTTGTACCTAATTACTTTATGGGTTTTTATTTTCCACCATGAATTCTTTATAGTTTATCCTTGACCAATGATCATGATTCAGTGTTTTATGTAGTTTCCACATTTCCTAGGTAATGATTATCATTCTATATCATGACTTATTATTCATGTTCATTTAATTACTCATTGACAAAACTATTCAATAACTTGTATTAAACTATTCCATTTTTATTCACCTAAAATTCTTTATATATCACCACATTTTTATTTATTTACCTAGTCCATCCCATGTAGTTTTATGTTTTAAGGATTATTTGTATCATGTTGAAGATGTTTTATAGAAATCATGATAATGATGTTTTAAATAATTTTTTTACATTGCATGTTTAAGATGTTATTTTATTTACCTAATTCTCAAATACATTATACATGTAGATATTTTGGGTTTTATTAAGTGTAATATTATTTAAAAAACATATTATTAATGTGTAATAAAGATCATGATTATTTTTTTGGTATTAGAGGAAATGTTCAGTTATTTTTTGGGATTAGAATTTAAAAACTCTTGAGAAATCCTTAGATATAATATACTGTATATGAAAAATTTCATAATTTTTGTTAAGTATAGAGTAATTAGATTATCAATAAAATACATCCATTTCTAGTTACTAGATGTCGACTTAGTTCTTTCATATATCTACATAGGAGTAAAAAATCTGACAGGGTGTTCTGAGCATTACTCGGCGTAACCAGGTAGGCAAAAATGGTCTTTACTGCACTCATGGTTTGAAACTCCCAAGTGATATGGTTTGGTAAATACATAATCACATTATGAACCATTATTAAGGGAATAATATAATTCCCATAAGAATATATATTAGAAAATAGATCATAAATAAGATAGATTGATGCCTAGACACTCATATGTTTTTGAGATAAATGTAATTTATAAGTTATACCACTAATTTAATTAGATTTCCCATTATGTTTTTAATGGTTCCAAATAATCATAAAAAAATTTCTTTTTATTATATCTAATGGATGTAAATAATATAAATTAGGTAAAAAATCAATGTGACGGGAAATATAATGACTACCCAAATCAGATTCCCTATCCAATGAATGAAAGAATCGCAAAATTGTTTGTGATACGCTCTCATCAGACTCAGGTTTTGAATAAAAACATGAAAATGAGGAGAACCTAAATCCCACCTAATATAGAACAATCAATGATCAAGATTATCGTGCGAAAAAGGTGTCATACTTTTAAATGGTCATATGATCCCTTAGAATTAGAACAAAGGATCAACTCAATTGAGATGATCTTCTCCATCCTTCAATGTTCTGATAAAGGGAGGGTTCTACTAGCTATTTTTCTTATAAAGGTATAAGCTGATTATTGGAAGACATTGAAAAAATAATCCCAAGGAAGAGATCAAGATGATAGATTAGAAGGAATTGTAGAAAATGTTTTTCGATAAATATTTTCATCATACTCTTTCACATAAAATGGAAATGGATTTCATTGCCCTTAATAAAAAAAAGAACGAATCTATCCAAGCATATGTGGAATATATCACAATATTTGGATGATATGGCTCCTTATTTTTTGTTTCTCTTGAATGTATGGTTAACCGATTCTTTGGTGGACATGAAACTAGTATAAAAAATTCCATGGAGATCGAGGACTTTTAAAGCTATGAGGTAATTGTACGATGTGTCCTCAAAGTAAAAATTGAGATTGAAGAGGCCCATGGGTATTATGGGAATACGAATCAGTGTGTGGAACATAATACTAATAGTTTGATGAAAAAATGTAACGGTGCTATGAAATTTTATCATCCAACTTTTCAAGGCTACGAAATGAAGTACAGTATATGTATTCATAGGGCGATAAAGAAATTGTTAGGTTACGGGAATAAAGGAAACCTAAAAAATAATTACTGATAGAGAATCCCGCTAATAAAAATATGGAAAGGAATGCTCCAGTGAAGCCTCAGTTTATTGTTCATTGCTAAAACTACAAGGAAATAGGTAACTATGCAAACTAATTACCTAATACAAGTGTTTTTATAGTTAACCAACAACCTCTAAGGTAGAAAGAAAGTTATTTTACCATTATAACTAAATAAGTGAATCCTTGAAATGAAGTGGTGATATGTATGATACTTATTCAATAAATAATAGAAAATTTACTTTTTTATTCTGGTTTTATGCATTCTTTCATATTAAGAAATTTTAGTAGAACTATTCAAACACAACAAAAATTAATGGATGTAGGGATGTCGGTGAAACATAGAAATGAGGAAATTATTGTATCCTTTTTATGTTACTCCTCCCCAATAACAATTTGTGGGATAAAAATCCCACCAAACTGTGTCATACAACTTTTGGTGGAGTCAGATGCAATTTTGGGCATGGATTGGATTTCTCTGTATAAATCCTACAAAAATTATCAGGAGAAAGAAAAAACACTCTATATAGAGAATCCACCCTTGATTCTATAAAAGTCTATGAAAGAGGGTGAATCTTATTCAAGACCAGCATCTTATTAATAGTTATTATTACCCTATATGAATGTGTATCTATCCAAAATTATTGATTCCATGGACATGATCATCCTTGAGGACATCCCTATTATGATGGAATACAATGACGTGTTTCTTGAATAATTTCATGGTTTTCCGCTGAGTAGGGATGTGGAATTTTAAATAGAGATTATCCTTGGAGAATTTATAATATCCAAGAGTCCATATGTGATGGGTATTGTGGAACATGATTCAATAGAAAAGCAACTACAAGAGAATATTGATAAAATATTTATTTTCCCAAGTGCTTCACCATGGGGTGAACCGGTAATCTTCATGAAGAATAAGGATGTGTCATTGTGCCTTTTCCTTGATTATCATGGGCTCAATAGGATCACAATAAATAAAAAGTCTCTATTTCAAAGATTAATGACATTTTTTATCAAATTTGGGCAGAAAAATAATTCTCCAAGGTGGATCATCGATTAGGAAACTATAATATAATGGTTAAAAGGGAGATATCATCAGGACCACTTTTTTACAAGTTATAGACATGATGAGTTCATATTGATGCCATTCAAACTCAATAATTCTACATAAATCATTATATGTTCATTTAGAGTCTTTTATGTTTACTTCGAATTTTTTTTAGTATTTGTTGATGATATCCTAATATACTCCAAAAGTACAGAGGATCATGAGGAAAATTGGAACACTATACTATAGACATTACTAAAGGAGAAGATTTATCCAAATTACCGCAATTGTGAGTTATGGATTAAAAAAGTCTCTTTCTTGGGGAATGTCATCAGAAGAAATTGAATATTTTTGGTTCCTTCAAAGAAAAAGGAATGATATGTATGGTTGAAGGCAACATCTATGATAGATTTCCATAGATTCATTGTGTTAACTGGGGATTATCACCAATATGTGAGAAATTTATCAAGGTTATTTAAATTTCTTATAAATATTACTTAGGAGGGAATAAATTTTTCTTTTATGTATGAATGTAATGAATGATTCAATAATTTATAAAGGACTCTTACCACTACCACTATTCTCACACTACCCACAAGTGGACAAATTTTCATTGTATTTAGTGATACTTTAAAGAAATAATTTGGCTATATGTTAATTCAAAATGACAATTCATTTCCTACACCTCAAGGGAGTTAAAAGCTCATGAAAAAATCATTCCAAAAAATAACATGGAGTTGGTATCTATTATCTTTGATTAAAAAATATGGTGACATTATGTCTATAGAGATAACTGAAAGATATATTATACCAAAACGATACTTAAATATATAATCACTTATAAAGACATTAATATTAACCAATGAAGATTGTTAAAGATGATCAAGGACTGTGATTTCTCAATTCACAACCATCATGGTTTAGAGAATAAAGTGATATATGATCTATGTGGAATGGATATAATATTTTTATAATTGATTAGTATTGAGATGGATCTAATGATCTTTGAATTTAAGAGGATGGACATGGGAATCATGAATTAATGAAAATCATCAATTATTTCACAAATGATTTCCCAACCAAAAAATCAGTGAAAGGTTAATGGTTGATAAAAAATATGAAGTGGGAATTAAGAAAAAATTGGATATTATATGAATATAGAAATACATAGAATTAAAATAATGATGAATAAGTAATTTTGAGATTTGGGTCCATGCTATGTGTTTACTCAAATTATATGTTTGAGAAGGATCTATTGGATGATGCATATTGTTAAACATTTTCCATTACCGAGGATACAAGAAGATGTATCGAGATATCTGAGATCACTATTAGTGGGACAACATGAATAAAAAGATCACTAACTATACATCAATGTTCACGGTATGTCAAAAAGAGAAGGATAAAAGGAAGATGTCTAAGAATATGATGAAATCATTACCCATACCAACATGGGAATGGTAAAACATCACCATGGAATTTGTCACCAAAATTTTGAAGACATCTAAAAGAAAATAATTATATCTGGGTTTTTGTGGATTGAATTACAAAGACTGCACACATTTTTGTGATTCAAGAGGATTTATCACAGGATCAACTTGCATGGATATACACTAGAGAGGTGGTGAGAATGATTAGAGAAACACTATCAATTGTTCCTGATCTAGATCTAATATTCACATATATGATTAAAAAAATCTCCAGCATGCTCTAAAAAGTGAGATAAACATCAGTACGGCTTATCACAATAAATTTGATGGACAATATGAGTGGAAAATCCAAACAATTGAGGGCATATTGGGAGCATGCACGTTTGACATCAAAGTAGGATGGTACCAACATATTCCTATGGTCGTGTTCACTTTCAAAAATTGTTTCCTATCGAGCATCCATATGGAACCCGATAATGAAAATTATGGGAAGTGTCGTAGAACACATGTATGTTGGGATTAGTATGGAGAACACAAACTATTTGGTCCTGAAATGGTTGAGGTATTGGCAGAGATGGTTAAAACCATTTTGAAATGCATAAATGATGCTCAAAGTCAACGGAAGAGTTATGCTAACAATGTTCAACAAGATCTAGAGTATGATGTTGGTAACATGGTATTAGTCCACATATCATTATTGAAGAATGTGATGATATTTTTAAAGAAGGTAAAGCCTAGTCAACATTACATCAACCTTTTTTAGATCCTTGATCGAGTCAGAATGGTTGCCTATCCACTAGCACTTCCGCATAGAAGATCTCAATTACATTTCGTATTCCATATATACCTATTGATAAAGTACATACCTGAACCCTGAAATGTACTCAATCTAGAGATGGTACGATTGGAAATGAACTTTCCTATGAGGAGAATTCGGTAAAGATCATAGATCATAGAGAAAATGTACTATGAAATAAGAGAATTACTTTGTCAAAATGTTATGGAGAAAACACATGTTTGAATAAGAAATGTAGGAACCCAAGGAATTGATGATGTTAAGTTACCCTGATCTGTTATAGTGTGGGAAAAAGAAAATTTTGATGGTGAAATTTTCTAACGGGGAAAGATTTTAATGACCTGAACAATTATAAATAAGTTTCCCCGTCCAGTTATGTTAAATTAATTATTATATAATTTGGTAATAGGAAACAAATTCACTTTTTTGGTCTTATTAGTCCATTTGTATTTAAAATTCCATTATGTATCATTATCATTGATAATATAGTTATTGAACAATGTCCTATATATTAGTGTAAATATGGGTTTTTAACAAATCCAATTATCATAGATGAAAGAATTTATGGCCTCAACCGGTAGAATCATACCATATAAAGACCATTATTCATAGATGCCGAGGGAGGTATAAATTTTTGGATTTTCCCTTGACAAAGAACATGATGAGATGTAAAATCATAAGCATGAGTGAAATAGTTTACAAGAGAAGTTCAGGCTCATCAAAATCACAACTGGAATTTTGTTCTCCGAACCGCCCCATGAATGTGCCATCATCACGCACCTTACCCTTTGGGAATTTTTTAGTTTATTAAAGGTATATGTAGCAATTAACTACAAATATGAGTATGAATATAATATTTTATATAATAATTAATATATTTACATCCTATTATTGTTAATTTTTAAAAGATTTTTATTTTGATTCACTAAAACAAAATAATAGTTTCCTATAATATTCAAATTTAATTAAGAAATCTATTTTGTTGAATTAATTGATCTTTGAAATAAATAATATTCTAATAAAATAATATTATTAAAGAAATTATTGAATTTAAATTATCACATAATTTGTAAGAAGTAAAATTTCTTTTTATAAGGGTCAAAAAAGAGTTATTTGAAAAAACTATTCCTTTTAAATAAATATCAGTTTTAATTTTAAAAGAGGAAAATAAAAAATTTAGAAAATATTTTTTATAAAATATTTTTTTGGAATTTGGATTTCTAAATTATTCAACATTGAATTTTTTATAATTGTTTGACATAGTTGAATATTAGGGTAAACAATAAATACCTTATAAATATACAGTTTCTTTTATGACATCACAATAATGCACAAGTTCCATAATAATAAATATATAATGTATATGTGACAAAATATATATTTTTAATTTAAAATAATGGTGATTTTCGGTTTATTTTATTTATTTTTGATAGCTATTACGAATCCTCTAAGACATAAACGTTATTTTATGAATCAAAAATATTTTCTTTAAGATTGTGACTAACTTATACATCACCAAGTGTACTATTTTAATATCTTCGGACCTTGGACTCCTAAAATATTAAAAGCACTCCCTATTGGAAGAAACCACAAGAAAAAACCTTGTGTTGGATTTTGGTTTAGGTTATTTTATATGTATATCCCAAAACCATATAATTAATGAAATGCATCTACATTCCTATATAAAGCCACCGAAGGTCACATATATATTCAATAAAACCATTTAGATAACTTTCATTATCTTACCTTGTAAATACTCGGAATTTCTATTGATTTTTTTTAAAAAAATACATGGGAAATTTATTAGTCCGCAGTTTCTGACAGAGCTTGATTCTAAGGTCAGGTGTGTCCAGAATCAATTTCTGAAATTTTGTTTGGGTATGTTCAGTAAACGTACGATCGGGATTTTATTACTTTTGAACCGCTGCTCAGAACTGAAATTTGAGGACACCGCTACACTCATAGCATCAATGATTGCACAGTAATACCTTCATCGTAGTTGCGTTCTAGCGAGAATGAAGTTATTTTTTGATGTTTTTAAGAATAAATATAAATAAAAATAAGTGTGGCTTAATTTTATTTTGGCGGGTTAAGCTCTCCAAGTGAATGTTAGAGGTGGGGGCCACCACACCATAACATCCAATGAGATGTTATGGTGTTGGGGCCCACCCGCACATAACCTCCATTGTGAGGATAATTGACGTGGGGAACACAATGGCTTGACCCCGCTGTAACTCTTGGACTTCCCCCATAATTGTGCCAACCCTATCTTCATTTATTTCTAACTCTCTCCCTCCCCTATTTGAATTTTGAATCCATTCATCCCCAATTAATTAAATGAGTTCTCTCATTGAATTAAACAAAACCCTTTGGGTTGTTGTGCTAACAAATAATATACTTTTCCACTATTATTTTTGGTTGCCAACTTGTTAAAGCTTGCAAAAACATTGGCGAAATCTCTCAATGGAGAGTCATTCTTCCAATGAAGAATGAGAAGAACCGTCGCCATCTTCTTTATTCTTTCTCAGTGTCAAAGGAGAAGACACCGCCCACGAAGAACGTCACCAATGACGATTTCACCTCCTTCTACCGCCAACGAGCAACAATCGAGGTAGGGGTTATTTTTTTACGATTGAATGGCACCCTCCGTACCCTATCGTATGTAGTGTTCTTTGAGAACCAAATGATATCACCATAATGAGGAGATTTTGGACCAAGTGAACATGGCTTGACCCTCCCCTTTCATTGTTTCTTTTTTGACGAAGACGGAGGCGGTACACATGGCGATCGACAACAAGCCAACTGCGATGAAATTTGGCGGCATGAGGCCATCGGGTCGCCACAAGGGCGTGGAACCGCCATGTAGTGCTGAGAACCAAGCCGCGACCAGGCGGGCCACAGTGGTGCCGGAGGGGCACGGTGCCGCTGCATCGCGTCGGGAAAAAGATTTGTGGCCAGAATGGTTGCAGCGGTCGAACGACGAGCGCGACAACGTCGTGCCGAGCGGAGGTGTCGAGGGCAATGATGGAGGAAGCGTGGCGCCATCGCGCCGTGCCGGTGGTACGAAACCTACTGGCCGCTTGACCAGCCGGACAAGCCATGACCCCTCGGGTCCCACAAGGGAAACCGAACTGGTGCCTTGCGTCGGTTCCGAACTGGGAAACTGGGGGGGTGGGGGTAACCCCCCCCCCCTACATGTGGCAGTCCGGGACACATGGCTAGCATGCCAGGCCAGGCGGCTGGCAAGCCGGGCAGCCCTCGGCCGGACCGCCCACAGTCGGGCTGCCCACGGCTGGCCCGCCCCCGGCCGGTCGGCCCTCATGCTGGTCCGCCCTCGGCCGGGCCTCCATCGGGTCGGGCCGCATTCGAGCCGGGCTGCCCTTTCAAGCCCTGCCATTTCCATCAAACCGGGTCGGACCCGCAGACCGGGTCAGACCCCGGTTCAGACTATGTCGGGCCGGGTCAGTCCAACTAGGACGGACCGGACCCAGACCCGTTATTACCTGATTTCACCTTTTCACCCATATCTTGGGCTACGAGCATCCGTTTGACAAACTGTCAGCAGTGCCGATATTCGTGTAACGAACCTGTCTCTTTGAGAATACCCCATGGGAGTTCGAGATATAGTTGAGATATGGTCAAGTTGGTTCTCACACAAAACCAACTGGGCCCCCAGGACTAAAATACTAATAACTCACAGACCGGGCATCTGATTGACTTGTCGTCTATTGCATGGATACCCCTATGAAGTTGTGGGCCTTTGAGATATTTCTACGTGAGAGTTCATGGTAGATGGAGTTTCTCCTAGTAGTTTGGGGAGTCTATCCTTCTAGTGACGATCAGACAGAGTGGAGAGACCTAGTTGATGACAGACCTGACGACTGATTGACTGATTCGACTAGCCAAGTGGGGAGCGCCTAGTAGTTGGAGGTAGACCCACGGTAGAGGAGCACTTGATAGTTGGTGGAAGACCCGTGGTACTCTATAGGAGGAGTACCTCTGTGGGATATTAGGGGTACAACCTTGTAGTTGGCGGCATACCCACAGTGGAGGAGCGCCTGGTAGTTGGTAGCAGACCCGCAGTACTCGACAGGAGGAGTACCTCAGTAGTCCACGGTTATTGAGAAGCGTATTGGTTTCACAACAGGCCCACTGTTCTCAACAGAGGAGAAGTTCTCTAGGAACTGTGGTTTCGATAATTAAAATCTTGGTTTGAGCTGAGTCATGACTTTTGTGTTTTCCTCATGATCGAGATGGGTTACTATATAACTTAAGTATATGTATGTGCATATACCTATGTAATGGTTATCTGTTGTTTCGTACTTGTAGTTTATCCTTGATGAAGTTTGTGAGACCTTGAGGGTCTCATGGTTATTACTGGGTATCTTTATACTCACCCCTGCCCAGGCTATTCCTGCACCTCATTGTGTTGGATGCAGATGAGAGACAACACTGACCAAGGCAGAGTGTACAAGGACTGGACAGTACCCCGAGGTGGACCTCACGACGATTCCGTAACCGGAGGAGACGGACGGACGAGGAGCACTGAGGAGGCTATTTGTACCTAACCATCAGGTATGATTCATGGTGGACGATCCAGGAGTTTCTAGACACCTTCTAGCTATTTGTCTTTTTAGTTTTACCTGTTGTCCTTTCCTTGTATATTATTATTGGGCTTGTATTTCCAGCACCTTTTACTTTCCAGTACATCTTTGGTATATAAATTTACTTAGTGTTTTACTTCCAGTTGTGTGTGTTTACAATTTATAAAGGAAATTCCTTCCCAGCTTAAGGATTTACGCCTTTGGTGCCAGTCGCCAGCCCCTGTCCTATGGAAGTCGGGCTTGGGTAGTCACAACATGGACCCTGAGAACGGGTCGTGACAAATTGGTATCAGAGGAGTCGGTTCTTCCGCAGAAATTAGGACTCTAGTATTTATTTTCTATGAAGAAATAGTTTTAAGGGTATTGAGTGTGGTTTTCAGTTCAAGGAGTCCAGTGTTGGTGCGGTGGCCGACGTATCCGTACACTAGGACCCTAAATTCTAACTTCTGACTTAGTTCACGAAAACAATGATTGCATGTGTGATTAAAAAGCTTATCTCTATGTCAGCTCAACCAGGTCATCTCACAAGGTATAATGTTTTGACTGTGTTGCATATTTTTCTTTTTGGATGCCTCCCCGCGAACGACCAGTTATGGCCCCGAGAGTCGTACGCTTTGACAACCAACCAAGTGATGAGGCCTCGGTGCAGGTCCACTTTCCAGTTGAGGCACCAGTGGTACCAACACCTATTGGGACACCGATTCCACCAGCCCCAGAAGTAGATGATGCACGCTTCTTGAGTGTGTTGCATGAGTTCCATTGCTAGAGGCCACCCAGGTCCCATGGAGAAAAAGACCCACAGGTGGCTGAGGATTTTCTGGAGGTTGTGGGATGAGTTTTCAGGCTATTAAGGACACCGGCAGACTACATTTTGATCCTTTCTGCAAGTCTCCTTCAAGTAGCAGCAGACATATTGTGGAGCCTGATGCTTTATATCCATGATGAGGTGACTTTACTCTAGACAGAATTCGAGAGCTTGTTCTAGGCGGAGTTTGTTCCAGCCACCCTTCGAGCAGTGTGGATAAAGGAGCTACTCCATCTACAAAAGGGTAGCATGAAAGTAGCACAATACTCAGTGAGGTTCAACGACCTCTTGCGCTACTCTATGGATATGGTGCGGAACCCATTCTTTAGGTCCCAGACATTCGAGCATGGGATCAGGAGAGAGATCAGAGCCCCAATGATCTCCCTCAGCTTTCCGACATAGGAAAGAGTGTTGGAGCATGTCCTCCTAGTGGATAGTTTCCTTGTTGAGTAGTCTCCAGTAGTGATACCCACTACTAGATGACCCTCAATGGAGTCTTATACATCTGGCTGTAGACAGTTGTCGCAGAGGTCCAAGAAGACCAGACCCATTGGTGGTCGACCACAGGACTGAGGAATAGTTGTGTGTGGCACATAGAGCAGAGCCAATCTTGCTAGGAGCAGGCAGTGTTACTCATGTGGAAGGCATGGTCACATGGCACGAGACTGTCTGACCCTCCGTTCGGACGATTAGCAGACAATTGAGGGACCTCCTAGGAAAAGGAAGATGTTTGATCGAGGAAGTCCACATAGAGCAGGTGGACATAGAAGAGGATCTGGTTGACCAGCTGGTGGTGGTCGACGTTACAAGATGCAACCGCCACCACCACTAGGAAGTCCACCCAGACCGCAGGTAGGGGGTGGATAGAGGAGAGCTCAACATCAGGCAGCTGAGGAATATGACCACGGTGCTCTGGAGATGATTCGTGGTACGATCTATGTCTACTCCACCTTAGTTGTAGTTCTTATAGACACAAGTTCCAGTCACTTTTTTGAAGCCACTGCCCTGGTTCGGAGGTCAGAGATTCCGATAGAGCCTTTGGCTCGATCCATAAGGCTAGAGACTCCTATTAGAGCAGACTCGTTGATTGCTCCCTGGTGCCGGTAGTGTGAGAATACTCTAGGAGGCGAGAGATTCGGCTGGGACCTCCTTATAGCAGCATTGAGTCCTTACAGTATGGACTGGTTATCTACACTCCATGCTCGGATTGACTATATTAGGCAAAATGTGTGGAGTGACTGCATGGATGGGATCAGGTTCACCTTCACTGGCTAGAAGGGAACCATTGCAGTGCATGATAGACTTAATTGGAGGAGGGTGCATCCAATCACTCACCAGTTGGCTTGTCTTACCCTCGGAGCTGTATATGTGGAGAGTCTGACTTATCCTATAGTGGTGGACCAGTACGTGGATGTTTTATCTGACGATGTTTGAGGACTACCTCCTTGTATAGAGGTGGACTTCTACACTGACATGTACCCTATGACGACATCGATATCTACTCCAGCATATCCGATGTCTCCTTCTGAGCTTTGCTAGCTGAGGGTACAGCTTGAGGACTTTCAGGGGAAGGGATTCATTCGGCCAAATGTTTCTCCCTAGGCAGCCCTGATTCTATTCACAAAGAAGGTGGATGGGATCTTGAGGCTCAGTGTTGACTACCGTCACCTGAACTAGGTGACCATAAAACACCAGTAACCACATCCGAGATTAGATGATCTCTTTGATCAGCTCAAGGGAGCTAGATGGTTCTCAAAAATAGACCTCAGATTTGGATATCTCCAGCTTAGAGTTCGAGAAGAGGATGTGCCGAAGATGACCTTTAGGTGTTGGTACGGAAACTATGAGTTCTTGGATATGACCTTCAGCATAACCAACATTCTAGAAGTGTTCATGAGCCTTATGAACATGATCTTTTATCCTTACATCGATTTCTTTTTCGTAGTCTTCATCGACGACATTTTGATTTACTCGACTATTGAGGAGGAGCATGAATACCATTTTTAGGTAGTATTAGACACACTCTGAGATCACCATCTTTATGGTAAGATCTTGAAGTGACAGTTTTGGATTTGAGAGGTTCAAATTTTGGGACACGTCATCTCGAATGCTGGAGTTGCAGTGGATCCAGCAAAGATAGAGGTAGTGCTTTCTTGGGAGCCACCCAAGAGTGTGACGGAGGTACGATGTTTTCTAGGCTTGGCTTGATACTATCAATAGTTTGTTCCAGACTTCCCTAGAGTCCCAGCACCACTATCAACCTTGAAGAAGAAGTGGAAACCCTTTCTGTGGTTAGAGAGATTCCAGAGGAGATTTCTAGAGCTGAGGCAGACGCTGACTATCAACCCCCATCTTGAGGCTTCCAGAGGAAGGCATAGTGTATGTCGTCTACTATGACCCATTTGGGATCGGACTCGCATGTGTCCTGATGTAAGGTAGATCTGTGATCTCACATGGTTCTTGGTAGTTGAGACAATATGAGTAGAACTACTCTACCCATGACCTAGTGTTAGCAGCAGTGGTCTTATCCTTGAAGATGTGGTGGCACTATCTGATGGGAGAACATTTTACCGTGTACTCTGATCACATGAGTCTCAAGTATATCTTCTCTCAGAATGACCTAAACCTAAGACATCGGCGTTGGATTGAGTTCCTCCAGGACTATGACATTGAGATATTCTATACTCCTGGGAAGGGGAACGTTGTCACAGATGTGCTGAGCAGGAAGACTAGTATTCAGCTGCTAGGAGAGGCGACAGAGCAGCTGATTACTTTATAGATATCGTTTGTAGATAGAGATGGGGAAGCCCTTCTACAGACTCTCACAGAAACTCCTCCACTTCATTAGCGAGTCAGGGAGCCACAAAATGGAGATGCTGACTGTGAGACATGACGTTCTCATATATCCACATGGCATGCACCAGATGGATTTTCAGAAGTTGGGGAGCACGTCATTCACTTCATTTGACATCCTATGGTACCAGTTGCACTTCAAGAGGAAGTGTTGAGAGAATTCCACACTTCTCATCTAGCGGTACATCTAGGGGTGGCGAAGATGTACCAAGACCATCGATGACAGCATTGGTGGCCAGGAATGAAGAAGGCAGTAGTAGAGTTTTTCTCATGGTGCCTCACTTGTCAGCAAGTGAAGGCAGTGCTCCAGGTACAAGAAGGATTGGTTCAGCCTTTAGAGGTCCCAGAGTGGAAGTGGGATTGGATATCCATGTACTTTGTGATAGGTCTTCCATGTACAACCAAAAGTCATGACACGATATGGGTGATCGTTGACCGACTCACCAAGTCAGCCCACTTCTTACCGATCAGAGAGCATGGCTTAGTAGAGATCTTGGGGAACCTCTATGTACAAGAGATAGTGCGTTTTCATTGAGTAAATTCTTCAATCGTCTCCAAATGTGACACACAATTTACTTCCTGGCTATGGAAGGGGTTACTTGAAGATGTTGGGAAGCAGCTTCATCTAAGAACTTCCTTCCATCCTCAGACAGATGGCCAAACCGAGCGGACCATACAGACCTATGAGGATATGCTCCACGCATGTGTCCTGGACTTTGGTTGTAGCTAGTAGGGTGGCCTACCTTTGTTGGAGTTTTCCTACAACAAAAAAAACTATCACTACACCATCGGTATATCACCTTTTGAGGCCTTGTATGGTCGACCTTGCAGATTGCCACTATGCTGGAGAGACCCCATGAGTCAGTACTAGTGAGACCAGAGATGGTATGGGATACCATGGAGAATATTCAGATCATACAAGAGCGGATCTATATTGCACAGTGTAGATTAAAGTTGTATGCTGATAGGAGATAAAGACATCTGAAGTCCGAGGATGGTGACCACGTCTTTCTACGGGGCTCACCTCAACGAGGCTTCCAAAGATTTTCTCAAGCTGACAAGTTGTCTATGCGATTCATCGGACATTTCCAGGTCCTCAGAAGAGTAGGCGAGGTGGCTTACCACTTACCTCTTCCACCTCAGTTTCACTGGGTGCACGACGTCTTCCACATATCTCAGCTGAGGAGATACGTGCAAGAACCTTCTCACATCATCGACCATTGGGAGATGGACATCGACGATGGGGCGACTTTTATGGAGGTCCTAGTGGAGATCGATGATCGACGGGAGAGGGTCAGACATGGACAGTCAATACCTCTGCTACTCATTCATTGGTAGCACAGGAACCCTAAGAGATCACATGGGAGCGGGAGGCTCAAATGCGTAATCAGCACCCCGATTTTTCCTATAGTGTGAGTTGTAGCTTACGGGGATGTAAATCCCTGAGGTTGGGCGAATGTAAAGACCTGAAAATTCCGTGGATTTTTATTAAAATACATGGGAATTTTATGAGTCCTTATTTTTTGACGACGCTTGATTCTGATGCCCTGTGTGTCCGTAATCAATTTCTGAAGTTTCATTTGGATACGTTCAGTAAACGTACAAGCATAATTTTATAACTTTTGAACCAGTGCTCAGAACTAAAATCTGTGGACATCACTGAACTCGCAGCATCAGTGATTTCTTTGTGATACCATCACCGCAATTGTGTTCTTGGGAGAATGGATGTTAGTTTTTTGAGTTTTTAAGAATAAAGATAAATAAAAATAACTGTGGCTTATTTTTATTTTGGCAGTTAAACTCTCGAAGTGTAGGTTAGAGGAGGGGGCCACCACACCATAACCTCCCATGCGAGGTTATGGTGGTGGGTCCCACCCGCACATAACCTCCCTTGGGAGGATAATTAACATGGGGACCACATGGTCTTTAACCCCTTGTAACTCTTGGACTTCCCCCATAATTGTGCCAACCCTCTCTTCCTGTATTTCTAAATCTCTCCTCCCCTATTTGAATTTTGAATCCATTCCACCCTAATTAATTAAATGAGTTGTCTCATTTAATTAAACACAACCCTTTGTGTTGTTGGGCCAACAAATAATAGAATTTTCTCCAATTATTTTTGGTTGGAAACATGGTAGATCTTGGAAAAACCTTGGAGAAAGTTCTCAATGGAGAATCATTATTCCAATGAAGAATGTGAAATACATGAAGAACGCGAATAACCATCACCAACTTTTTCCTTCTTCATCTGTATCAAAGGAGAGGATGCCGCCTGTGAAGAACGTTGCCAATGACTACGTCACCTCCTTCCGCCGCCAACGAGCAAAAATTGAGGTAGGGGTTTTTTTTATGATTGAATATTACCCTCTATACCCCATTGTTTGTAGTGTACATTGAGAACCGAATGATATCACCGTAATGAGGAGGGTTCGGACCACACCAACACGGCCCGAACCTCCCCTTTTGTTGATTCTTGTTTTATGATGATGGATGCGGTACACGTGGTGACCGACAACGAGCCGACTGGGAAGAAAGCCAGTGGCGCGAGGCTGCCGGGTCGCCACAAGGGTGTGGCACCACCATGCCACCAGGAGAACCGAGCCGCGTCCAGGTGGACCGCGGCGGTGCGAGAGGAGCAAGGTGTCGTCGCACCGTGCCAGGAAGATGAGATGAGGCCTGTAGGGCCGCGACGATCAGACGACATGCATGGCACCGTCGTGCTGTGCGAGGGAGCTGAGGGCCACAGCCAAATCGGGCCGCGGTGGAGGAGCAAGGGCGTGGCGCCCTCTCGCCGTGCCGGTGGTGCGGAACCAGCTGGCCGCTCGGCCAGCCAGACAAGGCGGGACCCCATTGGTCTCGCAGGGGAAACCGAACCAGCTACTAGCACCAGTTTCAATTGGGGAAACCGGGGGTGTGTAACCCCCCCCCCCCACCCCCCCGACATGTGTCTAGACGGGACACGCGGCCCGCCAGATGGGTCGCCCTCGGGCCGGGCCTCCCTCGACCGGGTTGCCGTCAAGAAAAGCCGAACCTTCAGGCCTAGCCATTTCCCTCAGACCTGGTAGGACCCCAGACTGGGTCAGACCCCGGTTCGGACCGGGTCGGGTCGTGTCGGTCCGACTGGAACAGACTGGACCCGGACCCGCTATAACCCGATTTCACTTTTTCACCAATATCGTGGACTACGAGCGTCTGTTTGACGAACTGTCAGTGGAGATGATATTATTGTAATGAATCCATCCCTTTGAGAATACTCCACTGGAGTTCGAGGTATAGATTAGATACGGTCAGGATGGTTTGTACACGAAACCATCTGGGCCCCCGAGACTAAAAGGCTAATAACTCATAGACCGGGAATCCGATTGGCGTGCCTTCTGTATCATTGAGACCCCTATGACGTGGGAGGCCATTGAGATAATTCTTTGTGAGACTTCGCAATAGTTGGAGTTTTTCCCAGTAGATCTGGGAGTGGATCCTTCCACTGACTAGCGGAAAGGGTGCGTAGACCTTGTAGCTGATAGACATGATAACTGCTTGACCAATTCGACTATCCCAGTGGGGAGCACCTGGTATTTGGCGGCAGACCCATGACATAAGAGCGCCTGGTAGTTGGCAGCAGATCCACGGAACTCGACAATATGTGTTCCTCTGGATGCTATTATGCGGAGCGCCTGGTGGTTGGTGGCAGACCTTCGGTACTCGGTAGGAGGAGTGCCTCAGCAATCCAAGGTTAGTAAGAAGTGCCTTGGTGTCGTGACATGCCCACTGTTCACAACAGTGGAGGAGTTCTACCATAGCCATGGTTTCGATAATGAAAATCTTGGTTTAAGCTAAGTCATGACTTTTGTGTTTTCCTCATGATTGAGATGAGTTACTAGATAACTTAGGTATATGTACGAGCATATACCTAAGTAATGGTGATCCGTTGTTTCGTACCTGTTGTTTATCCTTGTTGGATTTTGTGAGACCTTGAGGGTCTCGGGATCCCTATTGAGTATCTTTATACTCACCTCTGCACGTGATATGCCCGCACCTCGTTGTGTTGGATACAGATGATAGACAGTGCTGACCGAGACAGAGTGTATGCGGACTGGACAGTACCCGGAGGTGGACCTCACGCCGAGTCAGTACCAGAAGAAGACAGACGAATGTGGATTACTAATGAGGATTCTGTACCTACCCTTCTTGTAGGATCCATGGTGGACGATCTAGGAGCTGCTAAAAACCTTCCTGCTGTTTGTCTTCTGAGTTGTACTTATTGTCCTTTCCTTGTACTTTACTATTGGGCTTGTATTTCCGGCTGCATTTACTTTCCATCACATCTTTGGTATATAGTTTTACTTTGTGTTTTACTTCCAGTTGAGTACTCTATGTTGTGTGTTTACAATTTATAAAGGCAATGTCTTTCCAGCTTAGGGATTTACGCCTTTGGTGCGAGTTGCCCGCCCCGGGTGTATGTAAGACGAGATTGGGGTAGTCAAGGCACGGGCCCTGAGGATGGGTCATGACATACCTCCACTTCCTATCATCCTCACAAGGCTCCCTTAATATTTTAAGAATCCCTTACCATGCCTTTGGAGTCATGAACTCAAGTACTGGATCGTCCACACTCCTCTTTTATCAAGAACTCATTTTATGTTATGTCTTTTAATTTTCATTTTCAAATGAAGGTATATGAAATTAAATATTTTCCATAACATACATTTGATTTATAAATTATGGGATCTTCCATTCACTCTCATTAGTCCTCCTATGATCCTTTATGTTCACAGGTTACCATGCTAAAATATAGTGAGGAGTAATTTTTTTATTCAATTTATTCATTAACTCATGCCTTCAATTTCCAATTTTGAATGTTGGGATATATTTTTCCATTTCTATATTACAGACAATTAAATTTATAAGTGATGTGAAACCCCTTTCTCTCTTGTAACACCATTTGTATTAAAATTTAAGTGATGGTGTTATTAGACTGAAATTTCACAACAATTTTCCATGCCATTACAATAGTGTATTGAATACCATACCAAAATTATATTAAGGGTGTTCACATTTATGCACATATAATTTTTAATTTGGGGATTAAATTTGTGTATTCCACACTCTTTGATCATGGAATAAACTATGATGATGAATTAATCCATGTTCTATTATATATGTGGGATACATAAGCATTAGTTAGAGTGAAATTAATATGATGTGTGCACCCCGATATCGCTCCAATGTAATCGTTAATTTTTAGTATTTGGATACGTCGTGTTGGGATTGGGAGTTAATCAGATTTCTTTATGGGTATTTTCCCACAACGATGTCTTGCTGGGTTCAGGCTTGACCTATGTTTATGGATCAATGTTTTTTTGCCACATTTCCCTTGTTATAATTATCGTTATATATCAAGCCTTATTATTCATGTCACTTTTATTCCCCATTGATATGAATATTTTATAAAATGTATTATTTTCATCGTATTATTTGATATTTATTCCCTTATAAGGCTTTATATCTTACCCCATTCATATGTTCTTCCCTTGGTTGAACTCTTCAATTTTCAAAATACATGTAATTTTAGTAAGTGAAATTTCATGTAATTAATAATGAATTAATTTATAATAATTCGAAGGGTTGTTATATCAATTCACTATGGAATTAATTATACTGCGACATACCACAGCCTAGAAGAAGCAAGTAAAGTCTTTATCCACTGAGAAAATTTACATTACTACTTTCAATTATGGTTTTTTGGTGAGTTTTTGAGTGAATTAAATGGCTGATAGATTGAAAATATATCCTACCTATGTGGGAATATATATCAAAATGAACAAATGGTATAAGGGTTCTAAAAATTATTGAATACGTTGCAGCATACCCCCCCTTCTGGTGCCTTGGGGATCTAACCCTATAAAACATATCAGATATATATTTGCCTATATAGTCTATCTATAAACACATTATCTTTTTAATTATTGAAGATAATTCAATGATATTAATTCTTTGAGGAGTTTAAAATAATCACTTTACTATTTATTGGATGTATTCAATATCTATTAGAAAAGTCATAAATTAATGATACAATGTATCATTATCCACCCAATTATATATTTTTTAAACATTATTATGTATGATGTATAGTATATTATTTATCATTTCCATCAATTTTCTAAACATGAACCTATGTTATTTTCTAAAATAAGAATACTCAAAATTGGTAAATAATCCATTGTTACACCACGAAGAAACATCTAATCTATAGGAATCATCAAGCGCCATTCCAACACATAGATATTTTTTTGATTTTATGATTATATCAATTATTTTGTGAAGAAATTGTATGTAACAACTATATTCACCTCCTTGTACAACTCACATAGAAGAAAACATATAATATTTAAGATATTTTGTACCTTCATCGCCATAAGTAAAACCTTTGAAATATTCATCAATACATTCTCAGTGTTAGTATTTTATTAAATGTCATAAAATTATCCCAAATTCAATGTATTATTCTTTAGGCTCTTTAAATGGAACATTACATTGAGGGTTTTTTACTACCCAATCGCAAATATTCAATTTGATGGTACTCACTCCAATGATCATTGTGGTGAGAAAATTCCCCATGTACACATTTCTTTCTGGGATTGGTTCATACTAATAAAACAATTCCCATCACGATATCATGTGACATGTTACTCCCACATTGATTATCTATACATAATTTAGATGTTATTAGTCACAAGCAGTTGTTACAGCACAACTAATAATAGACATCCATTTATAAAAGTTCTCACTAAATTTTTTTGAGAGTAATTTCCACCACCCTTCTTGTTCTAACAATTCATAATATTCCCCTTCACTGGATTATTGAGTGATGTTAAATTAGTCTTATTTTTCCTTAAATTAGAATTTCTATGCTTTTTACATCCATTGTAACCATGATCCATCATCCCCTCTTCAATACATTGATAGATACTCTACTTGATATGATGTTTTAAATCTATCTTCCTTATTGTTAAAAAAATTTTATTCATCAACAACCACGTCAGAGACATTGATAAAGAGAAACATATAGATTAGGATATTTTGGGGAGTTTGATGATGACCTTATAATACATATCAGAACAACATTTAAGTGGAATATCTACACATTATGTAACCCTTATTTTGTAATCCAATGTTGGGAAATATGAATTTTTTTTTGTTTTTTATTAATTTGGTCAACCATCATTGGTGACTACACCATTTGAGGAGTGTATAATTTACTATTAAATAAAATATTTTTATATAGTGGTGAATCCCGATACAAATCCAATAGAGTAACCCATTTTTTCTTTCACACATGTTTTCTCTAAAAATATTGATGTAACCCAGTTAGCCAAATTAAAATGTATGTTGGAAATAGATTTCCCATATATTCTAATATAATATCAATGGGTTTTAACCATTTTACAATAAATAATTATCCATCCATAAACCACTTTCTTATTCATCTTCTATAATAGAAATTTATACCCATTTAATATTTCGGTCTAGAAGTCACTATCATATTAAAACATTGCCTTTCCAAAACATTATTTGTTTCATAATATAGTATATAATAATCTTAATAAATAATTATGGATGTTAATGACCATATTGAGTCTCAATCATCGAGCCTACATAAATTTTATAGAATTACTGATACCCAAAAGTTTTAACAATTCTGTTATAGAACATCAATTTGATACCACTTATTGGGATAATAAATAATACTAACATAGTGATGTAATGAATACTAGTTAAAAATAATTTTTAAAATTCATAAAATGCAGATAATATGTGTAATGTGTAAAAAACTCTAAATAAAAATGAGGTAAAAACAATTGGAAAATTAAAGGATTATAATGGGGAAAAGTGGGAACACACAAACACTATAATTATTTAAAGGGGAATAACCTCCTCAAAATATATATTTAATAAGTGGAGATATATTCTCACAAACACAGACAATAAAAACTAGGATTTTTAGAATATGGACTTCTACATTAAATGATAATGAATTCATTAGGTGGAGTTCCCTATTTTTAGGCATTCACCTCTTCTATACTTCTCTACTACAAATAATTAGGTGACTGTTACACCCACCTTTACAACTCCATTTTCAAAAATTGATAGGTTTCAAGTAGAATCTATAAAATTAATGCATCCACCTTTAATAAATCATGGGTTAAGGGTTGGTATAAAAACATTTTTGAACCCAATAATTAGTGGTGGTATGGTGTTTGAGAAAATATAAAGAAGGTTCTTCTTTAACATAAAGAAACTAGGTTTTTTGTATTATTATAAAAATTATGATTTGAGGGTTTTCAATACCTTTAAAATTGATAATACTAGTTTATATCCATATCTCTCAAAGAGATAGCGAGAATAATAAGATTGGATTATGTATTTATGCAAACCTCTTTATGTTTATATACTTTATTATTCATTATTATTTTGTTTATATTTCTATTATAATCAACCAATAAATATTCATTTTAGTGTGCCTTAATTTTTTGATATAATTTTCCGCCACATTTTACATTTGTTATTTTATTCCTCTATATTTTAATATTGAAAATTCATCAATTTTAATCTATTTATATCACATGTATTAGATCAAAAAATAGGGATCTGAGCAAACCCTATTAAAGAGTATTATTCCCTATATTTAACATATATGATACCAAATAATTTGTGACATGGTATAAATTTTATTTTATATGTTTTACATAATTTACATATGATTATAGAAATATATTTTGGTCTTGAGATATTTTTTATATTAAACCTTAAATAATCAAAAGGGAAAGATCAATTTATAGTTTTTGAAAGTCATGAGATGATTGATAATTAACATCTACATATAATATATCATATCAATGTTACATATTAGGGATATTAAAAATATAATATTGTTATATTATTAAAAATTATTTCAATTAATGATTGGAATATGTTATTGTGAAATTATAAGCTTCCAAAATGATATTTGGATATTTGGGATAATGAAAAATTTTATGAATTATTTGAATTATCTTTATGATTATATAAGGAGGAATGATTATAATGTTATATTTTTTAATAAATCCACTTCTAAACGTTAGAGGAAATTTCATGTCGCTTATCATGAAACTAACATATTGTAGAGAAATTTTTTTTACATGGACGAGTAGCATGAAATAAAAATGTTTGATAATGAATGTTATATAATGAATTTGTTAAGGATATTGATAATGATTTTATGTCTGAAATAATTTTGATAACCCTTTATAATAATTGTAATTATAGTAAAGTAGAAAATCAATGTTTTGTAGATGAAATTATTTTGTCACTTTTATAGTATGACGTTGAATTTAAAAATATTTAAAAAGATTCTAATAAAAAAATTATTCTTTTAATGTTAAAGATACTTTATATGGTATTTATTAGAACAATATATGTTCTTATCTTGGATATGAGATAGATAATATATTCATGAAAATTAGAAATATTTATAAATTATCAATAGTAATAGAGCTGAAATTATGTTGGAATCATAAATGGAAAAGAATTAATTTTTTAATGATATTTTATATAGATTTAATAAACAAGGACACAGAATGCCATTTTATTCAAAAGATAATATGAAAGTTGTGTATTCAAATAATGAAAAGAAGAGAGAGTTTATTTCGGATTGGTAATGCCAATGGATAACGATTCATGCGAGGAATTAAAATTAGTTACAAAATCTGGAAACCATGTTTGATGGCTATGAATATTGAGGCATTTCATTCGTATTCCTCATATATTGGATGCATTTATAACTCTAATTTTTTTTAAATTAAATGTGTTATGAGATAATTTCGATAATGAGACTGCAAAATTCACTAATATATAAAATGAACATAAATAGATTCATATGTCCATTTTTAATGTAATAAAAATTCCAAGGAATTTGAATGTGATATTAATAAATATTTTTTACTCCACTATTGATAAATTCCATAAAGGTATAAAAGTTTTAAAAAAACTGTAGGAAATATTGTAGTTGATATTGAAATGTGAAATGAATCATTGCCTAAGCACACTAATAAATAAAAAAGTTTTGATAAAATGTCGTAAGTATTACAAATTAAAAAATATGTGAAACTATATTTTATAATGTTGGAAATATCCAAGGATTTACATGAATTAAATTATTAATGATAAAATTATAGTTATTTCAAATGTAAATTGTTTTTTTTATGGATTATTTCCACATTATAATTCTTATTTTTCTTTGATATATTCTCAGTTACTTTAATATACTAATGATTTTATTATTATTTCTATATTTAATGAAAATATGAATGACACATCAATAGTTTCAGATCCTAATGGATATATTATAAATCATATTCCACCTAGGCCAATCTACATACCCAGTAAAAGTGTTTTGGGTTGGTCAACATGCCTACATTTAATTTGATTTATTGGTATACTATAATGATTTTTACGACATCTAATATAATTTATTCACATCGTATTTATTATTTTTCTATCATTAAAATACATAAAATTTTAAAATTTATTGATATTCAATAAATTGTATACATGTTATCGTTTCATTGACAATATTTTGAATATTGTGTGGCTGTTTGTAGAAATTGGTTTTCAATAGAGGGTTTTCACAATAAAAGGATCATGAAAATTGTAAATTTCACGAATGAAATGATTGGATTAATGTGGAGAATACATTTTTTATATATATAATATTTTATATTTTCATAGTTTTTATCCATTTTTCTTAAAAAATGAGATTTTGTCGTATAAGGGGGGATATTTTTAAACATAATAGTTCTACATATAGTTTAGATTATTTAATATATACATGATATGAATTATTGTCTTAATAATTCTCTACAAACTTCTTTTTTTTATCGATGTTAAACTATTAGTGGGAGTATATTGTTCTCAATAAAGATAATTTTTGAATATATGGGGAGAAATGTATATATTATACAAAACATTCTCCATTTAAAAAATATTATTTTAAACTAAAATGATATATTATTAATGTTCTAAACTATTTTGATAATTTCGAAACATGTGAAAATTTATATTATAGAAATAACCATGGACTACAACCAAAAGTTGTCACAGAAGTACCTTCAATGTCATGGGTGACCAATACATTACCTCTTTCTGGGGCCTTGGTAGATGGGGTCAAAAATAAATTTTTCTCCATAACATAATCCATCAGCCATATAATTTTTAAAAAAATAAAAATACAACCTATGTTGATCAATGTGACTCATCATTGGTGGAGGGTTGTCATATAGCATCCCGTCTTTTTATAACATAAAATTTCATTACATTACACAAAACTGAGGATCTTTAAGGTCTAGTGTCTTGGAAATCAGGAACATAATACATAAAAACAACATAAAAAATTCTTCTTAAACACTTGAAAGGTGTCTACTTAAGTTCATTCTAGGTTCATTACTGCATCTCATAACCTGGGGACATACATCAAAAGAAAGGGTGAGCAGAAGGCCGAGTAAGGGAAACAAGAGGAACATTTTACATGTGAACTTGGTATACTTCAATAAGGACATGAAAAGAACTTTAAGGCATGAGAAAGAAAATCATGAGGCATTTCATAATAAAAATAAAACTTTTTCATAACTTGAAGATGTTGCTACATAATTTAACATAGACAATCATGAACATATCACCAAGGTCCATCCCCAAGGTGTCATTTGAAAATTACCAAGGTTATTCACCAAGGTATCATGAAAATTGTAATCTCTAGTGGTTACATCATTACCCAATGCATTGGAGCACTATCAGGGCGCACCCTTAAATTTGCATTTATTATCATGTGAGCCACATATATCATCATCAAACATTTCATTAATAACCCACATATCATAAAATAAATGGGTTTCATTTCATAATCATAACGTTTTAAAAACTGCTTTAAAGACATGATCTTTACGTCACTTTAAACCCACGGAAAGGGAAAGCGGGTCTCATGTATGTAAATCCCAGAATTTAAAATGGAACATTTTGATATATATGTGAATACCCTTTTAGAAATAAGAGCTTTGAGGATTCACTTTATAACATAAAATAATTTTTGAGAAAAGAGAGAGGCATTTTGAGGGGAAAATTATGCAGCATAACGGCTAAGTTTCGGGGTTTTAGAAAACATTGAAATGAAAGGGGACATGGGTCACCCTATCATAAATGATCCATAAAACAGTAGGATGAAAGAATAAGAAGGACATATGTACATGGTAATGAAATTTTAGGGACATACCATTTGAAATGAAAAACATGGAAGGAAAAAAAATTAGATTTCTCTTATGAAAATTCGGCAGCCTTACGGCGTCACTTAACATCAAAAGAAAATGATTTGACAAGATCAAATAGTGTCCCTCATCATATGATCATAAGAGATCAGTATGATAGATATAGAGATAATTCCCCAACATAACAAAAAGGGACTTGAAAGAATTGACATGAAAGTAGAACTTCAAAACGAGAAGGGTGAAGAACCACTTTAAAATTCGGCAGCCTAACGGCGCCACTTAAAACATCAAAATACTGAATTGAAGAGATCAAATGGGGTCTCTCATCATATGAAAATAAGAGTCCAGTATGATATATATAGAGATCATACCCCAATATAACAAAAAGGAACTTGAAATAATTGACATGAAAGTAGAACTTCAAAACGAGAAGGGTGAAGAACCACTTAAAAATTCAGCAGCCTAACGACGCCACTTAAAACTTCAAAATACTGAATTGAAGCGATCAAATGGGGTCTCTCATCATATGATCATAAAAGATTAGTATGATAATTTAGAGATCATACCCCAACATAATAAAAAGGAACATGAAAGCCTTGAATGAAAATAGAACTTGAAAACGAAGAAGGTGAAAGAATCCCTTAAAAATTCGGCAGCCTAACGGCGCCACTTAAACATTCTTAAAACGAATTGATGAGAGCAAGGGGGGTCTCTCATCATATGAACATGAAATAGGAAGTAGGATGAATATAAAATAACATCCTCCAACATAAGAACATGGAGTATAAAAGAAATGACATAAAAGAGATTACTTGAAAAGAAAGAGAGGGGTCAGATCCCTTACCTTAAAACGTGACTCTTGAAACTCAAAGGATTGGACCTTGAGGGCTTGGGGGAACCTTGGGAGGACTCCTTGGAAGGTAAGAAGACCAGAACTTCGTTGGGGGAGAGTTGGGAGTGAAAACTAAAGGAGGAAAGGGTGGGTATTTATAGGGAAAGTGAGGGGACAAAGCATTAATGGCCAAGGGACACCTCACTAGTGGTTTTGGCAAAACCATGGGCTTGCCCATGGTATTTGCCCATGGTATTGGCCACTTGGGACACCTCACACCTTATCTTACTATTCATAATTCGAAAATATTGAATATATACTTAATACATCATTTAATGATGTCATTAAACACCCGTAACTTAAAAACTATACTTTCACTATTCACCGAAAATTCAACTTTCTCAGAATAATCCCAAAATTTCACCTTAACCAAATATCAATGCTATGATTTCAAAAATGAACTCCATTTTATAAAAATAATTTTCTAAATATTTTTAATTTTATTTTTAAATAAATACACTATTCATCGAAAATTCAGTTTTTTCAGAAAAATCCCCAAAAATTACCATAACATAATATCGATGCTCTGAGTTCAAAAATAAAGTCATTTTTATAAAAATAATTTTCTAATTATTTTTAATTAAATTTTTAATTAAAAAACACTATTCACCCGAAAAAACTAATACTTGAATAATAATTAATGAAACCGTTATTTAACTGTTTTATTGAATCACATTACTTAATCAAGGTGCCTAGATTATTTTAAAACTTTCTTTAAGTGAGATTACTAATCCATTTGGTCATATTACTAATCCTAATCATAAAATCACTATTCATAATTTACTATTCATCAAAAATCAAGTTGGTCTTATTAGACTCTAAATTTAGTACTGAACATAATTGCAGAAGACCATTTTTTGAAAATCATTACACATTTTTAATTATTTAGGGTTTACATAAACATATTTAAAATATCCTTTTTCTAAAATTCATCAAAAATCTGCATACTATATTTATCCGGCCATTTCAAAATTCTTAAACTTCATCATAAGAATAAATCCCAATTTTTATTTAAAACAAGGATTACACAAGGTAGTTATGGTCTCGTTACATAACCCCTTATAATACCAACATAGGACCTAAGAGTAAGGTGTGCTAGGGTGATAGAAGCTTGGGGCGGCTCAGTCAACATTGCCCGAGTAGTAATTTCTATCAGTTTGAACTTCTCACGAAGGCGATTCCGTTCCAGCTTCACATGATGAAGTTCGGCTTGGATTTGATCCAGAGCAAAGCCCAGTGGTGCTACCTCCTTCCCAAGCTCTGTTAGATGGGCTTCGATCGGTCCAAGACTACTAGGTGAGGCCATCGAATCTTCTTTCTATAATAATTAACCAAGATTTCTTATATCAAAACATTTTGTTCACAGCGGTCATATTGACCGATGGTTATATAATAGTCAAAACCCACTGATCTCATTTTAATTATAATCATGTTTATCAAATAAAATGTTTTTGTTGAGTATAACAATAACACATAAAATTGGGAAACAAAATTTATTTAAAAAACATTCGGGTCGTTACAATCTTCCCCCCTTAAGAAATTGCGTCCTCGCAATTTTAAAATTGGGTTTTGAAATTTCATTGAAAGTCCCACATCGGAAAAGGAGTCAGTAAAACTATTACTTTAAAATAAAGAAAGGGAAGTACAAAGGTCACCCGAGTTAACCCACACTAGGGTTCCATGTAGGAAAACATGGACATGGAGGAAAAAACAAAGGGTCAAGTTCTGAGGGAGAGTGATAGAGAACATGATTAGGAGAAAGTTAACCATGAGAAAATCCCAAACTTATGATGTGTGTAAACGGTCTTTGATTACCTAGTAGGAAACGTAAACCAACAACATTTTTGTTTTACGTTTCTTTTCATAATTTTGAGGATTTCATTTACTACATAGAACAAAAACATAAGAAAATATACCTACCTTCAAGTAGAGTTTCATCCTTTAACAAGTCCCTACCAACACTAATCTTTTCTCCAAATGATGAGAATTCAAAAACACTTGGTCTCATAAAAGCACAAGAATCATCTTCTATAGAATCACATAATCTACAAAAGATTAACTATCTATTTATTCTATCTTTAAACATTATCCCAAAAACTGAAAGGTTAAGGTAAAACAACTCTTCAAAAAGAAAGAATCCCAGAGGAATGGAAACTACTTTTAAATCATCAAAGTTCCATGGTACTACCCAAATTTCATCATAGACCATTCCCTAAATAACGGTCCTTAAAATTCCTCAAAACAAACCAAACTAAGATTGAAACCCAAATACAATAAAAATTTGATAACATAGTCTTTCAAAACAACTTCATTGTTCATCTCCATACAACATCAACCACTCCTAACATATTATAAAAAAAGTAGCTAACCTAAACATATTTTACCCAAGATAGGTTAGTCATTCCCATAAGTAACCTAAATTACTATAAGTTCACCTTAAATTCATCGATTCTTCAAAATATAAGTCAACCTTACTCCTTAATTAAAATACCGTAGTAATCTATTTACCTCGATCAAATATGGTTCCCAAAATAATGAACGTCTTCCAAAATAATTATCATATTTTAATCCCTTAATAATCCCTGTCATATTAATTCTAAAATCGTCGCATTTCCTATCACATTGGTTGTTGGGACATGTTCTTCCATTTCCCACCATTAACTAAGAAGAGAAAGCATAATTAGGGGTTTAAGTACTTAGCTAATAATCATGAAAAGGAACTGAAAGCATATAAGGATAACTTGTGTATGAAAGGTATACCCTAACTTGTGATCTCCTAGGTTCCCATCTAGGTTATGAATGATCATATATTCTTATGTGATCCTTTATTTTATTTTATCTTTGTTCCTTTAACAATGGTTCATACCAAGCTTATGAATTAACCAAAGCATATCCCTCGGGAGTGTCGTAACCAAGAGTGCAGCAAGGCCCGTTGTCGTGTACCAGTTCCCGTTCGAGTCTAGCTCAAAGCGGTGTTTTCGGGTTTTACCCCTATGTACATCTGTGCCAGAGCCACCTCTACCTGCTCGTATCCAGACAGGGATGTATTTGCTTGGCAACCCCTTACTCAATACTCACCAAAATACCAGGAAGATTTCCTATATTAAACTTTTCTATAGGGTTCCTCCTAGAGTTTTCATATCCTAATTTCCACAAATAACTAAACCATCCTTTGATACCAACTATAGCATCCCGTCTTTTTATAACATAAACTTTCATTACATTACACAAAACTGAGGATCTTTAAGGTCTAGTGTCTTGGAAACCAGGAACATAATACATAAAAACAACATAAAACATTCTTCTTAAACACTTGAAAGGCGTCTCCTTAAGTTCATTCTAGGTTCATTACTGCATCTCATAACCTGGGGACATACATCAAAAGAAAGGGTGAGCAGAAGGCCCAGTAAGGGAAACAAGAGGAACATTTTACATGTGAACTTGCTATACTTCAATAAAGACATGAAAAGAACTTTAAGGCATGAGAAAGAAAATCATGAGGCATTTCATAATAAAAATAAAACTTTTTCATAACTTGAAGATGTGGCTACATCATTTAACATAGACAATCAGGAACATATCACCAAGGTCCATCCCCAAGGTGTCATTTGAAAATTACCAAGGTTATTCACCAAGGTATCATGAAAATTGTAATCTCTAGAGGTTACATCATTACCCAATGCATTGGAGTGCTATCAGGGCGCACCCTTAAATTTGCCTTTATTATCATTTGAGCCACATATATCATCATCAAACATTTCATTAATAACCCACATAGCATAAAATAAATGGGTTTCATTTCATAATCATAACGTTTTAAAAACTGCTTTAAAGACATGATCTTTACGTCACTTTAAACCCACAGAAAGGGAAAGCGGGTCTCATGTATGTAAATACCAGAATTTAAAATGGAACATTTTGATATATATGTGAATACCCTTTTAGAAATAAGAGCTTTGAGAATTCACTTTATAACATAAAATAATTTTTGAGAAAAGAGAGAGGCATTTTGAGGGGAAAATTCTGCAGCATAACGGCTAAGTTTCGGGGTTTTAGAAAACATTGAAATGAGAGGGGACGTGGATCACCCTCTCATAAATGATCCATAAAACAGTAGGATGAATGAATAATAAGGACATATGGACATGGTAATGAAATTTTAGGGACATACCATTTGAAATGAAAAACATGGAAGGAAAAAAAATTAGATTTCTCTTATGAAAATTAAGCAGCCTTACGGCGTCACTTAACTTCAAAAGAAAATGATTTGACAAGATCAAATAGGGTCCCTAATCATATGATCATAAGAGATCAGTATGATAGATATATAGATAATTCCCCAACATAACAAAAAGGGACTTGAAAGAATTGACATGAAAGTAGAACTTCAAAACGAGAAGGGTGAAGAACCACTTTAAAATTCGGCAGCCTAACGGCGCCACTTAAAACATCAAAATACTGAATTGAAGAGATCAAATGGGGTCTCTCATCATATGAACATAAGATTCCAGTATAATATATATAGAGATCATACCCCAAAATAACAAAAAGGAACTTGAAATAATTGACATGAAAGTAGAACTTCAAAACGAGAAGTGTGAAGAACCACTTAAAAATTCGGCAGCCTAACGGCGCCACTTAAAACTTCAAAATACTGAATTGAAGCGATCAAATGGGGTCTCTCATCATATGATCATAAAAGATCAGTATGATAATTTAGAGATCATACCCCAACATAATAAAAAGGAACATGAATGCCTTGAATGAAAATAGAACTTGAAAACGAGGAAGGTGAATGAATCCCTTAAAAATTCGGCAGCCTAACGGCGCCACTTAAACATTCTTAAAACGAATTGATGAGAGCAAGGGGGGTCTCTCATCATATGAACATGAAATAGGAAGTAGGATTAATATAAAAGAACATCCTCCAACATATGAACATGGAGTATAAAAGAAATGACATTAAAGAGATTACTTGAAAAGAAAGAGAGGGGTCAGATCCCTTACCTTAAAACGTGACTCTTGAAACTCAAAGGATTGAACCTTGAGGGCTTGGGGGCACCTTGGGAGGACTCCTTGGAAGGTAGGAAGACCAGAACTTCGTTGGGGGAGAGATGGGAGTGAAAACTAAAGGAGGAAAGGGTGGGTATTTATAGGGAAAGTGAGGGGACAAAGCATTAATGGCCAAGGGACACCTCACTAGTGGTTTTGGCAAAACCATGGGCTTGCCCATGGTATTTGCCCATGGTATTGGCCACTTGGGACACCTCACACCTTATATTACTATTCCTAATTCGAACATATTGAATATATACTTAATACATCATTTAATGATGTCATTAAACACCCGTAACTTAAAAACTATACTTTCACTATTCACCGAAAATTCAACTTTCTCAGAATAATCCCAAAATTTCACCTTAACCAAATATCAATGCTATGATTTCAAAAATGAACTCCATTTTATAAAAATAATTTTCTAAATATTTTTAATTTTATTTTTAAATAAATACACTATTCATCGAAAATTCATTTTTTTCAGAAAAATCCCCAAAAATTACCATAACATAATATTGATGCTCTGAGTTCAAAAATATAGTCATTTTTATAAAAATAATTTTCTAATTATTTTTAATTAAATTTTTAATTGAAAAACACTATTCACCCGAAAAAAACTAATAATTGAATAATAATTAATGAAACCGTTATTTAACTATTTTATTGAATCACATTACTTAATCAAGGTGCATAGATTATTTTAAAACGATCTTTAAGTGAGATTACTAATCCATTTGGTCATATTACTAATCCTAATCATAAAATCACTATTCATAATTT
This sequence comes from Viscum album, assembly GCA_963277665.1. Lineage (NCBI taxonomy): Eukaryota > Viridiplantae > Streptophyta > Magnoliopsida > Santalales > Viscaceae > Viscum > Viscum album. Next base: position 1,569,619,840 of record OY728137.1, read on the forward strand.
ACTATTCATCAAAAATCAAGTTGGTCTTATTAGACTCTAAATTTAGTACTGAACATAATTGCAGAAGACCATTTTTTTAAAATCATTACACATTTTTAATTATTTAGTGTTTACATAAACATATTTAAAATATCCTTTTTCTAAAATTCATCAAAAAACTTGCATACTATATTTATCCGGTCATTTCAAAATTCTTAAACTTCGTCATAAGAATAAATCCCAATTTTTATTTAAAACAAGGATTACACAAGGTAGTTACGGTCTCGTTACATAACCCCTTATAATACCAGCATAGGACCTAAGAGTAAGGTGTGCTAGGGTGATAGAAGCTTGGGGCGGCTCAGTCAACATTGCCCGAGTAGTAATTTCTATCAGTTTGAACTTCTCACGAAGGCGATTCCGTTCCAGCTTCACATGATGAAGTTCGGCTTGGATTGGATCCAAAGCAAAGCCCAGTGGTGCTACCTCCTTCCCAAGCTCTGTTAGATGGGATTCGATCGGTCCAAGACTACTAGGTGAGGCCATCGAATCTTCTTTCTATAATAATTAACCAAGATTACTTATATCAAAACATTTTGTTCACATCGGTCATATTGACCGATGGTTATATAATAGTCAAAACCCACTGATCTCATTTTAATTATAATCATGTTTATCAAATAAAACGTTTTTGTTGAGTATAACAATAACACATAAAATTGGGAAACAAAATTTATTTAAAAAAAATTCGGGTCGTTACATGTCAAGTGGGCGATGGAGAGGACTCATGAAATATAAGATGATAAGAGTTCATGAGGGTCAGGTTGAAAATAATAGAATTTGTGATAGAATAAAATATAGGAATGATGGATATGATAGTGTTCGGGAGAGATGGATAGGCGTAACATTGACCATGATGAGGGGATGTGATGTGGGAAATGTGATGTAAGGTATTAATAACATGGGAATGCAAGGATAACCGAAAAAATAATAGTGAATGATGATAGAGTTGGGATGAGGTAACAATGAAATTTGGATGTGAAGTGGTGATACATGTATGGGTAGGTAAAATGATGATACATTGAAGAAGAGTTATGAGTAAGATCAAAATTGGGAATAAGTTGCAATTTTAGGAAATGTGATGTATTTTTTAGAAAAAACTGTGTTTTTTTCATAAACACAATAAGTGGTCATGATTTACAAGTATTGGGAACTAGATGTTGTCATTACTCTTTTCCTAATATATATTTTCTCCTATTTCAATTAATTTTTTTTAATCCTCAATCATTTTTTGAAATAATAAAAATTTGAGAGATAATTTGAGATTTTTCTATTCCTGTTTTTTATGTATATCTAAAAAAATATTTTAGTAAAATTATTAATGAAATGTGTTTGGGTTAACTTTATGTTTTGAAATTAGGTCTCTACTTATAAGAATATCATTCATTATAGCTAGACCAGATGGATTACATGAATGGAATTCACCCAAGAACCTTTTTAATAGTTCAAACCTTACTAGATTGTTACATTGTGAGTAATGGATGTTGGAGGTGTAAGGATGTAAAGAATTGGATTTCCCATGGAATTTTTTTTAAAATACAAGGGATTTTTACGAGTCAGTAGTTTTTGAAGGAACTTGATTCTAAGGCCCAGTGTGGCCGGAATCAATTTATGATGTTTTTCTCTAGTACGTTCTGTAAACGTGCGTGCGAGATTTTATAACTTCTGAACCGGTACTCAGAATTGAATTCTGAGGGAACTGTTGAATTTGTAGTGTCGGTAATTTCCTTGTGATACCTTCACCACAGTTGAGTTTTATAGAGAATAGAAGTTAGATTTTGTGGTTTTAGTTAAATTGAATAAAAATAAGTGTTAATTTTTTTTATTCTATGGTGGTTAAATCCTCGAAGGGGATGTTAGTGGTGTGGGCCACCACACCATAACCTATCATGAGATGTTATAGTTCTGGGGCCTACCTACACATAACCTTTCTTGGGGGGATTATTAGGTGGGGCCCACACGGACTTTAAACCTCCTCTAACCCCCCCCCCCTCAATTAAGTGAGAAACCCTTGAACATCCCAACTATTTAATTTTCAAATCTCCACCCATTAATTAAGTTAATGGTTTATTTTAAATCAAATCTTTTTGAATTATTTTTCAAATAATTAAATAATGGGTTGTCTTAACCCATTATGTTCATTGGAAATTTAATTGGGTGGAGCCAGTTTATTAACTCACCATTTTGAATTACATGCCAACACTTAAAATAATAGGCAGACTATTATTTTATTTAGGGATGGCATTTATCTTCCGGTGAGATTTTTGGAAAAATCTCTCAACGGAGAACTGTTCTTCCAATGAAGAATGTGAAGAATGCGAAAATGTCGACGAACTTCTTCTTCCTTCTTCGACCAGACCTAAGGACAATGAGCTTGCCGCGAAGAATGCCAACGACACTTCTTCCTTGGTCTCCTACCCCAAACGTTTCCTGACCTCGACAAATCAACGCTTCCTTATTCCACAACTTCGACAACGATCATCAACAAATATGAGGTAGGGGGTTTGAATTTTTTTATACTCATTCCTCTTCGTTAAAATATCTGGTATGAGAACTAAATGATATCACCGTGACGAGGAGGGTTCGAACCGCACGAACATGCATGAACCTCCCCTTTTTTCCTGTTCTTCTTTGTTGATGATGAAGGGGGTATACATGGCGACCTGAAACAAGACGACTGTGAAAACTCTTGTGGTGAAAGGCCACCAGGTATCCACAATGGGGTGCCACGGTCGTGCCGCACAAAGAGCCGAGTCGTGGCCTGGAGGGCCGCAGCGGTGCCTGAGGGTCGTGCTGCCATCACACTGGGCCAAAAAGAAGGGTCGCGACTAGGAGGGCCGCGGTGGTTGGAAGAGGAGCCCGGTTTCGTTGCGTCGTGTGGATACTAGTAGGAGGCCATGGACAGGATGGGCCATGGTGGAGGGGGTGTGACAACGGCGTTCCGCACCGTGGTGCGAAGCTGCTGGCCGCTCGGGTCAGCCGTGCGGTGCGGGACCCAGTCGGGTCCCATGTGAGCAGGACCTGCGCCACCCGGCCCTGGTTTGGTTCTACCTAAACGGATAAGCCATTTGGGTTCTAGGGGGTGGGCTATTCCCCTTGGATGTGTCTAAACTGGACCCCCTCCAGACCAGTGGGTCGCTAGGACGATCGGGCCACCAGGCCAACCGGACCGCCGGGCCGCCATCAGGCCGGGCCGCCTCGGGCTGGGCCACCCTTGGGCCAGGCTACCCCTTCGGGCCTGGCCACCCCCTTAGACCGGGTCAGACCTGCGGACCGGGTCAAACCCTGGTTCGGGCGAGGTCGGGCCGGGTCGGTCCGACTGGGTCGGACCGGACCTGGACCCTCTATGGCCCGATTACACCTTTTCACTCATATCTTGGGCTATATGGGTCCTACCGACAAACCGTTGGCAGCGACGGAAAGCTTATAGCAAGATCGTTTCACTTCCACACTCACTTTTTTTTGTACATGGTTGGAGTACGGTCAGGTTGGTTTGAACCTATAAACCAACTGAGCCCCTTGGATGGAAATGAAAATAACTCACAGATGGGGCGTCTGATTGGTATGACGTATGTTGCGTTTAGATCCCTATGAAATGGTAATCCATTGAAATACTTCCAAATGAGAATTAATGACATTTATATTATCGAACAGTAGCTCATGGAGTGGATCCTTCTCGAGACAAGCGTATAGAGTGCGGAGACCTAATAGCTAACAGACCTGACGACTGTTTGACTAATTTGACTCGGAGTGGTTCGACTAGCCCAGTGGGGAGCACCTGATATTTGGAAGCATACCCAAGGCAGACGGAGCACCTCATAGTAGGAAGCAGAACCCATGTACTCGATAGGAGGAGTACCTCTGTAGGCTATTAGGGGGAGCGCCCGGTATTTGGCGGCAGACCCATAGAGGACGGAGCGCCTGGTAGTTGGCAACAGACCTGTAGTACTCAACAAAAGGGGTACCTTAGCAGTCTACGGTTAGTGAGAAGTGCCTCAGTGTCGCAACTGGCACACTGTACCTCACATAGGAGGAGTTCTCCAGCAGTTGTGGTTTCAATAATGAAAATCAGGGTTTGAGCTGAGTCAATGCCCATTGTGTTTTCTTCATGATTGAGATAGGTTATTTGATAAATATGGTATATTGATGGGAATGTACCTATGTAATGTTTTCCCATTGATTTCATACTTTTTGGTTTATCCTTGTTGGATTTTGTGAGACCTTGAGGGTCTCGGGGTCCCTACCGTGTATGGTAATACTCATCCCTGCACAGGCAATGCCCGTACCTCGTTGTGTTGGATGAAGACGACAGACAATGCTGACTGAGGTGGAGTGTACGAGGACTGGACAGTACCTGGAGGTGGACCTCATGATGAGTTAGTACCCGGAGGAGATGGACGGACATGGTGCACTGAGGAGGCTATCTGTACCTACCCTTCGGGTAGGATCTGTGGTGGATGATCCATGAGTTGCTATACACCTTCTAGCTGTTTGTCTTTTTAGTTGTACATGTTTTTTCCTTTCCATGTCCATTATTTTTGGGCTTGTATTTCCAACCCCTTTACTCTCAGTACACTTGTTATACAGATTTTACTGAATGTTTTCTTCCACTTGTACTATGGTTGTGTGTGTTTATGATTTCTAAAAGCAATGCCTTCCCCGTTTTAGGGAATTACGGCTTTGGTGCTAGTTGTCATCCCCTAGACTATGGAAGGCGGGCTTGGGGTAGTCACAATACGGGCCCCGGGGAATGGGTTGGGAAAAATTGTTATCAGAGGAGTATGTTCTAATGTAGAACATAGGACTAATATTTTATTTTATGTGACGGAATAGTGTTAAGGGTACTGAGTATGGTTTTTAGTTCAGGGAGTCCAGTGTTGGTGTGGCGGCCGACATATCCATACACTAAGACCATGACTACTGATTTCCGACTCAGTACACGAAAACACTGATTGTGTGTGTGTTTTCAAAAGTTTTAATTAAGTCAGCTCAAACCAGGCCAGCTCACAAGGTATAGTATTTTGACCGTGTTCCATCTGTTTCTTTCAGGATGCCTCCCCATGGATGACCAGTTAGAGCCCCAATATTCGTATGTACTGATAGCTCGTCGAGCGAGGAGGCTTCGGTGCATTGACCTTTTCCAGTTGTGGCACTATCAGTGCCACCACCCATTGGGGCACCGATTCCATCAGCCCCAACAACAGATGTTTCACGCCACTTGAGCGCATTACATGAGTTTCGGAACCAGAGTCCACCCAGGTTCTGGGGAGAGACTGACCCACAGGCGGCAAAGGATTTGCTGGAGGATGAGGTGAGAGTCTTCAGGCTGGTAGGGACACCAGAAAACTTCATAATGATCCTTACTACCAGCCTCCTTCAGGCAGCAGTAGGAAGATGGTGGAGCCTGATGCTCCAGATTCATGACGAGACGATACTTTTATGGGCAGACATCGAGAGCCTATTCCGGGCGGAGCATGTACCAGCCACCCTTTGATCTGTGCAGATACAAGAGCTACTTCATCTATAGTAGGGCCGTATGAAATTAGCATGGTACTTAGTGAGATTCACAGATCTCTCGCGCTACTCCACTGATATGTTACCAGACCCATTCTTCAGGGCCCGAACCATTGAGAGGGGACTCTGGCGAGAGATCATCAATTCATTTGTCTCCCACAACATCCTGAATTAGACAGGTGTGTTAAAGCGATCCCTCCCAGTAGAGAGTTTCATTGCTGAGCAGTCCCCAACAGTGTGACCCACCACTAGTCGACTAGCAGCAGAGTCTTCTGCGATTGGCAGTAGGCAGCTGACGTAGAGGTCCCAGAGTACCAGACCCATAGGTGGTCGACTGCACGAAACATGATAGGTTGTGGGGGGCACCCAGAGTGGAGGCAGAGCCAGTCATGCTAGGAGCCCATAGTGTTACTTCTACGGTGGGCATGGTCACATGGCTCGTGACTATCCGACCCACTGCTAGGATGATCGGTAGATATTTGAGGGACCTCCTAGGAAGAGGCAAATATTCGATTGAGGCAGTCTGCAGGGCACATTCGGACGTGGCAGAGGAGCTAGTCGAGCAGCTGGCGGTGGACGATGTTTTGAGGTGCATCCACCACCACCACCAGGAGGTCTACCCCGACTGCAGGGAGTGGATGGACAGAGGAGAGATTAGCTTCAGCCAGTTGAGGCCTACGATCAAGGCGCTCCGTAGATGATTCGAGGTATGTTCATTGTCTATTCCACCTTAGCTGAAGATCTTGTAAACACGGGTTCAAGTCACTCTTTTATTTCCACTGCCCTCTTTTGGAGCTCAAAGATTCTGACAGAGCTGTTGGCTCGATCCTTATAGCTAGGGACTCCTACGGAAGCAGACTCAATGATTAGGCACTAATGCTGGCAATTTGAGCTTACTCTAGGAGGTGAGAGCTTCAGATGGGATCTCATAGTAGCGACATCGAAGCCTAAAAACGTTATCTTGGGTATGGAATGGTTATCTACAGTCCATGCTTAGATCAACTGTATTAGGCACAAAGTGCGGTGTGTCCGCACATATGGGACAAGGTTCACCTTCACCGGTGAGAAGGGAACATTTGCAGCGTAGGACAGACTTACTCAGAGGAGGGTGAAACCAATCACTCACCAGTTGGCTTGCCTTACCGTCGGAGCAGGAGATCTGTAGAGTCCGACTTATACTCTAGTGGTGGACCATATGCGGATGTTTTCCGGACGATATCCCAGGACTAACTCCTCACATAGAGGTGGACTTATACATTGACCTGTACCCTGATACAACACTAATATCTACTCCAGCGTATCATATGGCTCCCGCGGAGCTTTGTGAGCTTTGGGTATATCAAGAGGACTTACAGGGAAAGGGATTCATCTAGCCTTATGTTTCTCCCTAGTAAGCCCCGATTCTGTTTTCCAAGAAGGTGGATGGGAGTTTGAGGCTCTCTATTGACTATCATCGCCTAAACCAGGTGACCATAAAGAACAAGTACCCACTCCTGAGGATTGATGACCCCTTTGATCAGCTCAAGGGAGAACGATTGTTCCCGAATATAGACCGTAGACCAGGCTATCACCAGCTCATAGTTAGAGAAGTGGATGTGAAGAAGATGACCTTCAGGTGTCGGTATGGCCACTACGAGTTCATGGTTATTCCTTTCTGCATAACCAATGCACCGGAAGTGTTCATGAGTCTCATGAATAGGATCTTCCAACCTAACCTTGGTCGCTTCATCGTAGTCTTCATCGACGACATTCTGATCTACTCGAATGCTGAGGAGGAGTATGCCTACCATTTGCAGGGAGGACTGGACACACTACAAGAGCACCAGCTTCATGGTAAGCTCTCAAATTTCCAGTTATGGATTCAAGAGGTTAACTTTTTCAGGACACGTCATCTCGGAGGCTAGAGTTTGTGTGGATCCCGTAACGATTTAGGCTGTGATTTCTTGGGTGCCACCCAAGAGTGTGAAGAAGGTTCGGTGTTTTTTGAGCTTTGATGGATACTATAAGATATTTGTTACACAATTCTACATAGTTTTAGCACCACTATTAGCCTTGACGAAGAAGGGTCAGCCCTTCATATGGTTGGAGAGATTCTAGTAGTGCTTTTAGAAGCTGAGGCAGAGGATGACTAGTGCCCCCAACTTGAGGCTTCTGGAGGAAGGTGTAAGGTACGTAGTCTACTATGATGAATTAGGGACATGAATCGGGTGTGTCCTGATGCATTATCGAGTAGTGATCGCATTTAGTTCTCGGCAGTTGAGATAGAATGAGCAGAACAATGCTACCCATGACATGGAGTTAGCAACAGTGGTCTTCGCATTGAAGATGTGGCAGCACTATCTTATGGGTGAATGTTTTACCGTGTACTCTGATCACAAGAGTCTTGGGTATATCTTCTTTCAGAAAGATCTGATCCTAATACAGCTTCGATGGATTGAGTTCCTCTAGGACTATGACTTTGAGATAGTCTATACTCTTGGGAAGGGAAACGTTGTTGTGGATGCGCTCAGCAGGAGGATTGGTATACAGCTGCTAGGAGAGGCGACCGAGCAGCTGTCCGCTTTATAGATATCCTTTGTGGATAGAGATGGAGCAGCCTTTCTATAGTCTCTCACAGTCACTCCTCATATTCTTTAGCGAGTCATAGAGGCACAACATGGGGACGCTGACTACGAGCCGTGACATGCTCAGATATCCATAGGGCAAGCACCTGTTGGATTTTCTAAAGGTGGGGAGCACATAATCCTCTTCAGAGGACATACCCTGGTACCAGTTTCAATTCATGAGGAAGTGTTGAGGGAGTTCTACACTTCCCCTCTAGTAGTATATCCTGGTGTGGTGAAGATGTACGAAGACCATTGAAGACAACAATTTTGGCCAGGTATGAAGAAGGTGGTAGTAGAGTTTGTCTCATGATGCCTCACTTATCACTAAGTGAAGGTAGAGCACCAGGTACCAGCAGGCTTGGATCATCCCTTAGAGGTCCTGGAGTGGAAGTGAGACGATATATCCATGGACTTCATGATGGGTCTTCCACTTACATCCAGGGGTCACGACTCAATTTGGGTGATTGTCGACCGACTCACCAAGTCGGCCCACTTCCAACAAATTAGAAAGTAGGGCTCTGTAGAGATATTGGGATGCCTCTATGTATAGGAGATTGTGGAGTTACATGGATTACCTTCTTCTGTTGTCTCTAAATATGACACATGGTTTACTTCCCGGCTGTGGAAGGGGTTGTAGGAATCTTTCAGGACACAACTTCTCTTGAGCACCGCATTCCATCCTCAGATGGATGGTCAGACTGAGAGGACCATCAAGACCGTCGAGGACATGCTTCGTGAATGATTTCTCAACTTCGGTCATAGCTAGGAGGATCACTTGTATTTTGTGGTGTTTGACTACAAAAACAGCTATCACTCCACCATTGGTATGGAACCTTTTGAGGCCTTATATGGACAACCTTGCAGATCGCCACTATGCTGGATAGACCCAGGAGAGTCAGTACTAGTGGGACCAAATATAGTAAGAGCTACCACGGAGAAGGTTCAGTTCATCTAGGAGTGGATGAAGACTGCAAAGAGCAGGAAGAAGTCATATGCTGACAGGAGACAGAGACCTCTGGAATTCGAGGATGGTGACCACGTATTCCTACGGGTCTCACCTCGACGATGTCTACAGAGATTTGGTCGAGGTGAAAAGTTATCTATGCAACTCATCAGACAATTCTAGGTCCTTAGCAGAGTAGGCGAGTGGCTTACCGCTTGGATCTTCCACCTCAGTTGCACAGGGTGCACGACGTCTTCCACATATCTCAGCTGAGGAGATACGTGCATGACCCTTCTCACATCATCGATCATGGATAGCTGGACATCGATGATGGGGTGACATTCATGGAAGTTCCAGTAGAGATTGAGGATTGACAGGAGCGGGTCCTATGTGGACGGTCGGTACCTCTGGTGCATTTTGTTCGTAGCATAGGAACCTCTAAGAGAGGACATGGGAGCGGGAAGATCAGATGCATGCTCAGTACCCCCATTTGTTCCCTTAGATCGATTTGTATCTTACGGGGACATAAAGCCATGTGTTGGGGAGAATATAAAGACCCGGATACATCGAGGAATTTTTTTTAAATAATACCTCGGATTATTACGAGTTTGTAGTTTCGGAAGGCACTTGATTCTGAGGCCTAGTGTGTTCGGAGTAAATTTCTGATGTTTTGCTCATGTACGTTCAGTAAACATCTTTTTGAGTTTTTATAACTTCTGAACCGGTTCTCGGAATCGAATTACGAGGGCACTATTGAATTCCCAGAATTAGTAATTACTTAGTGAGACATTCATTGCAGTTTAATTTTATCGAGAATAGAAGTTAGATTTTGAGGTTTTAGTTAATTTGAATAAAAATAAGTGTTAAATTTTTTTTTATTCTACTACAGTTAAAAACTCCAAGGGGAGGTTCGTGGTGAGAGCCACCACAACATAACCTCCCATGAGAGGATATGTTTGTGGGGCCCCACACATATCCTCTATTGGGAGGATTATTATGTGCGGCCCACATGAGCTTTAAAACTCCTCTAAACCCCCCCAATTAAGTGTGAAACCCTTGAACATCCCCACCATTTAATTTCCTACTATCCACCCATTAATTAAGTGAATGGTTTCTTTTAATTCAAATCTTTTTGAATTCTTTTTCCATCAATTAAATAATGGGTTGGATTAACCCATTATGATGGTTGCCAATTTAATTGGGTGGAGTCATGTTAATAATTCACCCTTTTGAATTACGTGCCAACAGTTAAAATAATATGCAGACCAGTATTTTATTTGGGGTGGGAATTTCTCTTCCTGTGAGAATGTTTGAAAATGCTCTCAACAGAGAACCGTTCTTCTAACAAAGAACACAAAGAACGCGAAGAACGTCGACGAACTTATTCGACCGAACCTAATGAGAGTGAGTTGACCGCGAAGAATTCCAATGACGCTTCTTCCTCGGTCTACAACCCCGAATGCTTCCCGATGTCAACGAATCAACATTGCCTTTTTCCGTGACTTCGACAACAATTGTTGACAATTACGAGGTAGGGGGGTTTGATTTTTTTGTACTCACTTATCATCGTTCAAATTTATGGTATGAGAACCGAATGATATCGCTGTGACGAGGAGGGTTTGGACCACACGAAGACAGCCCAACCCTCCCCTTTTTGTTTGTTCTTCTTGATTGACGATGGAGGCGGTACACATGGCGATCGGCAATGATCCAACCGTGAAGTAGCCGGTAGCGCAAGGCCACTGAGTCGCAACAACGGTGCGGCACTATCGTGCCGTGCAAAGAGCCAAGCTGTAGAAAGGAGGGTCGCGGCGGTGTCGGAGGGGCTCTTTTCCATTGCCCCACACTGGAACAAAGGGCCACGACCAGGAGAGCAGCGACATTCGGATGAGGAGCGCAGTGCCATCGCGCTATGCAGATACTAGAAGAAGGCCATGGCAAGGCCGGGCCACAGTGGAGGGGGGCACGGCGTCGTCACGACGCGCCGTGGTGGGGAGAGGCTGGCAGCTCTGGCCAGCCGGGAGGTGCAGGACCCTGTCGTGTCTCGTGTGAGCTGGAATGGTGCCAGTTTGGTTCTACCCGAATGGATAAGCCATTCTAGTTCCAGGGGGCCTGGTTCCCCCTAGACGTGGCTATGGTGGACCCCCACCGGGCCACTGGGTCGACAGGCCGACCGGGCCAACCGGGCCTCCCTCAAGCCGGGATCTGCCTTCGGGTCGGGCCGCCTCTTTAGTTCAGGTCTCCCCTTAGACCGAGTCATACATCAGTTCGGACCAGGTTGGGAAGGGTCGGTCCGACTGGGTGGGATCGGACTCAGACCCACTTTGGCCCGATTACACCTTTTCGCCTGTATCTTGGGTTACAGGTGTCCTACCGACAAACCGTCTGTGGCGACGGAAATCGTAGAGTGAGAAATTTCATTTGGCATATCCTACACGAGTTTTGGACATGGCAGGAGTACGGTCGAGATGGTTTGAACCTAAAAACCAATCGGGCCCCTCGGACAGAAATGCCAATAACTCACAGACCGGGGATCCGATTGACGTGTTGTCTGTTGTGTTGAGACCCCTATGACATGGTAGTAATTTGAGATACTTTAACGTGAGACAGAGTGAAATTTGGAGTAACAACTAGTAGCTTGTGTAGCGGATCCTCCCAGAGATGAGTGTATAGAGTGCGGAGACCTAGTAGCTGACAGACCCGCTGACTGCTTGACCGATTCGACTAGGAGTGATTCGACTAGCCCAGTGGAGAGCGCTCGGTATTTGGCAACAGACCCATGGCGGATGGAGCGCCTGGTAGTTGGCAGTAGACCTGCGGTACTCGACAAAAGGAGTACCTCTATTGGATATTAGGGGGAGTGCCTTGTATTTGGCGGCAGACCCACATCGGACGGAGCACCTGGTAGTTGGCAGCATACCCGCGAAACTCGATAGGAGGAGTACCTCAGCAGTTTAAGGTTATTGAGAAGTGCCTCAGTGTCACGATAGGCCCACTATACCTGACATAGGAGGAGTTCTCCAGCATCCACAGTTTCAATAATTAAAATCCGGGTTTGAGCTGAGTCAATTACCTTTGTGTTTTCTTCATGATTGAGATGGGTTACGAGTTAACGTAGTTATATGTATGGGAATATACTATGGTAAAGGTTATCTGTTGATTTAATACTTTTTTGGTTTGTACTTGTTATATTTTGTGAGATCATGAAGGTATCAGAGTCCCTACTGAGTATCGTAATACTCATCCCTACACAGGCTATGCCCGCACCTCGTTGTGTGGGATGCAGAAGACAGACAACAATGACCGAGGCGGAGTGTACGAGGACTGGACGGTACCCAAAGGTGGACCTCACGACGAGTCGGTACCTGGAGGAGACAGATAGATGTGGAGCACTGAGGAGGCTATTTGTACCTACCCTTCAGGTAGGATCCATGGTGGATGATCCAACAGCTGCTAGACACCTTCCAGATATTTTCCTTTTTAGTTGTACATGTTTGTCCTTTCCTTGTACTTTACTGTTGGGATTGTATTTTCTGCCCCTTTAATTTCAGTACACTTGTTATACAACTTTTACTTAGTTTTTGCTTCCACTTATACTCTGGTTGTGTCTGTTTACAATTTATAAAGGAAATTCCCTACTAGTTTTAGGGAATTACGCCTTTGGTGCTTGTCGCTAGCCCCTGGCCTATGGAAGGCGGGCAAGGGGTAGTCACAATATGGGCCCCGGGGGAGGGGTCATGACAAAGGAAGAGTGTTGATGAAGTATAATGAACTTCGAGATGATATTCATATTTGGAGAATGTTTTCAAGGAATAACTATTATAGTATTAGTTAAAAGGAATTTTTTCTGGTTCATTTTGGTTGTGTTTTATTAGCAACAAAATCCTAAAAGAGATATTATTTTGTAATTCTTAACTTAATTTTCCAAGAAATATTATCCAAGGTTCTATTGGTCTATTATATTTTGGAATATATACATACTAATAAATCATCTTAGAAATAAAAACATCATATTTATTTGAAAAAAAACATAGTACTCCTAAATCTGATAGATCTTCTAAAACTATACAGGATATCCTAGAGAAAATACACCGGGAAAAGTTTGATCTCGAAAGACCTATATGGTAATAAACTTGCCAACGAAGAATAAAAAATAGTAAATAGGATTAAAAAATCATAAAGAGAAAGATTATAAACATGGTGACAAGGCATATGTAATCAATATCATAAGATTGTATACATATAGAGATAAGGTAAAACATTATATGATAAATATAACTCAATGGTTACTCCCATTACCATGATCATAAAGTGGAAAAAGTACCTTGGGGTATCATGTTCACTCTATAATCCATTACACAACATCTCATGAGATTAAAATCCTTACCCAATGCATTGTAGGGGTATATAATTTTTACCCCACCATTCACATAATATAAGTCATATATGTTCATGTCACATGACGAAAATAATGAATATATAAATCATAATCATGATCAAACTATTAAGAAAGAAAAGGGTTTCATAATTTACATCCAAGGAATTACAAATGGATAAATCATAATCCACCTAATCAATAGTCATTTACCAGTTCCACCGTATTCAAATTTTTTGTTGAATTTGATTACGCCTTCTATTATTATTATAATTGGATTTATGAAACTAATATTTTTAATTCCAATATTCAAAAAACATATGGAATTGAACCATTAGTTGTGCTTTTGAACGCATGCTTTCCTCTCACAATATTCTAACCAGCCTCTTAAAATTTCAAAATTAGTTTGATGATTGATGGAACCTCTTCCAAAATCATATAATTTTTTTGCCCCAATGGTTAAATTGAACTAGTTTCTATTCTAAAAAAATATTACATATTGGTGGTTAAATATCTCTTCTTTAATCATCTTTGTTTTTGAATTTCCATGATACTCCACCATTATTTGTTTAGTTTACTCGCTATTTTAACAACCATTACATTGATAATCATGTTTAATGATAGTTGGTTTGGAATAATAACTGGAGTTCTTAGTGCTTATCACATTTTAATAGGTTTTTCATTGAGTTAATCATCACATTATCCCTCTCAAATAAGGTTAACTTGGATCATTTTTGTTTTATAGATCTCTAAAAAATTGGTTGACATGATGGATTAATAGTTAAGATCATATTTGGATTATTATAATCAATAACATAAAAAATCTCGACCTTATATCCTTTTACCATTTTACATAATTATGTTATACTATAATTACATTAGTTTAACCTATATAAATCATAGTTTAATCAATGTAACATTATTGTGGATTATCATATGATTATCAATCTAGTCAATCAAAGTTACTAAAAAATCAATAATTCATAGTAGTTCATAAGGAGAAAATGATTAACCAAAGAATATATATTTGGAGTGTTAATAGAAGTGTTTAGTTAGGATTATTTTTTACTCAATAGGTCATTGTAAATTTAATAACATAAATTCCTTCTTCAGAATAATTATCACAAGTAATAGTTATGTAAAAGACTGCATCTACATGCCAATATCAATACAAGGATTTTATTTTATAAAAAACCATTGAATATCTACATTACCAATTTTTTTTGATAATATCCTTTTATTACTATTATGAATTAGTGTTATAAATTAGTATTTAACCATATTTCTTTAATTTAAATCACCTAAAAAAATATACCATAATTTGAAACCAATAGTATTGAACAAATCTGTAAACACATATTATTTCATAATTATTCACATACTTTTCTAGCAAATACAAGTCAAGGATCTTGAGGTCTTGTTACTTTAGATGATTGGACATATGAATAAGTAATATTAAACATATAGCCTCATCTTTGTTGGAAACTCCATATAGTGATCTTAACTTACATTGATCTTTTAAAACTATATATGATATCATGGGGAAAAAACTAAAGTAAAAGTTTGATAATGAAATCCCAATAAAGGAATTAACATTGTAATAAATAATAACATGATGGTTATAAGGTATAACATTATATAGAAATGAGGTTTAATATAAAAATGGATTCATGGAATAAGTATGATATGTTATGTTTTCGTAAACATGAATAAACAACATAAAACATGTTTAATTAGCATAAGTCAAGGATCACTCCCAAGACCATCTTCATAATGTGTACAAAGTACCATGGTGTATTAGGTTCACTCATTAATACTTTACATAACACCTCATCAGAAAAAAGTATTTAACCAATTCATTAAAAGGATATATATTTCCAGACCGACCCATCACCTAAATTAAAATCATATATATGTGTTCGACATAAGAAAAATAAACCATATGTATATCATAAGCATAATCATACCCATTAGAAGGAAGTGGGTTTCATAATTTTGATCTAATGAATAATTAAAAGATAAACCATCATTATTCATAAAAGATGAATAAATTAAAAAATTTTAAACTTTTATAATTTAAAAAAGGGATATTGTTCTTGAACACATAATTCCAATGTTTAAAATTCGTGAGAATGATCAAGGAAAATAAATAATTAAAAAACAACAAGGGTTGTTCATTGTAGAATAAGTAAAGGATAATTTTAAAGAATAAATTAGTATATTTATCCCTAAACATATAACTAAATCAAGAGGGTTCTATATAAAATAATTCAAGGTTTTAGAATATATTTATTGTTTAAAAAAATTATGGGGGGTGATTCTCGACATGAGGCATGACATATGAAAATTCCTTTAAACTAGTTTTAATTAAAGGATGAAATTTTACAAGGAACTACAAAATGAATTATACTATATAAATAAAGGCATATTAAAATTGGAATATATGTAAAGATAACATATATAAATAATATTGATGATATAATAGAGATGAATATAATGGAAAACTGAGAAAATAAATAGAATACATAATAAAAAGATAATAAGAGTTATCAGAAATATCACATATTATATTTCTGAAAACAATAGTTGAAATAACAAATAATAAAAAGTATACAAAAAAATAAAATAAGGTAAATATGAAGTTTACATTATATAATAATTAATTAGGTTTTCAATTAAAATGCAGAACATTAGTGAGATGAAAAATTATATACTATGAGGGGAAACAATCATTCAACAGGATAATAATTATTCTAAAAATGGTTTCATTTTCATGAATAATTATACATCATAAATAATGAATATTTGAACCCAAATTGATCAAAAAATAGTGAAATATGGTATACCATTTCAAAGTATGGATATAACTCTATGAGAAACATTATAACCCATTAAAGAATTTTTTTTATTAAATATCCTTCTATTTTTAGGAAAACATCATTAATTGCCCAAAATATGGAAGAGAATGAATTGAAGTAACTCATAATTTTTCAAAAAATATTCTGATATTAAAAATCATGGTCATGGATGTTACACCATATAATTTATTATTGGTGAATAATATCAAAGCATGCCTCAATGATGGGTAATTGAGATGGAAACCATTACCTTTTTTCTAAAAGCACTTTACACATTCACCTAACATCTCGACTCATCAAATTCAATTTATTAAAAAAAATTCATCTAACATCACCCATCTATATTTATTTATTATAACGTATATTTATCATCATTTGTCACTAATTTTTTAAATTTTCTCTTCTTTTGTCTGTGACCTAAATTTATTTGGTACTTTTTTTTAAAAAATTCTTGGTATATTGAATTAAGGAAAATTCTTGTAAAATTGTTTCACAGTATCCATAATTATATGTTAATATTTCTTTTATTATTCCATTATTAGATAATTTTTCATGTAAATATGTTTTTCAGAAATGAACTAAAATTAGAAATGGTACTTTGATATTTCCATTTTAGGAGTTAAATATGAATTAATTTTTTATTGTTAATACTACTTATGAAATGAATAATATTATAATAGTAAAAAATTAATTATTTTGTAAATAATATTTTTACAGTAAATACATGTTTTATTTTACCCATGTCAGTCTGTTTGAAAAATAGAAGGGAATCATTATCACGTGGTTGTGTTAGTCTATACTTATAAACCGAAGATGCTATTGTTTATTCTTACGTGAAGTAAGGAAGAAAATAATATATATTATCATTTTAGATATATTGAAATGTTATAAATATAATATTATCATATTAAATAACCTTTTCAACAATACATGAATTGTCATGATGAATAATTGAACACATCATTTATGGAGTTGGTAGTCTGCACACTCACATGTTCACAATTTTATTTTTCTCAAAAACCATAAAGAGTATATATAATATATTTTAAAATTAGTATAAAAATTTATTAAATATTAATTATACTAGTTTCATAATACTTTCATGTATAAAATTGGTTTTGGACACTTGAATTAGAAAATAATCGAGAAGGTATAGTGAAAAATATTACATATCGATTTGGATATTCTCCTTTAGCCAGCACTTTCAGGCACCTTATCCTTGTCTTTTGGAAAGATAAAATATTTTATGTTGTGGGGATATGTTTTAAGGGAGACTATTATAGTGCAATTTTTCCTGAATAAGGGGATTGGAATTTTTTATAGGTGCATGGGTTATGGTTCCTTTTATAATTGAAGAGTATAGAATTTTTGGACAATATAACTCTTTATTTATAAGAGAAAACATGTATGACATGGGATGTGAAGTCAATGTGGAAAATATTAGAGTTTTATAAGTTGTATGGTCTATAAAGCCTCAAATTGACTTTTTCATACATTATTTAAACATGATTTTAACTCATTTATGATATGAGTTTTTACTCAATGGTTTTTTTGTTTTTTTACCAAGTTAACAAATGATTATCTTTGTAGTTTTTAATGAAGAAAAATAAAATAATCCCTAATATGTAATTTTAGAATAATTTATATTAATGTAATATCTAATTTATCATATAAAATTTTTATTTCTATGAAAAAAATATTTAAAAATAATGCATGTAATGTGAAAGACACTTTTTTAGAAAAAAACCATATTTTTTTAGAATAAGATTTATTATTAGGATAAAATTATTAATTTAATTGATTCTATAGAAGTTCAAATTGTTATTAATATTTAAATAGGAATAAATTAACACTGATAGAATTCCGAAACCTAATTCAATAATGTAAAAATGATATTAAAATAAATATATGAATAAATTTATACTAAATCATTACACATGTTTTCTAAAATGTTGAGAATGGGTTTTATATATTGTATTTTAAAATTATTTATTTAATTTTATAAAAAATATTTTATATTATATTTTTTTTAATGACATTATGAGAATTGAGGTATATTAACATTATAAAAGTCATAGTATTATTAAAATTTGTATTTTTTAATATTCACCTAAAAATCATTTATTTTAGAAAAATATTAAAAAATATATTAAAATAAATTTCCCACAATAAATTAAAAATTTATTTTCATTTCCAAAAAATAAAAAATATATAATATTTTTTAAAAGAAAACACAGTATGTAAATAAAAAGTACTTCTTTTGAAAAATTATTCTTTTAAACATTAAGTTCTCATAATCTGATTTCAAATAATTTTATAATTTAAAATTTGTCAATAATTTTTTAAAATGGTTAAATTTTATCTATTTGGATAAAATGCACAATAATTTAAAAAATATTTCATTAGAAAACATTAAATATTAATTTTATAATATATACACTTTGACAAATATAATTAACATATAATTATTTATACTAAAAAATTTATTTTTATAACTCGATTGATATAAAAATATTTATTTCAATTTTACATATACATAGTATCATAATTTAATAATAATATTATAATATATATTTAATTTGTTAATATATGTATATAATATTTTAATATAAAATTTCTATTTAATTGTGAGTAATAATATTTTAAATTTACCACTTTAAAATAGATGAATTCAGTAAACCTATCATATATATGGCCAAAAACCATATTTTTAATGTAAATATTTGAAAAATTCCTAATTTCAATTACATTATCTATTAAAACAAAAATTTTAACTTCAATTTTTTTATTATATATATATATATACATACAAAATCATTTATTCATTAAACACTCACTTCACAGGGTGTGGTTTTTATTTCATATTATAGATTTTGGATTAATTTTTTTTCATGGTGATCTTCTTTAATAATGGTTTTCTTTGGCTACTGATGATTCTTAATGATTAAGACGACCCATGATATTTTGTATTATTAATGATTATAATCTTTTCTATCTATTTTCCATTATTTATTTATTCAATTTTAATATATATACATCATCTATGGGGAGTAATAATCAATGTGTTTTTTAAATTTATTTATATTATATTTAATAACCCACTAAAGAATTAATAAATATTATTTATTTTGTTCCTTATCATGTAGGAAACATTTAGTAATTATGTTTCAATACTTTTGCAAGAATAGGGAATCATTCCTTAAAATTATAGTCATAAATAATAATAATAATAATATAAATATTTATGGATTATGAAACCAAGGGTGTTATAGGTTTTTTAGTATTAAAAGGTTGTGGTTGTGCTCAAGGAAAATGGAGTTCCCCTTTCATTGAAAATAGTCTTGTGATCGACTCTCCCTTTATGATATCCTTGTGTAGTGATTTGAAAGGTTCGGTTAAAGTAGAGGATATAAGATCTCTATTCCCTTATATTTTTAATATAGGGGTTTCATATATTTATTTTACATAGGTTAATAGTATAGATTAAATTAACAATGATAATTAAATGGACCAAAAAAATTGTTGGGAATGGGTTGAATCACATTTGTTTACTTTTATTCATAATATTTTATATCATATATATGTCTACATTATTTCATAAAAAGAAATTACTTATTTTTTTTAAGAATTTTGTGGCACTGCTGTGATTGTGTTTTGTTTCTAGATTATCAAATATTTATAACATAAATATAGTAATAAATATATTATAGGGAAAAGTGAATAAACATTAAAGTTTGTTTTATATAAGGAATAATGAAAAGTGTTTGATGATAAAATCCATTATTGTGTATTATTTAATATCTCATTGTGTGCTTAGTTTGGGGGGTTTTATGGGTTGTTTAATATGGTTATGCAGTAGGAATGTTTTGGTTGTCTTGTGTTTGGTAGTGGGGATACATTGGTTTGCATGGAATACATTGTAGTATAGTTTTTTAATGAATGGTTAATGATGGTTATGTGACTTGTATGTGTCATTTAGTGTATGTTTGTTTAGATTCCATGGCTGTAAACATAAGATATATTTGGAGTCATAAAATCATGCAGTTGGTTTATGTCAACCATTACATGATTGAAAAGGAATATGTGTGTTGTGGTGGGTGATTACTTGGTTGGGAAGGAAAATTTTGGTAGATTCCCAGTTAAAAAAAATATATAGTGACGATGAACATGAATTGAGGTTTCTTATAACTGAAAAAACTCATGATTAATAATGAGAAATTGGTTATTGAGATAAATTGTTAATGGATGAAGATAACATGGGTGATGAAATAAATGTTTTCTTATTAAATATAAACTTGAATATATTATTAAATTTAAATTGGTTGTAAATTTATTTTTTTGGAAATTGAATGATTATATGATGAAATGGGATTTGTGAGTGGTTGTAGGGACTATTTTCTATATGAATTTTTCATTCATGTGGCATCATATTTTGAAGTGTTTGAGGTGTGCAATGATAATAATATTATTGAATTTATTGGTTTTGGTAGAGTTTTTTCTGGTAAATCCTTTAGGATATTATTATGTGTAATATATATGTTTTATATTTTCCTTTTTATTTCTATGTTCACCCCACTTGAGTTGCATAACCTTACAGATTCCCAACGAGCATTTGGTACCATGTTTTTCTATCTATCATTGAGTTTTGAAAAAGAAACCTATGGGTGACTACTCCCACTTATTCACCCTAACATATATGGTTATAATTTTCATTTGTGGATAATGGTAGGTAAGATCATTAATCTATATTATATAGTGTACTGGTAGAGCATTCATGGTTTTGGTGTTATGATAGGTATGACATGTACTGGTAGATCCTATTAGGATTTGGTGTGATTGTGTAAAAAAGTTGTGGTAGAAGACCATATATGATATGGACATGGAGGTACAGGTGCAATGGAACACCTTACAAATAATTGAGATATGTTTATGGAATAAGTGAACAGGTAGACCCAGTGAGGCTTCTTATGGGATGTGATGTGGTGATGTGGATGCGACAATATTGGGTGGGGTTCGTGCATGGTTGGAGGATGGAACAAGGTTTGTTTACATCATGGTAATGTACCCAGCCATACTAGATATGTGACTTGGGGATGACACATGGTATGTTGCAGAATATATGGGATGAAGAGGATGATATGGTTATGGAATGAAGCATAAATTTAGGTATCAGAACTAGTTTTATGTTTCATGCCTGTATAAGGGATTCGGGGAAAAGAAATTTTATGTTAGGGTGTTAGAGTAAAAGACTAGTGGGGGTTTTGTTATAGGGTAACCTATTGAAATATTCATTCATACTATATTACTATACATGGATAAAATATTTTTTTTGAGTGATTTTTTGAGGATGGGTGGTAGTTGACCTTGAAGGGACTTGTTGATTCAAATGTCTTTTCACTAATTAATAAGTATGATCATTCCATATTTACATGAGAGGCCTTGAGTATGATTCTAATATGTATAAATTTTAAACTCTCTCCAATATATATAAATTTATTTTTAGAATTATATAGTGATTTTTGTGACCAATCAAGATATTACTATTATGATGATTGGGATAAATTATGGTGTTACTTCCAATTATTTTTTCTTGCTATGTATATGTTGGGATTTATTTTGGTATTACATATTCATGAATTTTTGGATTATTTTTTATCTTGTTTTATTTAAATACGGATTTTATTTATGGTTTTATTTATATAATCTTATCTCTCATAGTTTTAATAACTCCCATTTTAATGTTATATACACTCATTGTATGTATCCAAACTAGTGTCTATTAGAGGAGGGCCTCATGGGTTAATATTCTCTTCATTGTATTTCCAGAAGGGGATTCTCGTCGATAAATTCAAGGTAAATTTTGTATCAAATATTTTAGCAGAGTGATGTGATGAAAATTAGAGTTAGGAACCAGTGGCGATGAAATTGGTTGGTAGGTTAACAGTTTCAACTAAACATGGATCATAAGGTAGACCATAGAGTCCTGATATGACCTAATATTTTAGGGGAACACTATGATCGTATTTAAGAACAATAATTTTACCATATTTATAATTTAAATATTGTTTCTTTTAGGGTATCAACTATTATGAGACCCTAGAATCCTATATTTGTATTTATCACAATACGTAATACTTTTTTACACATCACAAGAATTATATTAGACTCCCAATATCAAAATATTTGTTCCCTTTTAAAAAAGGTACATTTACAATGAAACACATGTTTTAATATACATTTCATTTAAAAATATTATCCATACATGTAATTTCCAAATATATATCCCTTTTATTTTCATTCTTGAGGAAAAGTTGAAGCACAAGTGAAGGGTGAGATATAAAGGTATGTAAGGGATACAAAACAAAAAAAATGCTTCAATGAACATCATCGGTAAACCATGAGTCGTTATATAAGAATATGAACATGGGTAAAAGAGGCATAATATTATCATAATTATTATAGATAAAACATGATCATAACTACATGGGACATAACAATATAATAAATACATGAGTCGTAACAAGATCATATGTATATTACATTAACCAAAGTCAATGAGGAATTAAATGGTCATAATTAGATTAGGCATATCCAAAAAATGTGCTTATAACATAACCATTATAAATTCATAAGAATATAACAAAGGTTCATCCCCAAGGATTCGTAAAACGTTGCCTTAGAAAACTATAATGTTATCATAAAAATGTAATATTCCACGATAATTTATTTACCCAATGAATTGGAACACAATCTAGGTACACCATTCCTATAACTTAATTAATGTTTTAAACAAGATTAAAAAACACATAAATTCATTAATAATTATTTTTATAAAGCCATGGAAAATAAATTAATATCCCATTAAAGAATGAAATCACACTATGTGAATACCATTAACTAAAATAATGAACTATTGGTTAGTTATGCCATGTAGAAAAAAGGGTTTATGATTTAGTCATTATCTTCCCAATTAAATAAATGGATTATTTTATATCTGAATTCCCTTTAATTTGAAGAAGCAAACAAGGGTACAGACAAGGTAAAAACTTTCGAAGAAAAGTTTTGAATATATGACAATTAAGCCAGACAACGACAGTGATTAGTAATTATCAATAGAGATGTCATTTCCACCAAAACATTTATTCATTGAAAAATTAAAATAGAGGATAAATGTAAAATGACCGAATGTTATGGAGATAGATAGATATCATGATCATTGGTTATAAATGATGTCTGAATGAATCCCCTTAATCTGATTAATATAGTTATCTTAGTGAACACCTAAAAATCAACTTTAGAAAATATTGGGTATTTATAATGTAAAGGGTAATACCATAATTTATGTAATGATAAAAATAAGTGATAGGGGTATATTCATGTTATAAGGATATTATTTTACCATTAATCCTAATCCCTATTTTTTGGACTTTCATTATCAGTTAAATTGTGAACGTGAATTAGCCTATGAAAATACCCTATGTGTCTCAAAATATGTGTGTAATAAGACCAATTTTCATGAACCATGTGTTGATTAAGTAAAATCACAATGTTCCTTTTATATGGTTATTAAACCTTGGTGTTACTATTCTAGATCTATATCCACATGTGGTATCTTGATAGGTATTTCATTGTTAGGACAGCCACACACTATTTTATTTACAAAAATTATGGATGTTTTTATGTATACAAGAAAACATGAAATTAAAAAAATCATATATTGGTCGTATAAAGAGAATTAACGGTGATTTATCAATTATTAAATAGTAAATAAATTAGAGAAATAATAAATAAGTCTCAGAAAAGTAATGGGAAATGAGGGGTGAGCAACGCTTGTCTCGATATAGGAAAATCTTTTAAAATGAATATAATGAGAGTGAATTCCTAAAATATCATATAAAACTAATAAAATGGAATATATTTCCATGTAATATCATAAATAATAGTATATAAAAATAAATTTAAAAATAAAATATTGAAAATGTAATGAACATAAAATTGAAAGAGGAGGATTGTGGAAGCCCATTCCTTGAGAGGATGATTCTTAAATCTAGAGCAGGGCTCTTTATAACCTTATAACCACGCTGTGAACACTATTGAGAGTTATATTGACAGTTAAATCTTGATCAATGTATTTTTTGTGTCATGTGAGGGGGTAATGTTGGTATTTAAACATTTTGGGATGAGGTTTTAAAGGAGTAAATATTGTTTATTTAACTATATAAGCTGACCACATGTGGGTGAAATGAGTTGAAACAAATTTTATAGATTAATAATTAGTGATTAAGGTTGTGTGTAAGTTTATGTCGTGGGAAAATTCATTCTCACCTTCCAACCAATCCATTCATTATAGAAAAAAAATTATTATCTTAAAAACCCAGTTTTTGATCCAAAAATTTAAAGTATAAATTCATAAATTGAAATTTATATTTATAAATAAATTATTCAAATTATTAAATAAATATATTATTGAAAAAAATCTTTCATAAATATTTTCATCATGGTGACTTAATAATGATTTCATAAAATCATAGTGCTAAAAAATAATCAATTCTATCTTTTCCACAAAAAATCAACTTTATAAAAAAAATTCATAAAAATATATCAAATGATAATTTATAAGATACCAGTAAAAAAATTAAATTTATTTTCTAATTTTTTTTGAAAATATATAAATTTTAAATATTAAATATAAATGCATATTTATTGGAAATTAACAATTTTTATTGCATTGTAAACAATCTGATAGTTATAAAAATTAC
The DNA here is from genome assembly GCA_963277665.1 of Viscum album. Lineage (NCBI taxonomy): Eukaryota > Viridiplantae > Streptophyta > Magnoliopsida > Santalales > Viscaceae > Viscum > Viscum album. Next base: position 1,569,644,934 of record OY728137.1, read on the forward strand.
TTAGCGATTTGTTAAAATATTTAATTGTCTAATTTTTATAAGATTATTTTAATAAATACAATTTGTTTAATACATACACATTATTCATAAATCATATTTTTAAAATAATATTATTAAACCCTCCGAAAATAATATAATTTTGATTATATAAAAAAATAATCCTGAAAATGACATAATTACATCTACATAACCAATAATAATAATGACCATCTATTGTATTATTTAGTGTTAATATTTCCCAGAAATAATATTAGTTGATAAAAATAATATGAAATGAACATATTTCCCTATACATATGCAATCATTCTCAATTTATCACTTACTACTTCCTGTATGATGGTCCATACACATCATTGATAATGTTAATAATTTTACTAATGAAATTATTTTATTACATAGTTATTATGGAAAAATATATTTTCTTGGAGGAATTCAACCCTGTGTTTTTTGTTTTAGTAAATTTAATATACTTCAATGTGAATATCTCTTTAATTTTCTAAGTTATACTATTCCATATTTATGCAATATATGTAATGTTATTATGAAATGTAAAGGTATTTTATTATTCTTATTTTATAAATCTAAATAAAAATATTGTTGAGAGGCATGTGTTCATTTATTAAAAAATAATATCTTAGGTGTCATTATATTATTCCCATATTATAGAAATTGGGTCCACATAATTTTTTATTATTTATCACTTATGTTATTATTCATACATTTTATTCAAAACAAATTACGGTCTTCCTTCAGTTTTCTAATATTTTTATCATCCTTCAGTATGATGTATGCAAATCCAATATAGAAATGATCAAGTATTTTGTGGTTGTTCCTTTATAGAAATATATAATATAATTTATATTTTTTAATCATATCAAAAAGACTTCATGACCCATATAATTTTTTAGAAAAAATTTGTTTTGAATAGATCAAATACTTTCTTGCAGGGGAGTTCCATATTTTAAAAAAATGAAAATACGTAAAATTAGAACTTTTATAAATATTTATGGTTAAATAAAATGTAATAGATAATAATTTTCAATATGATTTTCTTCATTTCACATGATAGGTGATATTTGATTTATTAAAATGATAATTTTAGAACATGAAATTAATTATCTGAAACAAAACTATTTTATGTTTATCTAACAAATGTTTTCATCCATTGAATAAAAATATAAACATAAATAAGAAGACTAATAAATTTTAGAATCATCAGCATAATAAATTCTAAATTAGAGTTTAATCCAAATGCTTATCTAACATAGGTATTATAGGTCATATAAATTAATGATTTCTATTTAAAGAAAACGTTACCGATTATATACAATCTTTTATGTTGGATTATAAAAATATTCTTATAGACAATGAATATAACCTTATATAAGTTTACTCTCTGTAATTTCACTCATATAAAGACACATATAAGCCCAAGTGTTTACTTATATGTTATAAATGAAAACGACACATTATGAACACCTATGAGATTTATCTTCTGTATGGTCATATTAGTTATACTAAATCATGTCATATAGGGAAATTTTTTATATATATAAGGCTATCTACCAAAATATTTATAATCCATATCCCCAAAAATTACCAAACTCTATTATGATTCCAAATGAGATTCCCCAATCCCACACTTAAAGATCTGGTTATAAACATAAATTTTTTTTAATATGTCAGGATAATAAAAAAAACTCCCAAAATCAAAATTTAGGTGTCCTTAGGAACACGGTATATTTAATACTACACACACCACACAATTCAAATTTTTTTCCTAAAATTTCTATACAAATGTAATTTTCTTATATATACCCCTCTTTAATTCTATTCTTAGGGCAAAGTGGAACCATAAAAAAGGCTGAGCTATAAATCCCGGTAATGAATAAAAAATAAAAATAGATCACACAGAAAAACATATGTAAAACATGATGTATGATATAAAAAAATGAACCCAAGTAAAATAATCATAACAAGAATATAATTATAGGAAGAATTACATGATCATAAGTACATCGAGAAAAACATGATTATAAATAAATGAGGAAAGCATGACCACAAGTGCATAAAATGGTCATAAGTATATGAGGCATATTATGATCATTAGTAAACGATTCATAATATATAAATGTTCCCACAAAATAACCAAGATACATTAATAATCATATAAGAAATGTTTACCACCAACTTGCCATAAAAAATTAACAGTTATTATTATAACGTATTAAGAACATGTTATCTCTTGATTTTAATTCTTTACCCAATCCATTAGAGTGAAATCAGAGAATTCCCTTCATATTCCATATTTCTTGTGTGTTATATAATTAAAAAATATAGAAATACATCAATAATAATAGCATTGACCCATGTAAATGAGCAGGTGTTCAATTAATTTAAGAAATATCTCATTTTAAATACCCTTCAACCGTGATAATGGATTTTGGGGTATTCAAACTGTATATTATAAATTCTATAAGGTTTAGTAAATAATTTCCCCATTCAACCAATGGGTGAGTTTATAGGTGAAAAAAATAATCTTAAGATGAGAAGAAGGGTATCCATGTGTGAAATACATTGGACGAAAAGTTATACATAGATGAAAATAAGGCCAGAAAAAAGAAAGTGATGGGAAATTCTTAATAGAGATCTCCTTTATAACACATAATTTGTTCATGGTGACATTTAAATGGAGGATAATTCTAAATTTCATGAGAATGGTGGAGAATAATATAAAATATGATCATAGGTTACAAATTATGTGGGATTGAATACCCTATAAGGGATTAATGTAGTAATTTAGGTTAATACACTATAATCAAATTTAGATTCTATATGGCATTAACAACGTAAAGGAATGTACCCCAATTTAAGGAATTATAAAAATAAATTATGGCGTCATATTCTTTTCATAGGTATATTAGTTGAACAGAAATATCAATATAAATATTTTGATCCTTCATTAGGGTCTAAAAAGTGCATTTAGATTATCATTAAAAGATACCCTAGGAGTGTCAAACAAAGTGCTAACCATGGACTATTTTCATACACCTAATGATGGTCTATTTAATTCAAAATTATCCCTTTATTGGGTTATTAAACCTAGTTATAATTGTTCAAAATCCAAATCCATATCTGGTATTAATGAAGGGATATTATTTCATGGTAAACTAGACACATGTTTCCTTTAGAAATTTTACGATAGATTTATAGCTACCAAAAACTCAGAGCATTATAATGGATTATAAATGTATTATAATAAAAAATAATTGGGATATATCATTTATAACATAGTAACAAAATTATAAAAATGATCTATAGTAACATTTTCCATTGATATGAGAAAAAAGTAATAAGGCTTATATGAGTAATGGTAATTGAGGTTGGAGGAACCCTTATTTCAACATAGTAACATCTTTGAAAAAGTATACAATAAGAAGGAATACTGAATGTCTCATTCAAAAATGTCTTGAAGATTATAATACCTTTTAATAAAATCAATAATAGTATAATAAAAAAATCAAATTGTCAATATATAAAATATATGGAACTTGAAAATGAAATAGGAGGATTGAGGAAACCCTATCATTGTGAAGATTCCTATTACAGGAATAGAGGGAATCCGTATAATTAGGACCACCTTAAAGAGATTATTGAGAAGGATTTTGAGAGGTATAAATTTATCAAATAATTTGGTGGGGAAAGAGATGAGGTAATGGGGTTATTTATTTATGAGGAGGGTTGGTTAAAAGGGATTAAATATTGGTTATTTTACTATATAGACTAACAACATGTTAGTGAACTATGAATTCAGATAATTTATATATATTATTAATGAGTGAGTGAGTGTCAATGGTGTTTTTATGCATGAGAAAATTGAGAATCTCCTTTTTACCAACCCAATCAATGCATATAAACCCAAAAAAATTATTACCTTTAAAACCCAATATTTGTTTCCAAAAGTATAATGTATATTTTTATAAATTAAAATAATTATTTCCAAATTCATTTTTATAATTATTAAAATAATTTTTTATTTAATAAATTGTTTTATAATTTTTATACATGATTAGATAATAATGATGTCATAAAATCACATTGCTCATGATGTTGGAGTTTTCACATTTTCACCAAAAATTAATCTTTTCAAGAATATTTCAAAAAATTCCCCCTAACATAATTTTGATGTTATGACTATAAAAATAATATATAATTTATCAAAAATATTTCTCTTAATATTATTATTTAAAATGTTATGTAATTTTTTTTTATTTATAATAAATTATTTTTATAGTAAAAAATCATTCTAGTCATTATAAAAATCATTTTGTGATTTTTTAAAATCAAAATTCTCTTAAAACTCTTTTATAATATTATTTATTTTCAAAAAATTTACTTAAAACATATAAATTTATCAAAAACCATATTTTTTAATAAAACATTTTTATGGTCTCTATAAATAATACAATTTTGATTATATCATAAAGAAATCAGGATGGTTACTTAATTGCTTCTACCAATCCAATAATAAAGATGAATAAATATTTTATTAGATAATGTTATAATTTACCATTAAATATATTTTATGATAATTGTAATGGAATGTAACAATATATTTATATGATTATAATATCATTATCACTTTATCCCTTACTACATCGCTTTTGATGATTCTTACAAATTTATTGATAATGTTAATATTTATCATAAAGAACATATTCATTTTCATAGTTATTTTGATTAGAGAAATATTATTTGGGGAATTCAAGATAATAGAGTTTTATTTTAGGAATTTAATATTATTCAACTTCAACATCCCTTTAATGATCAATGTTTTACTTGTTTGAATTTACATAGGAGGTGTAAGGTTCTTATCGAATGTAAATGTATTTTCATTCTGTTGAATTGTAAAATAATGAATTAATATTTTTGAGAGGGATGATTTACTTTATTAAAATAATAATAATTTCAAGGTGATTACACCTATTAGTGGTATATGCATCATGCTTGTTTGCACCCATTTTTTGAATCAAATTTTATAGAGAAGGAAAATGAACATAATTAAAAGGATTTGAATAAATAAATTTATTTCTATTTGGAATAGAAATTTCAGTTTCTTTATTGAAGATATGTTGCATGGTTATCATATAAATGTTATTTGGGTTTGTGAGGTTCAATAGGATTACCTGGTTTATTATTGGTTTCTTCACTTGAATGATGAGGTTGATGATTAGAGGATGTTTTCATGTGTGTTCAAGTGAAATTATATTGCTATATATGAGGGGAGATTATAAGATATAGAAACAAAGTGTTTAATTATGGATCATGAGATTTAGTTTAGATTGATCTGAGATAGGGGTGACTATAGGGATCCATTGGTATTTAGTCATATGTAGGTAGAAGTGTATTTATGGTGGATCTTGTATCTCAGGGGGGTGTAGATGGAAGATGGTTTGTGGTATTTTGGTCAGTTGTAGTTTCATGTCTAGAATCTGTCACTGATTGTGAGTTTAGAGAAGATTCAAAAGTAGGTCTTACTTCAATAGGGTATCTTGAATGTGTAGGTTCTCAAGATCATGTTTAAGGACCTCATTTGCATTTCCATTCATCTATTTTCAGATAAAAATTCAATATCATGGTTCTTAAAGGTAGTGTTTTGTCCCATTAATTGATATAGAGTAACCCCATTATATTTAATATGGGAAAAAATTATAGAGAGGATGTATTCTCATCCATTGTATCCTGATAGTGGATAAATTAGTGTTCCTTGAGATGTATCTATGTTGGTGTTGGGTTTAATGTGTTAGGGATGTTATGGTTTTAGATTTTTAGGAGTTGGTCTCATCTATTTTCTTCCTCCCAAGTTCTATGTCCAGTTTTTCCTGTAAACCTACCAACATCTCAAGATTAATGTGATCCTGTTGTGGGAGGTATGTTCATCAATGATTTTAGTGCTTGACCATCTTTAGGGATCAGTGTGGTGTGGGAAGTGTGGTTCCATACAGACTACAATATTTGTAGTTTCTTCATAGGATATATTTGAAGTGGGTGAAACATTCCTATGTTCCACTACAAGAAGACATATAAAATGGAGGATATATTTATATTGTCTCTTAGAATCATTAACATTATGGTGAGCATGATCATGGTTGTGGTATTCATCACTAAGTTAGTGGTTAAATACATGGATGACATGATGATATGAATGTGATGGTCTATAAATTGAATGAGGTACCATTATCTTATATTTTAATTTGGTTTGAAACTTTTTTAATATCGAGAATTACTTTCCTTTGTTTCACCAACATTGTTTTATTCCATATGTCTCTAGGAAGATAGGATTCAGTAGCCACTGGTGTTCACTACACTAGTTGGAGGTCAGACACGTCTAATTAATGTTTTTTTGGGTTCTGAGATGATGTTTGGGAAGTGTCAATTGAATAGGGATTTATTTATTCTTAAAATGAAATCATACAATTTCATTATTGGGATTGGCTTGTTTTATTCTATGTTTGGGTTTATTGATTTCTTTCAAAAGAGGGTTAATTTTTTCAATGATGGGGCCCATCGTAAAATTTTCATTGGAGAGTCGGAGAATTGTATGATCCATATTTGATCAGAGTCATTATTTTATGAGATATGTCCCCTATAATTGGATTTAGTGGATTAGTGGATGGGGGAGTTTATTAGAGTTATGGAGGAGTTAGAGAATATTTTTTCAATGAAATTATGAATTCACACAAAAAAATATGATATTGATTTTTCGATACGATTATAGAATTGTACATCTTGGATTTCAATAAACCCTTTTTTGGTGGAACCTTTTTTAGGTGGGGAAACTGATGATTCAACTTTATTATTTGATCTGTAAGGTTTTAGGATTCTCAATTTGTCATTATGGGGTGCTCTAAATATGTTCACCAAGATGGAATTTGATGATTTATAATTGTGTATAGACTGTTGGTAGTTGAAATAGGGGATGGTCAAAAACCATTAACGTATTCTAGTGATTACCAATATATTCAACTACTTTAAGGGATCCATATACATTTCAATAGTTGATATGTGCTCATTCTATCTCTATTTGAGAGTTACAGAGGATGATATCCCAATGAATACTATAAGGTATTGATATGGGAACTTCTAGTTCATGGTCATTTCATTCTCTAACTAGAATTTCACAGCCATTGTCATATTAATAATAAAATTTAAATTCCAGTAGTTCCTTGAGCAATTTGTTGTTGTTTTTATCGATGATATTATTATATTCTAGAGGTCAGTGTAGGATCAAGATGAAAACAATAGGTTTTTTTAATTCCATAAACACTATAAAATTTATTTGAATATTTCCATGTGTGTGTTATGAATATTGAATTTACACTTCCTTGGGAATTTCTTGTCTCAACTAGAAGTGAGAGTTGAACATTCAATTATTAGGACTATTTTTCCAATGGTTTTACAAAATAATATTATCTAGGATTTAAGTTTTGTGGTCCTTATAAACTATTATTGGTGGTTATTTTCCAATTTATCTAATGTTGGGTCCTCATTGGTAGCCTTGATCAAAAAATAATCTAATATATTATAGACTAGTTTTTTTAATAAGATTACAAATACCAAAATGAGATGCTGATTAGTGCTCTCTTGATTTTGCTTCTAGAGGAGGGGGTGTTTTTAGAGGTGTTTGGTGATGATTTTCATCTCATTTTGTATTTCTTCTTGAATTAGTATAGAGAGGTCATATCATATGGGACTAGTTAGTTACTCCCCCATGATTATATATATGCCACCCATAATGACGAGTTAGTAGTATAGATTTTTTCTATTAATTTGTTGAATAATTGCCTCATTAGTGAGGTATCTATATTATTCACTATCCAAACGAGATTGATGTATGGTTTATATTAGTGGGATCTAAATATTTGAAAATGGTGGTGGATGGAGTTTCTAAAGGATTATGACTTTAATACCTCTTACATCATAGGGAAGGGAAATTTAAATAATTTTATATAGATTTTAATGTTGAATGGATATGTTGTATGGGGATCCAGTGATGTTTGAGGAGGGATAGTGGTGAAATAATAGATGTATCCTATGTTAGAGGATGTTTGTGGTAGAGGTTATGTTTCTGAAATGATGGTGAAATCATCCTTAATGAGTTTTTGAGAGATGTCATAGTGGATAGACTCAATGGAAATGGTTTTGTGGTATTATTTCATCTATATTGATTCTATAGATGGATGGTTTAAATATGGAAAACCAAAAATAATGGTTTTGGTAATAATTTTTTCCACCAATGGTGTATTAGGGGGTTATTTGCGACTTCCTTATATCAGTAGTGGTAGTGCATCCAGATATGGGTGTGGTTAAATGGTCTCAGTTGGTACTTCTGGCATCTAAAAATTCTCAATGATATCACCACTTGAATAAGAACGCCGCTTAAGATTGATCAGCGTACACTGCATGCTGATATTGTCCTCTACGTGAGGGTTATGGTTGAAGTGGACATTGCTTCTAAACTTTCAGAGATAATTGCCTTAATTGAGAACAATATTAGAACTAAGATCTAGGTGGAAGGCGATGGAATGTCCACTGTACTGTGAGTTCTGCAAGATTTTCGGTCTTTCCTTACTGAAATATTAGGTCGTGAAGAGTCAGGTTGTGAAACCATAAAAAGATGGGTTGATCGAGGTCTAGAAAAAGAAGAAGAGTGAGTTTGTGCCTGTTGCTAATCCGGAACCTCCCAAAAAACATTTGGAAGTATAGGTCATGTGTTTTAATTTCTGGTGTGAGATCTTGGGTGACACCAGGGTTGATCAGGTTGAGGAGGAAGAGAACACTGATATGGATCTTGGAATTCTACAAGATATCTAAAAGATGGTGTAATAAGTCTTTGACCACCCTCTGGATTTGTTCTCTCATGATTTCTTTGCACTGTTGGTGCTTAAAATGATTGATAACCCACTACCTATGAAGGATGAAAATTCTCAGGAGCCTTCACTGATGGATGTTTCCAAACATGTTGTTCATCTGGAGGAAAATGGTATAGTGTTTCCACATGCATCTCTTTACGTGAACGATGTATCTCTGGACGCTACCCAGATAGAAGCACATCATACCTAATTTTCTATGCTTAACAATCTGGATATGGTTTCTTATATTATTTCAGTTCCATTTATTGGCCACAGGGTAACAGTGAGCTCACCACATGTCTATGATTCGTGCACTGCTAATAGGGTGTCTACTTAGAATGAAAATTCAAATGATAAAACCAGTATGGAGTCACCCACTGAGGCTGCCAAGACATTAGGCATACAAGCCATCCCTGTACTTCCTACTGTTCCTCAGAACATGGGCTTACCAGATGACACACATGATGATAATATCATCACTCATGGGACTTCTTAATCACCTGATAGCATTAAGGATGTTAATAACTGAGGTGTTGCATACAATTTTACTGCTTGTACTATGAGTAAACATGACAAGAAGACACCTCCTTCCTCCTCTTCAATGCATAGAAGATCGAGGAGGAATAAGGGCTCGAGTGGTCAAAAGAAGAAAAAGTGGAGCAATTTCTTTATAAATAGGTTTCAATGGATGATATTTTTTGGAAATTTTAGGGTATAAAAATCCTTGACAGTTTTTTATTCTTACAAGAATTATTTTGAATCATAAAAAAATATTCTAGCACTTGCTGAACTAAAAACTATTCTTTCTGTGATATTTATCCATCTTTTTGTGTCTAGTTATAAATTTATTGGTGATTGCAATAATGTTTGTGCTGTTGAATCACTTTTTTTATCACACTTCTTTTCATGATGTTAATGTTTTCAATTTCTATGACAAAATGTTCTCTGGTAATTTGAAACATGATTGCATGCATTTTTTCTTCAACCTTTGTTATTATAAGAATAGATAACAAGATTGAAGGCCTCTCTGGCATGATTTATCTGTTTTGGATAGCTCTATCCATGAAATATGGTTGGTGATTGGAGTCATTAATTCTATTCATTATCCTAGTGAGAAGCTAGGTCCTTCCCATTCACAAACTTCTTCCCAATAATTCAGAACCACGATAGAGGATTGTAACATGGTTTAAATCAATCTCATAGTTTCCAAATTCACATGGTAGTGAAGACATTATAATAGGGTCATTGTAAGAAAACATGTTAGGGAACTAGTGAATATCCCGGCTCTCGATGCTTGGGATACCATCTCAAACATCACCTTACCTAAACTAAACCTGGATCATCATCATATTCTTGTTAGCTTTCACTCTACGAGATACAAACCCAGTATCCCTCTAAAATTTAATAATTCTGGGTCTGAAGATTTAGACATCTCTAACCTCATACAATGTTTTTGGGAGTCTATGTCTCATCACTCAGATGCTTTTTCTTATATTACTATGCTCAAGCATCTTAAAGAACCACCTCAAGGGATGGTGCAAGACTAAATCTAAACAAAATGACCAAGACATATCAACCCTTGAAAATGAGATCAATAATATTCAAAATAGCTCTCTTAACTCCAACTTCTCCTCTGATACCCAAATTGAAATAAATTTCTTTATGAAACTCAACTATCTTCTAGTTCCCGAAGACAACATTCACAAACAAGACTTCAAAACTAAATGGGTCTCATATGGTGGAAAAAACACCAAGTTATACAATTCATTTTAGAGTGTTAGGAATGTCGGTCACCCTTTATCCATCCCTAAAGACAAGGAAAATATATATGACTCTGAGCCTGCCATAGCTAATTACGTGATCAATTATTTTGAAAATACATTTAATGGGCCAAATATAAATAAAAATATTCTTCCTGGGATTATTCCAACCATAGTCGATCTGGACGATGAGCTATTTCTTTTGAGGACTCATCTAAAACATGAAATCAAAGCCACTATCTTTATCCTAAACACTGATAGTGCTCTGGGTCCCGATGGTTTCAATAATGGGTTTTTTTTCAACACCCCTGGGAGTTCATCCGTTCAGATGTTTTCAATACGGTTAAATATTTCTTTTCTAATAGTGTCATCTCTTATGGTCTCCATGCTCAATTCCTCACCTTATTTCCAATGGTTACCAATTCCTCTAAAATTAATTTATTACATCCTATTTCCACCATCAACTACCTTTATAAAATCATTACTACACTCTTTTCCAATATACTGTCATTTTTATATAGAAGAATCTTATCTTGGAATCAATTTCGTTTCATTAAATGTAGGTCTACACAAGATTGCATTTACCATACTTCAGAATGCACCAAATCTCTTAATAAGGTCTCCATAAGAGGAAATATTTCCATTAAACATGATATTAGGAATGCATTTGTTACCATATACTAGAGCTTGATATTCAATGTCCTTCAGAGTTTTGGTTTCAATGATGTCTTCATTAGTAGGACAAACACCCTTCTCAAAATAGCCTCTGTCTACATCATCATCAATGGATCCCCAATGGATATTTTAAATTCTAAACGGGGGTTTGACAAGGAAATTCCCTCTCTGCTACTCTTTTTTCCATTGCAGAGGATTATCTTAGCAGAATTATCACTTGCCTTGTTCTACCAAACAAACTCAAACCTTTACAGGCTGCTAGAAATCTAAATGTTCCATCCCATATTCTCTATACTGATGATATAATTTTGTTCCTTAATATAAGTAAAAGAAATATCCTTAACCTCAGAATGTCTTATCTCACTATGAAGATGTCTTAGGTCAATCCATTAGTTGGAGCAAATCCATTGTCTTCTTTGAAGAAAATTACCCTCCCACTAAAAAAAGTCACATCATTGAAATCCTTGGAATCAAAGAAGGATCCACCCCCTTTACCTACATGGGGGTTCCCATATTTTGGGGAAGGCCTAAATTCATGTATTTCAACATATTTGTTGATCAAGTTATTAATCAACTTTCCTCTTAGAATGAGAAATCCCTATCCATGGCTGGCGGGATCTTCCTGGTGAAATCTACTATTGTTTCCAAAATGGTTTACTAACTGATGATTTAAAATGGCCAGCTAGTCTTCTAAAAAAATTAATGCCTACATTAAATCATTATTTGTAATGGTAGTATTATTTACTTGAAGCTTGTTACCATTCCATGGTCTACATATTTCAAAACTATTGAGAGAGGTGGTCTTGCAATTAAAAATATCAAAATTTTTATTGAGACCCTTCAAGCTAGACTGACCTGGAGATTAATCAATAATAAATCTAAATACGTAAATTTTCATAGAATTTGGTTTCTGTAAAATCATAAAAAAAAAAATTTCACTATGTAAATTCCTCGATTTGGAATTCCAGTAGAAGCTCCTTTTTCATCATAATTCATAACTCCAGATAGATGGTTAGCTCGGAATCAACCATGAGCTTCTAGCTTGACAACTGGACTGGCTCCCTTCTTATTTAAATGTAGCCTCTTAATACCTATCCGGATAGAATCAACTTCACTATAAAAAAGGTTATGTAAGCTCATAACCTAGAGCTCCTTGATCTTATCATGCAGGTTATTGATGATTACTCTTTTTTAAACGATGAATATTTTCTTATTTGCAAACCATCCCACAATGGTATTCTTGATTCAAGAAATTTATACAATCATTACATTACTAAGTCTATTTCTAATTTTTCATGGTTGATGTTTTTTTGATAAGCCTTGGATTAAACCCTCAAGAATTAATCAAGGCTGGCATATTTTTCATAACCTTATTCCAATGGAGATTTGTCTCCAGTCTTTTGGTATCTATCTCTGCTCTAAATTTCACCTTTTTCCTCATCATGTAGAAGACACCAATCATTTATTTTTGTCTTGTTCTATAACCTCTTCTCTTTGGAATTATATTACTGACATGTTTTACTGCATATGGTTATGATCTGACTCTATTTTCTCTCAGAAAAAACGATGTGTGGAGCTTGACACATCGCGACAAATCAAGAACCTTTTATTATCTACTGTATTTGTGCTCCTCCATAGTATCTGTTATGATTAAAATTCCATTATTCCCAATAATTACTCTTTCAACTTTAATACAGGTTACACGAGAATTATTATTTCCATTAAGGATGCTGCCACACTTCAGAAAGTGCATTGCGATAACTCGTTTGGTGACATTATGATATTACGATGGCATAGAGTTGATGGCATCTTCCATCAACCGAAGCCCTCTATCGAGGGGTTCGGAAAATCCCTTCTTTATGTATGGATTAAAATTAAGGATGATGGTGCTTCAAAATGAAATAAGGGACTTGCTGGCTATGGGTTCGTCTTTAAGGACACTCTCGGTCAGTTTCATGGTTGTTTCCATGGAAGTTGTAGAATTTCCTCTTCCCTTGAAGCGGGGATGTTGGTTGTGATTCGGAATATTACATTTGTTAATAAAAAAGGATGGAACATCATCTGGATTGAATGTTACTCCACCACCATTGTTCAAGCAAATTGGAATGGTGTGGTTCACCTTGCTTGGCCTCTTACAGCGCGTTGGATGAATTTCTGTAACTCTCTTCTGGAGCTCAGATACATTGCCACACATACCTATCAAGAAGTGATCATGGTGGCTGATGGTCTTGCTAAAAATGGAATAAACCAATACATTACATGGTGTGACGATTTGATTGTTGATCTTTTCCCTTTTTAAGAAAAAGATTGTAAAAAAATTCCCTCACTCATACGTTTGTACTTACTTTCTTGATTTTTAAATAAATTGTGTCTTGGTTATTGACCAAGACATGGTTTTTTGTAAAAAAACCATGTTTATAGAAGATTATTTCAGTTGTAAGATGATTTCAATTGGAAATGGGGGAAAATCTTGAGGGATTTAGTAATACGTCAACCATGATCATAGGTAGGGTGTAATATTGAATGTGTGATCATGGATAGGATTATTAATTCATCCAATTTATGGTAGAATAGGGAGTCATGTTTTTCAGACCACCCCACCCCATAGTGGACCCCCTGGGTTGGTAATGAAGAGAAGTGACCATTGAGTCCCACCTCTAGTAGGCCATGGGTTAGTGATTATAAACAATGTGTAAAACAGTCACATGGGTGGAATATCCATTATATTATAAAAAGGATCATGTGAGATGATGTAGAACTTCCAAAAACCTTATATCATAACATTAGAGAAACCAAATCATAATTTTTTTTTGATAATTTCAATAAATATACATAAATTATCTAATGTAAACTCTAAAAAAATAAGGTAGGGACCCCGTAGTTGCTCTTTTCCTCAAGATTGTAATTTCCATCTTAGTCCCCATAATACTATCCGAAACATGAAAAATAGTTTATATACATATGGTAATAACCAAATTTATACTCAATAAGATCATACCCAAGGTCTCTGATGAAAATATAAATAGATCATACTAATATACAAGTGAAAAAAGTATAAGAACAAAATAGTACCCAGATAGGTCATCTACCCATCCCAGCCTCACCAAAGCTCATCCATAAAATATCACTACCATGTAATAAGATAATATATTGAATACATCAACGAAATCACCATTTATCGACTTCCATACTATGTTACCAATCAAATTCCCCATAGTTAAACATCATGTGCTCCCATCCCATTAATTCCATCATATCACCATGCATCCAACCAACCTTAATGTGATTTGGGACACAATAATACATCCCACAGCCTTCTATATGGCCCAAAATCTCATTCAAGAATTAATTTCAGCATGAAAATATCTCATTCCACTATTGTGTCATCACACATCCAAATGAATCATCAAATCTAGGGTAATAGGGAATGTTGAATGTGAAGTGCATCAACCTTGTTCCCTCCTGCTACCACTTATGACCCCAAACTATATAAAAAATCCCCAAATTATCAATCTTCACCACCAATAATAAAATTTCATGTTACTAATATAGAAAGGAGACCCTTGAATAGTGGGTGGTAATTTGTCTACTCATTACCATTCAAATAATGTGGAAAACACAAACCCCAATATTTAATCATCAATACATAGTACTCGATGTAGGTGGGGTGCATATAAATGTAACATAAAAGTGAATGTATGTCTATATATATACACATATCATGCAAGACTAACCAATAGGATACAAATCAATACATCACCACCTTCGCCTTATCATCAACATCATACTAATGTTTCCACACACCACTAAAAACTATATGAAACCCATCCATAGAACATCCACATAATGCCCATAGATTCATTTTTTCAATAAAAATTCTATACAACATTCCATATTGTTACATTAAAACCCACAATTAACTAATTAATCCATATAAATTCATATTTTGTGAAAAACCACTTATCTAACATTTTCATTTAAATTTAAATTTTTTTCTAGCTTATTCATAATTATTCAATTGTTATACTAGTGACCGTATGTAATATTTGGTCAAAATTCATTAAAAACCGTCCTACATCTCATAACATTTTATTATTACCAACCTCAAATTAAAATCCCTACTATGAAACTATACCAATTAATTATATAACAATCATCATATAACCATTGTAACCACAAATGTACACCATATTTCCACTACCCACAATGAAAATCACATCATAACCAATCACCACCATTATCATAAAACCCCATACAGTCCACACAATTATTGGAGAAATAAAAAAAATAAAAATAAAATACTATATTTTCCAAATATAAATTATACCACATTTATTTTTCATTGGGTTTTTAAATTAAATCATCTTATAGTGATTAGTTATTTCCACAATGTACTAGTTTTACATTGGAAACCAATTCATAGATAAATATTAGTATTACTCATTTAATGATATATGATTTTAAATAAAATTTAATTCCAGGGTTATCAATCATAAATTGGGTAATATATTTTACAATATCTACAATATTAATATCATAGAAATATATTAGTTTCTCGTTAAAGGAGTCAACCATATCATGGAAACATAAAAAAACATGATATGACTCCAATTTCATTTTAATTAAAATTAATAAAGTTCATTATAATTATTATTTAATTCATAAAAATGACTAATATAAAACAAAATCATGATAATTTCATAGTTTAAAAAATGAATATTGAATAAGGATTCCTTATCGAGAAAATAAATTTAAATATTAGTACATAAAACATAAGGGGGAAAGAATGATGATATCACCATAAGGATTTCATAAAGGTATGGGTGTGATCAATTACATAACATGTATTGAGACTGGATTTCCTTTATAAAGAAACAATACTTTAAATTAAATGTGGCATAACATTATAAAAAATTGATAGAGAGTTAAGATTTATAATATGTTTGGGATAAGTTGTTGGAAGAATTTGGATCAAATGTGTATGACTCTAGTGAACAAGATAAATTTTTTGGATCATCCATATTTAAAATTTATTAGAAAACAATAAAATAGATGAAATCTCATACTTAAGATTCTAAATATAGATCTTGAAATAGTTTTGAATATCAACTTGGTGAGGATTATTTTTTAATTTTAATTTATTTCATATTCATTTAAAAAAATGTAAGCACTTAGTTCTTACATTGAAGTATGGATCTTTCTTATCTGTTTATATCATAAGAAAATAGGGGGAAAGAGGTCATGGGATGGTTTGTAGGCCCATTACATGATGTGATTTGTAAAAACATGTTGTCTACTTATAGGTACACACTGTGTATGTTCAGATACATGACATGAAATCTTGGTACATGGTCATGTAATTATCTGGCCAGAAACTGTATGGACATGACATGTATTCTCCAGTACATTTCGTGTACATTTTTTTAATTGATAAAATCAGGAAATATAATCATTTTTTATATGGAAAGAAAATAACCCCCTTCGACAAACAGTGCACCCAGGAAAATCATAATGGGATTTTGACTCCCATTTTACCATCCATTCTATATTTCAAACACCATCAGATGCATTATATTCTCTTTGGTGATCTCTCAGTTCCACTTGTGACTTTATTCTAGATTTCTTCTCTTGATCTAGTTATTTAAGGTTGAGTTTTTATACCTATTTTTTATATATACTCTGTTTTAAGTTGAATTTATGATCGACACTTGACGAGGAGAGTCATACTAACATGAGGTAGGTGGGTTTGTTCATTTCCTGAATTGTTATGATGTTTATATATTACGAAGTGTCATGCACCAACTTTTAAGGAGTATCTGGATTGAATAATAAACTATGTTATTTTTTATTGATGATTTAGTAATTAATTAGATAATTCAAAATCATGTTTAGTTTTGTAAACCTTTATTTAGGACCACCCCATGTGTGTTCTTCCCTTGTATGATCATTTGGTCGAGAATGTGTATGAGGATTGACTTGAATTTACATAAATGGATTGTTAAAATGTATTTCACAATATATGAATTTTCCATGTCAGATACTTTTTTAAGACTTGTAATTGTTTAAATTTCTCAATTGGATTGTTATATGTATTTTCCTTGTGAAATATCCTTGTTTGACAATGTAATATTTTAATTTACATCTGCTGGTTATTATGTAATATGATCCCACATGAATTTATTATGTTAAAGCCATGTGATAGTCAAATTTACATTTGTTTATTTTGATATGGAATTTTTAATTGACTTAAATAATTAAAATAGGTAATTAGCAGTGGGAAAGCTACAATATCAGTAAAAATAAAAAGTTGAGATCATGTGAGTCATTGGACATTATATAAATTGGGAGAACTATTGTCTCAGATAAAAGATAATGGATGGGCTTAAGATGTTAATTATGAATAGGCCATGAGTGAGCCAAAGAGTTAGTGGTTAGTTTCATTGATTCTTCATTAAAATGTTCAGAGAGCCTAGGATCCGTTGATGGATAAAAAGGATATGCTCTATTGTAAAATAATTAAATGATTATTATGTCACGATTTGATGGTTACATTTATACGAGGGGTCTTTGGTCATAGTATAGACCTCAATAATTTTATATAATCCAATTCAGTTGACTAATAAAATATAATGACTAATAATTAATCCCCCAATCCAAAACAAATTCCTAGATACAATATTTAATTATACTAAATTACATTTTATTTTGATACATCTATTGTGCTTACATTTTAGAACCTATTTTTTACTGATTTTACAGTTCTACTCTGCATTTTATATATATTCACTGATAGATTTGAAAATACCAGCTCTATGGATACTAGAATTTAGTCCCTCACCCTATTTGGGTCATGCTATTGGGCCTAAATAGATTATATTATTGGAGTTATTGATCAGGTCAAGTGACCTACTATAGGAAATTGATGTTCTGCTTTTGAGTCGTAGAGAATGAGACCGAGCAAAGGCTAGTTATTCTTCCTATTCTATTTTTTTATTTTCATATTTTTTCATATATATTGTGTATTACTACAGTTTATGTTTTTGGATAATTTCCTAAAACATGTGAAATGCTACATTAACTTTTATATTGAATGATTCTTGGTTATTTATTATTCTGTCATCAGCTATTTAATTTAGTTGTATGTTGTTCACTACTTCTGATGTTGTATATTTTTATTCCACTATGTTACATTCTTCCATTGGGGGAATATATTCCCCACTATCACACCCTAGGCCCTAGCTTCTTGTTGGAAGCCTCTAGCTTTTGGGAAATATTCTTGAGGCCCTATGGCCAAATGAGTATGGGGGAAAAGTTGAGTGGCACTCGGATCTGGGATGATACAATGTGGTATTAAACCATTTTTATTTTATGGTTTTCTTTATTGTTTGGAGAAAATAGATAGAGATGGAAATTCCATTTATATTTTAAAAATTATTTCCCAGTAGTAGATACCACGCATACATTGTAAAACCAAACTACATTGAATGAAATTGTATTTTTTGGATTTTGATCTATAATAGTTGGTTAGATTTCTCAATTGGGTGGAAAACATGTTTTTTTCTTGTATGAATGAAATATATATTTATTTATCTCAATTACTAGATGGTGGATAATTGTATGTTTTAAATCATTCATTTTTATCTTTATGAAAATATATGATTATCAAATTTAAAGAAGATGGATTCACAAACCAAATTAATTTATTAGCATAGAAAAAAATTTGATTAGGATTTGATAACATAGAGCGGATTAAGAAACATAAGATAAGATTACATAGGTAAATATTATACCTCAACACATATAGAATCTTATTTATGTCAAAGTATACAATAATAAGAAAGAGTAGAAAATTTATACATCCTATATTTGAAAAAATGAAGCAGAAATAAAAACAAGAAAAAATAGGTCATATATAAGAAATATTTTTACCCAAAGAGATGGGTATCCAAAAAACCTGAATAATGGTCCCTTGATTTATAGTTTCAACAGAATTTGTGTTACCCACACAAGGTAAATCCCTCAATACGAAGATCGGTATCTGTCTTGCTATCCCTACATGACCTCGATTAAGTAGACAATTATCACCTATTTATTCTTATCCCTTGAGTCCCTCTATTGATAATAGTAATAATCGATATCACACTAGGAAAGTTGAAAAAGTTTTTAATGACTAAAAAATATCATCACAACATTCACACATTGCATATTGAGAAAGTCTCTCACAGATTATCACTTCATTCTATAGATAAACAACAACAACTCTAGGGAAAATTCAGCAGTCATAAATTTACTGCATATCTCGTTCAAATGGATGGGTATTTAAAAGAAAAATATACAATGGTTGAAATATCCTCCAACTATCATATTTTTCATTCATTTTAATAGGGACCTACACAAGTAGAACTCAAGAAACAGTTAGGTTAATACCGAATTTTTAACATCATTTTATATAACAAACTATGATAAATTTTACTTTAGATAAGAAACGTTATCAAATTTAAGATCTAATAAAATCAAACATAACATTAATGAAATTTGGTAACCTAAAAAATCTTTTCATCAGTTTATTAAGATAATGAAAATCAAAGTATGAAAAATTGACTCTAGGATTCTAAAATACTAGAGAATCGGATTCAGATTTCTGAGGAAATCAGAGTCTAATTTTAGAGAAAATAAGAGTACAATTTGAGATGAAATCGTAGTACAATTTCATAATAAATCAGAGTCTAAATTCAGATGAAATTAGTGTCTAATTTCATAGGGAATCAGAGTCCAATTTTAGAAGAAATAGGAGTTTGATTTTATAAGATCACTAAGTTAGATTTTAGAGAAAATCAGAATCTGATTTCTGAAGAAATTATAGTTTTATTCTAAGAGAAATCAGAGTCTTATTTTAGAAGAAATAAGAGTCTAATTTCAGAAGAAATTATAGTCTACTTTTAGAAGAAATTTATGTCACAATTCTGAAGAACTTCTATTCTAAGTAACATTAAGGTTCTGAGTTAGATAAGGAACCAATTATTTGAATTAAGGAAATATGGTTTGGTTTAGTTTGGAAAACATTAGGTAATACATTTAAAACCGTGGGTATTTTAAAAATAATTCTAAAAAAAATTTATACAATATTAGGTTTCTTAGAGAAAGATAATTTTGCTTATTAAAATATTTTTGTGATTTTAATCACTCAACAGAATAGAAAATTCATAAGGAAACATATTAACAGAACAATCTCACCATTTTTGGAAAGAACATATAGATTTTTATTAAATAATATAATTGACAATGATTTTCATTTTTAATAATAATATAAATATATATCTATTTTTTGTATATGGTTTTTTATTATGGTAAATATGACTAGCTCTAACTTATTTTATGAAATCCCTAATGATCATATTCTTGTCCTTCTCAGATAAATAACTTCTTCGTTACATGTTAATTTATTCGATAAGTACTATCCCCCTTACATAGAAATTCGTATCCATTATCTTAATATTATTTTTTATCATTCTTCTCTCCCTCTTTGTGATTTTCAAAATGGAATGGGGGAAAATTGTACCTAAAATGTTATGAAAATAATGGAAAGAAAAATAATTCATTAATATAACCAATGTTTTTACAAAAAAAATAAGGGGTTAGAAAGAAAACTTTTCCATGTTTTCTATTTTGGAATAAATTTCTTCAAGTTGGCCTTCATATTATTTAATTTTATATGACAATCTTTAAACATCCTGATCAATTTTTCCTGATCCTGGTTTTTCATGATCTTTTATTATATGTTCTTGAGAAACAACTATATCACCCTGCGACATGGTGAAATATTCATGGAATTTGATTTTTTATCCATCTCTTCCCAAACTTCCCTTTCCCCTTTCAGTTTTAGTGAAAACTAATTTAATTTCCCATTCCAATCGTTGTATTCATGAAGTCAGCAAGCTTTATCTTCCATTAGTTTCTTTGAAAAACATGCTGAGATATTATAGATATTGCCCATATATTGATCGAAAACAATATTGACTATGTTAGTGAAATAATGTAATATTTTAATATCACCAATGAATGACTTAGAACACTTTATGATTTATTTGAAAGATATCTTTGGAGCATCATAACTAATATGAAAAGTATTAAACTCAGCCTCATGTGTGATGAAATTTTACAAAAGAAGATTTGTTGAATCTGTCTTTGGATTAACTATTTCTTGAACAAATTGACATCTTGAATCAATGCAAGGAAAGGAAGGGAAAGAGTTTATGGGAAATATCAAAGGAAAAACCAAAAAAATCAAATTCTAAATAATATGAAGTTCCCGAAATAGATTCTCTTGATGGGTGAGGAAATATTATCTTGATCAAATTATTTTTTCCTTGATGGTACAACAACATCCTTATTTACTTTTTCAATAACATATATCATTGGTTAATCGAAAAAACATTCTTACCTTTCTCAGTCTTAGAGATTTCATTTTCAATTTTTTTTTCTCATTCTCCCTATCAAAAATCTGAACTGTTTTATCATTATCAACATCAATTTCATTATATTCCTCTTTATAATAAATTTATTTACTAGAAATTTTGTTATTAGCTTCTTGAATTATATCACCATTACTACATTTTCATTAGAAAGGGATTTTTTTACCTCATCCAAATCATCATCATCTTTTGGAATAGATTTTCTTTCTAAAACAATCTTAGTGGATTCAGATTAGGATCTTCTTCTGGAAAACAGATTAAAAGGACACTATTTTTCTTGATATTATTCGACCATTCGTATCACATCATCACTAGCTTCTTGTTATTAATCGTATTTCCACTGAACATATTATTCTTTAACTACTAGTTCTGTAATTGGAGTATCATTCATTCTCTTATCTAGTACAAGAGTCTCGATTGGAACTAGATATGCAATGAACGATTTTGTTACCTAAACATGATCAAATTCATTCTCGATACCTATATACTGATTTGGAATAATCCCAACTTCATAATATTTATTCTTCTTCTTTTTTTCATTATCTAGATTATCTAAATCTTCAACTGCACGAATTTTTAAGGCCATATCCATGGTTGGAAGTAATCCAAAATCCAAATCCCTTCCTTCTTCTTCTGTTATATATATTTTGCTACAACCTCATCTGAAAATGTTGTGTTTTGTACATGGGTGGAGAAGATATTTGTTCAGGTGCTGGGGCTTGATCATACAGTTCTACCCCTTTTTGTTTTCTGTTCTTTGGATTTGTTTCAGAGCTTCCTCTAACATCCTCATTCATATTAGTAATTTGGTCATCCTTATCAAGAACATCAATAAATTATCCAGATCTGATACTGAATCTAATATTCATTCATCAAAATTTATTATCACTTAAAAACACAATATTGATGGTTTTACACATTGAATAGTAGGGGATTTTGATAGAGTGTGCTCATAAGATAATGATCATGGACAAGATCATAGGGAGAATTATGATTTGAGGCTTGATGAATCCAATCAAAATGTCACTTATGGTCAAAATAATGTACTTGATGAGATTAATCATGCCTTCTTTCACTATGTAGTCTATCATAAAGACATCAAAAATCATTAGAATGTAATTTCTTCCCTCAGAATTAAAAATGTGCATGTATTGACCCAATGCATGACATACATGGACATGACATTACTTTTTAGGAATACTTAATACATTATAAAAACCTACACTCAATGATCGTAATAGTTTTGTGTTTTTGGAAACTCAGAACATGATCTTCTAATAATGGTGAAAGATCTTCAACATCTCCCATAAAGATCTTACCCTTTGGTTTTCTTACCTAAAACCATTCTTTATATCCTGGGGGAAAAAACATATAAAGGGTGGGCTTAAATTCTATGTAAAGGTAAGAGTGGAGAAAATAAAACAAACCATATAAATTTGAACATAAAAACATGACCATAATGTTTAAACATCAAAATCTTTATAAGTGACATAAAACATGGCAGTACGCAAGTCATAGATTATAATGGAACATCAATAATGATAAAATATCTTGGAAATAAAACTTTTAATTGTGGGAAAACATTACAAACATGATATGATTTCCTTAGTAGCGAAGGCATTGCTGCGAAAACCATCTTAGTGGACAAAGTCCCTTACTGAACTGAGTTCACTCCTCGTTCCAGTCCTGTATCATGGAACCAGATTAACATGTCATTCCATCCATGTCTATCTCATGAGATATAAATCATTAACCAATTAATTTTATGGGGATATAGGTCCCATCCATCTCATAATGAAATCATTCTTAATTGTGCCACAAAATATACATAAATCAGTCTTCATAACCCAAAGAATAAAATGGGTTTCATAAACATCATCCCATCATCACATAATCCATATAAAACAAATGGATATCATTTCATCATCAGAAAAGTTAAACCATATAAACTATAGAGACATTATACTTGTAACATACACATATTAAATAATGTCATCTTAGATAGAAATTGGTTTTGATAAATCACTTGAAATGAATTCTTCAAGAAAATATCCTTTCTTCTTCAAAATCATTTTCTTTTCAAAAAATGTCATGAAATTTTAAAAGAAATGAATTTTGTTGAAAATATTCATGAAATAATGTATAGTAAGCTTCATGACAATAAGGAGTTTTAAAACCGTAAAAATCCATTCATGCTGTATAAGTTAAAAAACATTCTTCTCCTACTTTGGCTAAAAAAGTCAAAAAGTATCTCGTACGTAAAATGAAAAAATATTCCTTTCATATCATTTACTAAAAATCCACCAATAGGTAAAATTATATTTAGAAAATTTTAGGAGGATATAAATAATAGTACATATAGAGTAAACATCTATGTGTATGATAAATATGAACCAATAAATACCGAAGTATAAACAATCTCGGATAAAAATTGAGATTGTGATATTTTCTCTTACCTTATGTCCAATTTCTTCCATATGTGTCCGAGACTCTAGTATAGTGGGTTTAAACATATTATTTACTTGTAACAGAACCATAATAACATTTATAATGTCATATATGATTCACTTACGACTTTATATTATCCATTCATTTGTCAATTCCATGTTAAAGCAGCGTTTTGGTTAAAATCGTTTCATTTATCATCCGTGTTTTGACTTATAATAATTAATATGATTACTTAGATCATGATTACCTAATTCAAGAATATAAAACATGATATATATATATAATATATATTCAGAATATATATATATATATAATAGATCGATAAATGGAAAGAAATACACTATTCATGGAGACGGTAGGCCATACGTACGCTTGAATGCTGTTTTCATTTTCTTATTCAATTGAATGGAATTAAGTAGATGAAATACATATATATATATACATAAATCCAATAGAATTATTATGTCTTAAATTCCATGATTACTTATAATATATACTTTATAATCATTCTTGAATTGTTAATATGGAAAATGAATCTCATCGCGTCGTGGAGACTGTAATCCGTATGTAAGCATGAGCGATGATATCGTTCCCATATTTATTGAATGGAATTGGTTTGGATGATATAATATCTTAAATTCTTTATGATGTTATAATAATCATATATAATTATTCTTTACACCATTATACTCATTCAAGTAAGGTGGTGGTGGAAAAACTGATTACACCACGGCGTGGAGACGGTATTCCCTACGTACGCACACACGGTGATTTCATTTTCTGTAGGATAGATAGAAGGTGAAATAGGGTTGTTTCATATTTATAATAACTTATCAGTATATAATTAATACTAATGTTATTACTTTATAATGATACGACTAAATAAGAAGAATTAGAAGAAGAAAGAAACTTGAAAGGGTCGGTAGAAGAGATTACCTCTTCCTCGACGGACCTCCTTTAATATTTTTTTAGGGCATTAGAGTTGGTCTTTTGAGAAGACCAGAACCTCTATGATATAACTATAGAGGTTTAGAATAGTAATTGGCAAGGTTTGGTAGATCTTCAAGGCTCAAAATGCTGTGAGGAGAAGAGGGAAGGGGTTACCTTTTTATAATAGAGGTGAGGGGAACTTTTGGAAGCCACACAATATTATTTTATAATAAATTCAAACCCCAATTAAAAACATCCAAAATGGACCAAATAATAACATAGATGAGATAGGGTTGTAATATAATCAACCAATAAAATTTAGACATGGTGGTAGTTTATTTTAAACATTATCCACATGATTTATCCTAATTTAATCTATTTAATTTTATTTGTGGTTATAAGATTCAAAATTCTAAATTGTTATAAATAATTACTTATGTGTTTTGAATTCTCCATAATTGGATAATTTATGTCATTTTAGACCATATAAATTTCAATTTATAATTTTTAAATATTTTTTTTTGATTTTTAAACTATTTTATAATATGTTACTTTTATAAAATAACAATAGTGTCAATATTGACATTATTCATTTATTTTAATTTTAATAAAATACACACAGAGGATATATTCTAAAAAAATATTTAATAGATTACAAACATGTAAGATTTTTCTAGAAAATTCTTGTATCACATTAAATAGTTCATATAATATTTACTCTATTATTTTTAAATGAATTTATTTGGTATATCTCTTAATAAAGAAATTAGTACAATATTTTTGTGTAATTATTTAATATACATATTTGTTGCATAAAAATTAAAGATAAAATCCTATGATGAAGAAAAATATCAAAACATTTATAATAATAATTTTACATGAATTTATCATCTTAAAATAACAACTTGTAAATTGTTATATTTATTAAATTATGAAGGTGACAACTTTGGAATCATTTAATGTAAAATAATATAAGTGTCATAATCACCTTAATAAGGATCCAAATGGTCTACAATTCGTCCACTGGATGATTCGGGTTTATATATATAATAAAAATAAGTTTTGGTCAGATTTTTTGGGCCTTTTTATATGTATTACTATTTCAATAAAAACTATATTATTGATTTTTTTCTAAATAAATAATTTCTGCATCATTAATGTATAAGATAATAAGGTAATTAATTAACTCTTAAAAATTACAAATAAATTACCATGTTAAAAGAAATTTATCTTTAAAATGAGTATTTATAACCGAATTTAAATTTTTTATAACCTTATATTAAAAATACATTAATTATTAAAGTTTGAGTGTGACATATTTCACTTTCCTTTAAATAAAAAAAAATATAGGTCATAATCAAATACAAGTGGGTTTCATTAGATTCAATTTATACCCATGTATTGTTTAGTGAATAATATAATCATCCAATTATATTAAGACAAGTGTTAGGGTAATTTTATAATATTATATTTACCCTTAATTACCCGATTTACCTTTAACTATGGTAAATAAAATTTACGGTAGTTACTATTCATAATGCCTAAAAATAAAAAGTAGATTATTAACATAATTTGGACCTAATAATTCCAAATATGGAATCTATATTTCTTAATTCAAATCACAGAAGTTGTAGAAATTAATTTAAAATTAATCCCATTGTTCAGAAAACGGCTTTTAAAAGCTAAAAAATTGCAAAACGTTGAAATGATTTTACCTATGATTTCAATGTAAAATCAATGATAATGACATAAGTTATATTAAATGGTAAAAATATATTATATTTATACTTTAAAACAATTAAATATTATAATTTTACCATATAAATTAGAATGATGAAAAAAGTTGTTTTTAATTAAAATATAGCAGGTTTTTACTATTCATTAAAATATGAAAGTTATCAGAATAATATGAAAAATTTATCCAAAGTAAATTTTTATATCCTTATTCCATAGAAAAATTTTATTTTGTTAAATTGAACTAATAAAAATTTCAAAAACTATATTTAAAGTGGGTGCGTCATCAAAAGGCGGCAAAACTGCATTTTTTTTAAAATACTTATTTTACCAGAAATATTTATTTTGTTCTTATACCATGTTCTAGAAAATGTGTAAGATTAATAATAATGGAATAAAATTAAAAACTTAGTTTATACTATTCATAACGGCTAGTTCATAATAATATTATAATAATATATTGGTGTTTAGTGTAACCCTGTATTGCGTACGACACACTCTATCGAGGAAGGTCGTGATTGCATGTAATGCAAGCCAAGTCTATGTTGCGTGTAGTTCAAAACTCTTTTGTTGTTTCATATAACAAAATCCTACAATATTTCATTTATAAATTTAATATATATATATATATATATGTACACTCAATGTTTCATAGAATAACTACTATAAAAAATTGTGAAATTTCCTATAACACGATCCAAGATTAGTGTTGCGTATACTGCAAGCTAATACGGTGTTTCATATAGCGCAAGATAATATTGGTGTAGATTAAAAAATAAGATATAAAATAAATTAAAAAATATATATCTTATAAAATCTCGGGGTGTTACATTCTACCCCCTTAAAATGAATTTCACCCTCAAAATTCGTCGGGTTTTTAAATGGTTTATTACATGAGAGTTTATTTCATCGAAACCCACATCGTAAAAAGGAATGCCAAAACTTATCTTTAAAAACTAAAGTATGAAATGTAACGGGTACCCAAAATAACTAATCACTGGGTTTCCACATAAGAGTACATAGGTGAAAATATGGATATGTAAGAGAAATATAACCATTAAATTCTGATGGAGAGTGGTAGAGAACATGGCTATGAAAAGCCCACAATAAAAAAGCCATAAATTTGTGATGATCTAAGGTACCATCTGATTCATCAGATATAAGAGCACTAGGACAACATTTTTGGTTTTCAAGATCATTTCCCTAATGTTGATGAATTAAAAGAAATACTTACATGATTTTAGTACAATATCACTGTTGTTTGTGACTTGAACAATTTCCACTTCATCTCTTTAAGAAATGAAGTTAAATTAGTTATTTTTGAAGTGTTAGCAGATCATGTGATAGAATGATGGGTCATTCCATATGTCTCAAACAAAAGGTTAGATAAAGTTATCAAATATACATAAGTCCATATTTGGTGAGGTTAATCGTATATGATTCAAAAAATTGACTTATACTTCATCTATCATACTGATTTATAAAATAAAACTAGTTTATACTAACCAGGGACTTCCTGTAGGCCAGTGGTAGGTGATAAAGGCATGTCGCACTTCGTTTGTGGGTTCGATTCCCTCACCCTTGTCCGACGCGACGGGTTGTCACCCGTCCTGCTGTTTGTCCTTTTTCTAAAACTACATTATTATAACATCCCATTAATAATATTGAAGAAATGTTCTAGCCTTAAACAATACTAAATTATGTCCAACATAATCCATTCCAATATTTAGGCTTATCCCAAATACTTCTATCCAATCTCAAAGTATAAAGAAATCAATTACTAGAAATGTCATCTGCCAAGCATACCATCATTTATCCCCCATATATCATATGATATATCTTGTTTGTCACATTACAAACATGTGAATACCTTAATAATGTATTCTATTGAAAAATGAATACCCATTGAAACTTAGTGAAAACATAAATACTGTCAAATTTTATCACTTTCCACATACCAAAATCCCGAAATTTCTATATACTCAAACCATGATATAAAGTTTTCCTTATATCAGTCATGATATCATTTCATTTTTTCTTTATCCCTTTATTATGCGCATATCATCTTATTTTTCAAAATATTTCAATCACTTTTCATGGTTATTGGTACCATATAATTATTGAAAACCAATACATAGATATTCCAAAATTCCACGATACCATAAATGGGATTCCATGATACTGTTTTGAAATCCCATTACATAAACACTTAATCATCACACAACATCATTTTCATACTCAACGTCACAAATTGTGATCGCATGTGACTTCCCTTTTTTCCTTTCCCTTAAGAGGTTTCTCACGTCGATCATCATTAACCTTTGGATTAGGGCATGTATTAGCATAATGCCCCATTTCCTTGCACTTGAAGCATTGAAGTGTTAGTGGTGCATTGTCTGCAGTCTTTTCTTTATTCACATCATTAGCAACCCTTTTTTCCATTACATCGACACTCATCGGCTCTATGACCTTCTTTTCCACACTTAAAACATTTTCTAGTGCCTTTATGACAATCTACACCATGCTTCTTTCCACAATTTGTGCATAAAGAAACATTCGTCTTCTTTTCACCATTATTCTATGATTTCTCCTTGAACTCCATATTTCATTTTTTTTCAAAACCATGAGATAGATATGTAACACCAACTTCCATTTCAACCTTGATATCACAACGTACAATTTCTTCCTAGCTACTGAAGTCTCTTTTAGCTAACGACCTTCTAAAACTTGGTTTTATGCCACTGAATAATTGATCAACTTTACTTTCAGGTTGGATGATAAAGCCAGATGCATACCTTACAAGCCTTGTAAAATTCGCTTCGTATATACCAATAGATTAATTATCCTTCTTCTTAAGCTCAAGGAACTCCTTTTCCATGTTTGTTCGATGAATACGATGGAAGTAATTATTGAAAAATAAGCTCTTGAACTCTTCCCATTCCATTGATTCAATTTCATCTTGGGGCCTTGTATTCTTAATTAGAGTCTACCGCTAGTCTGCTTCACCTTTTAAATGGTAAATAGCCAAAGTGATTTTTTTCATGCTCTGAACAACGAAGTATGGAAAATATCTTTTCAATGCTACTGATCCGTTGTTCAGCAACAAGTGGATCAGAAGACCCACTGAAAGGAGGTGGACGTTGCCTCTTGAAGGAATCAATGTAATATTGTTCCCTTCTCTGCTCATTTGGAAGTCTAGAATTATTCATAGTTTGTGTATGTATAGGAATACTATTTTTCACTCCATCTCCCATAACATTGTTTTGCTCAGAAGTACAATCATTGCATTGTCCATTATATTGATCAACATAGTTCCTTCGGGTTCCATCCATCATCTAAAACCCAAAAAGAATAGTGTGAGAGGCAAAAAACAAGCTAGGGAAGACAACATAATAAAAAGGGGAGTACCTTCAATATATAACATCTTAGGATTAATTCTAAGATCATTAACATAATTCTATAACTATAACCTATACATAAACATAACCTTAGGGACATCCCTAGACATACATTAGAAATATTTCTAGGGATCTCACTAAAGTTCTCGCATCCTAGTTTCAAAAGTTTGACTAAACCTTTTCACTAATACCAACTGTGGAGACCCAAATCTTGATGTAAATGGACATTACATTACTTTTGAGGAATACTTAATACATAAAAAAAACCAAAACTCAAGGATTGTAATAGTTTAGTGTCTTTGGAAACTCGGAACATGGTCTTCTAATAATGGTGAAAGATCTTCATCCTCTCACATAAAGATCTTTCCCTTTTGTTTTCTTACCTAAAACCTTTCATTAGATCATGGGGAAAAGAAAACTTATAAAGGGTGATCTCAAATTCTCAGAAAGGGTATGCATGGAGAAAATAAAACAAACCATATACATTTGAAGATAAAAATATGAACATAATGTTTAAACATCAAAATATTGAGCAATGACATAAAACATGGCAGTATGTAAGGCATAGATCATAATCGAACATCAATCATGATAAAATAGCTTGGAAATAAAACTTGTATTTGTGAAAAAACATTAAGCACAGATATGATTTCCTTTGTATCCAAGGCATTGCTACCAAGATCATATTAATGGACAAAGTCCCTTACTGAACCGAGTTCACTCCTCATTACAGTCTTGTATCACTGAACCAGATTAACTTGACATTCTAGCCATGTATATCTCATGAGATATGAATATTTACCCAATTAATTGGAGGGGTATATAGGTCCAACCCATCCCATAATGAAATCATTCTTAATTGTTCCACAAAATAAACATAAATCAGTCATCATAACCCAAATAATAAAATGGGTTTCATAAACGTCATCCCATCATCACATAATCCATATAAAACAAAAGGATATCATTTCAACATAAGAAAAGTTAAACCATGTAAATCATAGAGACATTATCCTTGAAACATACACATATGAAATAATGTCATCTTATATGGAAATTAGTTTTGATAAAACACTTGAAATGAATTCTTGAAGAAAATATCCTTTCTTCTTCAAAATCATTTTCTTTTCAAAAAATGTCGTGAAATTTTAAAAGAAATGGATTTTGATGAAAATAGTCTTGAAATCATGTAGAGTAAGCTTCATGAAAATAAGGTGTTATAAAATCGTAAAAATCCACTCATTCCATATAAGTTAACAAATATTTTTCTCGTACATTGGCCAAAAAAGTAAAAAATTATCTCGTACATATAACGAAAAAGATTCCATTCATATCTTTTACTAAATATCCACCAATAGGTAAAATTACATTTAAAAAATTGAATGAGGATATAAAGAATATTACATATTGATTAAACATGGATGTGGATGATAAATATTCCCCTAGTAAATACCGAAGTATGAACAATCTCGGATAAAAATTGATATTGCGATATTTTCCTTTACCTTATGTCAAATTTCGTCCGTATGTTTTCGAGACTCTGGTATAGTGGGTTTAAACATATTATTAACTTGTAACAGAACCATAATAATATTTATGATATCATATATTATTCACTTACGACTTTATATTATCTGTTCATTTGTCAATTCCATGTTAAAGAAGCGTTTTGGGTAAAATCGTTTCATTTATCATCTGTGTTTTTACTTGTATTTATTAATATGATTACATAGATCATGATTAATTAATTGCAGAATATAAAACATGATTTATATATAATATTTATTCAGAATATACATATATATTATAGATCGATAAATGGAATGAAATACACCGTTTATGGAGATTGTAGGTCGTACGTACGCATGAATGTAATTTTCGTTTTATTATTTAATTGAATGAAATTAAGTAGATGACATACACATATATTTAAATAAATCAAGCAGAATTATTATGTAATATATTTCATGATTACTTATTATATATATTTTATAATCCATCTTGAATTGTTAACATGGAAAATGAATCTCATCGCATCGTGGAGACGGTAATCCGTACGTACGCACGAGCGATGATATTGTTCCCATATTTATTGAATGGAATTGGAGTGGATGATATAATATCTTAGATTCATTATTTTTTTATAATAATCTTATATAGTTATTTTTTGCACCTTTAAACCCATCCAAGTAAGGTGGTGGTGCAAAAACTGATTACACCACGGCCTGGAGAGCGTATTCTTTACGTACACACGCCCGGTGATTTCGTTTTCCATAGAATAGATAGAAGGTGAAATAGGGTTGTTTAATATTTATAATGAAATATCAGTATATAATTAACACTTATGTTATAACTTTATAGTGAAACAACTAAATATGTTGAAGTAGAAGAAGAATGAAACTTGAAAGAGTATGATGAAGAGATGACCTCTTCCTCGACGGACCTCCTTTAAACTTCTTGTTAGGGCACTAGAGTTTGTATTTTGAGAAGACCAGAACCTCTATGAAATAACTATAAAGGTTGAGAAGAGTAATTTTCAGGGGTTGGTCGAGCATATAGTCTCAAAATGGTGTGAAGAAAAGAGGGAAGGGGTGCCCTTTTTATAATGGAGGAGAGGGTCACTTTTGGAAACCACAAAAATATTAATTTATAATAAATTTAAACCCCACATAAAAACTTCCAAAATGACCCAAATCCGAACTTACATGAGATAGGGTTTTAATATAATCAACCAATAAAATTTATACATTTTGGTAATTTATTTTAAACATTATCAACTTTATTTATCTGTATTTAATCTATTTAATTTAATTTGTGGTTATAAGATTCTAAATTTTAAATTGTCATAAATAATGACATATGTGTTGTTAATTCTCCATAATTGGATAATTTATTTTATTTTAGACCATATAAATTTCAATTTATAATTTTTAAATATTTTTCATGATTTTTAAAAAAAATTATAATATGTTATTTTTATAAAATAACAATAGTTTCAATTTTGACATTATTCAATTATTTTAATTTAAATAAAATCCACACTGAGGATATATTCTAAATAAAATATTTAATAGATTACTAACATGTCAAATTTTTCTATAAAACTCGTGGAGCACATTAAATAGTTCATATAATATTTATTTTAATATTGTTAAAACCATTTATTTGTATATCTCTAAATAAATAATTACTGCAGCATTTTGGTATAATTATTTAAGATACTTATTTGTTGCATAAAAATTAAAAATAAAATCCTATGATGAAGTTAAATCTCAAAGATTTTATAATAATAAATTTACATTAATTTATCATCTTAAAATTATAACATTTAAATTGTTATATTTATTAAATTATGAAGGTGACAACTTTGGAATCATTTAAAATAAAATAATATAAGTCTCTTAATAGCCTTAATAAGGATCCAAATGGTCAAAAATTCGGTCATTTTATTATTAGGGTTTATATATACACTACTAATAAGTTTTTTTCAGATTTTTGGGCCGTTTTATAAGTATTACTATTTCAATAAAAACTATATTATTGATTTTTCACTAAATAAATAATATCTACATCATTAATGTGTAAGATAATAAGGTAATTAAATAACTCTTAAAAATTACAAATAAATTACCATGATAAAGAAAAACATTTTATATTTCAAATGAGTATTTATAACTGAATTTATATTTTGTATAACCTTATATTAAAAATACTTTAATAATTAATGTTTGAGTGAGACAAATTTCAGATTCCTTTAAATAAAATAAACTAAAGGTCATAATCAAATACAAGTGGGTTCCATTAGATTCAATTTAGACCCAAGTATGATTTAGGGAAAAATATAATCTTCCAATTATATTAATAAAAGTGTTAGGGTAATTTTATAATATTATATTTACCCCAAATTACCCTATTTACCTTTAACTATGGTAAATAAAATTTACCGTAGTTACTATTCATAATGCCTAAAAATAAAAAGTAGATTATTTACTTAATTTAGACCTAATAATTCCAAATATGGAATCCATCTTTCCTAATTCAAATCACATTAGTTTTAGAAATTATTTTAAAATTAATCCCGTTGTTAACAAAACAAGTTTAAAATGTTAAAACATTGCAAAAGATTGAAATGATTTTACCTATGAATTCAATGTAAAATCAATGCTAACGATATAAGTTATATTAAATGGTAAAAACATATTATATTTATACATTAAAACCATTTAATATTATAATTTAACCATATAAATCATTATGATGGAAAAAGTTGTTTTTAATTAAAATATAGCGTGTTTTTTCTATTCATTAAAATATGAAAGTTATCAGAATAATATGAAAAAATTATCCAAAGTAAATTTTTATTTCCTGATTCCAAAGGAGATATATATTTGGTAAAATTGAACTTATAACCATTTCAAAAACTATATTTAATGTGGGTGCACCATCAAAAGGCAGCAAAACTGCATTTTTTTAAAAATACTTTTTTTACCCGAAAAATTTATTTTGTTCTTATACCATGTTATATAAAATGTGTAATATGAATAATAATGTTATAAAATTCAAAATTTAGTTTATACTATTCATAACAGCTAGTTCATAAAAATATTATAATAATATATCGTTGTTTAGTGAAACCTAGTATTGCGTACAACACACGCTATCGAGGAAGGTCGTGATTGCGTGTAATGCAAACCAAGTCAGTGTTGCGTGTAGTGTACTAATACTTTCTTGTTGCATATAAAAAAATCCTACCATATTTAATTTATAAATTGAATATATATATATACACATTCAATATTTCATAGAATAACTACTATAAAAAACGTGAAATTTTGTGTAACATGATCCAAGATTAGTGTTGCGTATACTGCAAGCTAATACGGTGTTTCATATAGTGAAAGATAATCTTGGTGTAGCATAAAACAGAAGATATGAAATAACTTAAAAATAATATATTTTATAAATGCTCGGGGTGTTACAGTGCAGCTAGAGAGATACCAATCTGTTGTTTGATGAATGATTAGAGATCATTGGTGCCTTCACTCCATTAAGCCCAAGTCACTCATTAAGCTTAACATTTTCCAAGGAACCATCCTTATATTATAATTTTGGTGAAAAATATTGATTCTCCTTTATAAGGAATGTTAAAAATATTTACAACCTTCTTTTTGTACAAATAATAATTCATTCCACTTCTCATAATAGAGAACATATACTTTGCACCTTGTTCAAAAAAATGAATGGTATCATAAAATTCTAAAACTAAATTAGAATAGACCGGATCCAAAAACTTTTTTTAGCCACGTAAAGGATTTCCCATCCATTATTTTTACAATTTTTGAAATCAAAGAATCATAATTAACAATTAAATTTGAATCCACCAGACATTCCCTGAAGATTATCCAATCCTTGAGTTCCTTTTTGGACACCATCAAAGTCTATGAAGAGACCCCAAGAGACATTTGGAGGTAATGAAAAGGTTAAAACTGAATGGCACACGTGAATGGTGGTGAGGCTCCACTGAAAAAATTATGAGAAAACCATTGTGGTACATGAATATGGGGGTCCCTTTATAGAGGATTTACATTGACTATTCGTATTACCGATATAATCCAATGGTTAATATTTTCTTGATATGACCTAATTGTCGATATCAATGAAAAAGAAGGATTTATAGATTCTGATCTTTTGTGGTTTTCTGGAAATAATCATATTTAAGGGTAAGTGAATTCGATAAGGTTTTCTTCAAGAATGATTGAAAGTATTTAAAAAAATGAAATTACGATGATATAGTTAAGGAAATGTACCTTAGGAAATACTCAAAAGGACTTTTTAGTATTGATAAGGTTACTCTTATAAAACATATATTCTAGAATTTTTTTATAGGGAATGAAAACTTTTTTGTATCATATAATTTTATTAGGGAAAGAAAACTATTTAGGTTATAAAACATTATTTTGGAAAAATAAATATATAAAATAATCAAAAGTACGTTCCTATTAAAAAGAGTATCATAATATTATGAGATGGTTTAAACAAAAAATCAATATGGATGATTTATATATGTTTATCATTCCTAAATTTTGTTTAAAGTATTAAAATGTATTAAATGGTAAATATTTTTTAAACATGTCATCATGATAATCTTTTGTTCTGATAAATTGAAGAATGATATCTCCTTCAAGTCTGTGATCCCTATGAATGTGATGCCTAATGTCTATGTTTATTTCATGAGAGGGATGAGTAGGGTTTTTGGATAGGGAAATGGTACTACTATTATCACAAATTATATGTGTTTTGTTAAAACTCATTCCAAAATCTTTGAGTGTGTGTTGCATCTACAACACATGGGCAAAAAAACTTCCAACTACTAAAAATTAAGATTTATTAGTGGAAATTGCTATTGTGTTTTGTTTATTGAATGACCAAGAAACTAGTGAATTTTCTACTAAATGAAAAGTTCCAGATGTACTTTTTCTATACATTATAAATCCACATATTTTAGAATATAAGTATCTCTATAAAACAAAATAATTTCTAGAATAATAAAAAAATACTTAAATCTATTGTCCTTTTAAATAAAGAATAAATCATTTCACCAATTTTAAAAGGGACTCTTTTGGATTAAATTGATATATTTCACATAATAATATTTAAATAACTATGTCTAGATGACTAGCTATTATGTATAATAGACTTCATATCATACCTCTAATATATTTTTGATCTACTAGTTTCCCTGCTTTATAAAGATCAAGAGTGCATGAGGTACTGATTGGAGTAATTATAATTTTTGTTCTTTTATATCTATAACATTTCAAGAAGATCTTTAATATACATATTTTGAGATATAAATGATTCTTTTTGTTTTTGAGATATTTGAAAAACAAGAAAAAATGATCCCACCATACCCATTTCAAATTAATATTTATTATGATTCAAAAATAAATCAGTTAAGAATGGATGAGTTGATCTGAATATAATTTCATCTCCATAAATTTGAAAAATCAAAACACTTTCCTTATCATTCATTATAAAAAGGGATGGATTAGAAGTTCCTTAAAAACAACTTTTTGTAATAAAAATCATGTAAGTATGTCATTCATAGCTCTAGGGGCTTGTTTTAGTCCATATAAATCTTTCGTATGTTTGAATACATGTTTAAGATGATTTTTGCCTTCAAAAATATGTGGTTGTTTAGCAAAAAACGTCCTATTGAGCATATCCATTAAGGAAATCACACTTCACATACATTTGAAAATTTTGGAAATTATAGAATGCTACAAAATCTAAGTGAATTCAAATAGATTCAAGTATAGAAAATGTATCATAGGTTTCTTTATAGCCTATTCTTTCTTTTTAAGTATATCCTTTAAAAACTAATCTATCTTTATTTATTACAATTATTCTATTTTCCGTACATTTTTTCTAAATAACAACTTTAATCAAACTACAGATGATTCTTTAGGTCTTCCAACTATGTTCTAAACATTTTTTATTTTAAAATCATTTAGATCATCTTTCATCGATTTAATCCAATAATCACTACCATAAGCAGCATCAGTATTTTTCAATTCTAATTGGGAAAAAATTTGCATATATTATTCTTCATTTAATAAATAACATCTAGTTCATATAGGTTAATATATATCACTAATGATACTATCACTAGGATGATTATTAATAAACAACTGATTTGGGTTTTGTAAAACCTATTCATCATCATATGGTAAAAAAGCTTCTCGTGTAAATAATTTTGGAACCCTTTCTTGTGTATTTTCCTAATTAGAAGAATATTCCATCAGTGGTTGATAATATATTTTTGAAAACACATTCGAGGATATAGGATGGGGATGTTTACAAACAAAAGAATCAGTTTCATCAAATTTAAAATGCAATGGTTCTTCAACGTTACAATATTTTTTGTTAAAAACACAAAATGATTTTGAAGTTGTTCAATAACCCATGAAAATTATTTCATTCGATTTGGGGGAGAATTTATGTAATTTATATTTAGTATTCAAGGTTAATACATTTCATACAAATTTTTTTATATAATAAACCTTAGGATTTTGACCATTCCTTAACTCATAAAGAGTTTTTTTAAGAAATACTCTAATTAAAACTCGATTTATAGTATAGAATGTAGTACTAAC
Organism: Viscum album; assembly: GCA_963277665.1. NCBI lineage: Eukaryota > Viridiplantae > Streptophyta > Magnoliopsida > Santalales > Viscaceae > Viscum > Viscum album. The sequence continues at coordinate 1,569,683,419 of OY728137.1, forward strand.
AACATCATCCAAAAATATTTTATTAATAGAGTGTTCAACCAATATGATTCTTATTAACTCATGAAGAATACAATTTCTTCTTTCGGTAACACCATTTTTTTGAGGAGTTCTTGGAAGTGAGAAGTTTTGAGTAATGAATTTCTTACTACAAATGGATTCAAAATATGAAATTTGAAATTCTACCCCATGATCACTATGAATAGTTAGCAATGGAAGATTTTTATTATTTTTAACATTGAATAAAAATGAATTAAAATAATAAAAGGATTCATATTTCATTTCCTAAAAAAGACCTAGGTAAATCGAGTGTAATTATCAACAAAACAAAATATATTGTATTTTCCTCCAATAGTTAAAGTTTGTGTTGGACCAAAAATATATATATTCACTATTCGTAAGGAATCTGAAGTTGTGACTTTAATAATTGATTTAAATATTTACTTATTTTTATTTCCATATTGGCAACGATCACATTATTTGGATGAATTAAATCTATGATCTTGTAGATACTTAACATGGATTTTCTTTTAGATTTTTTATAGGTTGCTATGGTTACAGTGTACTAGTCGTCTATTCTATAACAAATATTTATCTCCCATTTAACTATGGAATGGTATGTCTACGCTCCTAATGTATTCTAATTTATGTGTATAAACATTCTTAGGCCTATGGGAAGAGATAACAAACTCTTACTTGTAATTATGTACTATGATTTTTTCATTCCTTAAATTCACAAGGTAACCATCATCAAATAATTGGCTTATGCTTATATGGTTTTGTTTAAGACACTTAAAAAATAAAAAATGGTAAATTAAGGATCTTACAAGAAAAAAGATGTTATATATACCAAACCTTTCTCCATGAGAATTATATCCAAAAGTTATTTTTCCACTATTAATTTTAATAATATTTTTAATGATTTTTCTGATACCAATAATGTTACAGGAACATCTACTATCCATGTATCCTGGATTTTTATTGGTACTTCATCTGTTCACTTAAAAATAAAATAGGTAGTCGTTCAGAATACCAACATGTTTATATCCAGAATTGTAAAAATGTAAAACCATAGGTATCCAAATTATTTTTAGAAAAGTATGATTCATGAAAACATAATGTTTGGATTTTATTTAAAGAATAATTTTTCTCCCAATGTACACCACATTGACATTTGGTGAAAAAATAAGAACATTGGGGATCAAAATATTTGTGACTGAAAACTAGGTTTGAGTGGGAATAACCAAATCCAGAACAATTCCATAGAGGAATAAGTTGTGAATACATTTTATAACATTCATTCCTTCTAGAAGAAAAATATGACCAAATATTATTCAAGGAAAATGTTTAAAATTTTAGTCTAATGATTAAATTATTATCCTCATAGTTTTTAGTCATAGAATTTCAGTTATTCTCTAAAACTTTTTTCATAGAAATAAAATATTAATGATCCTTGAAATGTTTATCCTTCTCATAATTTACTTCCTGAACGTTTTTGGAATCATTTTTAAAATCCAGGATTTTATAATTAAGATATTTTGAAATATCTAGTACTTATTTTAATAAAATAACGAATTTATAATTTTCCAAATCAAGTATCATTTTTATCTTTCTGTTTTATTTGTAATGTAACTTAGAAAACATAAATAATTCTTCAAAATAAGATAAAGTTTATCTTTTTTTAGGATGATTTTTTATCAAAAGATTCATAATAATTTTCGTCAGCGAAATTAAATTTAATAAAATTATTGTTAAAGGTTTTGTAGTGTTTACCTTAACCATGAAACAATGATTTTCAGTTGGAATTTTGGCTACAAGACCAATATTCCTATTTCAAGTAGATCCAATATCTGAAGATTCAATAGATGTGTCACCCTCTATCACTCCATATGTCATTATCATTAAGTAATTTAGTAGACTGATAATTATAGTACATATTCGTATTCCCTAATGAATTCCTATCATTTAATTATTTTCATTTTAGAGTAGGACATTCTGGTCTAATATGACATGACATCTTATATTCGTATCAAGTCACTTCTGAAGATTTCTTATCCTTTTTGTTGTTATTATTGTATCTATTTTGGAAATATTTACTTCCCAGAATATTCTCCATTCACTAATAATTATTGGAATGTTCATTCCTATAATGATCATTATCACTTGATTCAGATATAATATAGTAGCTTTCTTGACTTTTGATATTGTTACTCTTTTCAGAGTATTCAAATTTATAAGATTTTATTTATTAATGAAAGAAACCCTTCAATTACCATTCATTTTATTATTGATCTTGACATCAATATTAATTCTAGTTTCATGCTGTAGAAGGGTCCCCAATAACCCATAAAGAGTGTGTTTGAAAATTTCATATTATCATCCATCATAGTTCTTTTGGATTGGCACCAATTGGGTATAATATATAGTATCTTATCCATAATAATATCATCATCATGGCCTATCTCACCCATATAATGAGGGCTGTTAAAAATAATAATTATACTTTTTTGAACTTTTCATACAGGTTCCTCATAAGGAAACATAAAATCATGATATTTAGCTCTAATAATATCTCTTCTTTTTTCAATTACATTGGATGTTATAAAATGTATAACTTCAAATTTCATCCATATTATATTAGAAGCTTCAAAAGATGTAATCTATCATTAGAGTTTCCTAGTCATATAACCTAATAATGTATTTTGTACCATAATGTTAAGATGATACACTTGTTTTTCTTGATTTGTTAATTGTTTGAATTGTTTTTCTGGAATCTTATAGTTTCTCGTTAACATAACAAAGTTATCCACACTGGTAATGATAATAAAAGTCTTCATCCTATCTATCTAGTATTTATAGTCATTCCCATCAAATATTGGTGTTCTGGAATGATTTAGATGGTATATTGATCCAACATTCATTACTATAACTCAATAAGAAAATACCAAATATCATTTCCATAAAATAGAATAGTAGTGAAGGTTTATAAACAAAACGTTTATAATGTTATTATTTAAGAGAATATTGATCATTTAAAGTTAATCAATATTGGTTTAGAAAAAAAACATATATGAAAGAATATGTATTTTAGAGTCCTTCTTTGATACCAATTGTAGGATCGAAATTTTGATTTATATTTATTAATTATAATAGAGGTGTGAATTTTAGGTTTTAGAACTTTTTTATTTTATACATATGAAAATATATGTTTAACAAAGTTAAACAAGGTGGATCTAAAAACCTTATTTAGTTCATATCAAAGAAACTAAGTTTATTAGGATCAGATAATATGGATCCAATTAGGAATCTTAAGACAAGTTTAATTAGGGAAATATTCTTTGTTAAATCATTGGAAATCTTATTTATGTCAAAGTATACGAGAATAATAATGTGTAGAAATAATACACATTCTATCTTTCAAAAAATTATGTAGAAATAAATACATGTAAAAAATAATACAAGTAAAAATAATGTAACCCCCCAAGCATCCAAGGTATGTTTCTATTTGAATAATACAATAGCTTTAGTTCTAAGAAGCTTCGAGTTTTAGTACACCACGACCAATCAAACTTGCCATTAAAAAAATATGTTATGAATAGTAATACACAATTTTTAAAATATTTAAAAATTTATTTTTCAAAATAGAATTTATTTTATGATTTGGAATATCAAAATTAGATTAGGGTGAATTTTTGGTATCTTTTATGAAGCCTATCATTTTTTATGAATATTGAAAAACATTGCATTAATACATAAAACTTAATTTTTATATAAATAATTATTTTAAAATTTATATTTATTTTAATATCAAAATATATTCAAAATACTTATATAAATCTTGTTTAATTAATTTGTGTAATTTTATAATAAGATTATATTTATAAAATTTTATTGATAGTTTTATTGTTTTCCTCCCACCTTCTATGAAAATTTGTAATTTTCCATAAAATTTAATATAACCACTTATGTGTATTGAATTTCAAAAATCCAACAGAAATGGTTGAAATCAGTATATTAAATTATTTTCAATATGATGAAAATAATTTTTAGTGAATAGTTACTTTGGAGTTTTATTTTCCACCGTTAAGAGAAAATAGGGTAATTATGGTTAAAAATTATATTATAATTACCCCAAAATGTGTCCAAATTCTATTGGATATGTTTATTTCGACCAAAATCATCCTTAGGGAAAAAATATGAAACTTCTTAATCTCCTTGGATTAGATTAGGATATTTATTATATTTTATTTAATTAAGCATTGAAAGTATTAAATTCAATGACTAATAACTTATCCATTTTTAATATTGGGATAAACAAAAGAAAAATTTGACTATAAATATTACTTAAAAGATAATATGATTTCTTACATCATGATATTTTATTTATAAATTTTAAAAATTAAATAAATAAAATTATTTATGACACAATAATGAGGCAGTAATTACCTTATTAATGGAAACAAAAAATAATTTATGTTATAATTATTAAAATAAATTTAGATTGAAACATTTGATTCCATCCACAGATTTTATAGTTTAATATGACATGTTAGGGTTGGTTCAATGTATTTTTTTTGAAGTAATCAAAATGTGATGACTTTCAAAAAATCCAAAAAAAATATTTGAAATTGAAAAAAAGAGTTTTTAAAACATATACTATTTTATTAAATGATATAATATTCTTATAAATCTATGATTCGTCCAATTAACTTAGATAAGTTTAGATATGTCATTAATGAACAAATCGAGGTTCTCTTAAAATTTTATAGTTTGTTTATTAACCATGTAATATAAAAATACAAGAAACATTGTAAATTAATATTTCAACCCATCCCCGCATTAATATTGAAATAATTTTTTTTGGAGCTATTGGAAACTGAAAATTATTTAAGAATAAATTAATATTTCAAGATTTTCTTAAAGTTCTCCTCGCCTTTCTTATGAAAGGGTACGTTCCCTTTGATTAAATTCAGACCTTCAAAGACATTTAACTTGGCCAAAACCTGATCAAACATCCTCCCATATACCCTCACTTCAACCTAGAGGCCTTTATTTGATCAAAAAGCCATCGTATGGATCCCTTTTTGTCAAATCAAAAGGAAGCCCTGATAGAAAAGGTAATTATTTCTTCACCTCTTTCTAATTTCTTTTCTTATTCCACATCTTATTTCTTTGTTGTTTCTATAATAAAAAGATATCAAAAGTACCTTCTATATAATAAGATGTTATTATAAATATGGTACAACCATATTCATTATTCTATCCATATTATGAATGAAAATCTCACCATACGTGCATACGTATGACTTACCATCTCCATGTCGTGGTGTAGTTTGTTATTCATCACTTCATTATTTGGATGGGTATAATAATGAGTATAATAGTTGTAGATAATAAATATATAATGTCAATGATTTTTTATATGTAATATAACATCCAATTACAAACGATTCCAACATCAATAATATTATATCGTCCCTTCCACGTACGTATGGCTTACTGTCTCAATGAAGCAGTGAGATTTACTTCCACATCATAACCATTGAAGAAAAATTTTAATTTTTTGATTAAAAATAATATTTAAGAAATTAATATCATATTAGATATTTATCAAATATATCCTATCCATAATGAACAAGACTTACATAACAAAAAATATGAATAAAAATGAATCATTTAATATCTAAAATAATGGTAGTACTAGAATATGATTAACATTGCAATATTTTACAATCATATATGATATCATATTTATGTATGTGTTTCTTGTATAATTTAATGGAAATTATTTGACCATTATACTTGAGGTTAATATACCCTTGACTGAGGAAATGTACAAGGTAAGGGTTAATTTTACAATCTCTTGATTATCCAAGGTCGTGTATACGTAAGTATATACAAGAACCTCTTTAACATCCAAATCCATGTTTCATAAAAATGTATTTCAAACCACTTTTTACAATTTAATAGACTATGGGTAAAATTAATTTATAACTTTGTTTCACTTTTCATAAAATGATTTGAAATAAATCCTTCCGTTGTTTTCCAAACAATTTACTTTTTGACCTTTTCTACAAAATAAGGAATGAATGTTATTTTTAACTTATAAGGTGGGTGCGACCATTTTTTTCCATTATAACACCTTAATTTCTTCCCTTAAAATATTATATAAATATTTTAAAAATAATTTTTTTATTTACTCTTAAATGATTTCCATTTGGAAAGGGATATTTCATTGAAATTGTAATGGGAATTAATTAATACATTCCAAAATCTTTTGTGGGATTTTATGCTTGTTTGAAATTGATTTATTTTGATGAAATCTTCCATATTGTATTGAATGTTTTTTGATATGTTTGACTGTGGATGTGATATCATTATACTATTCATGATTTATAGTTCAAATATTTACATTATGTATGATAATTTTAAAACTTATATTTATGTTATGTTTCATCCATTTTATATGAGGAATAAATTAGATGTATTAAGGGATGGGAAGGGCCCGCTATAGTCCCTTGATGCATCGGTAGGTATCCGGATAGAAACTAGTGTCTTGGAACAAGGTCTTGAAAAAATTGTTTTTTATAGTCTCGGCATGATGTCTTGACTATATGGTTATGATGTCTGACATTATGCATTCCATCATTATGATATTAGAAATTGATCTTACATTTGATTTTTCTTCTAGAAGAATATCCATATAAATAGGAAAATAGAATTATTTGATTTTTATTTTCCATATTTTTCTGTAACACCCCAAGATTTCATAGTACGTTATTTCTTCAAAGTAATTCAATAACATGCACTACAGGCAACACCGAGTTTTAGTGCACCGTGACTTACCAAACTAGACTTTCAAAGTTTTTATGACATCCAATAATTTTCTAGGTGACTATGACATGTTAGGGATGATTCAATGTATATTTTTGGAAGTAATCATGTTTTGATGACCTTCAAAAAAACAAAATACCAAATAATGTCAAAATTGACATAAATTAATATTTAAAACAAAAAATATATTATTGGTTGATATAATATTCCTAAAAATGTAAGGTTCGTCCAAATAACTTATACAATGACAGGTGTATCATTAATGAACTTCTTTGGGTTTTTTTGGAAGTATATAGTAAGTTTATTAACCATATAATATAAAAATACAAAGAGACATGGTAAATGTCAAACTATTAAGTAAGAGTTAAATATAAATTATTTGGTAAATATAGTGACCCAAAACTGTCTAAAATAGATTGGATGAAATGATTTTGACCCATCCCCACTGTATCCTCAAAATAAGTCACATTTGAGCCATGATAAACTGAATATTAATTTATTATAAAATAATATTTTATGTTTTCCCTAAGGTTCCCCTCACCCCTCTTATAAATGGGCACTCCCCCTTATCTCAAATTCATACCTTCAAAGCCTTTTGTTTCAGCCGACCCCTACCCAAATATTCCCACAACATCACTCACTTCAACCTAGAGGCCTTTGTTTTATCATAAATCCAACATATGGATCCCTTTCAATCAAATCAAAAGAAACAACCCGAAGAAGAGGTAATGATTACACCACGCTCGTTCAAGTTCCTTTCTTCTTCCACTTATTCTTTCATTGTTATTTCCATTATAAAATAAAAAATATAGTATCTTATATATACTGTAGTGTTATTATAAATATTTCATAACTATATTCATTATTCTATCCATCTTATGAATGATGATGTCACCATCCATGCATACGTACAACTTACCATCTCCACGCCATGCTGTCATTTGTTATTCAACACTATATTATTTGGATGGATAAATGAGGAGTAATATATATATATATATATAATGAAAATAACATTATAAAGTCTCTGTAAAATTAATATACCATCCAATTCCACACGTTTAAGGAAATGATATTGTCGCTCATGCGTACGTACGGATTACCGTCTCCACGACGCGATGAGATTCATTTCCACATTCACCATTCATCAATGATTATAAAAATATATATTACTAATATGTTTGTAATATATGAAATAATAATTCTACTATATATATATATATATTTATTTACTTACATATATTTTATTCACTTAGTTCCATTCAATACGTTATGAAAACGGAAACAACATTTATGCATATGTACGGACTACCGTCTCCATAAACGATGTTTTCCATTTCATATATATGTCTATTATACATATTTATATTCTAAATATATATTATATATAAATAATTTTTTATATTCTGTAAGTATTTAAATCATGATCTATGTGATACAATCAAGAGTAACAAGTTAAAACACGTACGATAATGAAAGCTATTATTACCTGAAATGACAATTTATCATTGAAATTATTTTTAAATGGGTAGTATAAAGTCATAAATGAATAATATTTGATATCATAAATATTAATATGTTTTTGGAATAATTTAATAACATACTATGGTCTTCATACAAGAGTTTATACGTACCCTCAACTAAAGGAAAGTGCAAGGTAAGGGGTTTTCAGCTCACTCCTTATTCCCTTGAGATTCATGAAATATTGCCACTATTAAAATTTCTATGGTGTATGTACTACCCATAACTGTATTATTTGTGTAATACAATTTAATTTATGTTTATTTACATATTCATTGTATGATACTTCTTTCATAGGGTGTATGTTTCATAAGTTACCAAATTGGTAAGGGTTGATTTCACAATCTCTTTATTATCTGAGGATGTTTTTACATAAGTATCCTCTGGGACATATTTATTATCCATGTCTATTTTTCAAAAAATAGTTTTCAAAGGGATTATTTTAAGGTACATTTTAACTAAAAAATCATTTTAAATGTTTAAAATATTTATTCTCCTAAATCATTCTTATTAATTTCCGTGTTTTTAAAATGGTTTTTACGGATTTATTTATATTGACATGAATTTTTTTGAAATGTTAGTTCCTTAAAATATATTATAATTGGTATGGCACCCTTTGATTCAAAAATTTATTTAAATTTATTTCTTTCTAAATTGTGTTACTATAATATGTTTTTATAAAAAAAGTGATATTTCTCAGAAAGAGTTTTACTATCATTTTCATTTATATCAACATCCTTTGATGGATTTAGATCTCTTTTGAAGTTGATTTATTATGATACAATTATTCTATAGTATATTGAAGGTTTTGTGATATGATTAACTATTGATGCATTATTTTTATACCATTAATGGTTTATGGATAATGTATTGACATTTCATATGCTAGTTTTAATACGAATATTTATGTTTTGTTAAAACCGTTTAATATGAAGAATGCATTGGATTTAGTAAGTGATGGGTGGAGCCCGCTATAGCTCCTCGACGCATCGGTAGGTCTCATGTGACAAACTAGTGTCTTGGCACAAGGTCTTGACAAAATCTTATTTGTAGTCTTGGGAAAAGGCCTTGACTATGTGGTTATGGTAGTCTGGCATTATGCATTCCATCATTATGAAAGTGGTTAGTGATGTTGCATGTGATTATTCGACTAGTAGAATATCCATGTGAATAAATAAATGGTATTACTTCAATTTATTTTTTCCATGATATGCTGAAGTTCATGTAAAAAAGGCTTCTGTTTTAGTTATACATTGCCTTAAATGTTTGTGGTTATTTATGGAAGTTTGCACTGTATTGTTATCCTTTCTGAGCATCTGAGCTCACCCCTTTCTATGTTTAATTTCTCCCAGGATTCCAAGAAGTGTTTTGTGATTGATATACAGGGTTATGCCAAGGGAATAATAGCATTCATAAAAGATTATTTATGTTGTTTTTTATGTTATAAAGTGTAATGTAACATTCATGTTTGTAATCTATTTTCCAAGACTGCTAAACCGATCGGTCCTTCGGGACATGGTTCCTTATAATCATTCCAATGTATTAAAATAATGCACCGACTATGGGTAACTGGGGTCGGGGCGTTACAGTTTGTATCAGAGGAAGTTTAGCAATAGCCTTGGAAGATAGATTTAGATGAACTCTGATTAGAGAACGTACACATAAGATAGACTTTGAGGATTTGTTATGAGGAAATTCCTAGAATTTTGGTAATGTAGAGATTTTGTGAGTTTTCCAAGAAAATACATGTCTGTCTGGATACGAGTAGGTAGAGGCGGCTCTAACACAGATATAAGTAGGGGTAAAACCCGAAAACACCGCTTTGAGCCAGACTCGATCGGAAACGGGTGCACAACAATGGGGCCCTATTTCACTCTTGGTTACGACACTCCGGGGGGATATTCTTAGGATAATTCTCATTTTCATTACAAATAATTATGAAGGGGTTATGAGTATATACTTCCAAAATGAAAAAATCATTATGATTGTGGAATATATCCACAAACCATTCAATTTATGTTAGGTATTTTACAAGTTTGGAATTATTGCCATTCATAACTGGACCTTGTTTATGCTATTTTATAGAAATGTCTCCCAGTAGAAGGAATGTGAACTCCAGGAATACGTATGATCCAAAGAGTAAGAAGGATCATATCATTCACGGTATTATGCCAACATTTTGAAGAGAAATAGTCTCCCATGTATTCTCAACATATGAAGAAATAGTTTCATGTGTTAATAAGATATGTAAATAATTACTTGAGTCCTGTGGCTTTAAAGTGAAGCAAGAGAAGAAAATGATGAAAGAGAGAAAGAAAGATAAAGGGCAGAGGGAAACGAATAATTTTCCCATATGTGATAACTGTGGGAAGAAACACCCTGGAACTTGCATGAAAGGAATATGAGTTTGTTATAAGTGTGGAGAAAAAGGACACCATGTAAGTGACTCTAAGGGTAAGAAAAAGGTTTCAAATGTACAATGCTTTATCTGCAAGAAATTGGAACACTATGCGAATCAATGTCCAAATTACTAGAGTATACCCCAAATGCTGCAATTGGAAAATAATAATGTTATGATACTACTAAATATGAAGATGAATGATTACATTTCATACATTTTTATTAAAGTATTGTGACATTTGAGTATTGTATTAATGATATACATGTTATAAGAATTATAGCGTATATAAGGATTGCACTGCATTACTATTTCATTAAGGACTTAAGATTGTTTGGAACCAAGAAAAGTGACTCAATAACAGGTTAATTTTTTGGAAAATATATGGTTAAGAGAAAGATAAACCACAATATGGTTCTGATACCGAGGTAGTGATTTTTAAAGAATACATGATTGATTTGAATAAATTACATTGGATATTATTGACTACCTTGAAACTGAATAATGATTTGTATATTCCATCATTGTTGGAGTTTACAACATTTTTGGGTAGAAGTAGTATATCCAATATTTTATATGGATTAATGGATCATGAATGTAATAAATAATGTTTTATGGGATTTCATGATGCTGCAGTGTTTTAAAAGAATACATAATGAAGGTGTTCACATGTTACTACACGACAAAAAGGATCTTCATTTTGTTTAACATCCTTATAAATTTTTGACTGTGAGTTTGGAGAGAAATATTTTGGATAATTGTTGTTTGAGATTTTTTTGGATTTCCATAAAAGGACAAACCGGAGGTCAGGCGGCAACCCATCACGTCTTGCAAGGCCGTGAGACTGTAACCCGCAACTGAAGGGCGACAAGGGTGTATCACCTACCACTGGCCCACGTGATGTCTTGGATTGAATAATGTAGTCTTTTTAATAAAAAATTATGGTAGATGAATTATAAAATCATTTTTAACCCTATACGAATAGGATAAATAGAATATTATTTTTATGATCTATTATCTTTTAGAGTGAAAGATGAGTTTTTGGTAGAAATTAGTTAAAGGATTGGACTCTACTTGTCAAGTATATATTTTTATTCTTCTCTTATTCTATGAAGAAATTAATTATTATACTTTAGTGAAGGGATCTTAAAACCAGAAAAGTGTAATCCTAATACCATATTTTTTGTTGAACCGAGGGTGTTTTAAATCATCATAGATTGATGAATTTAAAGCCCTCAATTTCACACTTGTTTTTGATTGATGACCTCAATCACTACCTATAAATATTTACATTTTTTCTCCAATTATATGTCTCTAATTTCCACAAATGTTCTCCAAATCGAGCTCATAATTTGTTGGTGACCCTTTCATTTCCCTTTTTCTATTATTATGACTAAATTTTATTAACTTAATTTCCGATGTGGGGTTTCCCAAAGGTATTTTCTATTTTCAACCTTTTATTTTTAAAAAATAATTTCAAATTGAGAGGATGCAATTTATTGGAGGAGGTAAGATTGTAACACCCCAAGATTTCATAGTACGTTATTTCAACAAAGTAATTCAATAATGTGCACTACATGTAACACCGAGTTTTAGCGCACCGTGACTTACCAAACTAGTTGTTCAAAAGCATTTATGAATATTATTAACTAAATTTTGAACTTTATATAATCCATATAATTTCAGAATCTATATTATGAGTTTCTTAGACATAATGTAAGAAAAAATTCAATTTTTTTAGATAAAGGAATTATTTTTCAGAAAATGAAATTTTACCGCCTTTTAAGGGCGAAACCTTTTTAAATCCAATATTTGACACATTTATATATTCAATTTGACAAAATAAACTTCTTCTTTATAATCGGGAGATAAAATTTTAGTTTTGAAAATTTTTTAGTATTCTTATGATAACTTTCAGATTTTGGTGAATAGTGAGAAATACTAAATTTTAATTAGAAATAAATTTTTTAATCGAACTAATTTATAGTGTTAAATTAAACATTTTAATATTTTGGAAGTATAAATAGATTATCTTTTTAACATTAAATCCAATGTTGGTTATTGTAAGTAATTTCACTTTAAAAATTGGACATAAACAAGTGCAAAACTTTTGATAGTTATTATTTTTAAAAATACGCCTTTTGGTATTTACAGCAGGAATTAATTTTAAATTAATAAATGCAAATTCTATGTTTTGAATTTGGTAAAATAGACTTCATTATTGAATTAATAATATAAAAATTAGCTTAGGGAAAATATTTTGTATTTTTCTAAAAACTCGTAATTTTTGATGAATAGTTAAAAACACTTAGTTATAGTTTAAAACTAAATTTTTATTTAAATAATTATTTATTTTATTTAAATTTATTTTAGGTCAAAATAGATACATAATACCTATATAAGTTCAATTTAATTCATTATATTCAGTTTATAATAATTTTACATATAAAAATTTTTATTGAACTTTTCACCGTCTTTTACCCACCTCCTAGGAGAATTTGTAAATTCACATAAAACATAATTTTACCACTTCTGTGAGTTGAATTTTGACAATCCGAGAGACACAGTTAATATCAAGGAGTAAAATTTGGTTCAATAAGATAAAAAAAAATTTTGGTGAATAGTTATTGATTAATTTTATTTATCATGGATACAAGTAAATTGGGTAATTAAGGGTAGAAATGATATTATTATTACCCTAACACATGTAATAATTCTATTGGATAAGTGTAATTCGTCAAAAAAACCATATGAATAAAATATGACCCTTTATATCCACATGGATTATATTAGAACATTTATTATTATTTAATTTAAAGAGTAGTTAAAAGTGTTACATACAAAGTTTATTAACTAAAACATTTTTAATATAGGGTTATACATAAGATAAAATAGACTATAAATATTAATTAGAAATATATAAATATTTCCTACATCATGTAATTTTATTTATAATTTTTAGACATTATATAGATAATGTTATTTATGACAAAATGATGATGCAGTAATTAACTTATCAATGAAAGAATCAAATAAATGGTATTATAAACATTAAAATAAATATAATTTCAAAGCTTTATTGACATACACAAATTTTATAGGTGACTATGACATGTTAGGGAAGATTCAATGTATCTTTTTTGAAGTAATCAAGTTGTGATGACTTTCAAAAAAACAAAATACCAAATAATGGAAAAGTTGACATAAATTAATATTTAAAACAAATACTATATTATTGGTTGATATAATATTCCTAATAATGTAAGGTTAGGCCAAAGGACTTATATAATTATTGGTGTGTCATTAATGAACCGCTTGGGGTTCTCTTGGATGTATATAGTATGTTTATTAATCATATAATATAAAAATACAAAGAGACATGGTAAATGTCAAACTATTTAACTAAGAGTTAAATATAAATGTTAAGGTTAATATAGTGACCCAGACCTGTCTAAAATCTATTGGATGAGTGGATTGCGACCCATACCTACCATATCCTTGAAATAAGTCACTATGGAGCCATTATAAACCGAATATAAATTTATTATAAACTAGTATTTTAAGTTTTTCCTAAGGTTCCCCTCACCCCTCTTATAAAAGGGCCCCTCCCCTTATCTCAAATTCATACCTTCAAATCCATTTGGTTCAGCCAACCTCTACCCAAATATCTTTTAAACTTCCCTCAAATCAACCTAGAGGCCTTAGTTTGATCATAAATCCATCCTATGGAGCCCGTTTGATCATATCAAAAGGAAGAACCCAAAGAAGAGATAATTATTTCACCACCCTCTTTCAAGTTCCTTTCATCTTCCACTTCTTCTTTCGTTGTTATTTCCATTATAAAATTATTAATCCTGTATATTCTATATACTGTGATGTTATTATAAATATTTCACAACTATATTCATTATTCTATCCATCTTATGAATGATAATGTCACCATCCGTGCGTACGTACGGCTTAACGTATTCACTTTGTGGTTTAATTTGTTATTCAACACTATGTTATTTGGATGTATATAATGATGAGTAATATGTATATAAATAATTAAAATAACATGATAATGTCTCTATAAAATTAATATACCATCCAATTCCACACGTTTAAGGAAATAATATTGTCGCTCGTGCATATGTACGGATTACCATCTCCACGACGCGATGAGATTGATTTCCACATTCACCATTCCTAGAAGATTAAAAATATATATATTACTAATATTTTTGTAATATATTAAATAATAATTCTACTAGAAATATATGTATATATATATACTTACATATATTTTATTCACTTAGTTCCGTTCAATACATTATGAAAACAGAAACAACATTTATGCGTACGTACGGACTACCATCTCCAAAAACGGTGTTTTCCATTTCATATATATGTCTATTATAAATATTTATATTCTAAATATATATGATATATAAATCATGTTTTATATTCTGGAAGTATTTAAATCATGATCTAAGTGATACAATCAAGAGTAACAAGTTAAAACACTTACAATAAAGAAAGTGATTATTACCTGAAATGTTAATTTAACAAGGAAATTGTTATAAAATTGGTAGTATAAAATCATAAATAAATAATGAATGATATCATAAATATTAATATGGTTCTGGTAAAATTTAATAACATACTATATTCTTCATACAAGAGTTTAAATGTACCCTCGACTAATGAAAAGTACATTGTAAGGGGTATTCATCTCACTCCATATTCCTGTGAGATTCCTGCCATATTCACACTATGATCTTTTATGTGGTGTATTTACTACCCATAATGTTATTATTTATGTAATACACTTTAATTTATGTGTATTTACATATTCATTTTATAATACTTTATTCATAGGGTGTTTGTTTCGTAAGTTACCGAATCGGTAAGGGTTGATTTCACAATCTCTTTATTATATGAGGATGTTTTTACGTAAGTATCTTCGGGGACATATTTATTATCCATTTCTATGTTTCATAAAATAGTTTTCACATGGATTATTTTTAAGGTACATTTTTACTAAAACATCATTTTAAATGTTTTAAATATTTATTATTCTTAATCATTCTTATTAATTTCTATGTTTTGAAAATAGTTTTTAAGGATTTATTTATATGGACATGATTGTTTTTAAAATGTTAATTACTTTAAAAAGATTCTAAGTGGTATGTGACACTTCGATTAAAAATTTATTTAAATTTATTCCATTCTAAATTGTGTGACTTTTAACTTTTTTTATAAAAAAAGTGATATTACTTAGAAAGAGTTTTACAAATCATTTTCATCAATATCAATATCTTTTGATGGATTTTAATCTCTTTTGAAGTTGATTTATTATGATACAAATCTTATATAGTGTATTGAAGGTTTTGAGATATGTTTGACTGTGGATGTGTTATTTTTATACCATTCATGGTTTATGGATAATGTATTGACATTTTTTATGCTAATTTTAATACGAATATTTATGTTATTTTTAAACATTTTCATATAAGGAATGCATTGGACTTAGTAAGTGATGGGTGGAGCCCGCTATATCTTCTTGATTGATCGGTAGGTCTCATGAGACCAACTAGTGTCTTGGCACAAGGACTTGACAAAATCTTATTTGCAGTCTTGACACAAGGCCTTGACTATGTGGTTATGATAGTCTGGCATTATGAATTCCATCATTATGAAAGTGGTTAGTGATATTTCATTAGATTATTCTACTAGTTGAATATCCATGTGAATAATTAAATGGAATTACATCATTTCATTTTTTCCTTGTTATATTGATGTTAATGTTTAAAAATATTCTGTTTTAGTTATACATTTGCTTAAATGTTATGCTAATTTATGAAAGTTTCGGGTGTATTGTTATCCTTACTGAGAATCTCAGATCACCCCTTTCTATGTTTTATTTTTCCCAGAATTCCAAGAAGTGTGTTCTGATTGATATACAGGGTTAAGCCAAGGTAATAATGGCATTAAGTAAGTATTATTTATGTTTTTTTGTATGTTATATTGTTTAATGTAACATTCATGTATGTAATCTATTTTCCAAGACTGTTAAACTGATCGGTACTTCGGGACTTGATTCCATGTAATCATGACAATGTATTAAAATAATGCACTGACTCTGGGTAACTGGGGTTGGGGTGTTAAAATTTTGATGTTTATGATTAAAAGGATTCTCTTTTAGTCTTATAATTTTCATTCACTCTTAATGCTTATTTATGAATGTTTCTACATTATTGTTTCCTATACTGAAATTCTAAGCTCAACCCTTTATTATGTTTTATTTTTCCTTGGATGTGAAGAAGTGTATTATGATTGACCAACTATAATAGGCTAATGTATTTAAGTGTTTTCAATGGAAAAAAACATTGTTTTTTTTCATTTCATAATCTACTGTAAAACACATATATATATCCAGTACATCCAAGGATACTAAATTTACCGGGCTTTCAGAATTTGATCTATTGTGATCATGCCAATGTTATATAATAATGGACGAACTCTTGGTTACAAGAGTCAAGGAATTAATGTTGGTATAAGAGGAAGGTTAGTTCAAGCCTTGGGAACTATATTTAGAAAATCTCATATTAGAGGACATTACACTAAGATAAACATTGAGGATTTGTATAAAAAAACATAAAAAAAGTTGGTAATATAGATATTATGTGGGTTTTAAAAGAAATGAATCCCTATATAGATACTAAAAGTGGATTTGGGTTTTCCATAGATATACCTAAGAGTGAGAACTCTGACATGGAGTTTTAGGTTTTACCTGGGGTATCCTGATACCCGACAATGGGCCTTACATCTCACCTGGTTTGACACTCCTTGGGGATATTCTTAGGATAATTCAAATTTTCATTACTAAACATTATGAAGGATTTATGTGAAAATAATCCCCAAATAAAACATTTTTGTGATTATGGATTATATGGATAAACTATTCAATTTATGATAAGTATTTAACATGTTTGGTTTTTTGTATTGTGATTCATTAACTAATCTCTTATATGCCATTGTATAGAAATGGCACCTAGTGGAAGGAATTGAAACCTTGACAATGAACATAAATCATGTAGGTAGTCTACCCCTACTCAAGATAATTATAGTGGATATGGTGATGCAATTGGTGCTGATTAGATTATAAACATACTAGGACAACACACTCCGGTTATGAATAATAACCTTACCTCTATGGAGCACCATGATCCACATTTCAGAGGATCAATGTTAGAATTATTCATGATGCAATAACCTCTAACATTAAATGGGAATTCAGATACATTTTTAGGCGATAAATGGATATCATACTTGAGAAAACATTTATAGATTTTGGGACTAATGAAAGGGAAAAAGTTGTCCTGGCTGCTTATCAGCTCATGTGAGAGGCATATAAATGGTTGTAAAAAATTCTATACAAAAAAGAGGATGAAGGAGTGTCAAATAAGTTATTAAGAGAGTTTCAATATATTTTCATAGAAAATTACTTTCCTCTTAAACCTCTAGCAGATATGGAAAGGCAATTTTTGAGTCTGAGGAAAAATGAGGATAAGAATGTTGCAAAGTATAAGGCTAACATTACAAGGCTAGCAAGTCATGAGGCCGATTATATATATAACCCAAGAAGTAATATTGGTTGAATATTTGAGGGGTTAAAACCATTTCCTTATCAATAATTTGTCTTGCAATCCTTATCTTCATATGCTGATATATTCTCTTATGATATCAAGATAGAAAACAAATTCTCTTAGTCTTATAACTTTAATGTGAAGCAAGAGAAGATAAGATTTTTTGAAAACTATGGAAAAGGAAATATGTGGAGAATGAAAAATTTTAATCTCTATCCATAAGTAATTTTGGGATGAAACATCATATAAATGCCTAAAGGGGATGGGAGTTTGTTACCAGTGTGAAGAAAAAGGCTGCCAAGATCTTGATTTCAAGGGGATGAAAGATGTTGTCAAATGGGAATGATTAAATTGTAATGAAATGGGAAATTATAAAAATGAATGTCCTAAGTGTATAGGAAACTTAACTGATAAATGTACAAGGTATCAAGGCTATGTTCATGCAGTCACAACTACTGAGGTTGAAGTTTCAAATGATTTGTTGGTATGTACTTTAATCATTTCCTCAAATTTAGACAATTATTTATTTGATTCAGGATCATCACATTTTTTTAACCATCTCAGTTTTCCTAGAAAATTATATTTTTCCAATTTGACCTATTATGGAAGTTGTTAGTAAAAACATGTAAGGGAAATATTACTGAAACAATGTTTTTTCAATAAGTTTCCATTATAAAATATAAATTTATTTATCTACTAATCTTATTGTCATAATCGTGATTGAATTTGATACAATCCTCGGTTTGGATTGGATTTCAGAACATGATGTAAAAATATATTGTAAGAAGGATGTTACAATTTTTTATGATGATAAGTAATCCATTATCATTATAGAAAAAACATCACCATATGATTCTCATCTAGATCCACCCCCAGTAGCTGTACTGAATTCAATTATTTTGGAGGAAGTGAGTGAAATAACAATGGGTTTGGAATGGAACATTCAAATAGAGGAAGTACCTATTGTGAAATAATATGTTTATGTGTTTCCAGAGGATTTACCTAGACATCCTCGAGGACAAGAAATTGAGTTTTCCATTGACTTAATTCTTTGTTAAAGGCCCATATCAAAGGCCCTTTATATAATGTCAATGGTGGAAATAGTATAAATATAGAAAAAACTAGAGGAATTGAGTAATAAAGGATTTATTATCCCTAGTTTTTCTCTATGGGGTTCCACTGTTCTTTTTTATAAGAATAAGGATGGATCTATGAGGTTGTTCAATTACTATAGGGAGATCAGTGCTACATCAATTATGAAAAAGTATCCCCTGCCTCGCATTAATTATTTATTTTATCAACTTCATTGAGCTAAATATTATTAAAAGATTGGCCTTCGATCTGTATATCATCAGTTGTGTGTTAGGATGAAAGACATTCCAAAGACAACATTTTGAACTCGGAATGGGCATTCCATGTTTACAGTAATGCTTTTGGACTGACTAATGTACCCTCTATATTCATGGATCCAATGAATAGTTTTTTCATGGAATATCTTGTTGAATTTTTAGTAGTATTTATTGATGACATATTGGTATACTCCAAAATCTATTAAGATCATCAAAATCACAATAATATTATTCTAAAGACAATTAGAATAAATGAATTAAATGGTATGTTTAGAAAGTGTGAATTCTATATTCCGAAGATTTATTTTTATGGCTATATTGTCTCTAAGGATGGAATCATTATTCATCATTCCAAGACAAGGGTAATCAAAGAATGTCCATTAGAAATGAGTATAACTGATGTTCATAGTTTTATTGGTTTTGCATGTTATTATCATCATTTCACCCATAATTTTTCTCGATTCTCTATCCTATTAACCTGCACACACGTAAAAGGGTTTTTTCTAAAAAAAAATATGAATTTTTTTGAATAGTTCAAGAGAAGAATATTAAATGATCTTATAATGAATCTACCATATGGGAATGATTGGTTTGTTATTTATAGTTATTCTTCAAAGAAATGACTTGGTTGTGTCCTTATGAAGAATGATAGGGTTATTTCTTATGCATCATGGAAGATAAAAATACATGAACCAAACTATCATACTCATGAACTTGAGTTAGAAGCTATAATTGTTGCTGTAATGATATGGATACACAATCTCTCTGGTGAAAATGTGAGATATATACTGACCAAAAGAGTTTAAAATATAATTTATTACAGAAAAAACTCAACATGAGGTAAAAGTGATAGATCAAACTACTCGCGGAATATGATTTCCCAATACACTAACACCTGGGGAAGGAAAATAAAGTGTCATATGCTTTGAGTAGAATAGATCATGGAATTATAAACAAGATGAGACTTGAAATGGATCCTATGATCATTGATCTAGTAAATATGGATTTGGGAATAACCATAGAAGGTGAAACATCAATATATTTTCATATAGTTTACAAACTATCATTAATTGAAAGGATAAAAATTTCTTAGATTGATGATGAGGTGTTTCAAAAGAAAATAAAAACTGTGAATGATTATAGATTGATTGAATTCATATTTGAAGATGAAAATTTCAAATTTTGGAAGAGGATTTGTGTTCCTGATATACCTAATCTAAAAAGAAAATTGTTTGATGATAATCATAGCTCCGTTTTCTCTATACACTCTAGGAGCAATAAGATGTATATCAAATGTAGGACCATTTTTTGTTAGAATACAAGAAGAGGAAGATTCTTGATTATGTGTCAAAAGATATGGTTTTTCTACAGGTGGTTAATGAAATACAACATCCTGGAGGAGTCAAGCAACCGTTTCCTATAACTGAGTGCAAATGGGATGATCTTATGATGGAATTTTTCATGGGGCTATCAAACAATCCTTGAAGGAATGATGCAATATGTGTCATTATTGATAGTCTTAAAATGTAAAAACATTTTCATGCTAAAAGAGATGATTTACCAACATAATGTATAGCCTAAATATATGTTAAGGAAATTTTATTAATTCATGGTGTACACCTATCGATTGTTTCTGATCGTGATCCCTATTTTACATCATGATTATGGAAAAGTCTTCATAAAGCCCATGATACTGAACTCTATTGGAGCACTGCCTACCACCCTCAAACAGATGGAGAATCAGTATAGACTATTTAAACCTTAGAATTCATGTTTAGATATTTATCACTTGACTTTCAAGGTATGTGGGATTAGTACTTACCTCTGGTATAATTTTCATATAATAATAGCTTCCATTAAGTTATTCATATGGCCCCATATGAAGCGTTATATGGAATGAGATGCCGCACACCAACTTTTTTGGATGATGTAGGTGAAAAAAAACTTGTAGGCCCAGATCTTTTTGAGGAAACAGTGAAAATGTGAATGTTATCAAAACCCACATCAAAGTCACTCAAAGTAGAAAATATATCTAGGCCATAACTGAAGGTAGGATAAAGAATTTCAAGTAGTAGATCATGTTTTCTGGATGGTGTATTCATGGAAGAGTGTTATATGATTTGGTGAGAAAGGTAAATTGAGGCCCAAGTACATGGGACCTTTCAAAATTATGGAATGAATTAGAGTTGTAGATTACCATTTGGCAATACCTCAAAATCTCTCCAATTCTCAGGATATGTTCCATGTATAACTGTTGTGAAAATACATGCCTCACCCCACACATGTACTCACATATAATGAAATAGAACATGAACTAGATATGTCTTATTGTGAAAATCCTATCTAGATTTTTGATACTAGAGAACATGTGTTGAGAAACCAGATGACTCGTCTGGTAAAAGCTCCTTAGAGAAAATTTTAAATGAAAGAGGCAACATGGGATCCTAAGGAACTTATGATGAAGAACCACAAAATATTTTTATGCAGTAGTATTTTAGAATTTTATAGGAAAAAATAATTTGATGAAGGGAAGAATTTAACAACCCTAGCTTCTATGGTACGTTTCTCTTGGAATAATACAATAGCTTGCATTGTACGTGACTTCGGCCAATCAAAACAAGACACTTAAAAAATGCTGTTATGAATAGTAATACACACTTTTTGAAAGTGTTTAAATTTTATTTTTCATAATGGACATCATTTTTGGATTCTAAATATCGAAATTAACTTAGAATGTGTTTTGTGAATTTTTCTGAAAACATTCAATTTTTGATGAATAGTGAAAAACCATACAATATTGTTTAAAACTGAATTTTTAATTAAATAATAATTTGTAAAATTAAAATTTATTTTAAAGTACAAATAGATACATAATAACCATATTATTCAAATTCATTTAATTATAGTCATTTTATACTAGGATTAGATATATAAAATATTATTGATCTTTTTATCGTCTTTTACCCACCTTCTAGGGACATTTGCGAATTTAGATAAAACATCATTTTACCACTTCTATGAATTGAATTTCCAAATTCTTAGAGGCATGGTTGACATAATAATGTAATATGTGGTTCCACATTATGAAAATAATTTTTTGAGATTGGTATTTTTGAATTTTATTTACCACGGTTAAGTGTAAATAGTGTAATTAAATGTAAAAAAAATATTTTAATTACCCCAGAACATGTACTAATTATATTGGACAAGTTTATTTGGACCAAAATAAACCTCAGGAAAAAAATATGATCCTTTTTTATCAACATGAATTACATTTGGTCATTAATGATATTTTATTTAAAGAAGAGTTAAATGTGATAAATTCAATGTTTAATAACTAATACATTTTTAATATAGGGATACATAGAAGATAAATTTGACTATAAATATTAATTAGAAATTAAAATTTTTTTCATACATCATTTTAATTTATTTATAATTTTTATCCATTAATTAATTTATATTTTTATGGTACAATTATAATGTAGTGATTAACATATTAATTAAAAATTAAAATAATTGACGTTATAAATATTATGTTAAATGTAAATTGAATGTTTTGATTTCATCCACGAATTTTCTAGTTTAATATGACATTTAAGGGTTGATTAAATTTATTTCTTTATAATTAATAAAGATTTTACAACTTTCACAAAAACCATATACTAAATAGTGTCAAAATTGACATAAATGAGTTTTTAAAACAAATACCATTGTATTAAATGATATAGCATTCATAAAATCTAATATTATACCAAAGGACATATATAATGTTATATATGAAATTAATGAAAATAGTTAGGTTATCTTGTCATTTTATATTATGTTTATTAACCATGTAATATATAAAAACAAGAAGATATGGTAAATGATAAACTATTTAACAAAGAGTTAAATCTAAATCATAAGGTTAATATGGTAACCTAAACATGTCCAAAACCTATTGGGTGAGGGGATTTAGACCAATAAACACCCTATACATGAAATAAATCCTTTTTTGGAAATTATAAAAAGAAATTGATTTTAGAATAAATTAATATTTAAATATTTTCATAAAGTGCTCCTCACCTCTCTTATAAAAGGGTTATTCCCATTCTCTTAAATTCTCACCTCCAATGCCATTTTCCTCAGACATACCCTACTCAAATATCCACCAAATTAACCTAAATTCAACCTAGAATCCTTACATCAATCATAATTTCAACCTATAGTGCCCTTTTGTTCAAATCAATAGGAAGCACCTGCAGAAAAGGTAATTATTTCATCACCTCTTTCAAAGTTCTTCTCTTCTTCCAGATTCTCTTTATTTGTTGTTTCCATACTAAAACAATAAAACCATTGCCTTATACATAGTGAGATTTAATTATAAATATTGTAAAACCATATTCATTATTCTATCCATCCTATGAATGACAAAGTCACTATACTTGCATACTTATGAATTTCCATCTCCACATCGTGGTGTAGTTTGTTTTACAACACATCATTATTTGGATGGGTATAATAATTAGTATAATTGATGTAAATATTAAATATAAAATTATAATTATTCTTTATATATATTATAATATCCTATTAGATATGATTTCCCCATCAATATAATTATATTGTCTCTCTTGTATAAATATGTCTTACCATCTACACGATGCGATGAGATTTATTTCCCCATTGTAACCATTAAAAAACGATTTTCATTTGATTATTATAGATAATATTTAAGAACTAAATAACAACTTGAATATGAATAAAATACATCCCATCCATAATGAACATGACTTATTTAACAAAACATATGAAGAAAAATAAATCAGATAGCACCTTAAACTATGATACTATAGAAATATTATTAACACAAAATTATTATAGGATAATATATGATGTCGTATTTTTGTATGTGTTTCTTGAATAATTTAATAACAACGATTTAGCCATTATACATGAGTTTAACATACCCTCTACTGAGGAAAATTAGAAGGTTATATTAATTTTTCAATTTCATTATCATTCGAGGTTGTTTATACGTAAGTATCAACTGGGACCTCTTTATCGTCCACATTCATGTTTATTAAAAATGTATTTAAAAACATTTTTTACTATTTCCTAGACTCTGGGTAATTGAAAATTATGGCATTTTTTTAATTTTTATAAAATTCATTGAAAGGAATATCTCCCAAAATTTCAATACAAGGTACTTTATGTCATTTTAGACAAATTAAGGAAAGAGTGTTAGTTTTATCTTATACAGAGGGTGAAGCCATTTTCTGCCATTATAACACCTTTGAGGATTCCAATACAATATTATTAGAATATTTTCAAAATCAATTTTTTCTTCACTTTTTAATGATTTCAATGTAGAATGAAATATTTCACTCAAATAGTTAATGTAATTACTTCATATATGTTATTATCTTTTTGTCAGATTTTACGCTTATTTGAAGTCGATTTTTTATGATATTATCTTCAATATTGAATTGAAAGTTTTGTGATATATTGGACTTTAGATGTGAAATCTTTATACCATTCATGGTTTATGGTTAAAGTATTTTCATTTTGTATGGTAGTTTTAATTCGAATGTTTATGTTATGTTTCGTCCTTTTTATATGAGAAATGCATTGGACGTAGTAAGTAAAGGGTGGGGCTCACTATTGCCCCTCGATGCATCGGTTGGTCTCATGAGTCAAACTAGTGTCTTGGAACAATTCCTTGACAACATTTTTATTTTTAATCTTGTCACAAGGTCTTGACTATGTGGTTATGGTGTACAACATTATTTATTCCATCATTATGAGATTACATATTGACATTACATGTGGTTGTTCAACTAGTAGAATATCCATGTGAATTAGTAAATGGAATTTTTTGATTTATCTTTTACATATTATGTTAAAGTTTAATTTTAAAAGGCTTATGTTTTAGTCTTATACATTTCCATCAATTTTTATGATTTTTATGAATTTTTATGTTATATTGTTATCCTTACTAAGAATCTGAGATCACCCTTTTCTTATGTTTTATTTTTTACTATATGTGAAGAAGTATATTATGCTGACCTACAAAAATTGTTTATGGGATATGGGTGTGTTAAAAGGGGAAACAATGTTGTTGAATTTTCATTTCATAATGTAATGTAAAACGTATGTATGTATTTTGTACTTCTAATGCTACTAAATGGATTGGTAATTTGGGACGCGATCTCTTGTGATCAGGCCAATGCTATGTAATAATGCACTGAATCTGGGTAACTAGGGTCAGGGAATTACAAGAAATATTTTATCCCAAATATAATGGTATCCAACAACCATGGATAAAAATCCTCTTATTTATACTTTCAAAATAAGTCTGTCTTACCCACACAAGGATAATTACTAAATACAATTATCAGTATCTGTTTTGCTGTCCTCAAAATTAATCAATTAAGTAGGTAATACCACCTATATGTTCTTATCCCAAGAAGACCTCAATTTATTACCTAAACAAAAAAATCAAACTTGGAAGGATGAACATGATGTTCACCACTGAAAAATATGTTCACTGAATTCACACAATAAAGATCAAGCAGGTATCTCAAAGAGTATAACTTCATTTCAGAGATCAATAGAAAAAACTCTAGGGAAAGTTAATCAATCATAAATTTAGTTACCATATTGTTTTAATGGCCAGTTATTTATAGGAAAAGTAATCATTTCCCTAATTCTACACCAACGATCATAATTTACCTGAATTTAAGAAGGACATGTACACGTAGAACTCAAACAACCATTAAGTTAATAAAAATTGGATGATAGCGTTTTATACAACAAAATATGAGAAAAAATACTATACTTATGAAACATTATCAAATTTAGGATTCTATAAAATGAAATTTTACATTAATCAAATTTCAAAACATTAATAAAAGAGTTAAATCAGATTCATAACATAACGAAAATCAGATTCTGAAAATTGAACAATCAGATTATAAAATAATAGATAATTGGATTCTAATATATTAAGTTATAAGAGTATAATTTCAATGAAATACCATGTCATATTTAAAATGTAATCGGCGTCTGATTTCAGACAAAATTAGAGTCTATTTTCCAAATAAATCTGAGTCAGATTCTTGAACAAATCAGAGTCCAATTTCAGAAAAATTTAGTGTCTGATTTCAGAGAAAATCAGAGTGGGATGCAAGAATAAATAATTGTATAATTTTATAAGAAATCAGAGCATGATTTCATAGGATATTAGAGTATTATTTTATTACAAATCAGTGTCTGGTTTTAGGTG
Organism: Viscum album; assembly: GCA_963277665.1. Taxonomy (NCBI): domain Eukaryota; kingdom Viridiplantae; phylum Streptophyta; class Magnoliopsida; order Santalales; family Viscaceae; genus Viscum; species Viscum album. The sequence goes on from OY728137.1 coordinate 1,569,710,419, forward strand.
AAATCAGAGTCTAATTTCAGAAGAAATCAGATCCAGATTTTAGAAGAAATCAGAGTCCAATTTCATTAGAAATCGATGTCAAAATTCTGGGGAAATAAGATTCTCTGGAACTGTAAGATTATTTATTAGATATCGATCCATTTTTTATGTATATATGGGTAGGTTATGTTAATAAAACATTAGTTAATAAATTGAAAACTAGGGGTATGTTCAAAAAAAACACTTAGAAAAAAATTATACTGAAGGTAAAGTTTCATAAAGTAGGATAAATTTTGTTATTAAAATGTGTTTGTGATTATAAAAAAATAATAGAATAGAAAATTAATAAGGAAACATACTGAGTTAATAGTACTATTATTATTGATATCATTGTGGTTCTATTTTATTACAACCCGGTGAGATGAGTATATGACATCTCATTCATCATATATGAACTTTATAGAAATAACATTCCATGAATTCTTTCCATGAAATTTAGATGAATTACTAATTTCATGTTAGTTGTATATATTTCAAGATATATAATCATGTTGTTATGATAGGTATTGTGATATATATTTAAGCTATTTTGATCGGTGTATTAGTACATGTTATGGTTGAAATAGATAGATTCCAAAACATGGTCACATTGAAGTATGGGCCCTCATTGATTGGAATTTGGTGGATCATGTTTTATCCATGGGATATATATTGTGTTTTTATGTGCAATATATGGATTTCAAGCTCTGATTCATGGGTAGTATGTCCCCTAAAGATTTTATTTTTTTCACATAGTTGCATTATTTTTTAAAAATAAGGGTTCCAAGGATGATTTTGAGGATTACAATCTAAAAAAATAGACAACATGGTCTGTGATCCTATGAACACACACCATGTGTTCATCTATTTTGGATGAAAAGTTATTTTTATGTACACATCATGTACTCTGAGTACACATAGTGTGGTCTTTAACTGTGTTTCCATCCATGTGATAGAGAACACGGGTTGTTGTGTTTTGATCATAACATTTCATGTACCTTATGTACACACGATGTAATTTTTCATAGGTAGACCAGTTTTTCATTGGACCTATAAATGTTCATGGACAGGAGAGAATAGTAGTGTACATGCCCTATACCAGACTAATGCTCAATGTACTTGGGGTGTTTAGATACCCCGAGCCAGTAGGGGTACATGACCATGTAAAATATTATGTATAATTGTCCTGTATAGTTCCTACACACCGTATACTTGGGATTTTTACATGCCTTTCCTGATGGGAGTACACTTCTATGTGACAGTTTAAAGGACATTCCATGTTTTTTTATACACGTCGTGTGCCCAATATTTGTAAACTTTTGAATAAGTCTTTATCCGATTTAGTACTTGTGCTCTTGAACTACATACCAAGATGAATAAGATTATAATGAGGTGTATGTGCTAGAATTTATAGATCAATTCTACCACAAATCCATCCATTACTACACTAGGAGGGTGGTGATAATCGTACCCCAGAGTTGGTAGGGTGTGAGATACCAGTGGACCCTCATGTAATGTCAATTTTGGAACAAGATGTTATAATAAATTCATGTTCTTATACACTTTTCTGTGAATTTTTTATGAGGTTCATGCAAACCTTTCAGAGAGAATCCGAGTCTTCCATGTCTATGGAAGAACTGAAACAAGTGTTCTAGCAGTAGTATCCACCCACATTTTCTTCGTAAGGAAGGACAAAAACTGTATATTCATGGATAGATTCAATGTTATTAATCTTTAATCATATTTTGATGCCTCCTAAAAAGAGCATCAAATTCAAGACTTATATACCGTGTGATTCGGCCGTGAGAAAGTGGGATGTTACCACACAGACAGAGCATCTAACGGACATGTCCTATGATGTTTTAAAGATAGTCTTATATGACTAGTTTTATCTAGATTTGATGATGTCCAATAATGACCTAGAGTTTATGCATCTGGAGTTGGGTTCTCTATTAGTTATGGATTACTCTATGCATTTTACTAACCTCCCATGGATTGAACCTCTCTGATGGGTGAAAATTTATAACATACTTGGAGATTAGGGGATGGTCTCATGTACGACATCTACACATAGGTAAATATCATTTGGATGAATATTGTATAGTATATAGTGAACCAAGAAATGATTACTGTGTAGTTTCATAGGGAATCTAGACATGTGATATAAGGCGGACCGACACTAAGATTTGTCACTATTTCTACTGGAAGAAGGATACTACATATGGATAATACACACGGTGAATCTATTACTTAGAACATATATTCCGATAACCAGGTGAGTTTCTTCAAGTGTGGAAGAATTGTGAATACTAGACCTCAGTGTCTGATAGACCCAATCAAGTGTTGATATTGCTGCAAGATGATTAATTTGTAAGATTTATGTAGGGAATTTCCACCAGAATCTATTGTGTGAGGGTCTGCACCAACACCATGTTCAGTAGTTGGATCAGTAGATTGTCACTAGTTAAGAAACTAAAATACATCTGTCTGATTAGGCTATGGTGGGGGTCATGGTCTTGGATGCCTGACCCCATGATTTATGTGGTAGTTGGTTGGGTAAGCTTAGGGTATCCAAGCAGTGTCTTAGGTCCACAATACATGTTAGTCTTATGCAGTTCAATAGACCTAGATAAATTAGGATCCCAGATCTTTTACTATTAAAGGAACTATTCTATCTTCCACGATGTTATCTTCTTCACTATTTGACATAGTGTTTTCCCATTGTTTCATATTTTGGACTGTTGTGGAGGGCCTTGGGATCTATGTTTTTATATATGATGATGTTATGAAACTAAAAACTCGGTAAGGGATTATAAAAGAAGGTGTCTGATAGTGAAATGAGTGCCCCCTAAAAATTGGGGGGTGTCACATATTTTGGGATCTCTATGTCTTAATGATTACATGCATTAATGTCATCCTTGGAATGTAATAGCTAGTGTCATTTCTAGCTGTTGTTTATTTCTATCACTATAGGGTGTGTTTCACATCACCAGATGGTGGATAATTTATATACAAGGTATTGTAGAATGTCTAGTAAATCTGAGCAAGACATGAGCATCGTGGGACGAGTGTGATAAAAGAACATGTTTCCACTTTACATTATGACTAGAAAACACATTAGATGGATTTTTATCAAGTGTTTGATCAATTTACGGATGTCTCCCTGGATGCCATGTCAGGTTTACCTCTGGTAAGAGTGGTAGAGTTCTCTATCAAATTAATTTAAATAGGAGACCTATATCGATTCCTCATAATAGGAATTCTACAATGGAGTTATATGAGCTCAAGAAGTATCTAGAGGATTTGAAGGGTATGTTTTTTTACCAGTACTTCTACATGGGGTTTGCTGTTAATTTTTTGGAGAAAGAGGATGGTACCCTCTGGACATACATATATTATCAAAAATTGAACTAGTTAATAGTTAAGAATATCTATCCTCTACCATGGATATATGATCTCTTTGATCAACTATGAGGACCTCAGGTATTCTCTATGATTGATCTGAGATCTATTTATCATCAGGTTTATGTTATATCATCATATATACCTCGCACAATCCTTCAAAAAAATATGTGGCCTTTACAAGTATGTGATTATGTCGTTCAGTGTCACGAACACTACAGTGGTGTAACATCTCAGGTAAATGAATAACAATCGATTTCCATATTTAATAATATTTATGAATTAAATATTAATTTTACATTAAAGGGGTTTTTATGTTCGATAGTGTACCCAATACGGAACAACAAGTTTCATTTAAATCTCACATTGCACACTAATAATATAATATTATTATTTTAAATGGTAGTTTAATCTTTGCCATTGTATTGGCGGGAATGAAAAAAACTTACTGAAATATTATTATACATGTTTTTTAAATGTATTTTCATTTATCCAATAAAATTTAGAGACTTAAAAAGATAATGAATCTAATTTTAAGCGTAATTTACATTAAAAGGTTGATTTAACACCTTTTAAGGGTGAACCCTCTTTAAATATAGTTTTGGTCACTTTTATATGTTCTATTTGACCAAATAAAATTCTTCTATAGAATCATAACATCATAATTTACTTTGGATGAAATTTTTTGTATTTTTCTGATAAAATGCAATTTTCAATGAAAAGTGAAACATGTTGTATTTTAATTCGAATCTACCTTTTAATAAGATTTATATATATGGATAGATTATATTTTTAATTTGTTTTAAAGTATAATTAGAATATATATTTTAACCATTTAATCCAATGTTGGTCATTGGAATTATTTTCACATTGATGTAGGGCATAAAAAAGTGTCAATCTTTTGATACTTATTGTTTCGTAAAGACACGATATTTGTTTTAACAACGAGATTTAATTTTAAATTAATTATAGAAACTTCTATGTATTGAATTTGGTAAAATAGATATCATTTTTGAATTCTGAATATCAAATACAGCTTAGGCTATGTTTTGGTATTTTTCTGAAAAACGTAAATTTTTGATGAATAGTGGAACCACGTAGTAGTAGTTAAAAAATTGACCCTTTCATTTAAATGAAATTTTGCCACTTCTGTTTGTTGAATTTCAAAAATTTTGGAGACACCATTAATATCATGATGTAAAATGTGGTTCAATGAGATGAAAATAATTTTTGGTGAATCGTAACTTTTGACTTTTATTTACCATGGTTAACGGTAAATTGGGTAATTCAAGGTAAAAAGAATATTATATTTATTCCAAATTACCTTAACACTTTTCCTAACCTTATTGGATGAGTCATGTCCGACCAAGGGAATCCATGGGTTGATTTAGGGACCCCATAGAGCCACATGGGAGGGATATTGACTCTTTAGATTAATTAATTTAAAGTAATGGAAAAAATGACATAATGAAATATATTTTGATAAATTAATTTATATATGATGTTATATATGTAATATTTTCAACTATAAATATTAATTGGAAAGATAAAAAGACTTCCTGCATCATGTAATTTTTTTATAATTTTTAGACATCAAATAAATTAAATTATTTATGACACAATAGTGATGCAATATTTAACTTATTAAAAAATGATTTAAATACATAAGATTATAAAGACTAAAATAATGTCCAAATCCAGACCAGTTCCATTTGGATGATTTTATTTTGAATATGATTCATCTTATCATTTATGTTAATGTTTTTTGGACCTTTTGAAACTAAATATAAGTTTATAATAAAATAATGTTTTCACAGTTTCCTAAAGAGACCCTCCTCTCCCTTATAAATGGAGACACCTTCTAACCAATTACTCACACCTCTCAAGCCTTTTGGCTCATCCAACCTCTTCCCAATTAAGATATCAACAAATGATATCCTCCTTCTATAAGCCTTACCTTAAGGTGATGACACTTCAACAATCCCTTTTGGTTCAAACCAATGGGATTTACCCAAATTAAATGTAACTGTTTCTCTTAACTTCTTTTCTTTTTTATTTAAATTCTCCATCCCCGAAACTCTTTTTATTCCATTATTTTATAACAGAACCAGTATAAAAAATATACTAGGATGTTTTTATTATATTTATTATAACTACACTTACACACACCTATATCTAATGGGTGAAGAACATATTGTTTCTATGGATGGAAAACAAATGCCTCACGAAACGATGATTATTCGATTATCTCCTACTGCCTCTCATGGTGGCCATTATGATGGAACTGTATTTATATATGATATATATTTATGTTTTTTTTATGCTTCTGTATTTTTCCATTTATATAACTATTTTATGGTTTTCATAGTGGGTAAATACGATAATCTCATTAGAGGAAGTCCAGACTACTGCCCCCTCAAAGTGATATGACTCGTTAATGCCTTATGTGGGATGTATAAAGGATGGAGTTAATAATATTGCATATAATATTATACTGTAATTATAATATAACTATGTATCATTATGTTTTTAATCACATTAAAAAGAGAAATAGAAATGGAAGTAGCATTCGTGCGTATGTACAACTTACCATCTTCATGAACGGTGCATTTCTTTTCTTACCTCTAAAAGTTATGTAAAATTATAAATACATGTATATACTACATATATTTGATATATATGATATATAAATAATTAATTTCATTATGATGATAATGGATATCTTTCCACACGAACAACTTGTAATTATAAGGTGTTCATTTTTTTTAACTCAAGTACCAAATATCAACAAAACCCCGTTTTACTTAAATGAGTGCAAAATGTTTATAACATGGTAATAAGTAATATAAAATGAATAATAAAAATTAAAAGGTTCTTAAGCAAGTAGAAATTATATTTACTTTTTTATTTAGTAGAATAAAGAACGAACAGGTCTGGTCGGACACAAGGTAAGGGATTTCTTATCTCACTTTTAATTCCGTGAGATTTCCATTGTTCGCCACTTGTTTATTGGATGTGGTGTATTGTGTACTTCCATTTGATATATATTATCATGATTCTATTTATATTCATGTTATTCTGGAATTCATTTTATTGTTATTAACTTTTGGTCATACGACTTGATTAATTACAATGTGGTAAGGATATTTTATCTCACTTCTTATTTCCGTGAGATTCATGCTATATTGGCCACTATTTCCTTTTGTGTGGTGTTTGTACATCCCCTAATTGAATTATTTGTGTAATATACATTAATTTATGAGTATTTACATCTTCATTTTATGATCCTTCTTTCATGGGGTGTCTGTTTCATATGTTACCAAATCGGTAAGGGAATATCAAATTTCAATTTCCACTCATTCGGCATTACAGGTACATCATTGATTATTTTACTCCTAGATTATGTGTGGAATCAGTATTTATTATTTACGTAGTAATATACACTTTCCATTCTATGGATATAAATTTGAGACACTTAATCACTCCATAGATATATCTTCTAGTAATCTATATGAACATGATTAGAGTAATTTTAATGCAATCTCTATTCATTGAGTTAAATATCGAATTCATTGGTTTAGTTTTTAAAAGAATATGTGTGAATGTCCTATTATTGATTGACATTGAATATCCAATCATATTGAGTGTATTTATATATTTAACACATATTTATGCTGTACTTTGACATAGTATATCATGAATCCATTTATTATCATGATATTATAAAGTTTTTATTACCTCAATTATTTTTATTTCAAGTGTCACACTTTTGGTTAGGAACTCGAACTAAAATATCAATTTAAATGATTTAAATATTTATTATTATAAATCTTTCATATTAATGTCCATGTTTTAAAAATGGTTTTAATGATTTATTTATATGGACATTAACGTTTTAAAATTAAAATTCCTTTTAAAAGATTCAAAGTGGTATGGGACACTTTGATTCAAAAATCTCTTTTAAATGGGTTTTAAAATGATTTGATAAAGCGTTGTTTATTAAAATGTCTTGATTTGATATATTGGAATGTGGAAATGTTATATATAAATTATAATTTTGTTATGTGTTATGTTTATGTTATGTTTATTGGTCATTGATTATGTATATGGTTGGTTCCATGATAAAACTTTGGTGCGTGAGCCCGAGATAGCTCTCCAATGCATTGGGTAACGTGACGGAGGTAAACATGAGGTTTCTCCTAAGAGATTTAGGTAATATACTATGATGGGTATTCCAAGTGTATCTCACTATGTAGCTATGATAGCTAAAATGTACGTTTGATATGGATTCCATAACTAACCTTTATGATTTATGATTTCTGTGTGTTATTCATAAATCTTATGTTTTCATAAGGTATTTTATTATTGAAAAATATAGTATCATTGATTTGTATTTATCTATGGGCTAATGTTTTCCTCCCTTATTTTATAACCCTTACTGAGATTTTTATGCTCATCCCAGGTTTTTGAAATGTTTTCCACAGGACTTAAAGATGAATTGGGTCAAGGATGGGATCATGGAAAAGCCATGAAGTCTAAAATATGGAACTTGAAATGTTTCTTTTTAAGAGTTTTTTTATTTTTAAAAAAGTTATACTAAGTAGTAGTGTCTACTTGTAATATTCAAGTTGTTATGTAATAGTTATGACCTAATTCTCTATATCTCTAAACCTGAAAAGATCCAAAATTTGAATTATTCATTTAATTAAATATTATGTAATGTTATAAGGTTGGGTACTTATAGTTGGTATCAGAGGTCGGTTTAGACAACCTTAAGGGATTATGGGTTTTTGTTAGACACATCGTTTGTCCCTATGTCTATTATTTCAGTTAAATCCTTGTTTCATAACATTTTCAGATCATGGAAATTCGGTTACAAATGGAAGGAGGAGGATCTCAAGCAATATTCTAATCTCTTCCTAATGACATGCTTGTAATAATTATTACAAAGTCATGTTCGGATGTTTGTGAAACTTTTTCTAGAATACAAATCAATTGAAAGTAGTTGTTTGAGATATCAAATACCTCCACTATACCTCATTATCATCGCGAATCATGGGTTGTATTTAGACAAATCCTATTTTCACAATATTCTCATATTTTCAATAAATGTAAATATTATCAAGGAATTTTCAAATATTTTACCTTATCAGAAGATTTTGAAGCATATTATGATTTTAAAAAAAGGTTCTTAAGAAGGAGACCCTTACACAACCTATTTATATTTGACTTTACAATATATTCTCTCAGAAAATACCTATGGTATTTTAAAAGGACTATTAATTGAAAGTTTCAACTCAAATTCCGTCTGACTATTTTATAGAAATCATGTTTTTCAGATGTTTTGAAATTATATGTCATACATGATTTTTTTTACAAAATGGTTTTTCTGTGAACACCCTTATAACCCATGTTGTACAATGTGTGTTTGGATGGAGGAATCAAATGATTTTAAAGGATCTCTAAATCATTGTTAAGATGCATGGACCTTCAACCTATGTGAACAAGTTGACGATGAAACCAAATGGAAACCATGATCAAGATATGATTTTCTTCATTTTTGGGATCATTTTATTTAGTCATATAGTGGTGAAATAAGAATTCAATAATTAAGATATTGAGATCCTAATGAATTTGGATGAAAATGAGAGATATAATGAAACCATTGAGGTTAAAACATGTTAGGGTTATTTTTGAGTTTTATAAAAAGGAAGACCCATAGGATGGGTGATAACCCGTTGCATCTGGTAAGGCCATAGGAATCGAACCCACAACCGAAGGGAGACAAGGGTGCATCCCCAAACACTAGCCTACTTGAAGTCCCTGGTTAGTATGACTTATTATTTAAGCAAAATGTTTTTATGGAACAAGAATATGTTGATTATTGGAAATTATGTTGTATCAAATGGATATACATAGTATAGAAAATTGATTTAGTGATTATGTGATAAAAGTTGTTGTGGAATCCATTCTCTATTTTGAAGAAACACTATATGCCTAAAGAAGATAGAGTACTATGGATTTCAATTGTGGAATAACGATTGAATTTTTAGTTTGTAAGAATCTATGTTTTTATTGTGGACATATGATGATTTGGTTTATTTATGAAACTGATTAACCTATCGTGGAGAATATGTGATTAGGTTAATTACTTTTCAATATGAGATTTTATGAGTAAGTGATGTTATTTGGTGATAAATGATAAGATTTATCTTAGAAAAATATATAATTAAATCCTTATGAGATTTTGGATTCAATCTTAGTTTGGATTAATTTTGAATAATTTTATGGACAGTTGTTGATTGAATGGTCTTGGTTGAACATTGGGTATTGTTTTACAAATTTTGGAGATTAAGAGTAGTTTTTCTTTTCGTAAAAGATTATCCTTTTTGGGTATTATCTGATCTCGAACTAACAATTTTGGTTTTATTTTATTTCTAAAGACAAGGGAAATATATAGTTATTCTTTTTTGTATTAGGTTAATCTCAAGAAGATGATACTTGTGATTTTAATGTGACCAAGTCTTTTCGAATACTCTTTTTTTGGAGAAAAGATTATTTTTTGGTAGAAACGTATTAATGGATGAAACTCTACTTGAAGGTAAGTATATTCCCTTATGATATTATTCTTTGTAGAAAATTAATTCCTCCAAATTATGAAAAGGAATGTAAAACAAAAATGTTGTTGTTTTATGTTTCCAACTGGGTATTCAAAGACTGTTTAACCCATCACACATTTGTGATTTTTTGGTGGTTAACTTTCTTCTAATCATGTTTTCTATCACTCTCCATCAGAACCTGATGGTTTGTTTTATCCTTCATATCTGTGTTTTGATGGAATCCTAGTATCTATTATCTCAGGTGACAATTGTACTTATTTTCATTCTTTTAAAGGTATAGTTTTACTAACTCTTTTCAGATGTTGAACTTTTAATAAACTTTCCAAGCGCAGTTTTAAAATTGCGAGGACGAAATTCCTAAAAGGGGTGAAGGATATAAAATCTTAGGTAAATGAATGATAATAGATTTTCATATTTCTTAATATTTTGGAATTAAATATTAATTTTATATTAAAGGGGTTTCTGGGTTCGATAGCGTACCCAATACACAACAAGAGGTTTCTTTGAAATCATAGGTTGTACACTAATAATATAATATTCTTATTTTATATGGATGTTAACTCCTAGAAGTTTTATTTGAATTAATGAACAAAACTTACTACAATATGATTATACACATTTTTTAATGTATTTACATTTATCCAATAGAAGTTATAGGATTAAAATTTGAATGAATCTAATTTTAATTATAATTTACATTAAAAGGATGGTTTACCGCCTTTTAATGGTGGAACCTCATAAAAAATAGTTTTGGTCACTTTTATATGTTTTATTTGACCACATAAAATTTTTATTTAGAATCGGAACATCAAAATTTACTTTGGATGAAATTTTGGTTTTTTCTGATAAAATGCAATTTTTAATGAAAAGTGAGACATGTTGTATTTTAATTGAAAACTACCTTTAAATATATTTAATTTATATGGATACATTATATTGTTAATTGGTTTTAATGTATAATTATAATATATATTTTTATGATTTACTCCAATGTTGGTCATTGGAATTAATTTCACATTGAAATTGGAGAGAAACAAGTGACTATCTTTTGATAGTTATTATTTCGTAAAAACACGCTATTTGTTTAAACAATGGAAATTAATTTTAAATTAATTAATGAAACTTATATGTTTTGAATTTTGTGAAAGGGACAACATTTTTGAATTTGGAATATCAAATATAACTCAGGCTATGCTTTTGGTATTTTTCTGAAGAACATCAATTTTCTATGAATAGTGAAACCACTTAGTAGTAGTTAAAAAAACTGACTTTTTCATTTAAATGAAATTTTACCACTTATATGAGTTGAATTTCCAAAATCCAAGAGACACGGTTAATATCAATAAGTAAACTATGGTTCAATGAGATGGAAATAATTTTTGGTGAATAGTAACTTTTGACTTTACTTTCCGTGTTTAAGGGTAAATAGAGTAATTCAAGGTAAAAAGAATATGATATTTATTAAAAATTACATTAACACTTGTTCAAAACTTATTGGATGAGTCATGGGCGACCAAGGGCATCCTTGGGTCGATTTTGGGACACCATGGAGCCACATGGGAGTGATATTGACACTTTAGATTAATTAATTTAATGTAATGGAAAAAATTACATAAACATATATCTTTTGGTGAATTAATTTTTCAATAATGTTATATAAGTAATATTTTCAACTATAAATATTCATTGGAAAGGTAAATATATTTCATACATCATGGTATTTTTTTTATAATTTTTAGACATCGAATAAATTAAATTATTTATGACTCAATAGTGATGCAGTATTTACCTCTTTACAAAATAAAATAAATAAATATGATTCTAAAGACTAAAATAATATCCAAATCCTATACAATTACTATTGGATGATTTTATTTTGAATATTAGTCATATTATCTTAGACTTTAATGTGTTTTGTAACTTTTTAAACTGAAGATATGTTTATAATAAGATAATGCTTTCAAACATTCCTAAAGAGACCCTCCTCTCCCTTATAAAAGAAGACCACTTCTATCCTATTCCACACAATTTTCAAGCCTTTTGGCTCATCCAATCTCTTCACAATTAATCTCCCTGCATTTCTCTTCTCCTTCTAAAAGCCTTACCTTAGGTAGAAGGCACTTCGACAAACCCTTTGGGTTCAAACCAAAGGGTGTTACCCAAATTAAAGGTAACCGTTTCTCTTAACTTCTTTTCTTTTTATTTTACTTCTCTATCCCCTAAACTCTTTTTATTCCATTATTTTATAACAAAAACAGTATACTCAATATACCAGGATGTTTTTATGATAAGGATTAGAACTACACATACAGACAGCTATATCTAATGGGTGAAGAACATACTGTTTCTGTGGATGTCAAACAAACGCCTCACGAAATGATGATTGTTCAATTATCTCCTACCACCTCTCATGGTGGACATTATGATGGATCTATATTTATATATGATATATATTTATGATTTTTTATTATTCTATATTTTTCCATTTATATAATTTCTTTATGGTTTCCATAGTGGGTAAATAAGATAATCTCACTAGAGGAAGTGTAGACTACCACCCCCTCAAAGTGATAAGACTCATTAATGCCTTATGTGGAAGGTATAAAGGATGGGGTTAATAAAATTTTATATGATATTATACTGGAATTATAATATAACTATTTATCATTAGGTTTTTAATTCCATTAAAATAAGAAATAGAAATGCAAGTAGCGTTCATGCGTACGTACGACTTACCATCTCCATGAACAGTGCATTTCAATTATTACCTCTAAAAGTTATGTACTTTTATAAATACGTGTATATACTGGATATATTTAATATATATGATATCTAAATCATTAATTTCATTATGAAGATAATTGATATCTTACCACATGAACATCTTGTAATTATAAGGTGTTCATATTTTTTAACTCAAGTACTAAATATCGACAAAACAATCGTTATTTACATAAATGTTTACATAATGTTTATAACATGGTAATAAGTAATATAAAATGAATAATAGACTTTAATACAGATCTTAAGAAAGTATAAATTATCTTTAGTATATTATTCAGGAGATTAAAGAACGAACGGGTCAGGTTGGACGCAAGGTAAGGGATTTCTTATCTCACTTTTAATTCTCTGATATTTCCATTGTTAGCCACTTGTTTATTGCATGTGGTGTATTGTGTACTTCCATTTGATATATATTTTCAGGATTATATTTATATTAATGTTATTCTGAGATTCATTTTCTGGTTATTAACTTTTGGTCATACGACTCGATTAATTACAACGTTGTAAGGAGCTTTTATCTCACTTCTTATTTCCGTGAGATTCATGTTGTAATGGCCACTATTTCATTTTGTGTGGTGTATGTACTACTCGTGATTGAATTATTGGTGTAGTATACTTTAATTTATGGGTATTTAAATCTTCATTGTATGTTCCTTCTTTCATGGGGTGTATGTTTCGTGGTTTACCAAATCGGTAAGGGAATATCAAATTTCAATTTCCACTCGTTGGGTTTTACAGGTACTTCATTGATTATTTTACACCAAGATTATGTGTGGAATAAATATTTCTTATTTATGTATTAATTTCCACTCACCTTTCTTTGGATATAATTTTGAGAAACATAATCAGTCCATTGATAAATCTTCAAGTAATCTATATGAACTAGATAAGAGTAATTTTAACTCAATCTCCATTAATTGAGTTAAAAATCCAATTCATTAGTGTTGTTATTAAAAGAATATGTGTGAATGTCCTCTGATTGATTTAAATAGAATATTCAATCATATTGAGTGTATTTATATTTGTCACACATAATTATGTCATTGATTCATCCTTAACCTAAGGATACAGTCTTTTTAAGGGATTTCATCTCAACTTACATTCCATTGAGTCTTCTTTATTGTTATGCGCCAACTCACTTTTTTTGGTGTATATGCTATACATTGACATAGTATATCCTGAATCCTTTTATTTTCATGATATTATAAAGATTTGATTATTTCAATTATTTTTATTTCAAGGGTCTCTCTTTTGGTTAGGAACTCTAACTAAAATATCATTTTAAATGTTTTAAAGATTTATTATTCTAAATATTTCTCATTAATGTCTAGGTTTTGAAAATGTTTTTAAGGATTTATATATTTGGAGATTAATGTTTTAAAATTAAAATTCCTTTTAAAATATTCAATGTGGTATGGGACACTTTGATTCAAAAATCTCTTTTTAAATGGTTTTGAAAATTATTTGATAAAGCATTGTTTATTTAAATATCTTGATTTGATATATTGGAATGTGGAAATGTTATCTTTCCTTTATAAATTTGTTATGTGTTATGATTATTTTATGGTTATTTATAATTTTTTACATATACGGGTGGTTCTGTGATAATCCTAGGATGAGTGAGCCTGAGATAGCTCTCCTATGCATTGGGTAACGTGACAGATGTAAATGTGAGGTTTCTCCTATGAGATTTAGGGAATATACAGTGTTGGGTATTCCAAGTGTAACTCTCTATGTAGATATGATAACAACAATTTAAGTTTGATATGGATTCTATAAGTAACATTTATGATTTATGATTTGTGTTTGTTATTCATAAATTTTATGATTTCATAAGCTATTTTATGATTGAAAAATATAGTTTCATTGATTTGTATTTATTAAAGGGATAATGGTTTCCTCCATTATTTTATAACCCTTAGTGATCTTTTTATGCTCATCCCATGTTTTTGAAATGTTTTCCACAATATTTAAAGATGAATAAGATCAAGGATGGCATCAAGTAAATGTCATGCATTCTTAAATATGGAACTATACACGTTTCTTTTTAAGAGTTTTTTTATTTAAAAAAATGGATACCGAGTAGTAGTGTCTTCATGTAATATTCATGTTGTTATGTAATAGTTTTGTCCTAATTCTGAAAAACTCTGAACCTGAAAAGATCCTCAATGTGAATTATTCATGAAATTTAATATTATGTAATTTTATAAGGTTGGTTCCTTATAAGAAATCTTCATGGAACTAATGAACCAACTGTTGCATCTCTATCTTGATTATTTTTTTGTGGCTTTCATGGATGATATCTTGGTTTAATATCATAACAGAAATTACAATGACAAACATATTAAATCATTTTAATTATAATGATAGAGCATAAATTATATAATAATATCTCAATGTTAAACTTTTGGATGGATCAAATTCACTTCTTCGGTCACATAATCTTGGAGACAAGAGTCTCAGCGGACCAAGAGAAGATGAGAGTATTAGTTACCTTGGAGCAGCCCAATAACATCTTTGAGGTGTAAAATTTTATAGTGTTGGTTATTTACTACCTGTATTTTTTATATAGGACTTCTCTAGAATTGGAGTGTCAATGATTGCCCCCAAAAAGAAGGGTGTGATCTACGTATGGTAAGATTCGTGCAAGACAACATTTCAGGATATGAATGGGACATTAACATCAACCCCAATATAGATTTTTCAAATCCGTGAATGACTTACGCTGTATACTACGAAATATCAGGTATTAGGAATGGAGTAGTGCTTATGTTAGTGGATTGAGTATTTGTGTATGGGTCTTATCGGATGAGGCAACATGAACTATCTGACACATGATCATGGGTTATCCGTGGTTTCTCATGCCTTACAATACTGGAGACATTAGTTACTGGGAGAGAATTTTATGGTGTACACATACTACAAAAGTCTCAAGTACATTTTTACTTTTTGTGATCTGAATCTGAGGAAGAAATGTTGGGTGGAATACCTTAAGTCCATTGATATCGATCTTGCCTACACACCTGGGAAGGGAAATGTAGTGGTCAATTCAATTAGTATGGGGACATAGATAAATGTAGTCTAGTAATCTAGTAGCAAGTAGAAGTTTATGGAGTTGTTATTTGAGATGCATTTGGAGGTGAATGATAGTCAAGGGAAGACATTTATTACATTTTTATAAATTACATATACCTTACTGGACAGAGTGAAGATGAGGCATCTATCAAATTATGAAGGCCTAGTTCTATGATAGATTAAATCATCAATTGAATCTTCTCATTTTTATACAATAAGGGGGGATAAGGTTCTGCGGTTACAGATTCACTTTTGGGTTTTGACAGAGATATGTGAGGAGATGATGTGGGATTTGCATGATTTAGTTTGGGTAGTGAATCATGGTTTCCCCAAGATGTATCAAGATTTAAATTTTTATTAATGGTGGCTGAGTATGATGGGAGATGTAGCTGGTATTGTCAAGAGATGTTCAACCTATTAGGAGGTGAAGGAGGAACGCCAATGACCAGGAAGACTTTTCCACCAGCTACCCATTCCTGAGTGGGAATGGAATGATGTTGCGATGGATTTTTTTTTTTGATTGGTCTACCAAGGTCTCCCTTGGGTAATGATGTATTATGGGGTATGGTTGGAAGACATGTTATTTTTTCTCATTTCTTACTAATCAAGAAAACCATCAATTTTGATGAGACTGGGATTTTTTACATCCAGGATATTGTACGACTGCACATGGTTCCACATTAATTCATTTCAGATAAGGATTCATATTTCACTTCTTGTTTAAAGAAAGGTATATAGATGTATATGTGTACAATGTGGATTTTGATCACAACTTTATACCCCCCCAATAGATGTCCAGTCAGAGTGCATGATTTAGGTGATGGAGGACATGCTTTGGGCATACATCCATGATTTTGGGTGTCCGAAGAGACACAAAAACCGCTTGATGAGAATAACTACAATAACTATTTATAAGAGAATATAGAGATGTAACCTTATGAGGATTTTTAAAGACGACAATTCTGTTCACACATGTGCTCACTCAAGGCAGATAAAAAACTTTACTAGGACCACATCTCCTGTAGAAGACTTTTCAGTAGGTCCATTTGATTCAGAAGTGGATGGTCACTTTACAGTATCATAGGAAATCTTATGTCGATCGCCAAAGATGACTTCTAGAGTTTGTGGTTGACGATCGAGTTTTACAGCGTGTTGCACTGAGATTGGGACACAAGGGAATCAGAAGATAGTGTAAGATTTCACAAAGATACATTGGCCCATTTGAGATAATGGAGAGGGTCAGGATGGGTGCTTATTATTTGTAGTTACCTTATAGGTATGGGGATATGCATGGAGTCTTATACATTTCTTAGTTGAAACATTACATTTCAGAAACTTCTCATACCTTTCAACCCATGGAAGTGGAGTTTCAGGAAAATATGCCTTTTGAGGAGAATCCCATTTGTATTGTTGATCGTACCATGAAGGTTCTCCATTTCTAGTATATTCCTTTAGTAAGGGTATTCTAGTAGTAAGGCCGAGCACAGGAGGAGGCATAAGAGAGGGAGGCCAACGTTCAATCACAATGTTAAGATTTATTTTCTAATGTTCCATCAACAACCTTGGAAGGTAAATTTGGGGATAAATAGCTTTATAGGAAGAATTTTGTAAGAACCCAATTCTTTTTTTAGGTATTGATCATTTCTTTTCTATTTATAACATAATAAAATAGGGTAAAAGAGTTCACAGGATAGCTGCATGCCTGGTACATGATGTGATTGGGAACTACACGCCATGTAATTATAGGTTCATGCTGTGAATGTTCGGATACACACCATGTAATCCCGATACACAACCATGAAATAGTTGGGCCAGAAACTATATAGACACGGTGGGTAGTCCCAAGTACACGGCGTGTACTTTTTTTAATTGATTAAATCAGATAGTAGCATCATTTTTTCAGTGGACAAAAAACAAAACCCCTTCGATGAGCAGTACACCCAGGAAAATCTAAATGGGATATTACCTCCCATTTCATTGTCTGATGAACATTTATAACACTATTATATGTGTAGTATACCCTTAGTGATATCTCGATTCCTCTTGAGCATTTATTCTAGATTTATTATCTAGATATATTTATTTAAGGTTGATATTTTATTCCCATTTTTTATATCTACTCTGTTTTTTGTTGAATTAAATATCGACAATGGATGGGGAGAGTCATACTGACAAAAAGATGGTGGTCTTGTTAATTTTTAAAATTTTAATGTTTTTTATATATGATAGATTGTCGCAAACCCACTTTTACGGTGCCACTTTCTTGAATAATGAACCTTGTTATTTCTTATTAATGATTGGGTAATTAATTTGATAATTTTAAAACATGTATAGGGTGGTGAAACTTGATTTTGGGCCACCCCATGGGTGTGTTTCCCTTGGATGGCCATTTGGTTGAGAATGCCTATAAGGATTAACTTGAATTGTGATTATTGAATTATTAAAAATTAATTTCTCATTGTATGAATTTCCTATGTGATATACCTATTTGTATTAAGCCTTGTAATTTTTTAAATTTCATAATAAACTTGTTATATGTCATCCCATGTGAGTTATCCTTTTTAACCATATAATAGAAAAAATTACATGTGTTGGTTATTATATAAATTGAGCCTATGTGAGTTTATTTTGTTAAATCCATGTGATATTTTAATTCAAATGTGTTTCCATAAATATGGAATATGTAATTGAATTAATTAATAAAAAGAGGAAATTAACAATGGGTGGGCCGAAGTATATTTTAAAAGACAAGGTAAGGCTCTTGTGACTAGTAGCACCTTATATAGCTTGGGAGAACCATTGTTCTACTTAAAAGTCAATGGAATGTTTCTAGAGGTTAATTATGCAATGGCTGTTAGCAACCCACTTATATGGTGGTCGGTCTCATTGAGTCTTCATTAAAATGTCGAGGGAACCTAGGATCCATTGAGAGATGCCATGGTTGGGATATATTGGAAAATAAATAAAGGATTATTATGCTAGAAGTTGACAGTTACATTTATATGGGAGTTCGTCAGACATATGCCAGACATTGAGACTTTTATATAATCCAATAGAAATAAATAATGAAAAATAATGACTAATGTAACATCCTCCATGCCAAATCAGAAGATTGAATTCGGTCTTCGCCTATACGTGATTACGTTGTCTTTTGAGACATCTATTGTGATTAATTTTTATTACAAACTATTTTCTACTTCCACTATTGTACACTACCTATTATATTTATTTAGTGATATATTTTCACAGTCCTTGGTTTTTTTCATATTGATATTCAGTCTCAAACCCTGTTTTGGTCATTTTTTGGTCCCAAACAGAGTATTAAATTGCAAATGTTGATCCAGGAAAGCTCCCTCCTGCAGGTATTTATGTGATGCTTATGATTAGGAGATTTTGGGACATATCCAAGTATTGTGATGCTTCCTTGCTTCTTTTTGTTTCATTTTTGGTTATCAGACATATATTGTGTATTACTTCATTGTACTTGTTTGAATTCATTAACAAAATATGTGATATGTTGCATCATCTTTTGTATAGAGTGATTCTTTGTTATTTATCTTACCAATATTCCACTATTTATTTCAATTGTATGTTTTGTTTTACTTATTCTATTTTATATTATTATTCCATTATGTTACACTATGCCCCTGATAGTATAGTTTCCCCACTATCACTCCCTAATCCCTCGCTGCAAGTTTCAAGCCTATGATGTTTGGGAAATACTCTTTATGCCATGTAACCAACCAAGTGTGGGGCACCAATTGAGTGGAACACAAATCTGGGACATTAATGAAACATTGAACAACCAATTTAAAACCACAATGTATAATTAATTAAAATATGAAATTTAATCCTTTGATAAAATTATTTCCAAATATTATTTTAGAATTTAATTCAAAATTATATGTTAAAAAAACCATTCACATAATTTTGGAATAAATATGTATATTTTAAAAAACTATGAAATTTGGAAAAAGGTTGAATCGACCATGAGAAGATATTGTATGTAAGAAGGGATTGAGTATGAGAAAAAATTATAGAATTTGTGAAGGGTAGGATATAACATGTGAAGGGATAAAACGTGGTAAAAATATATTAAACATGACACAAAACCAATGGTCAATGAAAAAACTATCAATTTTGAGAACACTCCACTTGATTGTGAGAGGAAACCAATTAATTGTGAGAGAAAACTCTCAATAATTAAAACAAAATGAACAACTGTGATAATTGGATGATCTATCACGAGGAAAAAATATCAACCATTAGTATAAATTGATCGACCATTATAATAAACTATTCAATGCCAGATAAATCTAATCAACCATGAGAAAAAACAATTGAACATCACAATAAACCAACATAACACTATAAAAAATGATCAACCCTGATAAAATATTATTTACAGTGAGAAACAAATAATGAAATTTTAGAGGAATGATTATCCAAAACACCCCTTTAAATCATTGAAACTTGAAAAAATAAAAATTAAAGGTTATAGGAATCCAAATAATTACTCATGTTCTATATATGATTTGGTAATACTTTACTTATATGAGGTTTTTCACCACTATGGGGTTTCATGGACCATCATTTCTAATTGGGGAACTCATTTTACAACAAGAATATAGACATGATTAAATCATTATTTTGTTCTAAGTGCCACATTATCTTGTATTTCCATTGATATATGGATTAGAATAAGAAGAGGGTTAACCATACATTGGCGGATATGGTGTGGGAATCTGTTCTTTATTTTTGCGTATCCTAGAAAAAGGAAATTCCTTCCGTTGGATTTTAATATAAAAATAATATTCAACTATTCAATAGGAATAGAGTTATTTCATACATTGTTTGGGTATCCTATTTATTCACAATTTTTCTAAAATATAGTTGGGGATTCAATAGTATGTGGTCTAGATATAGTGAAGAGCCTGAAATAGAAGATTCAAATGGACCAAGACCAAATGAATGTGGCATAGGACCACCAAAAGTTGCATGTGTATTGGCCTTGTAATATTCTAGAGGTTGATATTGGCGACCAAGTGTACTTTAGGGTTTCCTATAATTGTTTATATTAGAGTTATTCTCATTGAATTAATCTATCTCCATTTTTTATTGATCATCTTATAGTGTTACAACATGTTGTTGATATAGAATATAATTCAAAACATCATCTATAGTTATACGCGATTCATGACCTATTCCATGAGTCAATTCTATGGTGATATATTTTGTATGATTCCAATTTCATTGACTAGGGATAGTTATTTATTGAGGAAAATGATAGGTTTTGTAGAGTGACTTATTAATTTGAATGGTCATTGGGGGAATGTTCTATGTGTTTGAGATATTCATTTGGCTCATGTTCTGTTGAGACATGGTAGAATGGAGGAGAGAATGTGGGAATGAGAAACAAATATGCGTCAAAAATTCCAGGTTATATTGAATCTTATTTATTTAGTCATTTAATCATTGAATTGATAGTGTTTTATCGACATTTTCCCTTTATATACTGCTGTGTCTTGGGGATGGAGTCATCTCATTTGAAAATTATCTCCCTAGGATTTCATGTTTAGATGTGAATTTGTTTTTCCCTTTTGGGTTAGATTTAATTATTGGAGAAATAAATCAATTGAGTGATGTAAAATAAAACAATATCGATCTTCATAGTTTATTATGTTATGATTTTTAGATAATTGTTATACACAGATTATTTTTGAGGGGCGGGGGGGAGTGTGGTTGGAGCTAAAAATTCGGTAGAGATTGAGTTTTTATAGAATTGTCATTTGGATCACAATGTGTAAGAATTGGATATTGTGGAATCCCATGAATATGTTGGATTTGTTCATGGAACGACAACTTTCGTTGTGGTGTTTATTTATCCTAACCTAGGTTGGGATGTATATTATGTAGTTTGGTCCTTGTGAACTGGTTGTATGTTATATTGTGTTTTCTCAATGTGTATGTTTTGTTTTCCCCTAAGTGTGTGTCATTACATGGTCAATTGTGTCATTGTGTGAGATCCCATAGGATGGATTTTAGTGCTTCAATTTTAGGAGATATTGTAGAGTAGTGGTATAAGGAATGACATGAGCCTCCTCTAGTTTGATTAGATCATCTATTTCAACTAAGAGAAATATGGGGGGATTTTTGGTGAAAATATCATATCTTTTATGGAGATTGATCTTCCAAGACACTGTGAAATGTTTTTTTACATTAATTTGGTACTTTATGTTGATTTTCATACTGTGGAGATTCATATCATGCCACAAATTATGTTTTTAGGTAGATACTAATTAACACAACCATATATTTATCTATTTTCCTTCAAATTCACTCAAACTATAGGTGACCTTAGATTTATTTTTATAGTTTTTGGGGCCCCACTAAAATTTATCTCTTTTATCACCATAAGATCATGAATATTTTTTTAAAGGTGACTTATTTCACTTTACCTATCATTTTATTCTCTGTTTTCTTCTAAATAATTTGTGGATATGGGATTAGTTCATTTAGTTGTTGTAAGGCTGAGTATTTGATGGTTATGGTTATTCTCTTGGATACTAGATTTTATCTTAGTGTGATCTGGGTAATTAGATAATCTCTTATTTACTTTCACTTTCATAGTGATTCAAAAAAAATAGTTAAGTTGGGTAGTTCAAGAAATTTCTTCTCCTATGTGTAAATTGGTTTGGTTACATGATTATTTTTCTTAAGGGAATAGTGAAAATTTTCATAATAATGATAATGAATTGTACCTAGGAAAAAATTATGTTATTGTTGTGAGTCACATGTGTTTACATGATTTCAGATATTTCTCGTCACATTTTTAATTGATTATAAATGTTTTTCAAATACATTGATATTGTTGTGATGTATGAGTCATTTTAGTTATTATGTTTTGATTCACCATCATAATATATTAATAAAATTATGAGGACAATAAACTATTTCTGGGAAAATTGGGTATTATCAATAAATCATGATGTGCACCTAGAATTATTGGATGTATTGGATGCAGAAATCTGTTGTGGTGGGTTATTAAATTTATTTTGCATTGATGAAATTATATGGCTAGTGTGGGGTTGTTGTTTTGTGTTATACTGGTTGGGTAGTGGTGATACGTTTTTTTGTCTTATGTAGGGAATTATGGATATGTTTTTCATAACATGATGCCTTGTTCTGTGATTTTTAAATGGTTGGTTAAGGTTTTTTGGGGTACTGGTGTGGGTTACATTATGGGTGATATGGAATATTCCATGGGTGGGATAATATGATATGGATGGGGACATTGAATTCTAAAGAGGGGTTGTAGCTACCATTACATGGATGAAACGTGGATATTATTGGGTTGTTTTGGTAGATTACTTGGTTAGTTGGCAAGGAAATGATGAAAATTTCTATGTGGAAATAATTATAGTTATTAATGATAAACTCAAAATTAGGTTTCATGTAGTAGAATAATTTTTTTGCTAAAATTGAATCATTGATGGTTGAAATAAATGGTTAGTGGATAGAAATAATGTTATTTTTGACTTTAGTGTTTTTTTAATTAAATATATAATTCAATGTCTTATTAAACATAAATTAATTAGGAAATAAATAATTTTGAAATATAATAATGGTATGATTAATATTCCTTTTTATTGTTTATGGTGGTTTATTTGTGTAATAAGTATGATTGAATTTGGTTTTATTGATTGAAGTGGTGGAAATGTTTAGTGATATTAGTGTGGAAGCTATTATGGGTTTCGGTAGTGTTATTTGGTATGACCACTTTTAAGAAGTGCTTGTCTTTGGAATATATATATTCATGTGTGTGTGTTATATTTTCCTTATTATTTCTATATACCCCACCCATTTCCGATACCATTAACTATTCCCAACATGATTTAGGTATCATGTTTTTTCCCAAAAAAATTATAGTTGGTGAGTGAATAGATGAAAAACAACTCCCCATCCATGTTGTCCCTTAAAGTTGTAGCATGAGTTTTGAGGGATTGAGGTAGGTGTTATAATTATATCATACTATTTGGTGTACTTGTAGACCCTTTGAGGTATTTTTTAATGATATGTACATCATGTACTATAATACCCAATTGGGTGTGGATGAGTAGGTATAGATGTACCGGTAGACACTACAGGGCATTGAGATGAGGTTATGTTATAGGTGAATTAGTAGAATCTTCATGGTGTTAATGAGATGTGTTGGGGTGATGTTAATGTGTGGATATACAATAAAGTCATGCATTGTAGGACTCGTGAATGATCTTGATATACTTTTTTTTCATGATACCCTAATATATAGGATATATGATTTTTAGATGAGACTTGGTGCATTGTAGGGGTTATGGGATGATGATGATGATATGGCAGTGTTATGAGGCATGGATTTTTGTATGAGACTTGGTGTGTTGGGGCGTGACTGCATATGTGATTTGGAGTAGAGGACATTGGAAATTGGGTAATGAGAGGAACAAACTAGTGGGGAAGTGGTTACGAGGAACCTTATTATTATATTTTTTATATTATTTTTTATTTTGGATGTGATATTTGGTTAGAGTGACTTGGTTAACCAAGTAGGTATTTAACATGGTATGTGCATGTTTATTTTGTTTGTTTATGAAAAATGCATTAGTATTCTCCATCCTAATTTAGACAAGATTTCTTGAGTATTATTATACTAATTATACATGTTTTTCTCACCCTTGTATCTATATACACTTAATTTAAAAAATTTAGGTTTAATTAGAGGATTTAACCGGAGAACACTAACTTAGAGCTTTGGATTATTTGTTCAATAATTTCTTTGGATATTTTCTTTGTTTTTCTATCTTAAATTGGGTATTTTTATTTCTTATTCATGAATTGTGTGATTAATTTGGATCATGTTTTACTTATACATGGTGTTAATTGGTTGTTGTAGTTATTTCATTATTTCTTATGAGAGGTAAATTCCACCAATTTCAATATTATATACCCTCGGTCTAACTCACCAACATATGTTCTATTAGATGTAGGCCTCGGTGGACACTCCCATATTCATTGGAAGCTTAGGAGGGGTTCCCAACGGGGCTCGATCATGAAACCATTATAATAAAACCAAATTCAAGGTCTTTCCATAACATTGTTCACACAAGCCATTAATACTTATAAAATCATATCTGTAAGACAATATTTTTTTAAAATATATATATATTATTATTATTATATATAAAATTAAAATTAACATTTTTTTGGAAACCATTTTAATTTATTGGAAAATACCTACATTATATCCATCCAAATTTATAATGAAGCATCAACCATGGACTCCCTTATATAGAGTAGTGGGGCCTAAAAACCTATAAGGATTTTCATTGTGGGATTTTGACTAAACATTTTCAATAATTTGGATTTTAATATTTGACTAATAATAATACAAAAATTAATTATAAATGATTTAAAATATAATAAGAAATTAACAATATAATTATTATAATCAGTTATTATAAATATTTGAAATTAATTAAAATATTTAATATAATCTGTAATTAATAATTAATAATCTAATTAATTAAATAATTAACCAATTTATTAAAAAATTTGATAACAAATCATACAACTATATAATTAATATATATATATATTTTAATAGTATAATAACTAAAACATAATTAAAAAAATTAATAACAGATAACATAATACAAATAATTAAAAATATAATTAGTAATTAATGATATTAAATTATTTATTAATATATTTTATATAATTAATACATAATAATATAGTTTACAAAACTAGTATTTAATATTAAAATAACTAATAAAAAATTAATGAATTATGATATTTGGTAACAAATACCACATACACACAAATATATATATATATATATGTGTGTGTGTGTGTGTGTATATATATATAAGATAGAGGGGATTCCAAATTGTAATTAACACATACACCCAGACACCCCAATGAGTAAAGCCCCATCCCTCCCTACAAATAATTAAGAATAACCACTACCTATTTTATTACAATGAGTGGCTTGATGTCACAAAATATTTATAACCTGATAACCTGAACAAGTTTTACTGAAAGGCCCTTTGGAGGAGGTGTGTTGTAGGGACAAAAGAGAAGCCAACATCATGACAAGTCCCTTATAATCTATCACATTACCCATTATTAGTAATAATTACCCTATATAAATAATATAAATGTCACAATTCCCCAAAATAAATATATACAAAATCCCTTTATGAAATATAAAAAAATCCTAATGGGAAGCTAGTGTGAAAACTCACTCTTTTATAGTTTATCAATTAGAGAAGGAATTTTAATTTTTAGATTTTTTGATAAAGGGTTCTTTATTAATTAAATTATTGGATTCATGTTCATAGAGTTGGAGAATCCTAAGATAATTTTATTTGATATGGATTGATTATTGAGTGTTTCATTGGGTTCCTATGAATGTATTGTTTCTTTTAGTTTAATTTTGAATGTTTTAAATTATTTATTCCCTATTGAATGATTTGGAGTGCGTGGTATAGTAGAAACAATGAATCACATATGTGTGATCATGTTTTAAGTTCTATTTTTAATATGCAATAATGGTTTTCATGGTCTTCACATGGTTATGGTTGATCCGTGTGGATTATAGAGTAAATAACATTAATTGATATGGGTTTGGTGTAGGTAACATGTTTGGTTCAAAATTTTAGAGAAACCTTCATAAACCTACAATTTCTGCTCAATGTTGTTTTACATTGATGGAAAATAGTTTGGAAAACCATGCATACAAATTGTTTGTTGTGTTTTTCCTTGTATAGTTCTATTCTCACAGTTAGCACATGGTTTGACAATCCCTATTACAAAACCATGTGGAAAATTCATTTTTTTCTAAAAAGTGTTAAATTCAATCTTTTACCCTACAATTTATTAAATAATAGTACCTCCTTTCTCCAATACCTCAAGCGCACATCCCAACCGACCCATCATCCTTCTTAACAATCATAACCTTTTGGATTGGGGTGGTTTCGGTTAAATAATTCATTGATTAAGGTATTTTATTCTTATCATGTATGTTTTCCTTTTTTACGTCAACAAAATTCTTATTTTAGATGTCATTATTAAGGTATTTTAGATATAATTTCACTAGATCATAGGGGAATAATCATGTAATGATGGGGATTGCAGGTGGACTAGGTAGATGACATCCTAAGCTGTAATCAAAATATCACCACTCATAGTTTTAGATGAGGGTTTTTTGATGGGATGATGTTGTGATTTTTTTATAAGACATTGGGGTATTGTTGTTATCAATTTTTGTGAGATGAAATGCATTGGTACTCAGGAAGTGATATGATTATTAGATGATCCTAATAAATTGAAGTTGGGATTGGTTTCAAAGGTAATTAAATTGATTAAGGTAGGTGGTACTTGGATCATTTCATTTTATTCATTTCAGTTCATTTATGTATTCATGTGATAAATTTTATCACCACTAAGGATGATGGTACTTTTATTTAAAATAAATTGTTTCCTTATAATTAAATGCATGTACTAAATAAATTGTAATCTTCCAAGATGAAATGGTGTGTAGTGGAATGATTTCATTGTCCCTTGATGGATGCAGTAATGATTATATTTATATTAACTATGATAGATAAGACCCTAAAGGGTACAAATAAAATTATGTGAATGTCATATGGTGGCTTAGTGTATGATCCTTAGATATATCCTTATAAGGAATAATGGTTGTTTGTAAATGTTTGGACCGACTAAGACATTGTGTAACTTTAGATACCTTAGATCCTTTGAGATGTTTAAGATTACTATGGTGTAAGTATACCTCCCCCTATAATATGTGATTAACTAGGTGGGTATATCTTGTAGATATTGTTAGATAGGTTGCATGTGAGGAAGGATATAAAATTACATGGGAATCGTATAGGCTTGAGGCCATCTCACTTATGAGATAATGGTATGAGATTTATTATGAGGCCAGTGAGTATATGTGATGACTATGATGGTGTTGAGGAGATATTATTCATTGTTAGTGAAAATCATGGACATGAGTGAATGAAATGGGTTGAGGAACCCATAATTGGTGTCTTGGTAGATATGATACCTATGGGACCCCAATGGGTTCCCTAGACATAAAACCTCCCTAAGAGGGACCATGGAGGAATTGGTAGTGGTGATTGATCATGTAACATTAGAGCCAGAATTGGTTTAGTGAATCGTTTATGGTTGTGATGAGGTTAGTTTATGCACATGAGAGGAAAAAATCATATTTATAAAATAGGATTAGGTAGATGTTTTACCCCCTTATGATACAATGTAAGGGATGATTTGTTTGGGATACACTTTACAATAATATGTATTAAGATACATAGGATTATATGGACTTTCTCTTTAGATCCACCCATTGTTCTAACTAATGTAGAATTGTTATGTTTGGTGGCCTTGTATTTGGCTTCAAATCCTAAAATTGGGATTTCCTTGTACTTAATCCCCAAAATCGGGGTATGTAGATGTGACCCTCCTAGGTGGTCTCTATTCTTGATTTGGATTACCTTAGGCTTTCACATCCAAATTTGGTCAGGGGATTTTTCCCTTCTAGGTGGCCTCTATTCTTGATGTATATTTATATGTACATGATCATTGTAATCATTGACTGAGATTGATATTATTTGATTTCCTATAAAATCATCATACGAATTGGTCATGCACCTAAATTTTTTTGGAATTGTAACACAGTGTGCATAGAGACACTCTATCACTGGTCTAAACACATTCAGATTGACCAAGGAGTTGATATTAAAACATGAGGATTAAAAGTTGTTATGTCTTCAACATTTCATGTTGTATTTATTTATTTATTTATTAATATTATAATTGTACACTTCATTTAATATATATTTATTGGACAATGTTTCTGGTTCCCCATAACATTTTACTCTCACCCTACACAAGTGGCCACGGAACATGGGGTACCTAAAAAGATATCAATGTTCAAAGGATCAGTTAAGGTAGAGGCCTAATATTACAAGACTGAGAAGGGATGTTGTCTGGTATGTGATGAACCTCAAGGATTTTAGTATTTTACCCCATGTGTTTTATTTATTTTTCATATTCTCCATGTGTTATTTGTTCTGTGGGTGATCAGTTACGACATCTCCCAATTCGAATGTGAGACTATGTGGCTATATTATTATTATTGTTCATTTATTATATCATGAATACTTTGTTTTATTGATTCCACTTAATCTAATTATTTTTATTTTTATGGTTATCTATGGATTTTATATTATGTACTCTGATATAGTGGTTTAGTCTCATACTGATAACTCCATATACCCCTGAATCAATTCAACAACATCTATCATATTGTGGGGGGTTCACTTGAGGCCAAATTGTTTCACCAAATTTGTTTTATATGGGAGATATTGTATGGGGACATTAAAAGGTTTTATTATATATTCTCTAATGGATATCAATGAGTGAATCTAAGTTATAATTTTTCTTACTATTTGGATAGATGGTAGACATGTGACATAGGAATGTGTTATAGATTGATGTGGATATCAGTCTACTGAAGCATAAAAACAATTTTTAGTATGAATACATAGTTACTATTGAAATAGTATTATTATTATTGGTTTCTATATTTAAGGTTTTATGGTTTCACCTAGAATGATGCATTTGAGTTTTGAGATATTGAGCTATTGTTGGTTTTCCTCTTGGCCCTTTAGCAAGAGGATGGTGTCCATGTAACATATTTATCATATAAGACTCAAATCACATACATGTACAACTTTTTTGTTGATATAAAGAATGATAAGGGTTAAATTATTTAATATTCCCATAATAACATATATGGTGTTTTAAAATTTATCTTTTTGGTAGAATCCTACTGATCAAAACCAGAATATATTTCTTTTGATGAAAGGTCATGTAGATTCTAGGGATTGATGCTCCTTGATGATGAAATCAATGATTACCCTAACATAAAGGATGTTTGGTGACACTTAGGGGGCCAAAGGGGGAATTATATTCCTATATTATAGGACAATTTTGGGTAGTGAGTGTAATTGATCGTAATGAAAATAGTTTGGGTTTAAAGTGTCATAAAAAAAATGTATATCGTGTTTTAACATATAGAATCATTGTTCTATTATAATCAAATAATGATATGAATATGGTGTAATTATCCCATATCACTATAGTATGATGTAGTTATATAAATATGGATGATATTTTGGTTGTCGATGTGTTGCCTCAAAATGAGACTAGCGGTGAAAATCAGTGCATGTGAGTTGGTTGATGTTTGGAATGTGACTCCTAATGTGTGTGAGAGCCCATGATGGGTTGTTTGGATTGTGATATTTCAAGGGATTTTAGAGACAAGAATTAAGATGTATTATCTGTTATCTATAAACTATGTGATATATGACTTATAGGTTTAGAGGGAGAGACTAATGCATTGAGATGCAGCTCAAGATATTGGTGAACTGCGTATTATAGATGAGCTAATTTTGGACATGTGAGGTAAAAAATGTGAGGTGTTAGATAGATCTCGTGATAGATTTAATGATATGAAATATTTTTAGATTATATGGATTATGAAATAAGTTCTAATGGGGTTTAAATATGTATTTTGTATAGGATATGAAATAAAACTTAAACAAAACGTATTTTTACCAAAAAAAAATTACTGACTCAAAGTCTATTTTCTTGTAAAAAAATTTATTCCCACAAATTATAAATTTTGTTCGTATTGATTTTGACTATAATAATTTGTCTTTAATTACACATATATCAATTTATATATTTTATTTAATACCATAAAATCTTTTACTAACACATAAATATTTTTCTCTATCATATTAATACCAATATTTTTTTACTAAAAAATAAAACAATTATTAGTACTTAGTTTTACAATGAAATGTTTTACAATTAGAAAAAAAAATTTAAATAAATTATTCAATAAAAATTTTATACCAATTATAATATATATATATATATATATCTGTGTGTGTGTGTATAGAAGGATGTATGCATGAATGAATGTATGGGTATATTTATTTCTAAATACCAACTATTTATTTGGTAATAAATATATACATGTCACATTGAATTAAAATAACTGATAAATTAGAATATTATTTGATATTGATGTATATATATACTATGTGTGTTTTTATTTATTTTCTAGTGATATTTGTTTTTGGAACTCAAACATGATCAATTGAAAATGCACCAATGTTTTAAAAATTAATGAGAATTTGTGTGAGTATAGATGCTCTATTATTAATAAATTTGTTTTATTAACATCTATTGTAAAAAAAATATCTATATCCAATAACACATGTTTACCGTAAAAATATTATTATTTCTAATGAATATAAAATACATTTAAAATTATAAATATAAATATTTGTAAATATAAAAAATAGTAAAATATAAATCCTCATATTTTTTGAATCCTCTTATCCACATCATATATGGTTACCCTAAGAAATTAGACTATCTAGTTTAGTTGTTTCATAAATGTTCTTTTTTCAGGATAACACTAAATAATCCTCTCCCCCATATCCCCCACCATCATGGTCACTTGCCTCCCCATCTACCAATCACAGATATATCCAATCTTATCTCCCAAACATCGTGATTTTATCCATAGGATATCATTTCCCCCATGTACCTGATCTCCTACCAGCTTCCGCAACATCTTCCATCAATTATAAAAAAAATTACAAATATAGTACCAATTTTAGGAGCATGAAGATGTGGATCATAATATGGTTCAAATCATTAACCCAATAAATTTATTCTGTCAAATGAAACAATGTTTTTTTATAGAAAATTATTTGGGGATTTATATTAGGATATGTCCTTTCCTCCATTATAACATTATTCCTCTCTATCTATCAGAGATCATTAGATCAATTATTCTATTAGATGAAGGGGTTCAATTGTTGATAATAATTTTAGATTCATTGATCATCATTCATGTTAGAAAAAAAATACATGGTTTCATATCTTCATTTTTTTAATATGACCCAATTTTCAAGTTGTTAATTGTTATTTGGATGCTCCAAAATAGTATTTGAGGTCAAGAAATCTCATATTTGATATAATTTATCAAATGGGATGGCCTATCAAATACAGATTCTTTGATATATTCACAAAACATTGATATTTATAGGAATGTTTCATTCCCTAAATGATAATAATGAAGAGAACATGGTTATTTTTATACCAAAAAATATTGATTTGATGATTTTCAATTATTGTTGTTTTTTTCTTCAAAAGGGATGTGATTTTAAACTATTGAGGATATTAATGAAACATTCTTATGAAAATTGATTCATGTTTTGGAACATTTAATTTTATGTGAGAAGAATGTGATGGGGGCTCTAGTAATAATCATAATAGATTCAAAATGGTTTATTAAGGGGTATTGATGTTTAAATTGTGTTAATCATGTCCATTCGCCCATATAGTATGACTATATGTATGAAATTTATTTATAGAAATTCCACTTTCTATATACGATGCATCAACATCTATTATAAGTTGATGTTTAATTGGAGTTTTCCCTAGATTTGATTCACCAATATGTATTTTCATATTTCTTGATAAGTATTACAAAATATTATATTAATTTAAAATGATTTAGATTTGTTTTATTATGCTTATTAATATTTTCCAGTGTTTTTTATGCACACATTTACGCACTCATGTTCTTAAATTTATAATAATTAGTGAATTATATGTAATTTTTTATAGGGATTGGTTTTTATTAATACAACATCAATTTCATTAGTTTATTCCTATCTTAATTCATTAGGCTCAGGGTTTGATCATATTCATGGGAATTTCTTTTGGTGGTGATAGTTGGGATGAACATTGAAGCACTTCCCTATCATAAAATTTTATCCTACTTCTAAAGTCATCATATATTCTCCCTTAGACAACTAATATTTTTTTTTATTTAACAAATTTCATTTTGTAGTGTGGTTTTACTAACTAGATTTAACTATATTCTGAAGCCTACACATAATGTATGACTCTAATTCTAGATATTGTACTTAAGTCACATAACACATCAGGTTATATTGTAGGTTTAGGTTTCTTTATTATAATTACTTGTTATATTTAATCTCTAGGGATTTTGAAAATTTTTACTCGATGTTTTGAAATATAATACACTACACAAAAGTTTTATACTTGTGTTATTGTGATTATTAGTATTTTTTTCTGATCCAATGAACATTCAATTAAAACATATTTGTACACACACAAGAATCAATATTCAATGCACAAAATTATTTTGTATAATTTTTTTTTAGAATGATATGTTTAAATTTTTAAATTATCCAATTCTTTAGTTAATATTGTTGAGAAATCATTGTGTTCATGGTATAATTAACTTCATGGAAAATGGTTTTTCTAATACAGGTTATACTAAACTTAGAATAATTGTCTTATAATAATAACTTTTTTTTGAAGTCTTCCTCTATTTTAAATGATACAATTAATTTTTATTATTTCATCTCCATCTACATAAATTTTCCCCTGTGGGTTTTGGAGGAAATTCTACTCAATTTTGTACAAAAAATCACAGTTCATATGTGACTTAAATTGTTAGATGTTTCACTTTTCTTATATGTTTTATCATGATATACTTTATATTCATTTTTTATTGTCTTTTGCACATAATTTCATTAAGACATACATTTTTTTAATATTTTTTTATGTTATTATGAATTATTATACACTATTAACTTGTTTTAGACTTATTATTTTCCACAATCCATATGTATTTTTATGAAAATAATGTAATGGTCATAATTTTTATACTGTCATGATCCTGAAAATTTTGCATTATCTTCTTAATCTTATTTGATATAATTCAATATGAATATATTAATTAGTGTGATTGATTATGCCGTGAAACATATATGGAAAAGACCCATTTCTTATGAAACAGTTAATCATAATTTTGTTTACTATGTTTGATGTTTTATGAACGATGTGAAATGTAAATTAGTTTAATAAACATGTTTGAAAAGAATTTTAAATATTAATATTTGAAATGTCATTTTATTTTATTGGTGTCTACTCTACTATAATTTTATTTTATACATATCTTATTTTTGACAGAATGAGATTTGGGGTGATCTACTTCTATCCCGAAGTGAAAGTATGCTAATCTAATTACATTATTGGGGATGATCACATGTTCGAGACACATGCACTCAAAATTGGGGACAAACCACTTCATGATTCCAATGTAGGCCTAATGTTGATGAGATTCTTCGTGGCATCTATGTAATGAATGAGTGAGTAATGTTATATTTTGGATCGAGATTCCACTCAATAGTGCTACAATCAGGGGGGACACATGGCCTCATGTTCTTCTCTCCAAATTGAAGAGGCTTCCAATTAATAGTGTGGGCCTAGGTTAGTCTTTTATTAGACTATTCCTTCAATACCAAGGTTTATCACAATGGATTAAACAATACACAAATGTCAAAAGCATTAAACCGTACATACAATATGTTAATAGTGGTATTATGATAAATAATACATTCCATAAGTCATATCATATATAAAATGATTCTATATGACATATGTCTCTAAGAGAACAAACAAAACATGTATACATAGAATTGTGATATAAATATAATAAAATCAATAAAGGGAAAAATATCTAGTAAGAATCGTGAGCATCTGCTATGTCCCATTCCCCCCTCCTCTAATGCAGCCATCAAGTACCTATATTAGGTCACATTCCATCATCAACAACTATAATCGTATAGTCTTTTAAGTCCCCAAAGGTATACCAAACATGGTATGCAATCTAATTCATGTAGGAAACCCCCCATGTTTTTTATGATTAGTTAGTTAATGTATACTAGGAAATGTGTAGTATGTAATGTTGTTAGAAATAAAGTACTCAAGAGTAAACATCATATAATTACATGTTCTCATTTAATATCCAATTCAATTAATAATATCCATTATATTGATATGTTTAGGAAACTAGAATAATTCTCATCAATCCTCTTAAGAACATATTACCAAGGAGGCGTACATGAGCCATCCACAATGGTATTAGTCGATATAGAAAACAAACTTATGCTTTTCCTTGGTGGATGTGTCATAAGAATCACATAATTATATATTAAATTTAATAAATTATCCCATACTTGATAGTTCTTATTTAGAATTCAATTATCACTCACTCCAAGAGTAATATCAACCAACACCATACAATCCCATCCAAGGATAACCTCTCGAGAACCAATGTATCTCCTTAGGTGTGGTATAATGTATCTTCCAATTGATTCCATCTTTGATAGTCCAGTAAGGGGGCTCGAGTATCACCCATGGATTAGTAGATCATATTACCTAGGAATCCATCCATTGAATTATCATATGATTCCATGTATCTCTTGACATATAAGAAAAGACTCGGAGTCCATCCTTATTAGTATAATATGATGTCCATGTATCACTCAGGAATTATCATGGACCTTTCCAATAGAGTCTGTCCATGGAATTCATCATTATATTCATATATCACCAATGGAATAATAAAGCTTCAAGATAATTGAGACTGTCTAAAGAAATCTAATATAATTTTACGTGTGACCCAAGGCACATAACAATTTAATTAATTTGGAACCACATAAAAAATTCCAATTATACATGTTATGATAAAAACTACGAATATTCAATTTCAAAATCACATCAAGAGGTGACTGAATAAAAGAAAAAAATTATAATTATTTCCATTCAAATACTCATTAGGGTAATTAAACAATTAAAAATATTTACATGGCTAAAATGATATTACAAGGAATAGACTCCACTTATCTCATATGAGAATATAAATATTAAGAGAAATTCATTCTTTATTAATATTATATGAAATAGTCTATCTTTAAATTTCCAAGAAAAATATAATGTATCAATCCATTACATGGAAAGGGAAAGGGTCGTTTTTATACATCATTTCCCGTTATTCATTAAAACTATCATTCATAATAAAAATCAATTCATCATTTTATTTATAATTCTTTTCATCCATTTAAAACTCGTGACATTGAAAGGGACACCTAAAATGTACCTAAGAGACAAAATCCACTCATAATGGATTAGTTCATATTCAATACACATAATTTTAGTTTCGTTTCATCATATTAAACCTACAACAAACATTAAAAATTATCCTTATTTAACTTGTACATTCTGTGATTTGAAAAGATTCAATTTAAATTTATGTTGCTTCCCAAAAATTGGACTTGCGGAACAAAAACATATATAAACAATATGACTTAAAGAATATGGAACGATAATATATATCATTGGTCCATAGTTGATACCTCATCTAGTATCATCTGCTAATTTGACTCCAATTAGGAGAAAATTAATGAACAGACTAAGAACCTAATAATTGGGAAAATAAACATGCACCTAAATAACACATATAATATATAGATGAATGGAGAATGGCTAAAAAAGAAATCATGTTCATATTGTTATGGCTCCAACAACATGAACAACCTTCTATTTGGAGTCCATATTGAGATGATAATACAAATACAAGATTAGGATTCAATGGGAGATATCCAAGAGTTTTATTGCAATGTTGTAGGAAGAATAACATATTTTTTTGTGTAATAATGATTTTATTTTAATTTTAAATAATTATAATTTACAAATTTTAAGGGGTAACATTGTTTAGGTGCACGGTATGGAAAAATGTGCACCAATCATAATGGGTATCTGTAGGCAAGGTGACTCGCATGGTTTACCTGTATGGATTGATTAACCATGTGAAAACTGTTTGAAAATATACTATAAAGATTGATGAGCTGGTAGTATGGTTGTGAAAGCCTAATTGCAAGATATTTATAAAACTGTGCGGCCAATATCTTCACTTTTAACAAGCCTCATTTGGATTGTTAATATTTGTGACATGTCATACATGATTTCAACCAATTGTGTTATAGGTC
The DNA here is from genome assembly GCA_963277665.1 of Viscum album. Classification (NCBI taxonomy): domain Eukaryota; kingdom Viridiplantae; phylum Streptophyta; class Magnoliopsida; order Santalales; family Viscaceae; genus Viscum; species Viscum album. Next base: position 1,569,747,335 of record OY728137.1, read on the forward strand.
ATTTTCACCCCAACCCTCCTGTTTCTGGCTCTGATCTAGCCATTGACACCACCTAATCCTCCATGACATCAATGAGAATCTACATAAGGGCAAATTTAAACATTTAAACTGATAAATTATAGAAAATAAAATATTCATACCTCAATGAAGAACTTGATTCATACAATATTTACCCTTATAGAAATTTGTCCCTACATTACCTTCTCAATCATGGTCAAGCATGCCTGATAATAACACTGAACACTACGATTGTACATTAGAATCCCACCCCTAGGTCTCAACTTGTTCTCATTTTTTCTTCCATGTAACTTGTACCAAAGGAGAGGACCAACAATTGAAAATGTTCATTCTATGATCCAAAATATGTGATGGATACTCCTTAAAGGATGAATCTGCATGAATCTCAACCTCCTTGGGATATATGGGTCCAAATAGAAGTGTCATAACTGAGTATCATGGATGATTCCATGCATGGATTGATACCTTTGAGGTAACTGCAGGTGATAGGCTTCCTTCCTGACTCTCTCTAGAATCTGAAATGGCCCGACATACCATGGAGAAAGATTGCCCTATCACCTAACTCTCTTGAGTCCCATAGTCATTGAAACATGTATGAAAACCTCATCCCCAACCTCAAACTATAAATTTCATCTAATGTGATTGAAGTATGATTTATGAAAATACTATTCAATAGACATCCACTTTGGAATTAATTGAACATGCTCTGTGGTATCTTGTAAAAGATGAGGTCCAAGCCTTTCTACCTATCCATCCTCTAACCAAAACAGGGTTGATTGATATTGCGTACCATACGAATCCTTACAAGGCTCCATCTGAATAGTATTCTAAATGATATTGATGTATGATAATTCAACCAGGGGTATATGCTTCTCTTAAAAGACCCAAAAATATATGATGCATGCTCGTATCTTGTCATTAATCACCAAAATCATGTACTCTAACTAGCCATCAATCTGGGTGTGGTATAGCATGCTCAGAAGCACCTGGGTACCTAACACCCGTTGTAGTATTTTCTAAATCTAAGAAGTAAACTAGACACCCCTATATGAAACAATATGGTACAAGAACCTATGAATCAAGACTTCTCATAGATTTACAACCATCAATGATCACTCACCTTAATTAATTCCTTGATAAGAAATAAATGTGAAACTTTCATGATCCTATCAAAAAAACCCATACCACATAATTACCTCAAGGTGACCTTAGTAAACCTGTCACCAAATCCATAGTGGTGTCATTAAATTTAAACTTGGGAATGGGTAGCAACTCTAAATGTTTTTCTGGTCACTGGTTTTCTTCCTTCACCTGTAGAAATGTGGAACACCTCATGAAAAAACAAGCAACATCTCTTTTCATACCTAAACACCAGTACTGTTGATGAAAATACTAATACAACTTGCTGATTCTATGGTACACTTCCCATGATTAGGAATGAAAATCTCACATCAGCTCCTCACGCATGTTTGAAGAGACCCATATAAGACCATGTAATAGATGGATCTCATCTTCACCTATGGTCCATCTAGGAGGAGGGTCCTCATCCGCCACACTATCCCATAGTAATATTCCACATGAGACTAATAGCTGTAGCATTTTCACTCTATCTATAATGTTAATGGTAATCTGTAAGGATGATAGAGAGGTGTACCCCTAACTGTTATTCACCGCCAATTGTGTCCCCAAGAACAAATCCAGAATCTGTCACTTGCTACTAGCTTGCTGAACTACCTCTATCTGAGTCCTCCTACTCAGTGGATCGACAAATCTATTTCCTTTATGAAGTCTGTAGGAAAGGTCAAAGTTAAAATAATGAAGGTATTTCAGCAATCTCAGCTACCTTGTATTTAGGTCAGGCTGTGTAAATATTTTTTTGAGGATTTTGTTATCATTGTACACCATAAAATGCTCTCCATGAAAGTAATTCCCCCCAAAAAATAATTCATGAACAACTGTTACTAATTCAAGATCATGTGATAGGAAATTCCACTTATGTGGCCTCAATTGTAAAGTCTTATACACCATGGCTCGATCACCCTCTATAAGAATAATTCTGAGCCCAATACCTGAGGCATCATAGTACATAGTGTAACTCATACTAGGATCTAGAAAATTTAGTATTGACAATGAACTCAATCTCCCAATAAGATCCTAAAAGGCCTCCTTGTAAGAATCTATCCAGACATACTTCATGCCCTTATTAGTCTAGCCCACAAATTGAACTCCTAAACATGAGAAGTCTAGTGTGAAATTCCTGTAGTAACCATCAAGACCAAAGAATCATTTTACCATAAAGTTTTTCTTGGGTTTATCCCATGAAACTAAATCACCTCCCTTCTATAGGTCTACTAATAGTCCTTTCTATATTAATATTTTACCCTAGGATGTGAATCTAATCGATCCAAAAGTGGCACTTTGTGATCACAAAATATAACTAGTTCTGTTTTAGTGTATTCAATATGCTATCAAGATGGGTGGAATGGTCTTTTCGATTATGATAATAAACCACGATATCATCCATGAAAACCACCACATATGAATTAAGGTAAATATTGAACACATGATTCATTAGTTCCAAGAAGACTACTAGAGCATTCCTAAGACCAAATAACATAAAAAATACTCTTAGAGACCACACATGCTATGAAATGTTCCGCAAGGTATGTTTGATTGTCTAACATGCACTTTATGATATGTAAATCTAATAGAAATCTTTAGGATCACCCGATATACTCAAAGCTAGTTAAATTGATCATCTATATGCCGAAAGGGATATCAGTTGATAACGATTTACTTATTAAATTCTTAATAATCTATGCATTGATTATGGGTTCCATATACCTTTTTATCGAAAACTACTGGAAAACCACATGGAGAAGTAAAACATATAATGACACCCATTGCCCATAAATCAACTAGATACCTCTTGAGCTCTTTAATCCTTGTTGTTTGCATCATCTATGGTGGAATGTACACTAGTATAGCTCCTCGAAGTATCTCAGTAGTGAACTCTACCTCTCTAACTGAAGGAAATCATGATAAGTCATTCTGGAAAACGTCCCAAAAAATGGTCAACCACAATAGGAATAAAAATATGATATATTCACTGATTATCCAGATATAAATTCATAATCTGAGATGTGATCCCACATAGACCATGATGATTGGGTCTAGAGTGGATCTCATGGACATCCCATTCAACATTTTGAATATACTCTCCTCCCTCGAGTGAAGTGAAACACACCCTACATCGATAGAAATCAATAAACAAAATAAGGGGAACAAACCAATAAATCCCAGGAATGATACAAAATCCATTCCCCTCAAGGAAAATGTGGTTGCATATGATGTGAACCCCACCAATCTCAAGGGGAAACATCATGGACTGACATAAAACCCCTATTCTAATACCCAATAGAGTGTCTAGCATCATAACACCATAAAAATTATAAACACATAGCCTTAGTCTTTCTATAACGTGCATATATATAACGCTATGACAATCCCCTGTAAAGAAAAGTGAATAAGAAAATGTGGAGTATAGTAGAATAGTAGCTAATACAATAGAAGGTATAGTATCCCAATACTCATGGAACTATTGAAAATACATATTCATATCTTTCTTAATAGACCTATGACACTACCTAGCTACCATGAGCCAATCTACCCTACTATCACTATAAAACTAGGGTCCGAATCCAATATACATGAACCCCACCTCAGCCAGACCACCCATGTGTACTCTATATCCCTACCTGATAAGAAGCTGATACCCTCTTCCAAAACATCTAGTCGATGCAAAACCTATCTCACTAGCTGCTAGTGGAAATGTTCTTTATAAGAATTATATATGGACAAACGTTCAACACAATCAGCACTCAAGTGGGTCTCTCATATACTTTTTCCTTGTATATCCCAGCACACCGCACTAGTAACACCACACCTCACTAACATGATGATCTATTCTAACTACTAATTACACAATATAGAAGCTCTAGTTGAGTATTCAAACTACCAGTAGATGCATCACCAGATCAAGATGCCAAACAGCCCTGGATTGCACCCATAGCGCATCTCAGGATATGGTATGCTATAAGACACAAATTCACTATTCATGAAATGGTAGTCAGTTGAAATAAATTCAACTGTGATTAGATTTAATACCTAATGCCATCCTCAAATCTCGTAGTTCTATATAGCTCTTCACCAATCAAAATAGGTGAAATGTGATGGAGATTTGTAAAATGGGCCTAGTAATCCCTAACTAAAAGCATGTCCTTCTCTAGTTGAAAAACCAATTAGGATGTATCAAACCTCAACATCTTTAGGTATAAATACTCAAATAATGTTGTATGAATAAAAACCAACTGCATATCCCGATGATAATCTATATGAGTGATAACATCTCACCATATATCGAAAAAATCCCACATCATATATAATGGGATCTTTACCCTCCTCACAATAGTCAACTCTAAAAGCTCGAAGATAGATATCATGGCCTCTAGCCATGAATCAGCATCATGAATTCCTCAATCAAACAAAAACATGGTTGTATTATACTGTTGATACTCATGTGTCAACTCTACCATAGTCGGGGAATTTTCGTAGAGCTCCCTGAAAATTCTTCATGAGACACAGGTACCCATCATGGGATTATGCATGTTCACATGTGTTTGGTATAACTGTTTGTTCCACAGCTGACACAACTAGAGGATATACTGGATCCCATTTCCTAGCACCTTCGGAGTATGATCGTCACCACCCTTTTGGCATATGACTTTAGGATGTCATTGTGGTATTCATATGAAATGAGAAAAACAAGCCTTAGTTTAGATCATTATCAAGGGAACAGATCAAAATCACAGATATTTATACTGGATAGGTATAATCATTCATATACAAGAACACACCTTTTTGCATGCTCCATGATTCATACCTGGGAAATGTACAAATCTGGTATAAGTAATATACACTACACCTATCCCACTACTATGTTCATTTTTGGTCATGTTCTCTTCCTTAAGAAACTCATGTTTTGACTTAAATTGAATTCACATTTTCTTTTTAACATTTATATCCCATTTAATTTATATATATTAAAACAAATAGGTCTCCAAATTCTGATCCACGTGGACCCATAATCCTTAGGAGCCAAAGCATTGCATCCACCAAATTCCAACAATAGCGTATTCCGAAATACATATCAAAGAGCAACGATATATATCACTAGACATATCACAACAACATGAAACTAATAATTTATCCAAAATGGATTGGAATAACATATGAAATTTGATTATAATGAGTTCTTATATGATTTTTGATAGGTAATAACATCATATCATCACGTTGCAACAGAATAAAACCCATAATCATATCAATAATAAAATCACTACTCAAGCTTATCACCTATCGATGGAAAAAAGTCAACTGTAATAGTCCACATCAAGAAAACAATAATTTAATTTGATGTAATTAGGATTTTTCTTACACCCGAGCTAGCTACTCTTGGTCACAGTTCAATTCCAAACTCTTTTTCTTTCAAATCTATCTCAAATGTCACAAAAAAATAATGAAAATAAGGAAATAACCCATTTTATAACACATTGTAACATCATATACCAAGATTACACTCGAAAGATCCCCTAGCATGGTGGTTCGCATGGAATGAATCCCTACTCCCCAAACACCAAAGGGTTCTAAATATTAGTGAGGGTCTTGGCGATTCTGTGGTATGACTATGCCTTTCAATACAATAGTCTAACACAATCGATTCAATTACATACAAGTTTCAAAAGAAGTAAACCATACAGAAAATTGGTAAATAGTGGATGAATACTAAATAATAAATATAAGTATTCATCAAATATAACAAAGGTCATTAAATATTATATATCTGTAATAAAATTACAAAATCATGTATACAAATAAGATTTACTATATATATATATTACCAAATAACAAAAGGCCAAAAATATCCATCTTGAAAATTGTGCCTTAACTCTATCCCATGCTCCCTTGCTCATAAGCAGCGATCAAGTACCATTAGTAGGGATCATTCTATGATCAACACCATCAATACTATTGACCTTTTCGGTCCCCAGTACTGTGAATAACAGGGTGTAAGATGTAATCCCACTAGTAAACCACCCATGGGTTTTGTCAACCAATCAGTGAATATATATAATGGATAGTTCACAATAAGTAAAGAGGTATTCAAGGAATTACTCAAGAGTAAACATCATATAAGTAAAGCTTCTAATTTAATATCAAATTCTTTTAATCAAATTAAATTAATCAAATTAATTTAATTTATAACTTTATGAACCTGGAAAAAATTACAGCATTCCCTGAAATCACATTTATCCAATAATTTCTATATTGGTCATCCAAAATGTTAGATGTCAAAAAGAAACCCATATTGTGCATTGGCTTGTAAGACACATCTTAAGGGTCGCTTAATATTTTTTTTAAATTTATAATCCAATACTCTCCTAGAAATTCTGTATTTGGAATTCATGTATCACATTAAGTGTAATATCAACCATTACCTTAGATGAAAATATAAGTCGAACCTATCAGGAGTTGAGGTATCGATAAAGGTGTTGTATAATGTATCTACCAATCAAGTTCATCCTCAGAGGTCCCCTAAGGGAGCCAGATTATAACCCATGACATAAAAAATCAATTTCCCTCTATGTCCATCCATGAAATTCTAATATGAATCCATGTATTACTCAGTATATAATTCAATCCTCATATTCATTCATGGAATTCATCTATGGAGTCCAAGTTTAATTCCATAATTTTCAAGGTCAAGGCCAACTTATTCCATCCATGTAATTCATCATTGAATACAAGTATATTCTAAGGTGTAATCAAGGTTTATGCTGATTTATTCCATCTATGGAAATATAATATGAATCTACATGTCACCCATAGAACATAACCATTTAATCAATTAGATATCCTTTAAATAATTTTTATTACATGTTTCAAGGTCAATACCTTCAACATTCTATTTCAAACTCACCTTAAGAAGTAACAAAATCCAAGTACAAGCTTAAACTGTTTTCCTATTAAAAACTAACATGGGATATTTCACATCAACCAGATTCTCAATCCGAAAAACATATTACTCATAATATAATCAACTTATCTCACATGAGAAGATAAATATTAAGAGTAATTCCTTCTTAATCAAGAATACATGTCATTTCCTCTCGTTAAATCCCATAAGCTATTAAATATATCAACCCATTTCATTATAAAAGAATGGGTCATGTTCAGTCACCCCTAACCATTATTAATTTCAATTACCATTCATAAAATAGATTAACTCATCATTTGATTTATAATTCAATTCATCCATTTGGAAACCATGTCAAGGAAAATGCATGTCGTAAATCCATTGAAGGGATAAAATACACATCTTGAGGCTTAGTTCATTATTCAACACACCAGACTATGGTTCAATTTCATGTTATTAAACCTATAAAAACCTAAAAAATCATATTTAAATATCTTGGACATGCATAGAAATTCTATGATTCAATTTCAAATTAAGCGGATGCTCTAAAATTGGGCGCATGGCACAAAAACATATATAAATAGCCTGACATTATGAAAATGGAATGGTAAAACCTACCATTGGTCCCTAGATGTTATGTCTTCCGATATCAGCACTAGATTTGGCTCCAATGGGGAGAAAATTGAATAATGGATGAAGAACCTAATAATAGGGAAAATAAACTTCACCGAGATATCACATCATATATATAGAAGAATGGATTTTAGATAAAAATGGATTGAGAATAGTTATATATTCCACATGACAAAGGACCTTTGATTCAGAATTTGGATGGAGAAGATACGAATCTTAGACTTATAAGGGAGATCTCCATGTGTCTTCTTACTACGCATGAGGAATAAGAACCAAATATTAGGTCTTAAATTGAGATTAATTTGAATACAAATTAAAAAATTTTATAAAATTTAAATTTTATCATGTTTTATGCCCATAGATTAACAAACAGTGTGCCAATCATTCATGACTATCTGTATGTATGGAGAACCTAAAGGATTTTCCCTCACTGTTTGACTAACCTTGTTCAAACCATGCCAAACACCACTTTCAAGATGTTAGAGTTGACCAAATGCCTATGAAACCTGAGTCACATTTTTTTGAACCCATATGGAAAATATATACTCCATTCCCAAGTCTCTCATTGGTTGTTAAACTATGTAGTTTTCCCCAAATGGTTTCAACTAATAGTGTGCCAAGTCAAATTAAAGAATATTTTTATGTTACAGGATATGAACAGTCCATGGACACTCTAAAAAACACTATGAACCCACCATGAACTCACATTAGACCATATTTATACATTTAATCTAATAATTTATATAAAATATTCAATTTCAATCTCAAATAAGAACAATGTTCTTACAGGTAAATTGCATGTGTGGACTCGACCACTAGTTTAAACCCTAATAGTGATATCATATTTTGGATGATATTTTATGGAATTACATGTAAAATCTATTAGAGTTTGATTTTTTTTAAATAAATATGTAAAATATTTCAGGGAGTTTCAATGTCTTTTCTTATAGTTTGAACTTTTTTAAAATTATGTTTGACTGCATTTTTTCAATAAATTTTTCATTTGAATTGATTTTCAAAAAAAATAATTGTATATTTAAAATATAGTAATATAATAAATATATTATATATAATTATAATATTCAGAATATTAAAAAAATGATGGGTAAAATTATATGAATATCAAAATAAAATAATTCATTTATTATCTGATTTGAAAATAGATAATAATTTTTTATATTTCATATAAATATCGATAATAGATATCCCCTAGGGAATAATTAATTCTCATAGGGTTACCGAATTTATCAATTTAAAACACAAAACAAACAAACCACTATTCTACATTATATTATAGTAATTGAAAGTCCTTTTTAGATCTCATCATGATATTGTAGGAGAGAATAATGATTTAATAAAATGAACCTAATATGTTTAATTGAAAGAACATAAAATAATTTATTAAAATAATAGTGGATTATTATGTTAGATTAAAAAAATCATGCATGGAAGTTGAAAATCTAGATTAAAGATTAATTAGTTAATAATATAATTAAATAGTTATCATATGGTGTTATAATTGAGTTTATTTGAATCCAATGGTCATGGTAGAAAACTATAAGGTCACTGATGTTCCCTTTCCACAATTTTCATGTTAGTTTAGTTTTTCTTTAACCTAGTAACTCAAGACCATAGTTAAACATAGCATAATTTCCACCCAATGTTCATGGTTAACATTTTTCACTAGTCAATTCGTTTAATATTTCACCCCTCACCAATCACACAGTGTTTATGAATGATAAAGGATAAAACATATTCAAAAAATTATGGTTTCACAAAAGACCCAAATGAATTGCATTAAAAATCAAAATACATTTAAATAATAAATACCCCTTTAAAATATGTTCTTCTCACAAAGAATACCCCATAATGTTGGTCATGAGGGGTTAGGAAAATTAATATCACAATTAATTTATCATGACATCAATGGTTCTTTATCCTTATGGTGACGACTCCTTGAATAAATGAATGGAGTTGTGCCATGGCCTCTTAGATATAGATTTACCTAAGGACTGAGTTATATTCATTTTCATTTAGTAAGGGTCAAATAAATTTCCTTGTTGGGTAATTTGTAATAATATAGGTCATTATTTTACAACGCATATAATATGCTAGATTTTGGTTCATTATAAAAATAACACATCTTATAGTGATTACACGATGTGTAAATTTTTCACCATGTGTATCAATTTAATGACATATGGGCTTTATGTGTCAACATCACATGTGTTATAATGTGACACATATGTGTCACACCATAAAACACGTAAATATTACTGAAAAATTATATCCTCCACTTCATGATGTGTATTACTTTCTTAACTTGTACTGGTTTATGAAAATTAATGATTACATGATATAAATAAAGCCACTTTTCAGATATTGAAGTCTTTTTTTTAATGGTTCATTTTTTTTCTTCCATGTATGTTTCCAATAAACAATCATATTTTTAATAAACAATATATTTGATAAAATTCAATGTTATTGTAGTATCGTTTACTCACCATTAATATTTTTTTCTAAATAACAAGAAAAAAACATTGGATACATATACATGAATTAAAAATTAAATTATCTAAATAACTACAATTTAATACTAAAAAAATATCAAATAATTGATCTTTTAAAACCCCCCACAAATTAAATCATACATACCCTCAATGGTGGAATCTCAACATACTACAATGGATTATTACTCTAACTATTTTTAATTTCAATTTAAAAAATTGATAATTGGAATTATAAAATGTTCAATCATCACATGTAGAAAATGTATTAAATCCTCATTTCTCAATGAACAAAAATCAATAGGGATTTGATCCATGGAAATGATGGGATAATATTATAGTTTCTAGTAATTATTAATTCTATCAAGGTTACCTAATTTTGATGTTTACAACATGAAAAAAACCACAAAACAATAGGGTTTTATTCAAAGTTCAATTCTAAAGTCAAACCCATCAGGATAGTGTGGGATAAAATACTTATTAAAAAAAATAAGCCTAAGATATTTTATGGAAGAAACCAAATATAGTTTTGTTGAAAGAAATGTGATGATTGATATAGATTTTATGAAAATATATAAACATTCTCTGTAATTGAAAATATGTGATTATGGTTTATTGGGGAACAATATAATTAAATATCAATCCTATGGGTTTGGAAGTATGTTTTTTCGATTCAAGGGGTCATGGTAGACAACACAAAATCATTTATGTTTTATTCTTAGAATAGTCATGATACATTATGCCTTCGTTTTCCACATAATGTGGAACCATATTTAAAACTTGTATAAATTCTATCTAATTTAAATGGTGAGGACCATTCTCTAGTTAATGCATAGAAAATTTCACAACCTCACTGATCATGCAATGGTAATAAATGATAAATAGAATAAGATATCTGAAAAATGTAGGTTATAGTAAAAGACCCAAATTAATTTTATTAAAAACATAGTTTAAATAAAAAATCCCCATTTATTCATAATATTTTATACAATTTATATCCCCTCATGCAATCAATGAGGGGGTAATAAAACAATGATCCTAATTAACACGTCATGACAAAATTTTCCCTTGATCCTAGTAGTGACGGATCCTAAAATGAAAGAATGGAGTGGTACCCTGTACTCTTATATATAGACATCCCTGGGATCTAGTAGCATTAAATTTCATTTGGACGGGTCAAATAGTGGTAATAGGTGGGTCTCAGGTCATAAAACATTTCATTTTTTTGATTATATGTTGAATCTCGATGATTATTTCCCGTCGTGAACTTAACACATCATTTATTGATAACACGACCTGTAAATCATTCACATTGGGTATCAATTTCATGACATGTGATATTTTTGGGTCATCATAACAAGATTCATATAATCAAACACATTTTTTACACTCTGAAAAGTGCCACCATCAAATAAAGATTATTTTTTCTACATCAAGACATGTATTAAATTAATGACATGCACTAATCCATGACATGTAAGAATTACAAGATGTGTAGAATAATTTCTCCACTCTGAAAAACTCTTTTCTGCATTATTTGTTCTATTATATTCCCTAGACGTGCTCTATAGTCAATGAAATATATGAAAAAAATTATTTTTACGGAATTTTTCATTATTTTAGCTCCGTCTACATAGATTTCATAATTTTTTGCATTCTATAATATGTCAGAAAAATATCAGGGGAATAAACATGCATCAATTTTTAAATAATCAAAATAATTAAACATTAGTATTAAAAATTTATTTAATAAGTTCACTTCTCATTTAAAATATTATTAATATAGTATTCTATCATATTAATCTATTTACAATTTTTTTATCAACAAACATATTATCAATTAGTTTTAGTAAAATTTTAATGGATCTATTTTATTTATTGCAATAAAATATAGTGACATAGTTTTCATCACCAATTTTGTGTTAGATATATCAATTTTTGTAAAATGCATTACCAAAATAAAATTTAATTTTACCAATATATAAGCCCATTTTGGAAAGAGTTTCATATTTTTTCATTTGCCTCGGACTTTAATGGTGTCAAAAACATGAGGTGATTTGGTGTTGAAGCCTAGTATTAGAGGGCAGGATCAATAAGATTACTAATCATGTTGTGTTTGGGTATAGAATACAAGGATATTTCAAACCAGGATCCTAGTATATTAAATATAGGATGATTACAGTTTTGGAATACATGCTTAGTTATATAATGAAACAACATGGATGTAGATCATGTAATAGGTCATGGCATAGAGTAGATTCTAAATTCAACTCAGAAGTGTCAAGGGTTATAAAGATGTTTGTGTCAAAAAAATAGCGGGAAATGGTATGTTATATAGGAATCTGAGAATACATATGACAATCTTTGAATCATGTGACCATGAGTCTAGTTATGTTATTGGGTGGTATAAGAGAATTAAACCATTGGTTTTAGATTATATCAAGATATTAAACAGTGGTTTTGTGTGGTGTCATTGAATTATTATTATTTGGGGGATTGTATCTGATCAAATGACCAATTTCATGGATGATGTGCTAGTAGGGTTGGTGTCTTGGCGTGTTTGTGAGAATGAGGATATTTTCATCTCTTATGAAGATGGCATGGTGAATGGTTTATTTTCAGGATAAAATAGTTGACATGTATGGCTCGGGAGGAGTGACACACATACGACGTGGAACTATTTGAGGTTATCCTTGAGGAATAGTAAAAGGGCCTCTATATGGTAGGGATTGAACCCTAGGAAGTTATAGGGCGTGTCTCATATTTTGGTTTACTTTCAACACATTTTTAGGGCATCATTTCAATAATATAGAAATGGGATATGAGTGATTCTTTGTGTTGGTTCCCGGGTATAAGAAGTATAGTCTCATTTAGCCATTAAATATGGAAATAGACAATGTCTGGCCTTTGGAGGTATGAATAAACTTGGTAGGGACATGAGTGTAGTGAGAGTAGTGATTAGATGATATTGTTGTTTTATTGGTAAATATATATACCCACTTTATCATGTTCCTTGTTAAATACTATATTTTTATATTCTAGTGTAGTATTGGATATATATTTTTCATTGGTATCAAGCTCAATATGGTTTTCATATATCCTTGTGTTAGTTTGATCATAGATGTGTTAGTTCTTATATTGATTTAATGATTGCTGATGTGAGTGTTCAAGTGTCTAATAGGTTAATTATATCAAGAGATTTTATTTTACATTATTTTTGGTGTCTATACAATCTTTCGATTCCTTCTAATGAAATTTATCATCCCGATTGGAGAATATAATACTGCATTAGCAGGGGTAGTCAATCATTATTTTTGAAAATTTAGATAGAGGAGGACCAAATGACATTATTTAATTATATTTGGTGTTTTGATATAGAAACCATGCTGATTTGATTATTATACTATATGAATTTTATTTTAGTGGGTGATTTTAGTAGTGTCGATTATCATAGATCGGAATCAACCATTATGAGTTGAGTATTGTGGTGAGGACTGATATAATCATGGGAATGATTCTATTAATGGAATTATCATGTTTTTGAAATTTGGGAATATGTAAGATTGATCTTAGTGTTTCAATGGTGGTGATGAGTGGTGGATCCTTTTTTTTAAATTGTGCATCATGCTTGGATTTATAAAAAAAATTCTTATTCTATATTCCAGGATAGAACGTGGTGAATTGAGTTGAAATTAATTACCATGAAAGGAAAATAGTAATTTTTAACATCACTAAGAGTTATCCAGGTTGAAATTTATTAAGTTGGGGAGTTTATAAAACCAAAATCCTTTCTGGTTTGTTAATGGAATAATAAATTTTAATTTTTGGAATTTTTGTTTAGGGGTTATTTTTTAAATATTGTTTCAAATTTTAATATTGAGAGTTAAAGAATCTCACGTTGATGTTTTTTGATATATGTTGTTGTCTAAGTGGTTAATTGGGTTCTTTGGTGAGTATTTGGATCATTGGGTAAAACTTTTGTTGTTTTGGAAGAATTTTTTCTATCTTTACTGGTTTGATGTGTACTATTTAGAGGAAACAGGGTAGCACCCTAAACATGGGGAGGTTTCCCAATATTTTTATAATGTGAAACATTGGATGTAAAGGTTAAAAATGGATGATGTTTAATCATTCATCATATAGTGTAAATTATGTTGGTTTAGTTTGTCTTATGGCATGTTTCATGGTAGGCACATGGTTGGAGATAATCCATTCAAAAGCTACATTTTTTTCTTAGAGGCACTCTATATAGCTAGTACATAGTTTGGTAAATTTTCTGACAAAACCCTATAATCTATATTTCCATGGAAAATTAAATCCACATGGTTGGTTAACTATTTGTATAATCATGCTTCCAATCCATGTTTCATGCTGATTTTTATTATGAAGTGATTAATTACCACTTTTGCTATAAGATTTTTTAAACTCTAATCCCTATGTTCTCCTCCCCATCATGATAACAAGGTTGTTGAAACCTCATTTTTTACTACTTTATTCCCCCATAGAGAGTTTTTTGGTGTAAACTTTTGGTTATTGGAGGTATTTTATTCCTCATATTTCTATTTTTATTCATTCCTCTATGTATCCACCGATATCAGACAACACCAGTAATTTATTTGAGAGAATATTCCACTAGATCATAGTGGAATCATGTCATCTCAATCTAGATTCCATGTTTACAGGGGAGATGATATCCTATGATGAGATTTTTATGCATTTCCATGTCATTTTGATGAAGGTATTTTTCGTTTTTGTAATGATTTTTCCATGGGCCTTCTCAGTATGGGTGGTTTCAATTACAATGCAGAAGGTGACCCATAGATTAGAAAGTGATGTGGGACTAAGAAGAGTCTATGAAGAGATGGAAATTCATTGTTTTGAATGGAATGACATTAATTGGGGTTGGTGGTACCATTGATGATTCCCTTTCAGTTAATTAATTTTATTTATGTAGCCATGTGATATGTGGCCTCAAAAATGAAATTTATTGAAATTTTATTTAAAATGAATTGAATATTTCAAATGAAATTATTGGATAGAACAATAATCTAATGGTCATAACTGACCCGCGTGCACTATATTGATTGACTAAGTCATCGATAGTTGAGATCTTGTTTATAAATTATTCCCATTTGATAGACGAGACCTTAAATAGAAATAAATTAATTGAAGTGAATATAATGTGGTTTCCTTATCATAGGTTCCTTAGACACATTCATATAGAAGAATGTGTTGTTTAGTAAATGGTTGGACCAAACAAGAATTAATGGTCTTTAAGAGTCTATAGATCCTTGTGTTGGTTGATATTAATAAAGGTTGAGTGTTCCTTATGCACCGAGATGTGATTACATAGATGGGTAGACCTAGTGAAAATTGATGGATGGGTTGGGAAAGGGGATTGACCTAAGGTTATATGGTATGATGATGGGATTGAGGTCATCTCCCTTGTGTGAAAGTGATACAAGATTACCAATAAGACCCGTGATTTCATGTGATGACTATGAATATGTTGTGGGATGTTTTGCCATGGGAGTGACAAGATTAGGCTTAAGTGATAGAGGGATATAGGGAATTGTGAAGGTTGTTTTAGCTAATTCGTGACCTAGGGAACCATGGTGTGTGCCCCAAGGATATAACAACCCATTAGAGGGAATGTGTGACAATAAGTAGTAAATATTGCGGGTGCCAACCTACAACCTTCACTAATTTTGTGTACCATTATGGATAATATGTGATTAGACTTAGTGCATTAGATGGTGACATCATAT
Organism: Viscum album; assembly: GCA_963277665.1. Lineage (NCBI taxonomy): Eukaryota > Viridiplantae > Streptophyta > Magnoliopsida > Santalales > Viscaceae > Viscum > Viscum album. The sequence goes on from OY728137.1 coordinate 1,569,763,297, forward strand.
TTGAGTGGTGGGTTATACTCAATGTATGTCTCCATCGATATATGATGTATGGGATGATTCAAGTGGGACATACCATTTTTAGAGATGTATTGAGATACAAGGGATGCATTGTATGTTCCCATTAGACTAGATCTTTGATCATGCTTCTATGGATTTCCTAGGGCTTGCAGCCTATGATTTGAATAATGATCATGACTTAGGAATTTATCTAGACTTTTTCATTGTAATTGGTGTTGGGTAAGTTACACTACAAGGTGGCCTCTTGGATTGATATAAATTTCCTTAGAAATGATCCTTGGAATCATGGTAAGAGATGGGAGCCTACCAGATGGTCTCTGTTATTTATTTGGACTACCTAAGACAAGATAATAGGAATCGAATATTCATTTTGATTTTACTGGATTTCACACGTCTTTCTATAAGAAATCATATACGGGCCTAACATTTTTTTGCATGATTATATGACATGATCAATAATAATTTTTCACTTGTTTAAGAAGATTTAGGTTGATCCTATGTTTCATGTTAGAACCCTAAGATCAATAATGTTTTTTACACGTCCAAACTATATTTAATAATTTTATTGATAATATGACATGAATTCACTACAATTAAAAATTATGTATGACACCGCATTGATGGTTTCCCACTGATTTGTACTCACCCATTCTTGGATAACCATTACACATTGGTACCTAAGTAGATTTCACTATCTGTAGATTTTTGTAGTGAATACACCAACTTTTTTATGTTCGAGCAAGATATATTGGGTGTGATTAGACTCTGGGATGTGATGGAGAACTGTGATACTATTAGAGTCCCTTGTGAATTATATCTATTTATTTTATTCTATATGTGTGATTGGCTCGATGGGCAAAAAAATTTGATGTCAGTTGGTAAGCCAATGATTCTTTTTTACTATATGCTTCTGGTTATTTTTTAGGATTATATAATGATTACTGCATTTTATTTTTTTGAATACTCTAATGATTACTATTATAATCTTGTTTTTTGGTTATTTTTTTTATTTCACACTCATATATAATGTTTTAGTATTTCTATGATAATACTTTATACCCCTGTTACTAATCAACAACATTTTGCATATGAAGAAGCATGATAGAGTTGATGTGTATTCAATGCTCATGGTACTGATGGGTGGTATCAGGATGGAAATGTTATAGAACATTTGGGTGATAAGAATAATATATCATTGATTTCATAACTTTCCTATCGACGATGCCTGTATTGAACCCTACCACACCCATAGATAATTACTTTTTCACTATCAAATTGGTTTTCCTATATCACATATCCTAAAACCACATAAGTTGAGGTCCAATTTATTATCAAAAACAAACTCACCACTCTATCGATCAACCCAGCTAATGACCCTTTCATGTTTCTATATTGTACTACTTTTCTATTGTAATACACTATCACTCCGGTTCTGAAATGCAACTTGGTGCCTACAACTATGCATGACCAAAATGTGGGCCTCTTTTTTCCAAAAATGCCTGGATTAATCCCCCCCCAAATGGGATTCCATAATTTGATTCCTGATCTAATATTAATAAAATAAATTAACTTGGTAATATGACTAATACCTGTTAGTTTAATTAATATATCAAATAATTAACAATATAGATAATTGAATTTGTAATAAATAATTCATAATTAATAATACAAACAACAATTAATAATGTAATTAATATATATATATATATATATATGTTAGGTAGATGACTGAAAAATTTATATTCATAGAAAATCTGGTACCACGATAAATGAAGCCTCATATATCGTCGTAAAAAATGACAAATTCCCACTTAAATGCTTTTATCACATATTATTGGCCTTTGAAGGACTAAGGTTGTTAGGTCACAATCCCTATGATTATGTTACCCAAAGTCCCAATCATTGATTATATGAATATTCCTAGGAGATTATTTGAAGAGTACCATTCCACAAAACAGGTGTTTGTGTCCAAATTTCGTTACTACATTAGCCCTTTGATACATTGATCACCCATAGATATGGCTTTAAAATATCAATGAGATGGTCATGATGATTGAATTCTGCTAAACCACTTCACCTCTTGAAACCCACATAAAATTAATAACAGAGCACTCTATGGCCACCTATTAGCATACCCATCCCATGTCTAAGGGTCCCCATGAAACTACCTTACTTCCACCCAATATGCCTCACCTGAAAATTATTGACTGAATCAGGGGAAATTATTTGGTCATAGAAACAATAGAGTGGTGAGAATGGATTCTATTATTAGCTAATATAGGATGTTAACACAAGTTGATTTCATAATTATAGGGAAGAAGGTGTTTTTGGGTCCTTCACTAAATTTTATTGGATATTCTTATTATGTTGAAATGTGGGAAGGAACATATTCATCCTTGGTGTAGGGTCTTTCTACTCGAGCTAATAATTGGAAAAAAAATTCACTGATACCACTATTCAAGATGAGCAGGATGGGGTTTCTAATTAGGTACCACTTTGGGATACTGCATCTTAAAGAGGGTTGGCTGGTGATATGGATGAGGTAAGATTATAGTATAAATATCTATATGGGACTACTGGCATGGCTTCTATAGAGGGATCTTTAATGGTTCAGCCTACTTGAAATTTTTTGGTGGAAAAAAACGATGTTGTGGGACTAGATGTTTCAAAAATTCATTTCACAACAAGATTTGAAAATAAAAAATATCTTGATACACCCATTGGGAATCCCCCCCCCTCACTTTTTTGATTCAATATATTTTATTTATGCCAATTTTGGAATGTCTATGTATAGGGAATATGAGAATGTGATGTATGTATGAACAAAACTCATTCTAGATGAGAATATTGAGAAATAATGGTTTCTTAAGGTCCTTAGTGGTGATATAATTGTCTGGATTAACTCAAAAGTTGAGTATATTTTAAAAGAAATGGAACATGGACTATTCAGCTATAGACTATCTCACAGATTTAGAGTTTATATCCTTCAACATTGCAAAACCATATGATCCAATATAGTGCTATATATTCAAGAAAAATAATGTAAATTCATGGTCCCTAATTATTTGGATATATGGTGAATCCATATAGGATAAAAATGTAACATTCGTGGAGGGAGATCTGAAATCACATGACAATGATGAGTCGAGCAATACATGGAATGAACCAAAATTTTGGAAGAGAAGACAGAAAGTTCATGTTAGGGGAGGACCATGAAATATGGGTAAAAGGTAATCTATTTTAATAGGTACCACATTGTTAGATAACACATAGATAATATTTTTTCATTTTTGTTGTTTTGGAGTTGTATTTCCTAATATGTCGTACTTTAGCAGTCTCAAATGTAACTTCCTTTTTTAGCTTATCTCCAAGATCAAACTATTTCTATATAAATATATTACTAATTATATATTTTATTATTAATTAAAATTTAAATAATCATATATATAAAGTATATTATTTTATATTAATTAACTAAATTATTTAATTAGTTTTTAATAATTGTATCATTATATAATTTTTAAATAATTTTATTAATTATTAATTATATTATAAAATACTAATTACTTAAATTGGTAATTTTTACTACTATTTATATTGTTATTTTCTCATATAGTTAATTATATTAATAAATTCATAAAATATTACTAATTAATTAATTAATTATTTTATTAATTACTAATATTATTAATTATATTATTAAATTAAAATATTATAAATTAAATTATAAATAACTGATTTTATTAAATTTATTTTAATTATTTTATATATTACTAATCATTTATAAATATTTATGAATTTTTATTAATAAAATATTAATGTTCAAATTCAAGAAGAAGTAGAACCAGAATCCCACCCTAAAAATCCATATGTGATATCAAGCTCCATTCCCTTATAATAAAGTGTCATAGATAGTGTTTGCAGTTATATTTTGGAATTTTTTAATTTACGTAATTCAAATTAATATAAAAGTATATTAAAAAAGTATATATATATATATATATATAACATAAAATATATATTTTTTGAAAACAATATATAAAACCAAACTTTATAATGGTCATTCAAGTAAGTTTTTTACTTATCGAAGTCTTGTATGAATGGAATTTTCATAAACAACCTCAATATTTTTTGAAAGAGGGAACTTATGTGAATGTCATGAATACTTGATATTAGGTCATGTTTTGGTAAATGAGGATCATTCAATTGGATTTCCATTTTCTCAGGAACACATATCCATGCCCTTTTTCTTTTTATGATTATAAATATTCATGAATAATATTTTTAATATTCATATTCATTATAATAATAATAAGATATTTTCCAATATAAAATGTTTTATTTTTAATTGTCATAAATTTATTTACATTTATTATATGTATTTTTTAAGAAGTTTAATGTCTAAATTATAGATTTTACCTTTTATAAAAAATATATCATTTTTTATTTTATGAAATTAAGAAATTCTATAGAGATAATTTTTGGGATTTTTTAGAAAAAAGATGATTTTTAGGTAAATAGTAGAAAATACATATTTTTAATAAAATTGAATTTTCATTAATGTATAAACAAATATGTCCCATATTTTTGTTTGGAATTAATTTTTCAATTTATATTTTTCATTAAAAATCTTATCAACGACATTGGAATCAAAATTGCACTTGATTTTGGTATAAAAAAATTTTAAAAAAATTATCTAGAAAAATGTTTTTCATAACATTTTTCTAGTTTATTTTACATTTAATTCCAACCACTTATAAAATTATATTTATTAAAATGGACTAAAATTTTGGAATTATTATTTCAATTTTTTTAAGGAGGCTAATTTCATTATTGATCACTATCAAAAGTAGCTTTGGTAAAATATTTAGTTTCCATGGAAAGAGTTAAAATAAGATAAAAGAGATAAATATAAAAATATATGATATTAATTGACATAAAAAAATTTCTATATCATATTTTATGCTAATATTTTGTTTCAATATTGTGATTTTTTTAAATACGACTATTTTGGATCTGTTTTTATTGAGTAATACATTAAAATATTTTAATCCACTGAAAAATTATTAGCATGTATACTGCCTCACTTATAAAAGGACATGTTATCTCAAATCAAGTTAGTAAATAAATATCCTATTATCTCGTCCAATAACTACACAAATCCATTACTAATATCCATCCCCACATTTTATTGTCCTAATATTTCTGAAAATAATATTAATGAGGATTTACGTATAAATATAAGGAGGATGTCTGAATAAGTGGAATAGTTATTAACAAACTATTTTTCTTTTATAAATTATTTTAACTCATTTAAAACTCCCTTAACCATTATCATATAATAACACCAATATCTAATGAATAATATAATGTTATATTGTTTATGTTATATCTGTTTTTTAAAATTATCAATCCAATGAAAAATAAAGACATCATTCGAGTGTACATGCCAACTAATACATAATAATAGAAATAAATAAAATTATATGATATATAATACTTAAATTTTACAATTTAATGTTAGATAAATATTCAATTTTATTTTTTACTATTCAATAAAAAAAATCATCATTATTATGTATGTGTATACAATGATATTTTAATTCAATGTATTTTATATTTCATAACCACAACAAATGGATTGAATATATTACTGGATATAAATTAATAATATGATATTTATTATATAATTATAATTTTGAAAATATAATATTATACATACTCTATTTCTCATATGTCTGTTGAAAAATGGAAACATTGATCATGTATTTGTACAAACTACTTTCTTGAAGATTGTAACACAATTAGTTTTTCACAAACACACTACATAGTTGTTTCTAAACATTTAAATAATGTATAAATAAGATAATTATAATATTATTAATATTATTTAAATTAAATAATAATGATCCATTAGACCATACTCAACCTACCCAATCCATTTCTGACTCATTAGTCGAATTCCATCATAACATCCAACTTGAACTTAATCGATTTGGTAATTAATTATAAATTCAATATAAGTGAAATAGATGGAATAATAAATAGGAAAAATGTTATTAAAAATTAAAATAGTTAAAATAAGTTTATTATTTGGAAAGAGAAAATGGTTCGTATATAGTTAGACTCTAGGTAAGAAAAATTTCATATTAAAAACTCATTATTAATGTTATAATGATTTAGTTTCCAAATATTGTTCATCTGTTTACATAATATTAAAATTATTCTGTGGAGGTATTTATATTAATATAAATAAATTTTAAAAAAAAAATTTAGTTATCTTTTGTATTTCATTTAATTGTTTTGAAAAAAAATATTTCTATGTATTTTATACATTATTTTTTGAATTTTTTTAATAAAAGAAAACAATATATGTTCAATTTTAATATATATTATGTCACTGAATTATCCCACCACAACATGTTTTATTTGATGTTTGAGTTCCTTTAAAATATTCCATGTTTTATAAATTTAAAATAACTTATTTCCTTTTTTCTGGATGTATTATTATTTAAAATGGGGGTTTAAAAGAAAATGATACATTAGTTTATAAAAATTATGTAATTATGGTTTGAAAATAATATTTATTTGAGTTTGACGATGAAAATGAAATATTTTAGGTCAATTAGGAATTCATTTTGTAATTTTACATTATTGATGATGATAGGAGATCCTGATATCTCTAAAAAATTAATTGGGTGTTGATTATGTTCTCTAGAGTATTATATTGGAATTTTCGAGGTTAATAATTTTGTATGGGTTCAATGAAGATTATCTCCCAAGGAACATTTATAAATTATATATATATATATATATAATAATTAATTCTCAGGGAAATTTTTTTATTTTATATGTTACAGTAAGGATATTTTTTATAGGAATTATTAATCCTTTTAGAGGTATAATGACATGTTTCTATGAAAATGATTAATATGGGTTCACATGTTTTCTAAGAAACCCACATGTTTATGATTTTTCATTTTTTATGAGGTGTCTAATGAAACCACTTGGGTATTAGAGTATATTTTATTTATATGTATATAATTATTTGACCTCAATTATTTTAATGTTAATTTTAAAATATTTTATTTGATATCATGGTTTTGAAATACACTAAACTGATTCTTTTCTACCATTTTTTAATAGGTAGGATGGATTCCTCCACTTTTTAATATTGAAAAAAATATCTCTTGTTATTATAAGAAGAGGGATCTAAATACATGTATATGGTTGGACCAATGGGTATTAAACCCCAATACAATATGAATATAGGCACACAAAAACCCTACTTCTCTGCCTGTGTATCACCCACGATCGACATCATTTTCATTAGATCCAAAATCAACATCCACCACTACATTTTTAGTCATAATCATGATTGGAAATAGTGTCATAATAAATTAATACTTTCTCACACAACATTTCCAATATCACTAACCACCAGATGCCCTGTTCACATCTCGAGTTGAACCGTCATCACCCAGAACACCCAGATACCTACCTCACCCTGTCATCATCCATAACGGTTGTCTCACCTAGAAATGCCTATCATAGTGGGATGTTTTTATCATCACCTACCACAAGTAGAATCAGATGATATATACCCCAACCATTATTCATTCACATTTGAGCATCATATCATCATAAACTAGGATCATGATGATTCCTACTGATAAACACAACCCTAATAAAATTGTCAACCAGGGGTAGTAGATGAGATTAGAATCCCTTCCATAGGTATTCACATTCATAGTCCCAACCAACGTTTCTAGAGGTCATTTGAGAAAGAGTTATTGGGAAATGGTATATAGGTGGATGCTACGACACATAAATCATATGTACTACCCACCACCTACACATCGCTCACCACCAGCTAAATTCAAATGTATATGGACTCAAGACTATTAAATTAATACTCTATAACTAAAAACGTATTCATGAATGAAAAAATATTAATTATAGATTTAAAACTCAAGTCTATGTAAGATTTTAATGTTAGGTAATTATAGTAGGTATCAGAGTATGGATTAAATAATTTAATCGTGGTTAAAATAAGTAATTACCAATAAGAGATTCTAATTTTATTATCATATGAGTGGTTTTATAGCATACAATTTTAATTCTTTCTAATATATATTTATATTAATAATATATTTCAAACAATTGAAATATGTATGATGAAGGTGTAAGGCACAAAGAAGAATATATACATTCAAATTACGGACCTGAAATTATTAAAAATGAAAAAATAATTTTTATTATGTGATGTATCATTAGATGTGGGATATAAACATTGGTGGTATATATGATAGAGAGAAATCATGTTCAACATAGAGTAACATATATATTTTAGATAGTTTCATGATAAAAAACCCTCTAGAATTTAGTAGATAATTTTACAATGTGATAGCTGAAAAATATGTTATAGCATTGGATTTGATATTCTATGTCCTTGGTTGTTTAGAACATCAAAGGAAACATTTTCTAAATACCAGTTTGATGGTAAAGCAAATTATTGGTGGTTAATGTTAATGAATATTTTAGATAAAGATGATATTTATTCCATGTAATGAGAATAATTGATGATTACTTTCCTTGAGATGCATTTTATTAATGTTTTTTGAAATAGAATTTGAAATAAATTTTTGGAATTGAGGTAGATTAAGGATGATTCAGTATCCATGTGACTGGGAAACATCAAAAAATTAGAATAGTAAAGACAAAACTTTAACCTATATCATGATAGAAAAATTAATCAGTTTTAAGCAAGATTGAACCCCATATATCAAAGTGCATTAAATTATCATTAATTAAAATGTAATTAGAATCTTTTATTAATGTATTGAGATTATAAAAATAGATTTTACTGATTCACATGTATTTCATTAAAATAAAATTAAATGGTGGTTCAGAATGGATGTAATGCAGAATCATCCTATAAAATATTAAATTTCAAGGTATTCCTCTTTTTATGTTATATCATTTCATAACGGGTGTAGTTTAATGATTTGAGGTTTGTTAAGGGTGTTTGAAGATGTAGAAGTAACAAAGATGAAACTGACAACATGAGATGTTTACTCTGTGAATTGATATTCATTACATGATTTGATTTAGGGAAGAATACATGAATTTAAACTCAAGATATCAAATTTACTCATGATGTAAATATTGTTTTCTGGATTTTACATCGAGGTGATGTGATTTTTCGCATGTTGTCCATTCCAAAAGACCATGACTTGAATCCATATTAAATTAAATGAATGTATCCAAATTAAGTAAATTAAATGTTTTGGGTGTCCTTTTTCTTTTCTCACTTTCCTATTTCCTTATTCATTAAACCCATGGCCTTCTCCACAATATTTTTCCTCTTGAAACTCTTTCTGTCTCATCCTTCAAAAGCCAAAATAATGATTTGATCTTGTAATTACAACCTGGTATGTTCTATCATGATATATATCATTCCATTATTCTTATACCAAATCAAACCTAACTTGATTTATGATGTGTTGATAAAATCCAAGGGTTTGGGTGTGGCTAAATAAGAGAATATTTGTATATTGAAATAATCAATACATCCATCAGTGAATTGGAATATGCGCATTTTTGGTACCTGAACTATTTTCAGTAGTGAATCTTATCAGGTATTTGTGATATTGTTTTATAATTTTTTATGTGATTTATCCTTAAAATTGTTTATTAAATCCTACTCATTATTTATTGGGAATTGTTCAAGAATTTAGTGTTAATTGCATATAGCCTTTGACCCCAATCATCGAACATCATTTCACATATGGTAAGGATTTGATGACATTAGTGAATTCCATATGAGTTCATAACATGATTGTATGGTGTTCTTGTATAGACCCAAGAAACCTATGTTTCATGTTTAATCACATACGGTTTTTTAGTTTTAATCTCAATATTATTATGATGAAATGTTTAAACATTCATCTGGTATACATGTTTTCCATGCATTGTTATATACTTCTTTTCTATTGATACAGGTTCTGCCATATAATCTATCCCCCCATAGATATTTTTCTTATATATTGATTGGCATGTACGTGATTTATCCCTTCCATCATGATGTGACAAACATTTGTTTTTGATGTATCCCCTATTGAAGGGGTTATGTTAGATATAATTATTTCATGTTCGATTTGTCATGGTTATGAAATGGGTAGAGAGAGTCTCAAAGGGAATGACATTTGTTTCATGCTTGTGTGATATAATTATATCATACTTTTGTTTGGTTTAATTTTATGCATGCACTAGTATATATTATTCACTTACCATAAGTGTTTTTGGTGGTCTTTTAATGAGAAATGTACTCACACCCAACATGGGATGTTCAGTGTGATTGTAGAATTCATGGCCAAGGATCTAATTAATGGAAGAAGAACTATGTTGGACTGTTGAGAATATCAGAAGGAGGATAAAGAATTACATTATGGACCCCAGGCTAGATATTCCTTATATATTTTTAGTTTAATTACATTATATATTTATTCACCTCCTATGGGGATCCCTTTACTTGTTTTTAGAATATGTATTTGACATGAAATAATGATACTACATGGGATGGATATTTTTATTTATGCTACTACTTTGATGATTATTTATTTATTTAGTTTTCTTAAATTATGGAGATATCTTTATCTATTACAATTTAATGTTTATATGTTATTATGAAAATAGTATCCCTATAAATCTCTTTTGGCCCTCACTTTTAATTAGAATCCACTTTTGTATGAGAAGGTGTATTTGAGATGTTTTGGAATTTTGAATCTAACCCAACGATTCATGTTAGGTTGATACACATCTATAAAATAAATATAAAGGTGATAAATTATGGTGTACAATTTGTGAAAAGTGCAGTAAAATTTATCATGTGGAATTTTTTTTGAACACTAGAATTTTTATTATTTGGAATGTTTTGATATGTTTTTTGTGTGTTCCTAGAAAATTATCACAGTAACGATCATACAAGTAATAACAATAAAATAGTAATATTTTTTAATTATAATGTGAATGGACATTTTGTGAGTACATATATTATGAATACAATAAAGAATGAAGTCATAAATATCACAATTATAAATGTGTAGAAAAATAATTTATAAATACTTAAGTAGATATTGGACCATCCAATGATATGGTGTTAAGTACATTATATTTTTATTCATATTATACCTGTGATTTTTATTCAAAGACTACACAGTATTTTATTTCTGAGAAATTAGATGATGAATTGTAATTATTACATCAATAGATGAATATTGTAAATTTGTTACGAATGCCTGGGTGTATTGTTGAAAAAAATATAAGAGTCCTTATTTTATTTTCTATTTTACTATTTTACCTGTAAACCTTACGCCATTCCCCTTAAATAATTTGACGATATTCTAGGTATATACTGGATTTATTTTATCATGTTATGGTATATTCTAGATATAAATGAGCCTTTTATGAAATGATGATTTTCATGTATATAAGAATTAATTCAAACCATTAATATCATATAAATAAGATGAGAATTTTTTTTAAAAATGAAAATTAAAGTTATCTTTCACATATTTTGGACAATAATAAAATTGTTCAAATTGGTGGTATTCTTTTAGTAAATGAATATTTGCATATATTTTTTGGTTAATTTCCTGGTATTATACCTAATTAGAATATTTAATTTAAAATTAACTGAGATATTAATGGTAATCCAATTAAAAAATATCCTTATATAATTGTTTATGTGTAAATTTAATAAATGAAAAAAACATTAGAATATTTTCTTGAGAAAGGCTTTATTAATCCTAAATATTCAATAAGGGTGCTCTTCAAATTTTTTTGTTAAAATTAAATATTTAACACGTGGAATTAAAATTATTATATAGAATTAAATAATATAAATTTTATGAATATGTATATGTTTCTTTATATAGATGACTTAGTTGATCAACTATAGGGAGATTTGTATTTTTTAAAAGTTGATCTTATATCCAAGTATCATCATCTGACGGTGATGGAAGAACAAGTCCCAATGATATAATTTTAGAAATGGTATAGGCATTAAGTGTTTTTTGTTATACCATTTTTTTGAACAATTATATAACTATATTTTTAAACAATATTTATAGATTTTTTCATGAGTTTTTGATTAATTTTTGGTTGTGTTCACTGATGATATTTCTGTATATTTGAAAATTTATAATGATCATGAAAACCCCCTAAGTGTTTTCTGTAAATGTTGAAATAATATAAAATATATGGACCATTATAAAAATGTGAATTCTAGTGGTGATAAATTTCCATTCTTAGAAAAAAAAATGTAAATATATATGGAGTTTTTGTTGACATATATTATTATAAAATTGTAGAAAAGTGGTCGAGACCTAAATATGTCACAGGGATTCATAGTTTTCTTAGATTAGTGGGTTAATGTTGATTCCTTGTTGAAATATTTTCTTGAAAATCCATTTAATAAAAATTTTAAATCTATTATTATTAAAATTCATTCTTATGAAATTTGATAATTAATGTTTTCAAGAACTAAAATAAGATTACCGAAAACTCTATATTTCACCGAACCATCTTGAAATAGTGATTTTGTAAAATTCAATTATTCTCCTTTGAAGTGAAATGGTTGTGTTTGGATACAAAATTATCTAGAAATTTCATAAGCATAACATAAATTAAAACATCAACTACTAAATTATACCACACGATCTGAAACTAGATTCTATAATTTTTTTCATAAAACATATAGAGATGTCAGTCATATGGACTAAATTATGAAATATCTTACGATAATAAAATGTTGAAGTATATATTCTCACCTAAAGAGTCAAATATTTGAAAAATGTGATGGATATAACAAATTGATTAATATAACTTCAAAAATCTTTAAAATATATAAAAAGAATATTGGATGGCTTATGGTTTATGTTGAAAAGATAATTTATCATTAAATATGTTACAATTGGAACTATATATTTAGTTTATTATTTGATGAATATTGTCGTAGAAATATTATGTGTCAAAACATATTCTATTATAGATAATATATCATTGTATTTATATTTGTCATAAAGAATTAACGATGCTTTGAAAGAAGATATGGTTATTTCAAAAAAAAGTAGAATCACTCAATAAGGGTATGTCTCCCAAGATTAATGTTGATAAAGAAGGTGTTATCAAATTTAAAAATAGGTATTTTATATCATATGATTACTAATTAATGAAATAGTTTTTGAATAAAAATCATAACTCCATTTTTTATATTCATATCAGTAGAACTAAGAAGAATAGAGACCTTAAGAAGTATTTCAGGTGACATGGAATGAAAATATATATTTCTGACATTACCATTAAATGATTAATTTGTTAAAAGTATAATGAAAATTGATAAATTATGAATGGAATTATAATTCATTTTCAAGTGTTGGAATGGAAATGGTAGGATATATCCATATATTTCATGTTTGAATTACAAAATACATCTCAAGCTAGTAATGTGATATGGGTTATTGTTGATCATTATACTAAATCTTCACTTTTACTTCCAATTAATGAAAATATAATAGGATAATAATTATAAAAATTATGTAAAATAGACAATCAAATTACAAAGAGTCCCTATTTTTATTTCATCTAATAATGATCCTATATTTTACTCTAATTTTTGAAAATCCTTTCATTTTTGTTAGGTACAGAATTAAATTTCATTACATATTTTTATCCTCAATACGGGGGACATTCAAAGAGAATATATCAGTAATTTGAAGAAATGTTTAAAGATTATGCTATATATTACATTAGACGTTTAGATAATAATATGTCCTTAGTTAATTTTTATTATAAATATAGTTTTCATTCTTAAACATAGATGAAACCTTTTAAGGAATTATATAGACAAATGTGTCAGACTGTATCTTGTTGGGATGAAGATGGGTTTTTGGGACCCAAATTGGAATAAGATATGGTTGAGATTGTAAATATGATTCCTTAAAATATTAGGATGTGTAAAATAAGGGAGAGAAGTCATTCCCATAATGAGAAGAAATATATTTCATTTAAGGTAGTTGGTCTTGTTTTTTTATAAAGTATATGTATAGAATGTTTTATATATTTTGGTAAAAAAAGGAATGTTAAGTGAATTATTCATTATAACATATGAAATGTTAGTGATTATTTTGATTAATTTCCATCCATGTGTAAATTCCTCTTTATTTTTCCAATGATCTATATGTGTTTTATGTTTTAGTAATAAGAAAACATGTTTCAGATTAATCTAATTTTTTATGTCATGTAGTAGTATAGTTTGAATAAATTATTTTGTATAGGGAGCAATCTATTCATATTCATGAATGTGGAGAGATTTTTTTTTTGAGAAACAAGATTTTCCATGTTATAGTTTTGTTGGAAACCCATGTTATAAAGGAAGGAACATATTAATCTAAAGATTTTATAATGTAAAAATATCCCCACTTATTTATGTAATGTATAAAAATGTGTGGATATAATTTCTAAAAGGGAGTAAAATTTAACAACCAATTTAATGTTGATAAGTGTAAAATGTTACTCCTTAAAAATATTTATTGATTATATTCTATATAGGTATATTAACAATATTAACATTAGGTACATTTTCAATCAAAAATAAAATGGTTTTAATCAAACTAAATTGTTTTTATTTTAATTTTGATAAAAAATTATTTAGTTATTATATTAAATCAGCAAAATTAATTTAGTGTGGCATTTTTTTATTTTTTGGAAAAGATTATTTTTTTTGTTTAATTGTATAAAATACTAGTTTTTTTTAAATATTTTTTATTTAAAAGATTTAAAATTTATTTTTTTTATTTATTATAAAATATAATATGTTCATTTTTATTAATCATAATCCAATTAGTTTCATTAGAATCAATTGTACACGTTTTGTCAGAATAAAAACACTTTTTTACTTAAAAATTCATTTTCTGGAAAACTATTTTAATCATTTTTTGTGGGATTCATTTTAATGTAAATTATTCCAATTATAGAAATTTGATATAATAAAATTGAGTGAATATTTTAATGATAATATCATGATTTGGAAATAACGGCTGTTTCATTTTTGTTCATAATGAATAGTAACTTTGGTAAAAAAAATATGTTACCACACTAAGAGTTAGAACATGTTTAAATGGTTTAAAATAAAATTATAATTGTTTAAATGACCTGAAAATTTTATTAATTCTATTGGATGGAAATATTTGGACCCTATGTTTTATATTATTTTAAAATGTCAATTTTTTATCCTTTTGAAATAATTAATACTTTCATATATTTTAATATTTGAAAAATTCAAAACTTGTCCTCTCGCTCTGTAACAAAAGAAACACCATCTCCATTCTTCTACAAACATAAACATCATATAATATTTTAAAATAACTTCCAAGATACATTTAAAATAACTCTACTCACTTTTAGTGTTCCTAGTTTGATCATAATATCATCTTATGATGGATTTAGATATATACACAATGAGGTTGCCCAGAAAATAGGTATAGTTCTTATCCGAGTGTTTTATTTTTGATTTAATTTTTCCCCTTAAAAAAATCATAACCATTTTAATATAAAAACATAAGTATCCCCCATAAACTATAATTCTATTATATTTATGTTATAGATCGTTCTTATCTATTTATCTATCTATTGGAAAATAAAAACCCTCCACTTGTGTACATGCGTACTACCGATTCAAAAGACAAAACATTTCAATATTCATCACTATGTCTTATGGATAGTAATAATAATGGATAAAAATGATAAAATGAGATATATATATTTTAAATTTATATATTTAATTATAAATAAATTTTAAAATTCTTTCTTTAAAATCCAATGAAAAATAAAAACATCTCTCATGTGTAACTTTAGACTACCACCTCACGAAAAGATTACTTTATTTTTCATTATCGACTAACATGGATTGTGTAAAAATGTTAATTTAATGAAATAAAATGATATTTATGATATAATTATAATTTATAAATATAAAGAAATACATAAATTATTTTTATCATGTCCATTGAAAAATAAAAATGTTACTCATGCATTTATGGGGCTTACCATCTTCGTGATTGAAACATGATTCATTTTTCATAAACATATTGCATGGTTGGTTATAATGGGAAAAATAATTTAAAAAATGAATAATTATGATATGATAAAAAATATTTAAATGATATAATATTGATCCATTTGAAAATGATCAACCTACCCAATCCATTTCAGACTTATAAGTCAAATGTTCTCAAAACATCAGAAGTTGACAAAATTGATTACGAAATTAATTATTATGTAGATATAGGATAATAAAATGAATAATAAAAATTATAAATATAATTAATCATGATAATTATTAACATATATTTATTATTCATTAAGATAATGTATATATGTGATAATACAGACTTCAGTTAAGGGATACTTTACCTTAAAACACCATTTTAAATGATTTAAAGATTTATTTTCTAAATAATTTTCCTCCATGTCTATATTCTTAATATTACTATATATATTTATATTGAAATAAATAATTTTTAATAATAATTTTTATAAATTTATTACTTTCTTTCAATTTTTTTCAAAAATAATCATTTTAGATATTTTATTCATCATGTTTGGACATTCTTTTTAAAAAGGAAAGTAGAAATATTATATTTTAATAAAAATTACATTAATGGTTTCTCCCATAAATATAAATGTTATTTTATGTTGGGCTTTATAACACAATTATATGCATTATTTATATAAAAACTGTTATTCTTTTTTAATTTGGTATTTTACTTTTGAAAATGGGGTTTTAAAAGAAAATGATATTTTAATATCACCAAAAATACTTTTGTGTAAAATAGTACATTTCAACGACTTTAATGATTTAAATTCAATATTTTATGCGTTTCATGTATGTTATATTACATTTAAATTTTTAATGATAGTGGTTCAACCTGATATAAATCTCTAATGCATTGGGTAAATTTTATGTTCTCTAGATAATTTTGTTGAAAATAACTGAGCAGATTATACCATTTGAAAGGGTTCTTGTAACTGTTATATGAATATGATGTCCAAATGCACTTAAATTAATATTATATTATTTTTATTGATTTTTCAGGAAAATTATTTTATTTCATAAGGTATGTTAATGATTTTTTTATAAACGAATAATTTTTCTCTTTAAGTAAAAAAGATTGTTTTTTTGGAAAACGGTATTCTTTGGTACTCATATTTTATATGAAACCCATTTGATTGTAAATTTTCAATTATTTATTCTTATATAATTGTTTTATGAAAAAGATTTTATAGTAAATATAGTTTCATATCCATGTAAATGACTATCTGGGATCTAAGTTTAACATGTTAATGCCAGACTCTCTTATATGATATCATGATTTTAAAATTTACTAATGATTTTTATTTATTAAATTTGTATGTCCCTTTCTGAGATGTTTTTACTCATACCATATTTTATAATGTATTAATAGGGTATATGGATGAGTATAAACAATAATTAATTCAATTTGAAAATCGTGATTATTTTTCAGGAATAGAAAATATCATTCATTTTAAAAGTGTTGTATTATATAAAAATGGATACTGAGAAGAAGTTCCCACTATGTATGTTTTCTTTATTTTTTAATTTTTATGACATAATTTTATAAAATTATAAACTCTTAATGTTCCTCTATAATTCTAGATAATTAATTTGTTATTTAAAACTCAATATTATGTAATTTATTAAGGTTGATTCCATATATTTAAATTTAAATTTTAGTTGTATAAGAAATTATTTAAATATATTCAAATTTAAATTTTCTTTTTGAATAAATAAACCATAACTAAATAATAATTGTTTAACTTCATAATATATTATGAATATGTATGTCTACATAATTAATTGTACCTATAATGTGTATATATAAATGTGTGTGTGCCTATATTAATAAAGAGATAGATATATATATATATTCTAATATTTGTTAATGAATGTTAATATATAATAAATTTAAATAAATATAAATTTATAAATATATTATATATACATACACACATAGAAATTTGAATAATATAAATATATGTAAACAAACACATGCAAATAAATACACACACAATAAAAAATTTATTTTATAAATCAACTTAGAAATAATATATATATATATATATATATATATTGAAAAACAAAAGAAAAATGATAAAGTAAATTTAAGGGGATTTTATTTGTTCTTGGAGGTCTAGGGTTCCAATCCAGGCATCAATTATTTAGTGTGGTTGGGGAAGCACATAAAGAGTGTAGGTGAGTGCTGATGGGTTAGGGAATGATATCCCTATGAGTGTCGTTAATTTATACTGAGTTTCCGAATTTAAAAATTCATAAGCATGGAACAAACAAACCACTACACTACATGGTAATATGTGGGAGATGAAAATAAAAAATAGATTATGGGTAGCAATGATTCTAGGTTCACTATGTATGGGGTAATAAATTGTTAATTAAAAATTACGAAGTTGTAAGAATCAGGACCTAGAGTGTACAATGATCATGAAAAATTATTTAAATCTAAATTTATCCTTTTCTCATGGTCAGGTACTTTAGATTATAATTATTGTGTGACAAGAATATTTACATTAACATATGGAAAAGGAAAACCCAATGGACATGGTGGATGTCTAAACCCAAAATCACAAATTAAATAAATTCATTCCATCTTATCATGGAATGGTCAAGTGTTAATAAAGAATTAAATTATATACAATAACCAACACCACTCATAATGATCCTACAAGAAGAAATCATGAAAGAGATTGAATTGATGAACATATGTGAAATACCAACATTAATTGCATTAAAATATATAATAAATCATACATTCAATCCACGTTCATCATAAATTCCATGTTACTAATAAATCACCCTATTGTGCTAACCATGAGAAGGTGTAGAATATAAATAATGAATATCCTACAAAAAGTGGAAACAAAACAAGTGTGCCTTCATCCACCAAGTGTCCTTTTGTGATCCAATATCCATATTGATCTTCAATGAAGTGAGTATGCCCTATATTTAAGGTCTCCAAATTGTTTCTGCCCGATAGGCTTCATGGCGTGTAATAGGATTACACATCATGTAATACCAATCCACATTTTCCTCTGGGTATTTTGAATATGTGAAAATATCGTACTTGGATTTTAATCATCATATTATTTTATGATGATTAATTATGATTCACAACGTGTCAAATTTAAATCATTATATCCCACAAATATTGAAATAATATTCTTTGAAATATTATCCCAAAAATTTCGTATAGTTAAATTGGTATTCACAAGGTGTAATGTTGATTCACAGTGTGTATAGAAGTCACAACTTGTTCTGGTGGCAGAATTACTCTCTGATGAAATCAAAATGTGTAATTATGTTACATAACATGTAATCATGTTTTTTCCAGTTTTATTTTAGCTTAAATTTCCACCTCTTTTCATTCCATTTTCAAATATTCATCATTTCCTACCATAAAACATAAAACAAGTTAACTAAATCAAAATTGGGAAATATTCATCAATTTAAATACAAATATCAATACAATAAAATACCCAAATATGTGTGCATAAAATACACTTATCAGGGTCCTAAGTGGAGAACTAAAATTTTGAAAAAATATTTTTTTTTATTTTGTTAGTTCTTTTTTAGTGATGATAATAACACCCTCTATAAGGGAAAAAATTCACCAATAAATCAATCCTTTATCAATTTCTAAAAAAATCACTAATAAAGGGTGTATTTATCATAGTTTTTTAGTGCAGATTAATGAGAGTTTTTTCAATGATTTCGTAAGTTATAATAAAATTAAACATAATTATCATTGTTTTTCCTATAAACTATTTTATATCACTGAAAATAGCCAATTTTTTCAGTGATAAAGTTCATTTATGTTACAGTGTGTGTAACAAGCCTACTCAGCATTATTTGAAGATCACTAGTATAGATAAATACATAGATTATGTTAACAAAAGATCTCATATCACTATGTTCCATGATGGGAATGGAAAATTGTGAGTTTTTTATTCTAGATTAAAAAAGAAAACAATTTTATGGATCAAAAAAATTTATAATATTGGTTTCAAAAAGTGTGGACCCCATTCATGGTTCCTTATAGAGGAAAAATTAGGAATGGGGTTCACACTTCAAAAGAACCTATAATGTAATAGGAAGCATGAATGGAGTTCATAATTTTTTATGAGGAAAACCATAAAATAGATAGCCCACTTGTTTTCTAATTATCTTCCATCATTTATGACATGTAAACTATTTAATTGGAATATCCTCTTAAATTATCATTTGATTTTTTTTGGGCACACAATTATATCAGTTTTAAAAAAATCTATGTCTACTTATATATTTTTCCTAACAATTTAAATTACATAACAATTATATAGACTGTATGATTAAAATAATATGTTATTTGGATGATTTAGTTATTTTGAATTTTTTACTAAATTTAAATATGTCGTTTGGTTGATTTGAATGATATAATAAATTTGATGCGATTACTGTATGTTAAAAAAATATTTTAAATAAGTAATTAATTACAAAATATAATTTGTAAACAAATAAAGAAAAAGTATAATGACCCTGAGTTTGAATGATCAATATATATTTGTTTTTTTTTTAATTTTAATTTGTAATAATTTGATTTGGGTTTATTTTTGTTGAATTTCGTGTTATCTCATTCTCTTATATATTGGAAATTCATTCTCATGATAATCTTATTGCATAAAAATTCCCTATAACCCCTTACCTACATGTGGGTGTTATTGTAACGAAACATGTATTAATTAAGATGGAAATTTTCAAAGCAACATATGCACATTTTGGATTAATCCCAACAACTAATTTTATATTTGAATTGGTCAAACTATTTTAAAATTTCTCTTATGATGTGGTTGGTATATCATTTTTTTATAATCCAAATGGACATCACATACCTTATGATCATTATTAAATTTTTTAATATTGATTCTTAACTAATTATTAATGTGAATGTATATAGAAATTTTAAATGTTAATATAAAAATAGTAAATCTAAATTTCATTTAAAATGCCTAACTAATACTAGAAAAATAAAAATATATTATTTTAAACTAAAAGTATCAAAAAAATCTAGAATATATATATATATTAAAATTAATTAAATGAGAGACATAAATATATTTTAAAAATAGCTTGAAAATGAAATTTCTATTATATATACCAGGAAATTCTGTCAGTGGTAGGCCCCTGACTATTTATTAAAGAAAAATAAAAGTACAGAAAACACATACCGCAAATCAGAAGCCGATTACATGTCATAAATATCAAACCCATCACAGCCGATAGTAGAGCCTCCTTTCATAGTGGTCGTCTCCCATTCCGAGCTTTCATAGTGACTTACGATCATTGAATACTTCCTTCTGAGGTTCAATATCTCCAATGAGATCAACTCCTGTGGAGATTGTTCGAGAGTGGATCTAGTGGAAAACATCTTCGGCAACTCAGAGTAGTCCTTCTTCATCCTTCGCCTTGTTGTGATGGGTGCCTCCTTTTCAGATTTCCTCTTCCCGTCTTTGAGAGCCTCACAATATGATGGTTTCGTCGTCACATTTTCCTTGTCATTGTCCAAAACATCCCCCCACGTTCCAGTAACCAGAGCATCATGGAAACCATCCTCCACCCCTCTGGTGTATTCATTGCGCCTGTTACAATCAATCAGTGCCAAACATTGAGGCTGCCCTCCAAACTCCTGGCTAGAATCCACCTCCATCAGTGCATCAGTAAAGACAAGCTGCATGTAGTTACTTTCATTCATTGAAACACCCACCTCTACTTGATTACATTCTGCAGGTGACCCCATTTCACCAATCACTTCATCCTCATTCTGAATTAGTGTGTCGGATTCCACACACTCAGCCTCAAAACCATGAAAGTGGTTCCCTGTGGACACCAAGGGCATCGCCTCAATAGGGAATCCACATACTCTTGACTCCTCCACTGGTAGAAGAGCATCATAGTCCAGAACTACAACACATGTCCTCCCATCCTCAGCTTCCAGTGAGGACCCCTGCCTCCCATTGCTCACCTTGCCACTGCTACACTCCTGTACCATAGCAGTACCTCAATCAAATGATCCACCTTCCCGGCTGTGATCAAGAGGAGCACGACCATCATCAATCACCCTGATATCCTTCTATCTCTCCCCTATAGCCATTGGAATTCTTGAAGCCATTCCAATAGTAGAAGAACTTCTGTCTGCAGCGTCCTGGACACCATTCCCCCGTTCCAGGTCCTGTTTCAGCCAGTTTAACACCACATACACCAGAGGGTTTTCCAGAATTTCACCTGGCTTAACAGCTGCAGCTTGGGTACCAAGTCCTGCAATTCCTACGAGATCATCCATAGCAGACATTCCCCTCCTATCACCGGGTTTGCCTAGCCATTTCTCCATGCCTGGAGACCTCCTGCTAACACCTCCACCATGACACCTATCATCTGAATGCCCCAACCTATTACAGGTAGTGCAGTAGTCAATCCACGACTCATACAACGCTACCTTCTTCCATCTGAATTCTTGACCCACTGAAATCCAGACCCAGTCAACCAGCGGTCTCGATACATCCACCTCAACACACAACCGATGATTTATCAGATTAGCCACCGTCATTGTTCGAACATCAGAGCACATGAATTGCCAAACTAGGTTCCCAATAATTCGTATAATTGCATGGATTTGGAAAGGTAATGGAAAGTGAGGAAGACTTACCCAAATTGGGATGGTGGTCGGATCACGATTCATACAGAGATCAAACTTCCATCGCAGGAGAAGAACTTTACAACAGTTTCATCGCCTAGGAGCACCGGACCACGCACGTATCAAATCTTCCTCCGAGGTGAAACAGATCATCAAATGCTGACTATACAGAAGACCAACGACTGCATGATCTTGCATGTACCATTTTCCAAAAATGAACTGATCAAAATCATCTACCGACGGTCTTCAAAAATATAATCTAGCCACCAGAGTCAGGTCTACATAGCTTTTCTCCTCAGAGAATTCTGACACCGAAATCGGGAGTTAAGGGTTCCCGAGATGGAGATCCGGAACCTTCGGGCTCACCGCTATCACCGAGAACTCCGGGAGATACATAGGGTTGGAAAATGGAACAAAGGGGGTTTGCAACTTCTATGGAAAGCCATCCCCCCCCCCTTCCCACCTCCAGGAAGGGGGGGAAATTCATCGTCTTGCATAGACTAGGGTTTCATCCTGAGTTGAGCTCTCGAGCTCCTGATCGATCTAGAAATCTAATATTCAAGTAGGAACATACTATTCAGATACCCTTTCAATTATATATACATTTACCAATTAATTAACTTTCACATGCTTAGGTGAATAGATAAATATTTCACAAATTCCAAAAGATTTTTTGAATATTAATTTAATTTATGAATATGAAAGGATCAAAAAATCATTCATGCCTTTCAAATTTCCTCATTTACAGTATATCTTGGTCGTTGCCCAATTATCATTTCCAACACCCGTACGTCATACACATCATCTCCAATTCCTTTAATGTTATAAAACTTTTTATATGTATATTTTTTATTAAATATTTAATATAATTTATTTTTTTTTAAAATAGTTTAATCCAATTCATAAAAATAACTCTAGATCTTGTCACATTTATTTAATCCAAACTAACTGAAAAATTTTATGCCTTTTTGGAGTCTTTATATATATACATATATAAAATTATAATAAATATATTTTTTAGGTAATAATTTCTACAACCATATACAATAATACAAAATTAATTTATAAAAAGCATAACCTTAGATATATTTTACAATGGATAATGTTTTCTAGTCGTCATAATTGCATGACACTATAATAAGTTTTAATAAGGAATTATATTCAGTAAAAACTAATTGTTTATCATGTATTAAATTTAATAAAATATTTATATCATCCATATTCTGAAATTTTGTGGTATATTGAGTATCATTGTCCAATTGATGAGGATTGAGATGAAGACTAACCTTGTTTCATGCAGTAATGTAATCACTGTTTAATATAATTGTATGTGGATATTTATGTTATTTAGGAGGTGATATTTATAATTACAGAACCCTATTAATGAAGTATGGTTGATGTTTTCTCATCAAAAAAATATGATTCAATGACATATCACATTATTTTGGTAATAGAGACAAAATATACAAATATTATGAGGTTTGAAATATCAAATAATACTAATTATAAAAAAAATACCAGAGTATTAAGAGACATATAATAGACATCCCAATCAATACTATAGATTAAATGAATGATTTTTTCACTAATGAGAATGTATCTGATGATGTGATGGGAGATGAGGTGGGTGGTGGATATTTAGAAAATCAACCATCAAAATTTTGTTTTTTTTTGGGTTTCCATGAACCATGCATTGTTAACCATACATAGTTATTTTCATCATTTGTAATGGAATATCACATGAATATAACTATTTTTGGGATTTTATCAGACTAATTAGTGAATTCCCATTAATCATGACCAGTACATCTATATAAATTGATACCAAGTTATATATTAAAAGAGAGTATGAATATAATAGATGACAAAAAATGTTGTTAAAAAATACCACATTAAGAGACATTTTTTATTCAGCGTTGTTGTTTCACTAAAGGGTAAATACCTCATCTGGTGTGGAAATTATGGGTTGGAATTTAAATGTATCATGAAATAAATTTTTTCTTAAAAATTCTTTTTTGGAGATATCATGATGGAATCTATTTTATGGAAATTAAATGGAAATTATAAATAGACTTTATAGACTTGGAAGAATCATATATGTTTTTATAATAGATAATAACACCTTTTCCCTCAAAAGTAAATTTATTTACCATCCTTACACCATTGAGTATGTCTCCCAGGATAATTAGGTTGACTTAATCAAGGTAGTGTTTTATTGGCTATTTTGTGCATTCATGTCGTGTATTAAAATATTTCTTTATTGCAAGCAGTACGTTTATATGGATGAAATGTTTTACCATGGAATGTATATAGGTAAAATATTTTTCACTACCTCACATTTTAATAATCATGCTATTTTCCATAATCCATTCAACATTTTTTAAAAGGATAACATTCAATCTTGGAGTTGGTTCTTATCATGTATACATACCCATGTTATGAAAACAAAAGAAGTGTTTTTGATATTCGATGTGCATCAATAAATTTTAGAGTTAGTTAACTATGATGGAATTTCATGGATATAACCTATTTCTGATCATCGATATTACATTAGAAATATTTCCATTAATTTCCATAAAAATTGTAAATATGGATCCATAAATATGATGGTAATCATGTTAGGTATTTTTCATAATAATATATATATATAGAAATAATTTTTATAATACTTTTAATTCATTTCATTCCAATTTGGTTTATAATATGTGTCATAAAACAAAAAATTTGATGATTGGATATAAAGAATTTAAATGCATAATAAAGATGTGTATGATTATATTATGTTGATTTGAAAAGTAGAACTCGTCACTTACATGTTATGGTAGTTGGAGGTATATCCATATGACCAATAATATTTTGGAGTGCATAAATGGGGTCTTCAATAGTTTTTTTTAACTTCAAAAAATATACATTGTAAAAGAGACATTTTATTTCATTGTGAAGTATATTATTCAAACACTTCCACCAAGATTATCAAGGGATTCCATATGGGTTGCACATTGGTAATAATTACCAAAGAGACATTGATAATATTTTATTGGATGGAATATAATTTCTATTCAATTATTTATCTAATAAGGGGGAAATTTTTTGTTAACAATGTTTCACAAAAAACACAAGAAAAAGTGGTCGAGTGATAGTGGTCTTACTGGAATACAAGTACTATTATTGTGGTTATTTACAAGCATTGTGGTGTCTATGTGAACATGTCATTTTAATATATATGTATTGATTAACTAATATTGGTAACCTTATATCAATCAATAATATCACTTGAGTGCTATGGTTTACTGACACATTTCACCTTGGATGCCCATGAGTGCTTTTCAACATTTTAACTTACCTTCTCATCAACAGATTGTGGTCTATGTTGTTAATATGTTGTTCTATAGAGGAAGTTTAATGTCTAATCACATTAAAAAAATATAGTCTACTATTGAGAATTGGAATTGGAAAAATGATCCACCATATATGAAGAAAAAGTCTAAAATCATAAAAATGTATCAGAAATATCAGAAGAATTTCATATTCTCATCATCATTGAAAGTTTTTATGTATTTTCTCACTATTTTGAAATCATTTTAATTTTTTTAATTTTATTTTTTCTTTAATTATTAATACTGAATTCATGATTCATTTTTATACTTATAATTCATAATATTAGGGTTTATAAAATGAATTGCAATATATATAAATAGTAATAATAATATAATATGTAGATTTCGTGAATGTTCGTTTTATTACCTTTTGAGATATTCATGTTTCTAATTCTACAACAATGGTCTATTTTCTTCCACATATATGTGTACAAATGTCAGGCCACTACTAGCACATCACACCCCCTCTTGTGACCATCCTCTATTAGAAACTTTCAATATTATAAGGTGTAGTGACACACGATGTCACATTTTCTGATCATTAACCCATCATATAGCTTTTTAACACATGTATGTTAAATATGTAACAAATAATAATGGAGAAATAAATGATTGTGGAATCTTAAAAAAAGTATAAGGAAAAAATGGTGAAAATTTAAAGACATTGGCATTTACATGGTTTGGGAAATTATCCCCACATCCATGGAGAGACATAAATATAAAAATATTCAAGACATTAAATATATTTAAAATAAATAAAGTTTCACACAATAAAATCTAGCTTGAATTAACTCATAAAGAAGATGGTGCAATTGTTTACCAACGTCACAATAAGTCCATTGTGCTACACTGGCCATGGAATGGAATTAAATTGAGCTACATAACTGTTTAATCTAAAATATGAGATGCTACATTATCCATGTCAAATTATAGATTACGATAGTGAGTTCTTAGCATCAAAGGTCCGCTATGCAATAATGACATTTCAGATTCATAGGTCATATCTACATGGTTTAGAACACTATCGTTTGGCCTAAAAATCATAAAATAGGATCATGATACAAAATTCTAACATGAGACATATTCCTTATATATATAGGAGGGATAGATGAACATTAATATTGAGTATGTAACCATCCTATTATGATTCAATTTGGAGAGTTAAACTTTTACAGTTTGAGTTATTTTGGATTGGGGTAATTTGTTAAAAAATGACTACTATGTATAGAGGTTTGGGATGATGTAAGGCCTACCATCATTAGCAATTTATGCATTCCATGGATAAATCACATTTCTTATCCTATTGAATACAATGATGACATATGAATATTTTCATACACATAATTTATTTTACATACTAGAGATATGATATTTCTTGATCATTCAATAACATTAATTTATCTGATGTATTAACTTTACATGATAACTTCAATGAGGTAGAGATATAGTGTTTGGGCTCAATGTTACTTGCACATATAAATAGAAATCAATATGTAGTGTATGTCACCTTAATAAAATTAATATTATAGGATATGTTATTCATATTTATGTGTGGGTCCGGAAGTGCATCCCTCGTTCTATACCACGTGTCTGTGTTCCCATACCTAGGGATATTATAATGGACCACCTTTATAGATAATGGTTTGTTCATCCATCTTTCTTATGTGAAATTAGAATGAGTAAATTTATAATATGAAAATATAATTTCAGTATTGTAATCTATAGATGTATTTAAACGTATAAACATTCAAATACTTCCATATATGATGGCCACACATATAGATTTTTTCGTGGACAATTTTGGTTGAATAATGTAAACTATTTTTAATTATGTACACAAGTATTATTTTATAGAGTAATCATTTTATTTTATAAATTTTATATTCAATATATGTTATTTCAAATTTTTTGTATTTGTTTTTTAGGACATGATTTATAGTTTATCTTTATTTATTTCACATCAATAAATATTTTCCACACATTCAACATTCTTATTATTAAATTTACCATGTATGACTGACACTATTTCAATCATGTAAGAGATAGTATGGGTTCCTTTAGCTAATTTTTACACCACTACATCAGTTTTCTTCAATTCATTCCAGGATCATGTCAGTGAAGGGAGACTTGGATTGGGTGTGATATCTTGTATGCAATATTGAGATATTATATATATATCGAGGGTATCTATTATAATGTTATGATATAGTTTTCATGATTCTAAAAAAATTAATGGATTGTGATCCCCAATACCATGTGATCTAATTATTATATATTATAAAACATGGGTGAGGAAATCACGACTTTGTAGGATGCTCACATAAAATTCCCCATATATATCTGTAATACAATTGATTGATTTAAATCTGAATATTTCTATTATATATAAAAATGTTAGAGCCATGTCTCCCCATGGAAGTGATTTATCAATGAATTTTATTTGATTATCCATATGATGTCTTTCCCTAGGTCTATGTGCCATGGGGTGATGATATACATCTATATTTTCCACATAATGATTTAAAACATGAGTAACATGTCCAACATTATCATCGAAATGATCCCCCATGGGCTCATTATATTTCTATTGATATATCATTTTGTCAACATATATATATTCCAATATCTGCAATGATTCCATAGGTTATTATTACAGAGTTTCACAACACATCTGCTAGATATTTTTTTTCTTATCATCTTACACTTTTATATTACGTTTCCATGGTTTTTTTAATGAAATTTAAGCTATTCTTAATTTTATTCTTGGGAGAAATATGATCATGGAACAATATCCATCTTATTCCCCAATGGGAATTTTTTTAGAAATCACCCACTTTCATCTCGCATGGGAGAGGATTTATAACCATCATGACTTCCAAGTAGGACCATTCAAATAAAATAGGGAAAAAATATTCCACACATCAAAAAACAATGTTATAGAGGTAGCTATAACAGACGTTGTGTAGGAAAAGCATACACTAGACCAAATACATTGATAGATACAATGTGGATATGCTATCTGCTGATGTGGATATTGCACAAAAGATAATCTGTTGAGAACAATCTTGTTATTTTTTCTTGTCTTCAGAAATTTTGAACTGAAATATGTTTTTTTATTTTTTACATGAATGATATATTAAAAAACTTATTTTATAATTGTGTAATATAATTAATAATTAGAATTATTAATATTATAAAAAAATAAATCATAAAAATAATAATTAATAATATATTTAGTTATTGATTATGTAGTTAATTAGTATTATTAATGAGTAATAACATATTATATTGTATTGATAATTAACATTGTAATAACAATATTTAGTAATTAATTAAAATAAATAGGAAATATGAATAACAATTAATAAATAATAATAATAATTTCCAATATATTCAATTTAGTAATAATAATTTATCTTTTAATTTGTAGTATAATTTTTATTATAATGTCTACTAATATAGTAAACAATGTATGTAGTTATAAATTTATTAATTAATTAATCTAATAAATGTTTCTATAAATGATATTTTTATGTAATATTTTCACTACTAAATATTATAAACTTTTATGTAATTAATAATATTAATAACTATTAATTTTTAATTAAATGTAATTTTTTAATAAATTGTTATTCTTCTACAAAATAGTTTTGGGTTACGCCCCTTTATTAAAAATACAAATACGTATAAAGAAAATTGGGTTCATATAAGGAAAACATCCCTAAAAATAAAGAATAACTGATCTTATAAAATGAATAATGTAAGAATCACTCTCCATGAACTTGATAGTTCCATATACCATGCTGGTATCAGCCTTGCCTCTACCACTTTTTTCCTTACCAAGGTTCATTACCTTCCTATGTGGAAGGAGTAGAAGAACCTCCATTATTTCCATTTCTCATAATCCATGGTCTCATCTTCCATGAGAGATCATGAATGTCCAACATGGGTTTGGATAAATAAATTTCATCTGTATTAATGGGTAAAAATTTTGAATCATCGTGCTACTATCTATCTCTAATGAAGAGGGGATCCAATTTTCAAAAAATAACATCCAATTTCAAGTCAAACTGCTCTTCAACAGCTTGGCTATGTTCATTTAAGTATCCTATCTCCCTGAATACCATTGAATATAATTTCACATTCTATATTAATATTCATCGCTTTATTGCATTCTTCAATAGTAGCCTTTCCAAATTTATCACAAAACTCTATCATAAAATTTGTAAAAGTGGGGGGTAATGTACAACCAACCATAAATGTGCATTCCCTTCTTTACAAATCTAGAAATACATTCATGATGCTTAGGTGGAGTTGGAAATTTCATGAATTCTCTCCTCTACATTATCATAATGTAGTTTAAAGGATTTGGTGGGATCCATTATGGTGTAAGGGGAAACAAAAATGAGAGACCCATGTTACATGATGTCTACCAAAATAGTCTAAAACCCTCTACTATATTTAGTACCCTTAATTATTTTTGTCTTTATGGAAGCATCCCATCCATGTTGCTTTTCCACTTTCCTATCATATAATGCTAGCAGTTTCATCTTATGTAGAAATTAATTACAATTTGAATCATTGGCATCCATTTCCCCAGTATATTCTTCAAATTCCTCCTCCACATATTTCCTCACAGAGTTTCTAGTAGGAGAATAATTAAATAATTCCCTTCAATCCTCATCATCATCCCAAGAAGTGGGCTTGAACCTATAATAAATAATGATAATGTCTATATTCATTATAAATTGATTATTCTTCTATAATCTATGAACACCTAAACATAAGTCTCCACATAAGATCTCACCAATAGGGTACAAAAACATGATAAGATCATGGAGTACCAATCAGACCTATATTTTCACCCCATATGATTCAATTTCAGATGGTGGATTTCCTCAATAACATGTTCCTTATCCAACCTATCAAGTATATGTTTAATAAATACTAATTATATTTATTATATTATTAAATATTAAATATTAATTATATTAGATGTCTGGGTCTTGCGTGAGTGGTAAAGTCACCACATATATTTTCATATTAGTAGGTCCCAAATATAGAAAACTTTCATGGGGTGATTTCTGTGTAATTTATGGATGCTGATTTAGGAAATGAAGTTGATATAGGCATAAAGTCAAGTCAACAATCATTCCATAGAGAAATTAAGTAAATGTTTGTTACGTAGGAATAAAGGGGGCTATAGGAAATGAAATGGAAGTCCTTGTCATGACCCATCCCCTGGGGCCCGTGTCGTGACTACCCCAAACCCACCTTCCATATACTAGGGGCTGGCGAGTAGCACCAAAAGGCGTGTCCCCTAATACCGAGAAGGCATTGACTTTATATTCTATAAACACACTCAACCAAGCACACTACAAGATAAAAACACAAGTAAACTGTATAAAAAAAAGAGTGCTGAATGTAAGAGGGGCCAGAGTACAAGCCCAATAGTAAAGGTACATGTACGACTGGAAATAAAATACCACTGAAGAAAGAGAAAGATAGATATTGGGTCATCCTCCAAGGTTCCTACCTGAAGGGTAGGTACAGATCACCTCCCTAACACTCCATGTCCACCCGTCTCCTCTGCATACAGACACGACGTATGGTCCACCTCCGGGCACCATCATGTCCTTGTAACCTCAGCCCCGATCAGCGATGTCTGTCATCTACACCAAACACAACAAGGTGCGGGAGAATCCCCTGTAGGGGTGAGTATAATGATACTCAGTAGGGAACCCGATACCCTCAAGGTCTCATAAAATCCACCGAGGATAAACCACAAGTCATGTTAACTAGTGACAGCCCTACATAAGTATATGCTTATATATACCTAAGTTATCAAATATTACCCATCTCATTCATGAGGAAACTCAAGTCCCAACTCCTTACCCAACTACAACTATTCCATGAAGGAAAGATTACCACAAAGGTAACAACACAAAGGTAAAGACTCATCTCACACCTGGTATAATATAAGCACAATAGTAGAGATGATTAGATGTAACTATTGAATCATCTTACTCTATTAATAGGCAAACCCCTGAAGGATCGTAGTACATCATTAGACCCACATAGGATCCTAGTACATCGCCAGTACGTCGTCAGACCCAATAATGACTCTAGTACATTACTAGTATGTTGTCAGACCCACACAGGATCCTAGTACATCTCCAGTACGTCGTGAAACCCACACAGGATCCTCGTACATCTCCAGTACATAGTTATACCCACACAAGATCCTAGTACATCTCTGGTAAGTCGTCAGACCCACACAAAATCCTATTATATCTTTGGTATGTCGTTAGACCCACACATGATCCTAGTACATCTTCGGTACCTCTTCAGACCCACACAAGATCCTAGAACATCTACAGTAAGTCGTTATACCCACAAAGGGTCCTAGTACATCTCCAATACATCCTCAGACCAAGAAATGATCATAGTATATCTCCAAATCCAGATATAGGGTTCCCACACTAAGCTCGCTTGTCTCTGGGATGGTTCGCTCCACTGTCCCCTGGTTGATACTGCAACTTCCACTAAGTCTCACGAATAAATATCTCAATGGACCACCACAACATAGGGGTATCAACGCAATAGAAGGAGCATCAAACGGATGCTCGGTCTGTAAGTTATTAACATTTTAGTCCCAAGGGCCTGGTTAGATTCGTGCTCAATCCAACCTGACCATACCCCAACAATATTAGAATCTCAAGTGGGGTATAATAAATATACCATCTCACTCCAAGGTTTTTGTCACCACATACAGTTCGTCAAACGGATTCCAGGTGCCAATGTTATGGCCAAAAGAGTGTATAGGGTCAAAATTGGTCCAGGTCCAGTCCGACCTGACCCGGCCCGGCCCGCGCTGGGCTGTCCTTCCAGCTAGTAGGCCCGGCTTGGGCAACGAAACACAGGCTGGTGGGGTAGCCTTAGAGGCTTTAGGGGCCAAGGAGCCCATGATCGGGGCGAGGCTATGGGGTGGCAGGGGATGCAGAGCGGTAGAGTTCATGGGGGCAGATTAGGTCGCGGGCGATGCGGGTCCGCAGAGCCCACTGGGTGGTGAAAGACATTGGGGCCCCAGAGCAGCGGAGGCCATAGGGGTGAGAGGCAGTGTGGAGGTTGCGGTCCAGCGGGGCGGACGTGGTGTGGCGGTCTACCATGACTGGACAGATGGTCAGTTGTCCTCTCTGTGTGCCTCGGTTGAGCATCGTTCCTTCACCGGTAGCCAGTTCGGCGGGCCTCTCTTTACTCGTCGCCTTAAAATAATGTTGTCATCTTCCATCATGAAGAACACACCATTCATGAAGAACGAAAATGTGTTCATTCCATGTTTGTTTGGAATGCACCCTCTGCGTTAGAGCGGTTTCAAGTGGATAAAGTGGGATAATTCAATGTGAGGGGAAAAAATTGATCAATTTAAAACACACCCCTACCTTAGAGGTTCGTTGATGTCAATGAGGAGGGATAAAATGACATAGGTGGCATCGACGTTTCATGGATTTTCAGTTCGTTCATTGAAGAAGTTCATCATTGGAAAGAGAGTTCTTCTTTGGGGAGCGTATTCTTCGGTATAGAACGTGTTCTTCGTTGGAGAGAATAATCCTCCAAAAGCTCCCCTCTTGCCAACCCTCTCCTCCCAATTCAACCAAAAACGAAAATTATCCAATATGATGTGTTCCATCAATTTAATTGTTGCTCAAAATTAATTTTTCATCATTAATTATGATGCGGTTCAAATAATAAAATTAGAGGAAACCTAAGGTCACCCCCACCCTCATTAATGAGGGAGTTGAAAGGTTTATCCCATTAAAGGGGGTTTGGGTGGTCCCCCCCTCTAAATTAAAAATGGGTTTTGTTCAGGTGGTCCCCACCTCTTAACATTCACATGGCAGGTTTAGGCTCAGGTGGTCCCCACCACCATATCCCATGTTGAGGGAGTTTCTAAAATAATAATGTTTTAAATTTTTATTATATTTAATTCTTTCACGAAAAGCACAAAAACTAGCTTTCACCCTCGACCAACTGTCTTCGAGGTGAATGTCTCTATAAGAGAATATTGGGGATGTGATTTCAATGGTGCCCTCAGATTTCAATTCCATGTAGTGGTTTAAAATTTAAAAGAACCTACTCACAGGTTTTCTGAACGTACCCAAAAAAAGTTCAGAAATTCATTCAGGGTACTCCATGCCTCGGAATCGCGCGCTGTCAATTTTTCAGACTCCTAAAAGTCCCATATATTTTTAAAAAATTAAATGGAAATTATAGGTCTTCACATTCTCCCCACCATAGGGATTTGCATCCTCATAAGACACAACTCAAACTAATTGAACAAGTGGGGGTACTTAGCATGCATCTGAGCCTCCCACTCCCATGTGTTCTCTTAGAGGTTCCCGTGCTGCCAGCAAATGTGCACCAGAGGTATCGACTGACCTTGAAGGACTCACTCCTATTGATTCTAAATCCCTACTGAAACCTCCGTAAACGTCACCTGATCATTGATGTCCAGCTCTCCATGGACGATGATCTGAGAAGGGTCATGCAGTTATCTCTTCAGTTAGGATACATGGAAGATGTCGTGCACCCAGTGCAACTGAGGGGGAAGTGCTATGTTGTATTCCACCTCGCCAACTCTGCTAAGGACCTGGAAGAGTACAATGATCCTCAAAGATAACTTTCCACCACAGCCAAATCTCTGCAAACCTCGATGAGGTGAGACTCATAGAAAGACACGGTAGCCATCCTCAAACTCCAGAGGTCTTTGTCTCCTGTCCACATAAAACTTATGCCTACTCTGTGTAGTCTTCATCTACTCCTGGATGATATGCACTTTCTCTATTGTAGCCCATCCCATCTCTGGTCCCACTAGTGCTGACTCCCTTAGGCCAGTTCTCCACAAAGGTGATCTTCAAGGTTGCTCATAAAATGCCTCAAAATGTTCCATCCCAATGGTGGAGTGATAGCTATTTTTTATGAAAACCCCAGCAAATGCAATTGATCCTACCAACTGCGAACAAAGTCGAGGAGACAAGTACACAACATGTCCTCGAGATTCGGAATGGTCCGCGTCGTCTGGCCATCCATATGAGGATGGATGGTGGTGCTCAAAAGAAGTTATGTCCCGACAGCCTCCAATAACCCCTTCCATAGTGTGGATGTGAAATGTGTGTTATGATTATAGACAATAGTCTAGGGTACACCATGTAACCATAGAATCTCTTGAACATAGAGGCATCCCATGCTCTTTACTGAACCCAGCACTCTGATCGGCAGTAAGTGGGATGACTTGGTGAGTTGGTCTATGATCAAGAAGATCGAGTCACGACCCCTGGATGTACGTGGAAGTGCTGTCATGAAGTGCATGGATTTCCCATACCACTTCCACTCTAGGACCTCCAATGGATGAACCAAACATGCTAGTACCTAATGTTATGCCTTTACTTGATGACAAGTGAGTCACCGAGCGACAAACTCCTCAACTACTTTCTTCATTCTCATCCCCCAGTGCTATCGTCAGAGATCCCAGTACATCTTCGACTATCCTGGATGTACTGCTAGAGGGGATGTGTGGAACTCCATCATCACTTCCTCACGAAGTGACACTAGTACCATGGTACATCCTCTGAAGAGAATGGCGTTCTCCCCACCTTCATAAAATCCATAAGGTACCTGCCCTTTGGATATCTGAGAATGATGAGACCCACAGTTAGAGTCCTCATACTACACCTCTCTGACTCGCTGTAGAAGTGGGGGAGTGACTGTATGAGAGTGAAGAAAAGCTTCTCCATACCGATCCAAAAAGGATATATGAAAAGTGGTCAGTTGCTCTGTCGCCTCACCTAGTAGATGTATACCAAACATCTTGCTGAGTACATTTTCTACAACATTCCCCTTCCCAGGAGTATAGAGTATCTCGAATTCATAGTCCTCGAGGAACTCGAGCCAATGTTGTTGTCTCAGTTTCAGGTCCCTCTAAGATAAGAGATACCTAAGACTCTTGTGATGTGAGTAGACTATAAAATTCTCACCCATCATGTAATGTCAAAACATCTTCAAGGTGAAGACTGCTACTGCTAATTGCAGGTCATGGGTAGCATAGTTCTACTCATGATCTCAAGAAACATATGTTATCACTACTCGCTCCTGCATCGGGACACATCTGCGTCCATTGCCTAATGTGTCACAGTATACTATGTACCCTACACCATCCTCTAGAAGCCTCCTGATGGGGGTACTAAAAAGCCCCTACCTCAGCTTCGGAAAACTCTACTGACATTTCTCCGACCTCATGAAGGGTTTCCCCTTCTTCATCAACATTGATAATGGTGCTGCAAATCTGGAGAAATCAGGCACAAACCTCCAGTACTATCCAGAAAAAACCAGGAAACTTCGTACCTCCATTACACTCTTGGGTGGATCCCAAGAAAGTACGGCCTCAATATTTTCTGGATCCACTATAACACCAGCCTCTGAGATGACTTGTCCCAGAAAGTGCACCACTCGGATCCAGAACTAGCACTTAGAGATCTTACCATAAAGCTGGAGCTCTCGAGGTGTGTCCAGTACTACCTGAAAATGATAGGTACGCTTCTCCTCGATAGCAGGGTAGATCATAATTTCATCAATGACGACCACCGAAAAGAGATAATGGTATGGATGAAAGATCATATTCATGAGTCCCATGAACACTGCTAGAGCGTTGGTTATGCCGAATGGCATAACCAAGAACTCATAAGGGTCATACCGACATCTGAAAGCCATGATCTGCACATCCTTGCGTCGCACACTAAGCTGGTGATAACCTGATCTAAGTTCTATCTTCGAGAACCGCCGTGATCCGTTCAACTAATCAATGAGGTTATCAATCCTCAGGAGTGGGTACTTGTTCTTCCCAGTCACCTGGTTTAGGAACTGATAGTCAACACAAAGTCTTAAGCTCCAATCTTCTTCTTGGAGAACAAAATCAGGGATTCCCAAGTAAACACACTTAGCTGATTGAATCCCTTCCCCTGTAAGTCCTCTAGCTGTACCAGCAGCTCACAAAGGTCCATAGGAGCCATCAGATATGCTGGTGTAGATATTAGTGTCATCCTGGGATACATGTTAATGTAAAATTATGCCTCTCTACAAAGAGGTCGACCCGGAACAACCTCAGGGAAGACATCCGTGTAATGGTCCACCACTACATGATATCTCAGACTCTCCACATCAATCTCTCCGAGGGTAAGGCTAGCTAACTGATGAGTGACCGGTGGCACTCTCCTCCGGGTAAGTCCATCATGTGCTGCAAAGGCTCCCATCTTTCTAGTGAAGGTAAACCTGGTCCCATCCATGTGTACACACCCCACATTGTGCCTAATACAGTCAATCTAGGAATGAATTGTAGATAACTAGTCCATACCCAAGATGACGTCGTAAGGCCTTGCGCCACTACCAGGAGAGCCCAGACAAAGATCTCACCTCCTAGAGTAATCTCACACTACCGGAACCAGTGTGTAATCATCGAATGCTCTCCCGTAGGAATATCTAGCAGTAACGATCGAGCCAACGACTCCATCAGAATCTCTAATCTCCGAACAAGGTCAGTGGAAATAAAAAACTGACTAACACATATGTCTATAAGTACTATAGCTAAGATGGAGTAGACACAGATCGTAACTCGTATCATCTTCGGAGCGCTGGGATCATAGGCCTCAGCTTCCTGGAGCTGAGCTCACCCTGTCCACCTGATCTATGGGGTCAGGGTGGACCACCAAGTAGTGGTGGCAGTAACATATCAAATCGTCTCCCACTGCCAGCTACACGACCATCTCTTCAGCCATGTCTACCTTCTCTCTACGGACCACCTATGTCAAACTTCTATCATTGCCTAGGCGGTCCCTCGACTGTCTGCTGATCATCCATAGAGTGGGTTAGACGGTTATGAGCCATGTGACCCTACCCACTGCATGTGTAACACTACACATGTATGAACCCGGATCTTCATTTTAATGTATGTCTTTCTTTTCATGGAGTTTTTGAGAAAAGAGGAGTTTCTGGAAATATTTTAAGTACACACCGTGTACTTTATGAGAACACGACGTGTACTCCTTTGTCGTGCTAGGCCGTGTGTTGGCTGTGTCCGAGCCACACACACAATGTGTAGGGGTGAAGTGGAGGCTACTTAAAGCGGAGTACGGAAAAGTAGAGTACACGCCGTGTATTTTATTTTTTTCATTAAACGGATTGGGGTCGTGCCTAAGCGATAGAACTGTCTTCTTCTCCAGCGCCTTTGATCGGGAGCGACCCGTATGGCCGCAGATCTTCTCCCATCCCCTGAGCCTCCAAACATTTTCTGAATCGACCGCCGTCGATTGCGTTGGAACCGCAGTGGTGAGTTCTTCCTTATCCTAGATCATTGATTTCCAATTTCTCCTCTTTATTATGTTATCATGGGTTGAATGTTTTTTGTGTTTTCATAGATCTATGCCATTCTAAAGGGAATAAAGCCTTGTGGTTCAAGTATATCAATCTCTTAGGATCGAGGTAGGTGGTTTGTGCCTTAACATGTGATTTATCTGAGTTTTATGTGAAATTTCCACCAATACTCATGGATGGGGTATTTACGTGTTTATCTTTTTTCCCTTGTGGTAATTCCTACCTTGATTTAATTCTTGTGTAGAGGTAAATTGATCATATCTGTGGATATTTTTCATGATTGGATGTTTTTCCCATGCTTTTTTCTTGTTCAAATATTCGGGTCTCTTTATACTTTGGTCATTGTACCTGTTTCCATGCCTTGCCATCTTAGGATGGAATGATGTTGTTAACATGCTTGTTGCTCTATAGAATGTTTTTCCAAGTAGCTCTATAGGTGTACTTTGGTTAGCCAAGTAGATCTATAGGTGTACTCTTGCCTTATAGAATTTATATGCACCGACTGGCATGGGACCGTGAGAACTCGGTGCTATAGACTATAAGGGATAGACCGCGTGAGCATCCTAGATAGTCTTAGATATTATAGACTATACAGGGATAGACCAAGTGAGCTTCCTCATAGAGGCTTGGTCATTATAGACTACAGGGGATAGACCGAGTAAGCTTCCTAGAGAGTCTTAGTAATTATGGACTACAGGAGGGTAGACTGAG
Organism: Viscum album; assembly: GCA_963277665.1. Classification (NCBI taxonomy): domain Eukaryota; kingdom Viridiplantae; phylum Streptophyta; class Magnoliopsida; order Santalales; family Viscaceae; genus Viscum; species Viscum album. Next base: position 1,569,802,652 of record OY728137.1, read on the forward strand.
TGAGCTTCCTCAGAGAGTATTTACCTTGATTGAATGTATTTAAAACCTTCCCAGGATAGAGGAGGAATTGACCGAGTGAGCATCCTCAGAGAGTCTGTGGTATACCTGATGCTATAAAAGGATTGACTGAGTGAGATTCCGCAGAGAGTCTCTAGACCTTGTGGCCAAGAGGGTTAGACTGTGTGATCTCCCTTAGAGAGTCCCTAAATACCCTAGACTATAAGGGGAATTGATAGAGTGAGCTTCCCCAGAGAGTCTTAAAATTTCTTATGACCAAAACAGAGGTTCTAGACTGAGTGCACTACCGAGAGGGTTGTGGTGCTTCTTGGATAGAACCAGATGGGATGGCTGTGAGTACTTCCCAGAGGGTTTCCATTTTCTGTTAGTTGTTGCATTATCGCTACTTGTTGTTTTATGGATTGGTAACTATTTTATATCATCTTGTTTACTATTTACTGATTATTTCCTTCTATTTCTTCTACTGTTTAGTACTTTTTGTACTATTACCTGCGATATACTCACTGAATATTAGGCACAAATCTTCGAGTGGTTACTTACTGAGATTCAGTCTCACACCCTGTTTGGGTCATGTTTTTGGGCCAAAACAGAATATGTTGTTGCAGGTATAGACAAGAGAAAGCACCCTTTGACTTCTGGTACTCGATTGCTTTAGAGCAGGAGAGCATGGGACCAAGCTTTGGCTTACGATGCTGAGGAGTTGTTTACATTATATTGTACTTGTGTTGGTACTATTGTATTCTTCCGCATTATGACTTGTTTGTCATATTTCCTTGATTTGTATCATGCTTCATTTCATATATATACATATGAGCCAGTTTTTTTCTGATTTAATCGTCCCACTATTTTTTATTGTTGGTTATTTTACTGCTTCCGCTCTTGCATTTTTATTTACATCCACTGCATATTCTTCCAATGGGGGAATAGTTTCTATACTATCACACCCATGACCCTCACTTCTAGTCGGCAGCCTTTGGAGTTTGGGGAAATGCACTTGAGGACATGTGACCAACCAGGTATGGGGCCCCTCTAGGTGGCTTCCGGAACTCGGACATTACAATGTTGTATCAAAGGAATTATTTTCTCTTGATTTACTAGTTGGATCCTTTAGCTATGGATAGGATGGATTCAGTACTTGGTAATAAGTTGTTCCCAATAGTAGCTAACCCGTGTTCAGGGAAAAGCCATACTCCCTCCTTTATTGCAGTTTCCTGGTTTTGAGATTTTACAGTTGATATGATTTCACCTATAGTGATTCACTTGACTTGTGTTGTTATTTTTGTTTCTATTATGGTTCTATTTATGGCTTAACCCGATGAGATGAGGGTATTCCATCTCATGCATCTTATAGGCAATTGCTAGAAATCACACACCATGCATTCTTGCCATACCATCTAGCATGCATTAGCGATTGCATGTTGTTGTGATAGACATTGTGTAGATTATGCATGCTGTTATGATAGATTCTTTGATAGAATCTCTTCTATTTGATAAGGATCTGTTTGTATTGTACCTTGCTTAAATGAACGCCAAATTTTGGTTCTGTAGGTGTTATGGGCCCTCTTGAATCGGAAATTGGTGAATCAATGACCTTTTTTTTCTTATATATGACTGTTTTGGATTCCATGCTTTGGTTCGTGGGGAGTATGGGCCCTCACGGATCGGAATTTGGCACCTTCATGCCTTTTTTGCTGTGTTTATAGGCTTCAGTGCAGTTTTTGAGCTACTTCCCGGAAAAACCCATAATACACGGCGTGCACTTTTTGACTACACGTCGTGTAGTTTCAGATCATGTCACTGAATGTGTGAGTAGGAACACAGTGGTTAGGAAATGTCTTTAGGAACATGTCGTGTATGGTAGGTGCACTCCGTGTATTATAGAGCAGTGTACCCGGTTGTGTCACTAACAACACAGGTCGGGGGAGCTCAAGTAGAACACGCAGTGTAGTTTTATTCCAGGTACCCGGCCGTGTCACGAACAACACGGGTTGGTGTTATTTTATCCTATAGACACCGTGTTGGTTCAGAACATTCCGTGTAAGGGTCAGCCGTGTAGCCGACCATGTAACTAACAACATGGGATGCCGAAACCTTGTCTTGTAAACGCCGTGTAGTCTAGGGTTAAGTGGACCATGTTGGTTATCCATGTAAAGAGACTCGGGTAGGGGAATAGAGTTCAAGTACATGCCATGTGTGGGGACCACAGGTCATGTAGTTGGGGTGTTACATGACCAGAGGTTGCAGGAGTACATGCCCATGTCTTTGGTTTAAGTGACCGCACCATGTTGTTTTTATACATTCCGTGTAGTCGTGTTTTGTAAACTCGAATGTTCCCTTCTCCGGTTCCGGTTTTGTACTCTTGTGTTCTATGTCTTTGATAATCCTGATATGAGGTGTGCTTTTGATCTTTTCAGAGCTATGCCTCCAATACATCCTCCGGTTGTATGTTAGTTTCTAGATGGTGATCAGACACCAGATATGGACGATCAGGGACCTCCTACAGATCCTCCTATTGTGCTAGCCTTGGCACTAACTGTCATACTGATTGCATGTGTTGATACGCTGTTCAAGGAGGACTTCTTGATGATGATGCAGACTTTTCAGGGAGCGTCACCTCCTGCCTCGTTGATGGCTGAATTGATGTGGGTCATTTAGCAGTAGAATCCTTCTACTTTCTCATGGGATGGAAGACCCTAGGCTTTAGAGTCATCGTTAGAGGACACACTGATAATCTTAGAGCATCTAGAGATACCCCCAGAGAGAAGGGAAAACCTGGCCACTTATATGCTCTGTCACACCACCAAGAGGTGGTGGGAGGTGAACTCGTAATCAGGGCACTAGCAGAGTATGTATTGGGATGAGTTTCGCAGCACCATATATGACTAATTTTACCCAGATACATTGAGGGCCGACCGAGCCTAGGAGTTTATGAGTCTGCAGCAGGGTACTCTTTCTGTTATGAATTACTCATCCCGATTTATCGAGCTGCAGCGCTTCACTCCAATCCCAGTAGGTGATGATTTGTTCTGTACTAGGAAGTTCAAGGATGGTCTCAGGTAAGAGATATGTTCCCAGGTGAATATATTCAGGTTGACTTTGATATCCTCTATCATCAACAAGGCGCTGATCACTTAGCGCAATCTGAGGGATTCTGGAGCTGTGAGCCTGGGCGGTTCGACATCCAGAGCTGGTGTTCCTCCTACGAATAGTAGGAAGCGCCATATATAGTCTTCTCAAGGAGATCAGGGTAGGAGGGATGTATCTTCTGGAAGTCAGGTTGTATCCTACCAGTGCGGTAGGAGTGTGAATACTAGGCCTTAGTGCCAGAAAGACCCGATGGAGTGCCGATCTTGTGGCAAGATGGGCCATCTTCAACTCTTCTGTCAGATCTTCTCACCTTCGGCTGGTGGTAGGGGTTCTTTTATCACCCCGCGTTCAGGAGATGCTTTGACAGTTTCTCACCAGTCTGGGAACTGGAGTTCTTCCGGCTGTTCGGGCCGAGGAGGAGGTCGCGGCTGCGGTGGTCAATCACCAGGTTACCAGCGACAAGAGAGTGGGTCAGCCCAGAGTCATCAGCCATGGGCGCCGGGCTGCGGTACAGGCCAGACCTTCGCCGTGGAGCAAACCTATCAGGAGCAGGATCCCATCCCTTCTACAGTTCGAGGTATGATCTTTGTAGCCTCAGTTTTATCATCAGCCCTTTTTGATACTGGTTCTTTGCATAGTTTTATCTTTATTACTATTGTGGAGAGCCTTAGGCTCTGTATCTTTTTGTCTGCCAACTTGTTGACTCATGACATGTCGTTGGGAACAAGGACATCTAGCATACGTCAGTATAGAGAGTGCCCCCTTGAGGTTTTATGGTGTCATTTCTTATGGGACCTCTATGTCCTAGAGATGACGGGCTATGACGTCATTCTCGGGATGGATTGGTTGGTTCCCTTCTAGGAATTCATCGATTGCTATCGCTGCATGGTGTGTTTCGTATCACCAGAGGGTAGATCTTTCCTTTATAGAGGCGATTGGGATGTCTAGGCGGGTACAGCTGGACCAGAGCTTTTTAGGCTAGGAGGAGTAACATCCCAGATTGCTAGTCTTTATCTGGATGACTAGGGGACTTCACAGTTAGACTTTCGCCCAGTGGTGGATCGTTTCATGGATGTTTTTCAAGAGGAATTTTCAGTTTTTTCTCCAGAGCATGAGTTAGAATTCTCGATTGAGATCATTCCAGGAGCATCACCGGTGTCCATTCCTCCTTATTGGATGGCTACACCTGAGTTTCAGGAGCTCAAGAAGCAGTTAGAGGAGTTACAGGAAAATGGTTTCATCTGACCCAATACATCTCCTTGGGGTTCAACTATCCTCTTTGTGATGAAATAATATGGAACCCTTTGGCTTTGAGTGGATTATTGCAAGCTAAACTAGTTGATGGTCAAGAACTGGTACCCCTTTCTGAGGGTCGATGACCTCCTTGATCAGCTTCGAGGAGCCCGAGTGTTTTTGAAAATCGATTTGAGGTTCGGTAATCATCAGTTTCACGTTAGACCATCAGATATACCTCTTACATCCTTCAGGAGTAGGTATGGTCTGTACGAGTATATAGTCATGTCGTTCGATCTAACGAACGCTCCAATAGTTTTTATGGAATTAATGAACCAAGTGTTCCATCAGTACTTAGATTCCTTTGTGGTGGTTTTCATGGACAACATATTGGTGTACTTTCACACTCGACAGGACCATGCCACACATCTTTAGATTGATCTGAGTACACTGAGAGATCATTTGTTATATGCTATGCTCTTGAAATTCCACTTTTGGATGGATCAAATTCACTTTATGGGTCATGTTATCTCAGAGACAGGAGTATCAGTAGACCAAGAGAAAGTGCGAGCTATAGTTTCCCAGGAGAAGCCGAAGAATGTCTTTGAGGTGAAGAGTTTTATAGGGCCGGCTGGATACTATAGGAATTTTATATAGTACTTTTCACGCCTAGAAGCACCACTGAAAGATCTAACCAGGAAGGTGGAAATGTTTTTAAGGTCAGATTTTTGTGAGTCAGCCTTTCAGGAGCTGAAGGCGAGGTTGATGTCAGCACCGATATTGGTATTTCTAGAGCCTGGAAAGGGATATACTATTTATTGTGATGCTTCAGGTATCAGGCTGGGAGCTGTTCTGATGCAGTGAGATGGGGTCATTGCTTACAGGTCTCAGCAGTTGAGGCCACATGAGAGGAACTACCCGACGCACGATCTGGAGTTGGCAGCTGCTGTTCATGCCTTACGTTGTTGGAGACACTACCTTTTGGGAGAGCAATTTTTGGTTTTCACCGACCCCAAGAGTCTCAAGTATATCTTCACTCAGCTTGACCTGAATCTGAGACAGCGCATGTGGGTAGAGTATCTTCCGTCTTTCAACTTCGAGCTCGCCTATACGCCGGGAAAGGGCAACGCAGTGGCAGATGCGTTGAGTAGGAGAACACAGATTCAAGTAGTTCAGGAGGCTAGTAGTGAGTGGAATCTTAAGAATCTGTTCTCTGAGATGCATCTGTAGGTTCACGACAGATAGGGACAGACTTACCTATCTTCTAAAGCTGTTACCTATTCTCTTCTTGACCTTTTACGGATGAGGCATCTATCAGACGTAGAATCCTTGGTCTTGTGGGACAGTGTGTCAGGAGAGGACCCTCTTCCTGGATTGACAGTGGGCGAGGACGATATCTTGCATTTCCAGGGACACGTAAGGGTTCTAATAGAAAAACATAAGGAGGTGATGCTGGATTTTCATTCCTCAGTTTGGGAAGTTCATTCTGGAATCACCAAGATGTATCGTGATCTACACTGCCAGTACTGGTGGCTAGGTATGAAGAGATATGTTTCTAGTTTTGTCATGAGATGTTCTACTTTCCAGCAGGTGAAAGAAGAGTATCAGCGACCAGCAGGGATTTTAAAGTAGTTACACATTCCCGAGTGGAAGTGGAACGATGTCGCAATGGACTTCGTGACTGGGTTACCGAGGTCACTATAAGGGAGTGATACGGTTCCGGTTGTCGTTGACAAGCTTAGGAAGGTTGTTCACTTCTTTCCAATCAAGGAGACCTTCAGTGTTGATGAGATGGGACGGTAGTACATCTGAGAGGTTGTACTTCTACATGGAGTTCCACACTCCTTTGTTTCAGACAGGGCTGCACACGTTACTTCTCAGTTCTGGTAGGGACTTTAGAAGGCTTTGGGTAAACAGGTACTTTTGAGTACAGTGTACCATCCACAGACTGATGTCCAGTCTGAGCATACGATCCATGTGGTTGAGGATATTCTCCAAGCTTGCATTCTAGAATTTGGTGGTTAATAGGAGAAGAATATTTCTCTGGTGGAGTTTTTCTATAACAACAGTTTCCAGGAGACTATTCAGATGGCACTTTACGCGGCTTTGTACGGTAGGCCATGCCGATCACCCTTATGTTGGTTGGAGGCAGGAGAGGAAGCTATGTTGGGACCTCATCTTGTTCAGGAGACCTCAGAGCATATAAAGTTAATTCAGAAGAGGGTTCATATAGCATAGTCTTGGCAGAAGTCTTATGCTGATAAGTGGTGACGACCTCTGGAGTTCGAGGTCGGGGATCAGTTTTTCCTGCGTGTCGCACCAAGGTTGGAACACAAGAGGATTCGTAGATTGGGTAAGATTTCACCGCGGTACATCAGGCCATTTTAGGTGTTGGAGAGAGTTGGGACGGTAGCCTATCGGCTGCAGTTACTGCAGATGTATCGGGCTATGCACGATGTCTTACACGTTTCTTAGCTCCGAAGTTACTTTTCAGACCCGTCTCTTGTCTCTCAACCTGGGGATATTGAGCTTGAAGCGGATGCGTCATTTGATGAGCATCCCATCCGGATTATCGATCGCGGTGTGATGGTTCTCTGTGGCTGGCCTATTCCTCTAGTACGGGTGCTATGGCAACACGGCCGAATGCAGGACGAGACATAGGAGAGGGATACCGATGTATGATCGCAGTGGCTGAAGCTATTCTGGGTTTCTTCTTCTACGCCTCTCTAGGAAAATTTAGGGATGAATTTTATTAAGGGGGAATGTTTTTAAGAACCAGGATCTTTGTTTTTAGGTATGTATTTCTTTTCCTGGAGTTTTTGAGAAAAGAGGAGTTTCTAGAAATTTTTGAAGTACACACCGTGTACTTTATGAGTACACACTGTGTACTCCCATGTCATGCCAGGTCGTGTACAGGCCGTGTCCCAACCACAAAAACTGTGTGTATGGGTGATGTGGAGGCCGCTTAAATCGGAGTATTGAAAAGTAGATTACATGTCGTGTACACAAGAATTACATGCCATGTATTTTTTTGTTAAACGGACTAGGGTCTCCCCTAAGCGACAAAACTATCTTCTTCAGCTCCTTCGACTGGGAGAGACCTGTATAACCACAAATCTTCTCTGAGCCCCCGAGCCTTTGTCCATTCCTTGAATCGGTCATCATCGATTTCATTGGAACCACAACGGTGAGTTCTTCTTTTTCCTAGAGCTTTGATTTCTAATTCTTCATATTTTTTAAGTTATCGTGGGTTGAACATTTTGTGTTTTCTCTTTGATCTATTCCATTATGAGTAGAATCAATACTTGTTTTTCAAGTATATCAATCTACTAGAATCGAGGTAAGTGGTTTCTAGCATACCTTGCAATGTCTTTGAGTTTTATGTGCAATTTCCACCAATAGTCGTGGATGGGGTATTGCATGTTTACCTTTTTGCCCTTGCGATTATTCTTGCCTTTCTTGCATGCTTGTGTAGAGTTAAATTGATCATGTTTGTGGATATTTGTCATGCTTGGAGGTTTGGCCCATTCTTTTTTCTTGTTGTAACCTTTGGGTCTCTTTAGCCTTTGGTCATTGTACATGTTTCCATGCCTTGTGATAGTTGGACGGAATGATGTTGTTAACATGCTTGTTGCTCTATAGACTGTCTAGGAAAGTAGCTCTATAGGTGTACTTTGGTTATCCCAGTAGCTCTATAGGTGTACTCTAGCCTTATAGCATTAATTTTCACTGACTGGAATAGTACCGTGAGAACCTGGTGCTATAAACTATAAGGGATAGACCGAGTGAGCTTCCTAGAGAGTCTTAGATATTATATACTATACGGGGAAAGACCGAGTGAGCTTTCTCAAAGAGTCATGGTCATTATAGACTACAAGGGATAGACCGAGTGATCTTCCCAGAGAGTCTTACTTATTATAGACTACAAGAGGGTAGACAGATTGAACTTCTTCAAAGAGTCTTTACCATGTTAGAATGTATTAAAAACCATCCCAGGCTATATGAGGAACTTACCGAGTCAGCTTCCTCAGAGAGTCTGTGGTATACTTGAGGCTATAGGAGTATTGACCGATTGAGCTTCCTCGGAGAGTCTCTAGACCTTGGGGACAAGAGGGTTATACCACGTGATCTCCCTCAGAGAGTCCCTGACTACACTAGACTATAAGGGGAATTCACCAACTAAGCTTCCCCAGAGAGTCTTATAATTTTGTATGACCTAACCAGAGGGGTTAGGTTGAGTGCACTGCCCAGAGGGTTGTGGTACATCTTGGATAGGACCAGAGGGGATGGTTGTGAGTACTTCTTAGAGGGCTTCCTATTGTTTTAGTAGTTTCTTTACCCCTACATGTTGTTCTGTGGATTGATCACTATTGTATATCATCATGTTTACTACTTACTGATTACTGCCTGCTATTTCTGCTACTGTTTACTGCTTTTTGTACTATTACATTCCATATACTCACTGACTGTTAGGCACAGAACATCGGGTGGTTTCCAACTAGGATTTAGTCTCACACCATGTTGGGTCATGTTTTTGGGCCCAAACAGACTATGTTGTTATAGGTATTGACAAGGTCAAGCGCCCTTCTACTTCTGGTACGTGATTTCATTGGAATAGGAGATCATGGGACCAAGATTTGGCTTGCGATGTTGAGGAGTTTTTTACTTTCGTTTGTACTTGTTTTGGTACTATTGTATTTTTCAGCATTATGACATGTTTGGATTCTTTCCTAGATATGTATCATGCATCATTTCATATATATAAATATGATCCAGTTGTTTGCTGATTTAGTTGTTCCACTGTTTATTATTGTTGGTTATTTTACTGCTTCCGCTCTTGTATTGTTATTTACTTCTGCTGCGTACTATACCAATGATGGCATAGTTTCCCCACTATCACACCCTAGGCCCTCGCTACTAGTCGGTAGCCTCTGGAGTTTGGAGAAATGAGCTTGAGGCCTTGTGACCAACCTGGTACGGGGCACCTCTAGGTGGCTTCCGGAACTGGGACATTACAGCCCGCTCCTCGTATGACTGGCTCTGTCTCGGGTGCCCCTCACAACCTACCTTGAATCATGCGGTCATCCACCTGTAGGTTTGGTCCTCTTAGACCTCTGGGACTTCTATCTACAGTCGGATGTAGTAGACTATTCTATGTGATGTCGGGTGGTGGGTCTCGCTACTGGTGATAGCCTAGAAAGGGAACTATCAAATAAGAGGGCTCTCTCTAACACCCCCACCTACAACGGGATGCTGAGAAAAATCATTGAAGCCCTGATCTCTCGTCTGAGTTCCGGCTCAATGATTTGGGCCCGAAAGAATGGTTCCCGCACTATATCAGTGGATTAGTGTGAGAGTTCATTGAAACTCGCTGAGTACTGAGCCACAACCATGCTACCCTGATGTAGATGAAGAAGATCTTGTATGAACACTGCGCAAAGAGTTGCTGGAACAGACTCTGCTCGAAACAAGCTCTCGAAGTCTGCCCAGAGAATTGTAACCTTGTCATGAACATGGATCATCAAGATCCACCATCTGCTTGTTGCTGCCTGTAGATTGCTGGCGGTAAGGATCACCATGAGATCAGCTGGTGTCACTACCAATCGGAAGACTATCACTATGACCTCCATCCAATCCTCAGCTGCCTATGGGTCCGTGTCTCCCATAAACCAGGGTGGCCTCTAGAGCGTGAACTTGTGCAATGAAATCATGTGGCATGCAACCTCTACTGCTGGAGATGGTGGCATCGGTGGCCCAACAGGTAATGGTACCACTGGTGCCTCCACTAGTGACTCTACTAAAAGAGGGCCCTGCACTGAGGCCTCATCGCTTGGTGGGCTATCAGTGTATACTACTCTCAAAACCCTAGCTGGATATCTGCGTGGAGGCATCCTGAAAAAAAAACAGGTGTTCCATGGTCAATAAGTTATACATTGGGAGCCGAATCAAAGAGTTCACAAAGAAAACATTTCAAAAAACACACACAATCAGTGTTTTCATGCTCCGAGTCATAAATCAGAAGTCAGGGTGTTGGTGTATGGATACGTCAGCCACCGCACCAATACTGAATTCCCTAAACTAATAACCACACTCACTACACTTAAAAATATTGTCATTAAGAAGATTTTAGTCCTATGTTCTACGGTATAACCAAGTCCTCTGATACCAATTTGTCACAACCCGTCCCCAGGGGACCATGCTGTGACTACCCCAAGCCCGCCTTCCATAGGCCAGGGGCTGGCGACTAGCACCGAACGGCGTGTCCCCTTAAATCGGGAATTCATTGCCTTTATATCCTATAAACACACTCAACAAATCACTCAAAAAGATATGACACAATAAAATTGTATATAAAAAAGAGTGATGAATGTAGGAAGGGTCTGAATACAAGCCCAACAGTAATGGTACAAGTACAACTAGAAATACCATACAACTGAAGATAGAGAAAGAAAGCTACTGGGTCATCCTCCGAGGTTCCTACCTGAAGGGTAGGTACATATCGCCACCTTATTGCTCCATGCCCGCCTTTCTCCTCTGCGTACCTACATGCAGTATGGTCCACCTCTGGCCACCATCCAGTCCTGGTACCCTTAGCCCTGATCAGCGTTGTCTATCCTCTGCACCAAACACAACTAGGTGCAGGAAATGCCCATGTAGGGGTGAGTATAAAGATACACAGTAGGGACCCTGAGACCCTCAAGGTCACAAAAAATCCAAAGAGGGTAAAAGCCAAAGCATGTAAACCTCTGAAAATCTTACATAGGTATATTCCCATACATATACATTAGTTATCTAATATTTCCCATTTCATTCACTAGGAAACACAGGGCCCAACTCCTTATATAAAGTAAAACTATTCCACAAAGTAAAGATTACCCCGATGGTAAGTACCACACAGGTACTCCACATAGAAGAATATCACAAAGGTAACACCATGAAGGTAAAGAATCAGCTCACACTGGGTATAACTTAAGCACAGTAGTAGATATGATTGGATGTAACTATTGAAGCATCTTACTCTATTAAGAGGTAGACATACGAAGGATCATAGTACATTTTCAGACCCACACAAGATCCTAGTACATATCCAGTACGTCGTCAGACCCACACAGTATCCTAGGACATCTCTAGTATGTTTTCGGACCCCCACATGATCCTAGTACATCTCCAGTACGTTGCCAGACCCACCACATTATCCTAGTACATCTCCATTACGTTGTCAGACCCACACAGGATCCTAGTACATATTTTGTATGTCTTCAGACCCACACAAGATCCTAGTACACCTCAAGTACGTCATCATCAGTGGGGTAAACCAAATGGACCATCTCACTCCAAGGTTTCCAGATCCACAGACGTTTCGTCAAATGAACGCCTGATGCCAATGTTATAGTAGAAAAAGAGTATAGGATCGAAACTGGTCCGACCCAGCCTAGGACGACCTGGTTCGGGTCGACCTAACATGTTAGGTGCCCCGACCCGCTAGGTAGCTCGGCCTAGGCGGCGAAGGTCGTGGGGGCCGCAGAGCGGCGGAGGCCGTGGGGCGGTGGAGGCTACGGGGGATTCAATGAGGCGGAGGCCACAGGGGACACAGAGGCATCGGGGGCCGTAGAGGCAACGGGCAGTGCATGGCCGCAGAGGCCATGGGGCGGCAGATGTCGCGGGGGTGGCAGAAACCACAAGGGTTGTTGAGCGGCGCAGGCCGCGGCTGTCCAGCCGGCCTCTCCGTATGGCGCAATCATGCATCGTGCCTTCACCGATAGCCATTTCAGTTTTCCTCTCTTCGTTCGTCGCTATGATATAAATCCACCATCTTCCATCGTGAAAAACACACCATTCATGAAGAATGATAGAGGGGTTGGGAAATGTTTGTTTGGCCCGTAACCTCCACATTACAATGGTAGAAAGTAGCTCAAGGGGGATGATTCATTGTGAGGGGGAAAACATTGATCAATTTAAAACACACACCAACTTCATAGGTTCGTTGATGTCAATGAGGAGGGATAAACAGATGTTGGTGGCGTTAGTTTTTCCTTGATCGTTGGTTCGTTATTTGAAGATGTTCCTCGTTCTAGAGTGCATTCTTCATTAGAGATCGCTTTCTTAGTTGGAGAACACATTCTTCGTTAGAGAGAATAATCTTACAGAAGCTCTCCTCTTTCCAACCCTTTCCTCCCAAATCCACCCAAAATTTAAAGTAGCCAATATGATGTGTTCCATTAATTTAATTACTTGCACAAAATTAAATTGGCATCCTTAATTATGATGAGGTTGGCATAATTAATTTAGAGGAAACCTAGTGTCACCCCCTCATTAAAGAGGGAGTTGAATGGTTTCCTCCCATTAAAGGGGATTCATGTGGTCCCCACCTCTAAATTCAAAATAGGGTTACTTCAGGTGGTCCACACCTCTTAACATTACTATGGGAGTTTTAGGCTCATGAGATCTCCACCACCATAACCCATTTTGAGGGAGTTTCTAAAACAAAAATGGTACACATATTTATTTTAATTAATTCTTTCACAAAAAAAATAAAAACATACTTTCACCATAGACCAACTTCCATTGAGGTGAAAGTCTCATTAAGAGAATACCAGCACAATGAGTTCAACGGTGCCCTCAGATTTCAATTCCATGAACCGATTTAAAAGTAAAAAAACTGGCTCACACATTTACTGAACGTACCCGAATAAAGTACATAAATTTATTTCAGGCACTCCAGTCCCCAGAATCAAGCATCGTCAATTTTCACAGACTCATAAAATTCCCGTATATTTAAAAAAATACATGGAAATATTAGGTCTTTACAACCATTTTTGGCTATAAAACTATAATGGGGTAGTTATGGAGTTTGTAATACTTACAAAAAAGTTTATTTTTGAATTTTTAATTATATTTTCATTGAAAATCATAAACACATTCTTAAATATTGAATTTTTAATTAATTAATGACTAATGAATTTCAAAAATGTTTTTGTAAGAAAATATATTACATTTTACCATACATTAATTAAGTCTTTTTACATAGGAAATTAAATATTTTATCATTAGAATTTTTGTATTGATTTTAGATATAATAAATATCATACTCATGAAAACTATTGTATTCACAATCCTCCATTATTGTCATACTAATCTTGGATAAAATTTATTTTATAAACATCATTTGTAAATGAATTCCAATTCAATTTGTCTTGTGTTTTGAATTGAAAGGATTTTCATAATAAGATGATGTTAATATAAATCATACTGACACTCATAAAGATTATCATGAGACTCATTTCATTATTCCTTTGATACCTATAAAACCTAATCTCAATGTTAGGAAATCATTTAAATCAAAATTATTTCATTATATATGAGTAAATAAAAATCAATGTTACTCTTTCAGTTATCATATAACCATTTGAGTGATAGGTGTCCATGCCTTCTTGAAAATCAATGATAAAATCTGACCATTGGAGATCAGTATGACAGTTGGGATGATCTCCTATAAATAGTTGTTCATTTGAACTCATGTTATAAATGACAGATGCTAGAGATGATAAAGTCATTGTGTGAGAGCATTTCTGAATTTACATATATGTGTGAGAACTCTAATGTTTACACTAGTGAAATTCTTGTTCCATGTACTTGTAATCTTAGAGTTCGAACTTTTTTTGTGCAACACCAATTGTAGTGATTATGATATTTTCATCCAGAGGCTATGAAGACAGATAATTTGATCTACCTCTTGATCGAGGTATTACGGGGACAACATGTCACTATTGTACTGAACAGTTTCTAATTGTGGACTTACAATGTTATAATGACTGAATGAAGCCTATTTTTATATCAATAGATTACCCATATGTGTGTGAGATAGAAATTCATGAAATTATAAATCAAGGGAACTTTATCATAGGTTATTTAATACCCTTCTCTTTAGGATAAATGAATACAATATTCATTTTAATATTTTTATCATTTTTAACTGAAATTATAAAATGAGGTGAATTATTTTATATTTTAATTCTTCTATTATTATTCTCATTATCAAATTTTACATCTTTATGATACTTTTTTATTATAGCATGAATAGAATTTTCTATTACAATTAAATAATTTACACTGATTACAATGATTTTCTTTTTAATGTAGACGCATTTGTGTTGTGATCTATGACTCTATAATAAAATCAGACTCAACATGATTGCAATATCATTACAACTAGATCCAAGGGTCAATCCGAATATTGTTTAAATACATATGTATTTTTTGAATTTAATTAGTTCAAATTCATTTAAATTAAACTCTTTTAAGGTTAATTTTTATTAACCTACAATTCACCCATTTTATTTTTTCATCCACATATACATTTCAATAAAAAAAAATATGTATCAGAGTGGGTTTCCACTACTCAAATACTTGTTGATTATTTTAACTTTTCATGTTATCTTTATTTTTTATTTTCATATATTTGATTATAAATAATTGTTAACTAATGGGTTTTGTGGAAATGAAATTTATATGATAATGATGAAAGGATTAAATATCAGTTTTATTTACAATATAAATCCAACCAGACACCCAATCATTAAATGTAATGATATTTAATATTATAGGGATAAAATAAATACTTCATTTATCAATATAAGAGTTGATATTTATTTTGATGACCAGTGTTTAAAAAATGCTGGACAAAGAAAAAACAACATTTACATATAAATAAAATCTAAAATATCAACAAAATTACAAGTTATAAAATACATTATTATGTTCTATGAATGGTCACAAATATATCTATATTTCCCATTGCTAACTAGACACCAGTATTTGGGAGATGTTGGAGATCACTAATATTGTATGTTATAATGTTTATGACACTAGAAGAGTTATATTAATAGATGATTGTCAAGATTTTGAATTTTATTATGGTGAACATCTTATTAAGGTACAACACAGGTTTATGAAATTTTATAATATTTTACATTAAATGGTTGTTAATTGATTATAAGACTAAATTTTTAGTGAAAAAATTATTGATATCATGCCCAATGAGTGCGAATCAAATAGAATAGTATTTGGTGAATCAAGGAAGATTACAAACCTTAAACTTTATGATTCATTCAGAACTATTTTACAGAATGTGGGTAGCTATAAAGTGATGTTGAGAAATATAAAAAGAATAATTTTGGAGTTTCATTTAATTATAAATAAAATATGATAAAAGCTCAAACTCCTAAGAAGGTTGTTATGTCATCATCAAAAAATGTTATTTTTCAATCTAATTCAAGTTATTCTGATCATTCTGATATTGAGTTAGATAATGTTTCTCTAATAATGAACATTATATTTAGAAAAAAATGATTTTCTGTATCCTGAAAATAAATGTATCCTTGAAATAAATGAATCGAATTATATTGAAGTCACTTGAATTGAATGAAAAATAGCTAGACATATCGTATGATAAAATCCCAAGTTAAAAAGAAAATACATGAAGTAATGTAATTCTTATTGGAATAAAATAAATGTATTACTCATAGAAAGGGAATAAATACTTAAAATAAAATTTCACTTGGAGTGTTAGTGGAGGAGATTATTTTCATGATTAATCATATAATGGAAAATACTAAAACAAGAATATTGGTCTCTATTCATGAATATGTTTTGAAAATTATTGTTTTATAAATAAGGTACACACTTCATAATTAATAAAAATTATGTCATTAAATGAAAACTATCTCATGTAAAATTTTATATTATTTATAATAAAGAAACATCCACAATATAATATAATAGTTTTCCTTCTTATGATGATGTATCTAGATTTTCCATATTATATAAAAAAATTGTAAAGTTAGTAAGAATCATTAAAATGAAGGTACTAGAATAAATTTTTTAACAAAATAAGTATATGATAATTTAAAATAACATGAAAAAAAATTATTTTGAAAAAAAATTATTTTTAAGAACCATTAATAGGATAATTTTGATATGGGTATTCCTTCAATTTATTTGGAAAAATCCATTTAAAAAATTTCTAAGAAAAAAACTCACTTATATAACTAATACAAATGTGGATAAGTATTTAGTTACAAAAATAAAATATGTAATTTTTTATTTATGTAATCTTTAATCAAACCATACCACAAGAAAAGATTATTTTGATAAAAATTATAAACCACTCTCATCACATGGTAATAAATCTGAAATGTGATATTCTAATAGAAAACTGATTTTTAGTAATAATTTTTTTGTTCCTAAGAATGACACCTTTTCACAAAATGTAAAAGTGGGGGTGCTTGGAATAAAAAGTTCACTTTAAATAAATCTAAATTCCTAGGCATTCAAATATAATAATTTATAAATGAATTCTAGAGTCCTATAATTTTTTTATAGTCATTTTCAGACCTTGGAATGTTTGGTTTCTAAATGTATAATTGTTTTGTTTTTATAAAAAAGGTGGTTCCAAAAAAGTAATACATAGTACATGGATAGTGGTTGTTGCCATAATATAACTGGTAACAATTATTTTTTTAAAATATTATCAAAATGAAAGGTTTAAGAGCTAATTTCGAAGAAAATTTCCAAGGAATGATTATTTTTATCGGTTACATGATTCTTCTTGGAAAAGATTTAATTTAAATTGGTTTATTTGTAATAGGTCTTATGTACAAAATTATAAACAAAAGTAAATTATGGAATGATACTAACATGTGAATTTTAGTAATACTATATGTTTTGTACACAATTATAAGGATGAATTATTTCTTTCATCCAATCGGCATGAGAATTCTTACACACATAACATCAATGACCATAGAAGACAATACATACATTATTTCAATAAAATGAAAGATCAATATTGGTTATATAAAAGATTACTAGGACACTGTAACATTATAAACATATGTAAATTGAATAAAAAATACTTTTTAAGGAACTTCTATGACATATTTTTGATTCTTTATAAGATTTTGGCACTTTTTAATATGGCAAGATAAATAAATCATGCTTAAAATATAATGGTGATGTCTCAACAAATAATTCTTTGTAGTAAGTGAACATAGATATTTTTGGTCCTATAAAAACATGATGTATTAGTGGAAAGTACTATGTATTTTTTTAGTTTATGATTACACTTGATAGGCATGAGACTATTTTATAGCAACGAAATTAAAATGTTTTATCATTTTTAAAACATATGTAGCCAAGTTAAAAATGAGAAAAACCATCCATTTAAAACTATCCTTACTAATAATGGTGGAGAATGTGTAAACACTGATTTTGAAACTTTTCATAGTAAGAAACTCATTAACTATAAATTATTAGCTTCAGGAACTCCTTCAAAAAATTTTTTTTCTTCAATGAAGAAATTATATTCTTCAATATATCACTATAACCATGTTGACTGAATGCATAATTTAAAAACAGTATTGGGAAGAATATTTTTTCAGTTCTTTCTATACTATAAATAAATTTTTCATTGAATCCCTCATTAATAAATCTCTTTATGAAATATGGAAAGACTAAAAACAAAACTTTTCATACATTATTGTATTTTGATGAAAAGTATTCATCTTCGGTACAAAAGATAATTTAAAAAAAATTCACCAAAATCTGAGCAAAGAATATTCCAAAGCTATTACACTACTTATAAGGAATATGGAGTGTTTAAAAAAATTATTATGAAGTTTAAGAAATAATACATGTTAAATATGTTGAAACATATCCTTTTGTTTCTTAAAAAATACAACCAGCATCTTCTAAAGTGTTTTTTAAAACTAATTTTCAACCACAGATAGAATATTCAATTAATTATGAAATACTAAAGAAATACTTTATAAAATATTTACTCTCTAAAATTTGCATCCTTATGTTGATGAACATGTATTACAAAAACCATGACATTTTTTTATGAATAATCATATATATAGTATCATTGGGGATATTAATCAGCCCGTTATGACTAAATGTTCCTTAATAAATGAGGTAGAACATATATATTTTCTTTATAAATTCGAAACTAAAATCCATAATGATTCTTTCGGTGTTGAGGATTTGATTAATGTAATGCAAAATGAACTGAATGAATTTGAGAGGAGTAAAATATGTACATTGGTTGAAATACCTAAAGAAACCGCTATAATTGTACTGAAATGGGTTTTCAGAAACAAATGTGATTAAAATAGAATAAGCATTAGAAGTAAAGAATCAATTGTTTCTAATGGTTATAATCAATAAGAGGGAATATATTGTAATGAAACCAATGCTGTAGTTGAAAGACATGAATCCATTCATATTCTATTAGCCTTTGTATCATTCATTAATTTCAAACATTTTAAAATGGATATGTAATGTGATTTCCTTAATATATATGGTCAAGAGGATGTTTTTTTATCAAACTATTATTTTATAAGATAAGAAAAATATTGAATACATTTATTAATTTACTAATAATTTATATAGAGATAAACAACCCCCTAGATCCTTGTATAATATATTAGCATTATTTCGGTTAAAAATTTATTATGCTAAGGGAACTTCTGATCCAAATCATTTCATAATGAATGACAAAAAAGGTTTTTATTTTTCATAACAGTTTTGAGGAAATTGTATTCAAATCATCTCAACAAACTTTAAAATATTTATTTGAAATTCATAGGAAATATGGGTTTGAAATGTGTATGATGTGTAGGATATCATTTTTTCTTGGTTTTCAAATTTCATAAAAACTAGAAAGAATATATATCTCTCGACATAATTTTATCAAATAACATCTTAAAAACTATGCATACAACAACACTAAATGTTTTAGCACTTCAATCGGTACCACAAACAAACTTGATACAAATATTGCTGGGAAACCAGTTGGTCAAAAAATCATTAAAGTTATGATAAAATTCTGTTGTACATAATATCTAGCCATCCAAAAATAATGTTTCTTATTTTATTTTGTTTAAGATATCAAGATTACCTAATATAATTCCAATTAAAATAAGTTAAACAGATTTTTTGTTATTTTATGGGAACTATTGATTTATGAATTATCTATTCTTTTGGATGTGATTTTGAGTTGATTTTTGTTTTCATATGCAGACTTTGGTGGTTGTAGATTGAAAAAAAATTATATCCAAAACCTTAATATTCTTAGAGGATTTATTTTTTTATTTGTATTTTTAAAAGAAACAATCAGTAGAACTCTCTACAAAAGAAGCTGAATATGTGGTTGTTGGATGTTATTGTTCTTAGGTGTTGTGGATAAAAGACATACTCACTGACTATTATAATATTTTTAGAAAAACTAAAAAAAAATTCGAAAACAAAATTTTCATTTACATTATAATAAAAAATCACATCAGTATCATGAAAAAACATAAATAAAAAGAATAAATTTTTTATAGGTCACAAATTAATAGGATATATCCTTTAACAATTTTATAATAACATAAGAACAACTTGCTGATATATTTACAAAACAATTATCTTCCGATAGATTTGAATACATGAAAAAATCTAGGAATTATCAATGTCAAGTAATGATTCACATATACTTATTATTTTAACAATATCCTTACATTATATTACTCTTTTATGAAGGGGGGATATATGTGTTTAATTATTCTAAAAAATCTTTATTTTTCTTAAAAAAAATATCAGATTCCAATTTTTTTTGTATAAAAAAAATAATTTTCGTACTCAAATTGTTTTAGCGTACTCATATTTATTTTCAAAAAAATAATTCAAAACTAATAGATCTATATTGATACATAGATATATACAATTCGTTATACCTTAAAATATATTAATTCTATTCAAAATTGTTTACTTGTTTGTAATCATTTTTTAAAATAAAGTTGAATATGATTATTTTTTAAGATAACCTCATGTGTTCAAATTTTTTTTAAATTGTTGGATATTTTTTATAAAATATAAACCGTATAATTTGAAATGTATCTAATATTTGTCTATATAAATAAGGACCCTCACCCTATCCCACTTCACATTTCTCATCCTTTTCACTGAGGTTCTGCTTCCCTTTAAATAGTTCAATCTAGAATTTTCCATACTTAGAGAAGGGTTTCCCTCAAATGTCAGAGTCAACGACATATTCTCCCACATCAGTGGCTATTAAAAACTTCTTAAACATAATTATGTTTAAAGAAAGTCTAGTCAAGAAATATTTTTATCAAATCTATGATTCCTCATTAAAAAGGGTTATCATATTTCAAGGGTGGGAATTATTTTCTTTATAATTCCCTGAAACAGATCAAAAACTTATTCATGTTTATGAAGTAAGAGAGATTTATATTTATGTGTAAATAGATAAGGATTTAAAGAAAACATTTCAATTTATGAAAAATAGTTTAGAATATATAAAAACCAGGATAGTCATTTCATTGGTGTACCTAAAAAAAGTGATTCCTTTTGTATTTCTCATAATTTTTTGACAGAAAAAAATACATTCAATAAAAATGTAATTGTGGAATCAATCATTGAAATTTATTAAAATAAAATAAATTTTACATATCTATCATCAGAAAAATTTTCTTATAGGCCTTTGGATGTTAGGGTATTTGATTCTATGAAATTGTGATAGATAAACACTAAAAGTCTCATATATTTCCATTCATGATTATTTGGTGAAAATAAGGTTGTTAAAGATATTGGGTTATATTTTTTTACCCTCAATAAATTATAGTTCGGAGCCCAAATTTCTTAGTTGATTATTTTTATAGCTATCTTATCAATGTTTCTTACCATTAGTATGATGATTTTAAAAATTAAAATCATGTTATTACCAAAGAAAATTAAAATTACTTATATTATTAATAATAAAAAAGGATGATGTTTTAATTTGATTTAGAATATGAAATGTTTTTTAAATATTTTAAAGATAACCCTTATGTGGAAGTACGTTAGAATGTTTTAAAAGATATTTTACCAATTGTTTCCAAATATCAGAATAAATCAAGGTTTGTTTCTTCCATAAAGATGAAGAAACAAAGAAAATAATCCGAGGAAGTAGCAACTTAGTATAGAAGAAATAAATTTGAAACGAAATAATGAGACCCTCTTTTTGGTCTTGACCCAACTGAGGCCGCAGCCTAAACCATTTGTACTGATGATTCCTTTATAAAAGAAAAAAGAAAAGAATGTTGAAAAAGAAAGAGGTTGAAGGTTTCGAATTGATATGTTTTTAAAGGGTGTTGAAAAGTAAATTGTAATAATTATAATCAGGGAATATAC
Organism: Viscum album; assembly: GCA_963277665.1. Classification (NCBI taxonomy): domain Eukaryota; kingdom Viridiplantae; phylum Streptophyta; class Magnoliopsida; order Santalales; family Viscaceae; genus Viscum; species Viscum album. The sequence continues at coordinate 1,569,824,222 of OY728137.1, forward strand.
AAAATTAAATACCTATATCCAAGACAATGGAAATGAAATTAAAATAGTTGGTAATGAATCGGTGCCATCGAAATATAGTAAAAAAATTAAGATTAAAATGAAGATAGATTAATCAAATGGATAGATGAATATGCCACTGAAGAGGAAGAAATAGAATAAAGATAAGGGAAGGGTGAATTTAAATAATAAGAGATAAAATATTAAGTATAAGTATAAGAATAAAAGGTTAAATATTAGAATAAAAAGGACTTTATTTAGAGACAAAAATCTTACATCGATAAATTAAATGTGAGATATTTAGAAGAAACTTCTTGAAAAATACCATCTCTAGGAAGTGATTATTCAACGAAGTCTACTCAATGATCCCAGTCTATAAAATTCTTTCAAATTTTGGAAAAATTAGAAGTTTAAAATAATGATGAAAATTATAATTATTCTTTACAAGAATTGTCCAGTGAAAATCGTTACGGTGAACATACTGATTTTGTAGAATGTACTAACATAGATAATACAATTTCAATCAAAGGTGGTTAGTATATTGTTTATAATTTTAGAATTTTGGAAAATTCTAGCCCTTATTTCCCAAGTATAGAAGGAAAAATGGTTTTGGATTCTTAAAACTAAAAGAAAATGCCTAGTTAAATCATTGATTTAATGGATAATGTGATAAAAATGAAGCTAAATACAAATTATTTTAAGTAAGTTCTCAAGATCAATAATTTCCTTCCGACAAGCTAGTGATGTGGTGTCACAATTCAGATTAAAATATCAAAGATTATGAAGACTCAATTAAAGACATAAGTAAGCTATTGAATTATGTCTTAGATGCTTTCAATAATTTGGTAAGTGTAATTGTTGGAAATGTTAGGATTTTAAAAAAATTCATAACATCAGAAGATGCCCAATCAAGTGAATTTAAGGCGATAAATGGAATGATAAATTACATTCAATATAATATATTGAAGATGTAAAATTACATGGATTAAATACATGATATGATAAATCATATATTTTTTTAGAATGGAACATTTGAAGTGCAAGACAAGAGAAGTAAAGACTAAGTTGAGAATATTTAAATTCAAGAAGAAGAAAAATGTATCGAGGAACTGAAAATTTACACTTTGGAAGAGAATTATTATGTCCTTAAAATAAATCTACACTGCTAGGAATAAATTAATTGTAATAAGGATCAGTTGCTTTAATAAAAGGATGAAAATTTTCAGAAACAACCAAAATATATTTAAAAGGTGAATGAGGATAGAAAATAACTGAAGAATATGAAAATAATTATCTTAAGATTCATTTATAAGAAACAATTTTTTAAAACAATTTAATTTTTTTGATAAATCTATGAACGAATTTTTCATCTATATTCAGTTTGATTGAATGTTTTATAATTCTCTTCATTTAATATACATTCAATTGTTTTTTTATGATTTAGAACTTCATAATTTTGTATAGATTTTTTTTGCCAAAATTTTTAGGTACCTCCCAGACAATTCCAAATCCTTTTTGAAAGTTATAATAGGGAATAAATATATAAAAATGGATATGAAATTATATAATAAGGATGAAAAATATAGTAAAGAGTTATGTTTCTAAAAATAATATGATCCATTGGGATTTTTTTCTCTTGGGGAGTTAGTCATATTCTTCACTATTTTCAAATGAGTTATAAAATTATATGGATATAATTATTACTATCTACATTTAAATATAGATGTTCTTTAAAAAAAGCTGTGTTTTATATTTCATATGAAGTTTTCTATTTTTTTCTTGTAGTTTCTACTTTCAAAAAAGGGGGAGATTGTTATGAAAAATGTCTCTTTATGACTATTCAATTTTTCTAAAAAATAACAAACACTTTATTAAATATTTAATTTATAATTCATTCATGAAAAATTAATTTTAAGAATGTTTTTAAAAGAAAATGTATTATATCATATCATACATACATTAAATGTTTTGACTTATCAAAATAAATCTTTTCTCATAATAATTTTCATAATGAATATCTATATAATTAATATCATATGCATGAAAACTATTATAGTGAAAATCCCCCATGATTATCGTACTGAGCTTGCATACAATTTATATCATTCATATCATTTGAAAATGGATTACCATTAAATATTTTTAGTCTGTCATACAGAATGATTTTATTAATAATATTATATCAATATTAATCACACTTACTCACAGAAATATTATCATTGAACTCATTTTGGTTTACATTTCATACCTAGAACAAATATTCGTAATGTCATGAAATATTTTAAATAAAAAATATTTTGTTCTTTATGTGTTAATCAAAATTATTTCATGCTTTAAGTTATCATATGACTGTTCGAGTTCCCTGGGTCCAGGTCCTCTCCATAATCATGATGAAAATCCAATCATTTGAGAACAAGTTGACGATTTGGAGGAATATCTATAAATATAGAGTCACATAAACTCATGGGATTAATTATAGATGATATAGATGATTAAGACTCTATGTGAGAGATATTTTGAATTTAATATTGTGTATGAGAACTCTGATGTTTACCCAAGTGAACTGCTTCTTCCTTGTCTTGTTTATCTCAGAGTTCATACTTTCTTTGTGTGAAATTAGTAGATGTGCTTACAATCTAGGGCTTAGGAAGGTAAGAAGATAGAGAATCTGATCAACTTTTTGATTGAGGTCTTCTGGGGATATTAGGATAGAGTTGTTCTAATATTTTTTTAATATAGGGCTTGCAATGATAACATGATTGAGTTAATCTAATTTTAATATCAAGGGCATACACTGATGTGGGTAACATAGTCTTTCGTTAATGTTTAAATCAAGGGATGTTTATACTAGATTATTAGATACACTTAACTCTAGGTTAGAAGAATTCAATATTCATTTACATGTATTTTCATTTTCAATGAAACTATAAGAGGAGATGAATTATTTTATATTTTCATTTTCCTATTAGTATTCTATTTATCATGATTTCATTGATTAGAATATTTTTTTATTACACTATGAATATAATTTTTTGTGATTATGATTAAATCAATAACATAGATTATGATTTTATTCGCTTTATAGTAGAATCATTTCTCTGTGGATCTGTGAATCTATAATAATATCGAAATCAACCTCATTATGAAATCTTTATAAGCAGACACAAGGGATAATATGATTTTTTAAATGCATAAGAGGTTTTTTGAATTCAATTTTTTTTAATTAATTTAAACATAACTCTTTAATGGTTAAAAAAATGTTTTTAAACCTAACATTCTCCTTGATGTTATAGATTTCCATCTTCATATACATGTAAATGAAATCGGAAAACCCTTGGATGGGGTGTGATTTTTCTTTTATAGACATGGGTGTTTGATTTGTTTTGTTTCTTCAAACATCCAATACCTTCAATAGTTTTTAATTATATTATTATATATGTATTATGTTAATAGATTAATTATTATTGTTATTTATATTACCATATGATAAAGATATTATTAACTACATCATATTAAAATAAATATATTCATTAATTAATTAAATTTTTTAGATCTAATTTATTTTATGTATTTTAATTATTAATTATTTAAATTTGTTAACTAATTATTATTACTAGACATGTTAATAGACCATGCTCACTACCATAAATCGCACTTCATCATGTGTTGACATTTATTAGTGCTAGAAAAAATTGTGCAAATAATGAAGGTATTTTATCATCCCTCAAAAAATTATAATGTAACATTGTATCCACACTAAAAAAATCACTAATAAAAGTGTACACATTTTCAGAAATTTTTTATAGCACAAATAAAATTTCCATATTTATTGGAGATTTTTTTGATGATAAAATTAACAATTTTATAATATATTTTTCTAGTGCTAATAAAGGTTTTATTGATCAATTTAAATTATATATAAATATGTATATATGTTTTAATAATAATTATATTAAAAAAAATTTATATTTGTAAATATAATATATAAATATTATTTATGAAATTTTTAGCATAAAACTTATTTTATTTTCATAATTTTATATGTACAAAAATTATCAAACTTATATTTGTGAAATTGTTTAGAATTTTACCTAAACAAACTAGTTACAGAAGTTTTATATAATTAAAAAAAATATAATATTTTATTATTTTAATTAAAAAATTATACAATATTAGTGTTTGTATGTACATTTATATTTATATTAAATAATTTAAAATATGTGTAAATAGATTACTATGTGTATATATGTGTATGTGTGTATATGTGTGTATGTATATGTGTGTTTGTGTGTAGCTGGAGATGTATACATATGTATAAATGTCATCTTTACATGTATGCATTTGTGAATGGTTGTTTATTAATTTAATATTATTTATTCGTTTTTAATATCTCTCCATTTTTAATAATTTCTATATTTTCTCATTCTTAATATTTATTCATTTTTATTATAATTATATTTTAATCTATTCATCAGGAATTTTTTTGGGTGTGTGTTAAAGTTATTTTTTTAATTTCATTCAATTTCATTATTTAATAATATATTTTTATAGTTAATATAATTAATTAATAATAAATATTCGATTTATATAAATAAAATAATCTAATTCTTCATTTTTCTTATTTTTTATATGTATGTAATTCACGAAAATGTTAAGAATTTTTTTTTAATATTTTTGTAATATATTTAAAAATCCTAATTCCTTTATTATTATGTATTCATTAATAATTTAAAAAATATATTTAGTTTTTTGTAATTTCAATTTATACATTTATTTATTTACAATATATGTAATACTTCTAATATGATTATAATTTTTATAAATAATGTTTATTTTAATTTTTTTCTTACATTCCTAAATTTAAAATATATTTCATAGTTAATTAACTATTCAATTTAAATTATTTTTTAATAATTTTGTGATTTATATAGTTAATTATAAAATTATAAATATATGTAATTTAAAAAAGTTATATGTAATATTATAAATATATATATGAATAATTATAAAATTATAATATATATTTATTATATTTATAATTATATATATTTATATATTACTAAATATGTATCAAAGAGGTTTTAGTACGAGTTGGTATGTCAACCAACACCAAAAAAGAACTATACGAGTAAAAAAATGTCTAACCAAGAGAGGAAAGAGATAAAAAACAAATCATGAAATGCTGAAAATGGAGAAAAATATATATCAAATCTTTCTACTCCCTCTCAAAACCAAATTATTGGGATAACAACCTCTATCCTTTGTTGACATCCCTTTCAACATGAAATAAACAAGAATGGAAGAAAAAATATCATTAGTCGGTGAAAATAATAGTAGTCATTTGGGGTGATCTTGATCAAAAATTTACATGAAGGAACCTAAAAATAAAACCCTATATTATGTTGGAAACCATCTTTAGAATTTATTAATAATAATTTTTAGACTATAATATAGTCCTTGTATCAAAAAACATCGAGTTCCATTTTTTCATTGGTAACATCATGCTTTAAATCAAATCATTTTTTCATCTCTTCTATAGGACCATGGGCATACCTCATATGCCCATATTCCTCTATAGGTGCCATGAATTTGTTTTCCCTTAAAACATCACAAAAACTAACCAAATCCTTCCCAAAAGAGTTATTGGAAAATTTCCTTGGATCAAAGAAATGAGATCATAAATAATAATTCACATTTTCATCTGAGGTAACATACATACTACCCATTCTTGGGATGCCACACTAACATCTCATATTTCTATATCTCCTTCATTATTTTTGAGAATTCAAATTACCATATAACCAGCCATTTTCATGAATAGGCCCATGTTTGGGTTTGTGCCGCATCTACCCCCATCCCACCTCCATAGCTAGATGTGGAGATAAGTGTCGAAAGGATTATCGAAAATTGGGAGACCTTTTATTATGTACATGTATGGACACACACAACCATGTCAATGCAGAAGTGCAGTGAAAAGAATCCAAAATGTGCAAAAACTAGGGAAACAACCATGCATGTCAAACCTCTAGATGGTATAATATTATGGTTGTGAAAACAGAAAAGTAAAGAGGAAAAATAAATTCCCAAACAGGAAGATGTCCCAAATGAAAAAAATTAAAAGTGAAAATCTGAGATATGCCATCTTCTGATCTCAACATTGTGGCCACCATACACGGTCAGAAGTATAAGGTATCCATATGATCTTATTAACACCACCAACCTATCTGTCTTCTTCATAATACACCACACATTCTAGAAAATCTTATATTGGCATGATAATATACATACCAAGTTGGGTTTCCAAAATCATAAGGGAGAGAATTAAGAGATTAAACCAAAATAAAATGACCGTAGATATTTTAAATGTGAAACTCAAACCATGTAAAGATAATGAGTATCCTCATTAAAGAACATGGGTCTTGACAAGATGTGTAGATGATGAAAACATGGAGTATTTTCTACCCATTGTAGGATATTAGACCCATCAAGCCATGAGTAACTAAACATGGAAATCATGTGGTATGCTATGTATAGCATAACATTTCATTGAAGGAGAGTTACCCAACCTAATGGTGGATATATATATATATTTATATATATATTCATTTTTATATTAGTAGTCCAAATAAACCCAATGGAGAGTGAAATGGGATATCCATCTCACCGCTCTACCTAAGAAGAAGAGTCACCAAATGTTCTAAAGGTCCATCAATTAAGCACTTATCTCACATGTATACCCATAAGTAACCACCTAGCTAAATCCACTCCCCACCATTGTGTCACATATTCGATGGTCCATAGTCTCTAGCTAGAGTAAACATGTATTGGTACAATCAGAGGTTTTCAGTCTGATAGTTGATGAAGGACCCATGACCAACCCAGCAAAAGTGTTCCACTCTGCTTTTCTTCTAGGTCCAAAAAACTAACTCTACAAGATTGTATCACTAGAAAAGACACTAAGGACCCACATTCCATCTCTAATGAAGGGTACCACTTAGAAAGACGTTTAGGAGCCACTTCACATGTCTACTAGACGGTACCAATTATATAGTATTCAAGGAACCACTACCCATATCTACAGAAGCATACCACTCAAAAAGTTAACAAGGACCCACATCACCACTATACTAAAGGTAAAAAATCACAATTTCACTATGGATCCACTACCACACATTAATAGAGGATTCCACATAGAATTCCTTTGGTGACTGGGCATGATCACAACCATCATCGAGAATCTCTAATCCAATCATTATTCCTAGAACATTCCACATCATATCATAAAATTCACAATTGAGAGATCCATTGAGTTGTTTGTGAAAAAAACTCACTATAGGCTACTTGTAGGAGAATTTCATAGTCCAAATAAATGAGATACGAAACATTAATGTTTCATAAAAATGAATAAAATAGTACATATTGTGTATGGGACACACTTGACATGTGGTCCCATGTTGACATATGTACATGTCCTGACTATAAAACACATTTATGTCCATGTAGTACTTTATGGCGTATAAGGTTACTTCATGACATGTCTCCTCCAAAATCCTGATGAAAACATGAGGCACATCAATATTCTATTGGAAAAATGTAATTCCACTGATATGCTTTGACAAACAACCCAAAACAGATAAAAATATCACACCATTATCAACCATTCCAATAATAATATGAGGAGAGGTTATTCACTTCCCTGAATAGTATACCCTGTGAAAAATTCATATTTTAGCATATATCTCACAAATGATTTTCAATGGGATTTATCCATGTTTCCGCATTAAATTCCCAATATTAGTCAAGGATCATCAGCTCTAATATCAGGGTCCTAATACCACTAAATATTCATCAATATAACATAACATGAATTATTTATGTAAGATAAAGGTTCCAAAATAATAATAATAATAATAATAATAATAATGGGTATTTCTTGAACCCACATCACGAGTTAAAAAAGGATATACATCAGTGGTCATAAAATGAATTTCTCAATACCAAAGCACACTTCTGCTGAAATCACATTAATCTGACACTGTATGAACTTGTTATACATAATACATTATTTTGATATGAAAAAGATAATAATAATATTTAATATTATTGTTAGTACTTTTAATCCTTTATCAATTAAGGATTTTCCAAGCTTAAAGGGGCTCCTCGAGGTGCTTGTGCCAAACTCCCTCCATACAAAGTGCTCTCTTATTTATAATTCATTATGAATTCATTAATATTGAATCTTAATTAATTATTATAACTCATATTTAATTATAAAACACCCCCACCTCTCACGAATCACACCAGGGGAGAAAAAAGTGGATTTAGGGGTGCTATGTGGCCACCACTTCATGCTAATATATAATGTATCCCAGATCATATCTTCATCAATAACAATTTAATTAATATTATTATAAAATATATATTAAATCATTAATTATTTACATCAAAATAATCCAATATTTTATTCTATATCTCCATTTTTTATTATGGTTCCCCACCTGGCTTGGATTCCCTTTGACATTTATGTTTCTCATTTATTATTTATATTTAATAATAACAATGACTACTAATATTATTTTTATTATCAACAATAATCACACAAATTGTATTGAGCACTTTCTACCACCCCATCTAAGATCCATGTCTATTCATCATCATGTTCACATTGAGAACCCTCCACTGTGAGACCCTACACACGACCTCTAATTCAAACTGATCTTGTCACACCACACACCACCACTATCCATCATCTAAGAAAATGGGGATCATTGATAAAATCTAGATCCACCTCCAATCACAAAACAACATCATCTTTACTAATCTAATCTATTCAAAAAACAATATCCCATATATTTATCAAAATCTAATAAAATCATCGATGGTCATATCATATGTTCAATCAAACTGAATCTTGGGGTTCGAATGAACTTGGACCCACATCAAAAATGTCTAATAATGACATGTGGGCTGGTGATGCCGAACTCAATAAATAGTTGGGGAAAATCACAGACAATAATGGTTATAATAATCCTTGGGAAAGTATTCTTGTCCATAGATTTTATAGTGGGGAAACTAAGTGAGAATAATTACATATGCATGAAATAATTTGAATGTATTATTCAATTTAATAAATGGGATCATATGACGATTCATTTAAATGGAGATCAATGAAAAAAATTTATCCTACAAAATATTTTAATCACCAAAATGGGAGAAAAACCCAATTGATTATTTCTATATCTAATATGGGTTGATCATTGGTGAAGAACACATCCTCTAGCGATGAAGATGATCCACTATGTCCAAAGCCTATCGATTCACCACGATCTAGTCATCGGTCATCATCTAGTATCAATTCAACAATGATAAAAGGGTGGAATCTCCTCTCAAATCATAGAGTTTTACATCACTCCCTATTATTTTTCCATAACTATATATATATTTAAAAATATTTATTTTAGACTTTATAATAAATAGTCGAATAAATATTTTAAATTATAAAATTATTTCTCCATGATGGTGCACAATCCCAATGTCCGACGCAGATCAGGTATATGTAACACCATGGGTAAAAACATCATTCATAACTCAATGGTTGTCTCAAATTTCTTATCTGAGACATTTTCTCGAGTTAATTGGAATAGTTTTAATAAATAAATTAATTACAATAACTAATTTATTCAATGCAATAGCCAATTGTTGACCCATTCAAACATCCCTTACCAATAAACCATATGTCAAACCTATGGTAAAACCCATGACATGGATTCAACTATAATATATTATTTTTTATTTGAGAATCCATTTTTTAGATATTCATCTTTTTCCAGAAAACCATGTGTCACTACAAAATATCTCACTTTTTCCAATAGGGGCATATCTATTGGTAAAAGTGCATTTTCTGTGGGTAAAACGTTTTACCAACATATATATCCCTATCACTAAACTATTGGTAAAAACTCTGTCGCTAAATTTTTTTGCGACAGATAAAAATAGTTCTGTTACAATTATAATAATACCAATAGATAATATATATAATGGTTATTATGTTTACCAACAGATCTAGTGACAAATGTATCTGCTGGTAATAATATTACCAATATATAATATTTGTTTATAAATTATTTTTGAATAAAAATTCTACAAAAAATCAAGTAAAAAATGATATTATATTTATTAATTTATCATATTTAATACATTTTTTTAGTTAATAAACCAAAGAAGATTTTAACACATGTTCAAACCTAGAAAAAAATTAATTATATTAATAATTAAATTCATTACAAAACGAATAAATACAAAAAAGTTATCCCCCCAAAAGGATCCCAAACCCCCCAAGCTGGATCTCCCTGATAGGATCTACCCCCATGCTTGCGATGACATCCATACTTGTAAGAAGGTTCCATTTATTCCAAGTATCTTTTCTTACACTTCTACTTGTGGGTGGAAGTGGACATCTGGGAGATGATTGTCAAGGACATGGTTCACCAAGCAGGCCCCATTATGTTTGTTGCAAGTCTCTTTTCTCATACTTGTGCTTAAAGATAAAATTAGACATCTATCTAACGTTTCCACTATCATGGCCGGTTCACCGCTCATGTAAGCAAGTCCTCTTTCATAAACTTGTCAATGAAAGCGTCTCTTCCCATATCTCACACTAGAAAAAGAAAAAATATTATAAATAATCAAATTTTCAAACTCAATTTCATTTCAAAGATAATTAATATAGAAATTTGGTCAATTAAAAGTCATTAGAATCTTACCAATAACATCTCATCTTTGATGGAAATCTAATGTCTAAAAGGCCCATAAATAAAATTAATAACTGCTTCATTATGATCCATGGTGATGACCCCAAAGAACGCTACACCAGGTTTGGCTTTGGATGTTTCATATCTGTTACACTTTTTCCATCAAACGAATGGGAAGATCAAAAAAACATCAATAATTCCATGAGTGGGTGTGGTTACCTTGGATATTGAGGTACCTGAGTATAGTGATGTCACCAAAACAGTTGTTATAGTCCCATTTTTGAAGCTGGTTGGTATTTGGAATGGATATTTTGATTTATAAGAAATCATATTGAAGCAGAAAAGGGGCGTTGTTATGTATAAGTTTGTTTCTCCCATGCCAAACCACCTATAGCAGTTCTATACAGGCCATATGAAGTAGGTTCTTAAGCTATTTGGACAGTTGTAAATGCACCATTTCCGGCAACATGAGGTAAAAACACAAACATTTTATATAAATCCTTCCCATTCTTAACATTATTTGTAGCATTCATGTCATTAAACAGTTTTTAAGTAACATAATATTACAAGCCCATGATAGTTTGGGAAATAAAGCATACAATAAGGTCAATTAAATATAATAGAACTAGATGTTATATAAAAATGGGGTTTTATTTCAGAACAATCGAAAACTGAACACTACTTTCATATGTTTTAAAGAAATACAATTTCTAATAATGATTTCCAATGAAGCTATCTATTTAGATGGATAATGACATAATAAAACTAAAATTTTTACGAGTTATTATTTACTTTAATAATCCTAAAAATATTCCCAGCTAGTGGTAGCACTTCAAAAAAAATCTTACCTACGACATAATCCAATGATATAACTGATACTACTTTATGATCTGGATGTGGGAATTCCCAAACATTGAAGAGGTGGATAATCACATATTTTAAGTCTCCCTCCATCAACTCTTGAGATGTATACTTTACCAAGAAATAGAAAAGGGTAAGTTAACTCTTATTTGTTCCCACACCCACCCCATGGGAGATATATCCATCACTATAATCGGATACCTTCTTCTGCATATAATTGACGAAAATAAAACCAAATAGCTAATGCATTACACTGAAAAATAATATATTGACATTAATAAGATGGACTTACCCTTCAAGTGTTGTGGAGAATTCTGCAGAGAATGAAATGTAATTAAGGGTCAATTACATGTCAATATCATAGCCACTAAGATGAAAAAAGGATTTGAAGTAGCCTAAATGAAATATACCACATATCGTTTGGCATCCCCCCTGCAATTCCACGATCTTGGTTAAGAATTTCACATTCCTCCCATAGCTTATTTATTATCCATTTTAAATTTATTGTTTTTATTGAAATTAAAAATCAACTCCACTACTTCAAAATACCATGTTACCTATAATTGCTTCAATTTATCTTATAATGTATAAAGATACCTAGAATCAATGTGTTTCATGGACATAATCATGAACCCTCTACGTTACCCAATTGTTCCAACATCATTGAATGACTTGAAAATAAACAAAATGATACAATTTAGAAGATTCAAACAGGACCTTATGTTTAATAATTGAAGAGAAGTATATAATCATCATAATAAAGTTTTCTAATTTAATAAAAATATATCATCATCATAATGTTCCAACAGTCAAAGTGATTCACCATATGATGTAAATGAAATAAATGGAATGGTGTACCTATGGAAATGTATTTACATTAAATCTTCATGAAAAGTGGTAACATTCAAATGGACCCATGGTATATTGTGTAACCTTTAATACAGCTTCCCAAACAACACTTCAGAACTGTCTGAGTGATACTTACATAGGTGATTTCAAAGCCTTCCCTTTTCACATGTATGGAAGCTTGCTTGGAAGACCAATCAATGCTGCTACAAAACAATTACTTCACCTGACATGAAAAAACATATACACGTTCAATTCAATTATTAGTCTAAAAATAATAATAATATTACAAAAACACAGAAATGATGCTCTAGTAAATTCCAAAATTAAACAAGAATATAACAACAGAATTTGAATAAAGGTTCTAATAAAAGACTCCACCAGAAAAAATATTTTTTACCTACATCCAAATATCGAAAAATAAAAAATGAAGAATAAATCCATACCGTTGAAGGAATAATATCTTGAAACATGGAACTCTTCACTCACCTCGATTGTCTTCTATAATTTTACTAATGTCATCGAATTAATTTCTACACAACATGAACACCTATAAAAGCCAATGAATTGCCTATAATAATCTCAATTAATATGAATCATAGAGAAATTTCCCACAAAATAGACAAAATGAAGAATCAACCTCTAGTGAATCTGTGGAGTCACAACACGTCCATTGCATCATCAAGATTCAGAGCACACCTAAAAATATAAAGTCACTGCCATGAAATGTGTATGAATGTTAGGCTCTATTTTATAACACATAGTGAACACTATTTTTAAAAAATAATAATTACTTCTATATGATTCCACTTATTTATGTTATGTTCTAATATTAAATTGTTAAAATATGCATAACCCCTTTGAAGAGGAGAAAACATGTCAATGAGTTAACAATATGTTTGTGGTTTATGCATGACATAATGAGAATACCGATATTTATTCTAATTTCAAAGAACAATATCCAAAAATTTATCAATTAATATGGGAACAAAAATTTAGTTTCATAACATTCTTTAACAACTAAAAAAACTTATAAAAATTACAATGAAACTAACTTTAAAATAACATGTACGATAACTACTTTTAAATAATGAAATAATCATTGGTATTAACATGAAACACAACTACTACTTAATCACAAACATATATCATGGTGGGTTTCAATCTATAAATGAAATTAAATATAGATATAAACTACTATACATATTTCAAATAATTAAATCTATGAACATGAGGTGGCTATGAAGATTCACATCCGTCAATTCCTGCCACTGTTAACCTTTTCCACATGTTTACTACTGAAAAACTGAGATCATATGGGAATCTATTTTCAGAATTTGAAGTAGAAATTGAAGAGGAATGAGTGAAGCTTGGTCTAGTTTACTACATCAAGGGTTGTGAGAATCATCCACAGGGCATTTTTCAGGTGAAGTTAAAGGATAGTAAAGATATAGAAGTTCATATATGGTGATGTTTCTGTGGGAGGTAGGTTGATGTGATCTTGGATAATGGGAGTGTCAGTTACATGATGGTATAGGACTTGGATGCTGATCCTTCACAGCTAGAGAAGTTTAGCGCCGAGCAAGAATCAAAAAACGTAGCTAAAACACAGATAAAATGAATAGATTATACACTAACATAAAATATATTATGCACTACCAACGCCTAAAACACCTTCAACAAATGCGGGAAAAAACGAAAATATTATGCACCACCATGAAACGCCTTCAACAAAAATGGATAAAATGAACCTCAATTGAGGCTCATAAACCCTAACCATCATGAATCAACAAATACAATACCCAAAATTGGGTTACGGTTTGGATGGGTCACACGCACCACAATGAATAGAAGGAAAATCAAAAAGGAAAAATAAAAAGAGATCGAAGGAGAAGAAATTCAAACCTAGGGATACCTTGACCGAAATCATGAGAGATATCCATATTACATGGTCAGAGGAGGAGGGTGGTGGGCGGTTGGGATCCCCCTGGGAAGGGCACGCAACACGAATAGGAACGGGATGGTTTGGGGTGACATTCGCGAGGAAAAAATAAAATAATAATAATAATAATAATAACAACATTTTTTATAGGACTAAAACACAATTTAGGAAAAAAAGTATATTAATTGTGTTAGAGGATCACAATAAAAATGATAATGGGGATGGGAACATTGTTGTTTGAGACATTTAATTTATGAAAGAGTCATATTATTGTTATAATTTTCAAAAAAAATCATGATATATAACACATTTATATATAATTTATATATAAATAATAATGTTTTAAATTTATATATATTCTAAATAAAAAGTATATTATATACATATAGTGAAATTATATATATGTAACTTTATTTGTTTTATTTTTTTCTATTGTACAATCGATCTTATTCGGGTTTTCAAAAATTATAATCATTTATCATTAGTTCTATATCAGATATTTATATCATGTAACACATACATATAATTTTTCAATGAAAACATATTATTATATGATTTTATTAAAATACTTATAATTTATAACATTTACTAAAAATAATATACATATATCCAAATGTTAATATTGATATGATAAAGTAATAGATTTAGTTGTTGGTAAAAGATTTGATGGTGTTAAATGATCAGTATCAATAGATATAACTATTGGTAACAACAAGTTTTGGAACATAAAATCATTACTAATAGAACTTAATATCTGTTGGAATTGATCATTTTTACCAACAGATATATTATCTGTCAATAAATATCTGTTAGTATAAGCCATTTTTTTCTGTAGTGTGTGCATTATGTAAAATTTATTTTATATATTTATGAAATTAATTCATTTATTATAGGGCTTTGGAATCACACATCATATCAGCTCCCAGCACTAAAAATATCCCTATGAATATTTCAATGTATTCAATGAAAAAACTTGAGTCTCAACATTATTCCCTTATACAAATATTTTTCTCTTCGAAAAGCACAATATATGTAAAAGGGTGGGGATATTGAGCCTACAACTAGATATCCCACTACAATTATCTCCCTTGAGTGATTCCCATTAAATAAACAAACCTGAACCCAGAGAAAACATTTTCCAACAAAGGGTCTTCCTCTGTTTGTTTTTAATGCAACCATCTACAAAATAAATGAAATTGTACTCCCCTAGACCAGATTATCATGTTTGGTATTGCACAATAAATCGAGAACATACCTCTTCATTTGAGGAATTTGGAGAATACCAATCACCTGGTATAGATTCAGAGAGGTCAATATTGCTTCCAAAACACTTGGAAAAAATGGAAGGAAAACCTTATTGTGAGCACCTTCTAACATGGATACACCCTGGGTGACCTTTGAGATCACACTGCCTCAACCTATGTCGGTTCCACTGTAACTCCCATGTCCGAGAATAAATATCATGAGAAGTAAACCATAAAATAGAGTACTACCTCCAAAAGAGATACCATATGGCTAGAACTATGAGATCAGGTCTAGCCACATCCTTATATGTGTCGTGTCTTGTATCTATGATGTTAGGGACATGAAGGTACCATAAAAAATTACTATCATCAACTGATCCATGGATGGTTAGGGATCTAGCTCATAATTATTGTGAACTCTTATGTTATGTTATACACTCTAATGGGTATCACCAAGAATTTAATGAAACTGCATTGGCTCAAATAATCCACACTCGGTATATCCACCTCTCGAACCAAGAGATGGTGAAAACAAATCATGTGGTTAAATAGAGATAAAATTCACCTCTATCCACTGGGGAAAAAGGTCATTGATTCACTAGGGTGGAACTCATCCTAAAATCACCTAATTCAAGTGAAACTATTCCATACCTGACCTCAATCTCTCATTTTACTCCTAGGAGAACAACACATGGTTTTACAGGTGAACACACTGGTTCTTATGAATCCATATATATGAAGACTCTTCCAACCACACTACTCACACTCACAATCCCATAGGGTCATCCAATATTTATGTGCAATCATCAATCCATCCTTGGAGTAAATCTAAATAGAATTACATCTCATATTGGGGAAGTAAATTAGTCATGCAATCTTACCCCATGATCATTGAAGGGATAATAGAGATCACAACTTTCAATGTTCCAAGGGTAATACAAGCCAACTAATAAGGATGCGATTATATGATCATGAGAATGATATCATAATACTAAGCCCAAGATTTAGTCCTCATCAATGAAGAAAACTCTATGTTACACACACTATATGAACTACCATACCCACTGGTAGCAATCATCTGAGCATGGATGGTAAAAGGCTAGTCCATGTCGAGGAAAACAATGTAGGGTCTCACTCCCACTATGGAAATATTTCATGTGAGTCTATCTCCCCTTATAGAGTATGATCACCTCATTGGTGGAAATGTGTGACCATTGAACCTCTCAATATAATCCTCTAACACAAGGTCCATGAAAAACTTTCCTCCATTCGTATCACTAGATCTTGAGAATAGGATATGCAAAGGGAAATATGGATTATTATTATGTTCAATTACTGTAGATGAAGTAAAAGAGACACGTATTGTACCTCCTACAAAAATTGAGGCAAATTAGCTAAAAGATTCTACTACAGGAAGCTATCAATTATTTTAACTTCCTCCTCACCTCATCCTAGGCCCATTCTGACACCTCTGTGACTGAAAATTAATTTTTTATTATTTCAAACAATTTTAAGGAAAAAGTGAGAAAACAAGCCATCAACCAAAATGGGAAATAATGGAACTATTGAAGGATAAATTATGTCTACTACAATTAAAATTTCTGAACAATTTTCAAGATATAGTGGATACCCGAGTGTTTGTTTTATCCATTTTGAGGCCATTCAACACAAAGGAAAGATTTTCTAAAGGTTGATTATACTCATCAAGGGTAATATTGCCATTTTTTAATACCCAAAACGAATCAAGTATTTATTTTTCAATCTAGTTATATTTTTCATCATTGTGATTCACCCTATGTGACCTCTCCATCATAATAAGAGATTATTATTCAGTATAATTATGAAGCAAATCCTGTTCTTCAACTTATTCTCTTGAACTCAAAATAAATTACAAGCATTGATAATATACATAAAATGACTTCTACTGACTGGCGACCTCACTTAATATCCATTTGGTGATCAACTTATTTGCTACTCATTTCTCTATTGGAGGTCAGAGAGAAGAGTAATCCTATACCTCTTTAAAAATACCCTTCAGAATCTGACATCCCCTTGAGGAACCAATTTCACTAAACCCATTCTCATAGACCTGGTCTGGAACCTTGGCTTGTAATGAGTCTAGATGTTCAAAAGTCTTTCCTTACTCAACCTTGAACTATATCTCATCTAAACATATGAGTTGATCATGGGGTTATATCCCCCTAAATTTCAAACTGGGGCCTAAATAACCACATCCTAGGTAGCCCCCTACACTCTCTCTTTAAGCGGAGAACAACTTCCCGATTTTGGAGCCCCAGTATAGAAAGCATCAAACATTCCTTCTTTTTTCACTTCTCCAATAACATTCTCATAACATCCTACCTCATTTGACTCATTAGAATAGCATAAATGAAATTGAACCTCACTCATAGTAACACCTTTTTGTCCACATCCATCATACACCCCATCACCAATATTTATGGAATGTGCATGACATCCTGAAGGGAATTACAGATCTTGTATCATTTTGTTGAAGATGTTAGTGACCTTTAGGTTGGGAGAATTCAACATTTCCTGTGTCTTATTCTAGGGAGACATCAAATTACTAAGACCATTAGCTTTACCTATATTTTGAACCGATGATATGCCATTATTAGCTAGATCATTGAAGTACATAGGCTTTCCAATGGTGGGACCATTCATAGATTAAGGCCCCTAAGCATTACTAACACAAAGGTTTCATAGCCCGTTGTTCCTAAAAGACAATATGTTGTTTTCCAACTTTATACAAAACAAGAATAATTAAAACAATGACTAAAAAAACTGAATTTTTTTTACCTGAAATCCTCACACATTGTGATCAAGAAAGACTCAACAAGAGGCTTAGAAAAATAAATTCAACACAAATACTTGTCGAAATCGGATGACAAATAGACCAAGCACTACTATTTGGGAAAATATTTCATCCAACCCGATCACCAGACATATGAAGGATCGAATTATTTTGGAAGGGAAGGGGGATATTCACAAATCTTACATAGACATCCATTTTTTGTTAATACTAATTCATATGGACATCATATGACACCTCAGTGCCCTAAAGGGACATCAAACATACATGTTAAAGGGACTCCTCCACCACACCTCAACACTATTCTTTTTAGGGTGGGTTTATCTCTCCCTTGTGGATTTATATCAAAAAGTAAGAACTCATCTTAGTGGGGTGGCAGTGTCCAAATTTCATTAATGTTCGAAGTCACATCAAACATATCCAAAATAGGTCTCTACTGGCACATTGTGTTTCCTAGAATAAGTGTCACTATGAGGAACACCATTGAAAGATTCCCCATACAATAGGGATATCCAAACAGAATGATCATGATTGAACTCAACCACCTTACATGTGAGACTTTTTCAACATGAAATATGGGTGATTTGTTTCTCTAGAACCCACAATGTGAACTCAGCATAGTTGAGTCATTTGCTGGTATATCATAACCTACAGTTGTCCTATGAAGAGAAATGTTTGTGAGTACAAACATGCAATCAGTTTCTGTATGGAAAATTCTATAAACATGGATCACGAACACAACCCAAACCTCTTATGCCCAGGTATACAACTCATAGTGAAACCACTGTGCCCTCTATCATTGGATGTCATAGAGTATGATAAACCCGTGGGCATCCTCAGCCAATTCTACATGGATGATATAATGCTAAATAGGTGGAGGTGCTACAACCTACCCATATAAAAGAATAATCCCATGTGACATAACCTAATATGAGGCCTCATCTCCCATCAGGTCTTTTTCACAATCTAGAACTGGTATCCTGGCTTGATGTCATTGCATAGGTATCCTGAAAGTGTTCGAAACATGGCACTGTCATCTGAGCATATATATATATATATACACAAACTATGGGGATATTAATCAAGAGGTATACTCAATGTCTCAATCCTATATGATACATGTACCATTTATCCTTATAGCCAATGTCCCTACATGATGAGTTGAAAAGTAGGCAGTCATGGTCTTGATGAATAGATAACTCTACCATCCACACCATCATTTGAATCGATGACTGAGAGCCTCACTCAAGACACTATGACACATTTTCCCTAATCCCCACCATAATCTATGTAAGTGGACTACTGTATACAATTTCTTATGGAATGAAATTCTATGAAACCAATCAATCACAACCCAAACCAAGCAGCGGATCAAGGAAAAACTACAAAAAACTCGCCTACAAATTCCATGGGGTGATGATAAGGCCCGAACAGAATAACCAAAATGGGGAGGATTTTTCTTATGTACCATTATTCACCCACACAACTATATCTATATAGAAGTTAGTATGAAAGAATGTTATAAATGAAAAAAATTATTAAACAGTGATGCACGTAAAACCTCTAGATGGTAGAAGAATTCAGTTGTGAAAACTAATAATTAAGGTGGAAAAATACATGCACAGTGAGAAATATGTCCCAACAAAAAAATCAAGAATGTAAAACACTAAGAGATACATACCCATGATCTTCAAATGGATACCAATATATGTAATCCAAAGAACAAGGTATCTCTATGGTCTTTTAAAGACACCACTAACTTATCAGTCATCTGCATGAGACATGACATGTGTGGAAAAATCCCCCTTAGGGGTGAGAATATACATACCTTGTAGGACACATCAAAAGCTTAAGGAGAAGTACTATAGGATACAAGAGGAAAGGAAAGACTATAAATAGTAAACAAGGTGCATATCAATGAGAATAAATAGAAAGAGTATCCTCATCCAATTGCATGGATATTGATATGATGTGTAGACAAAATGCACATCAAGTCTTTTCCACCCATTTTGGGAGAGTAGACTCATCCAACCATGAGTATTTGAACATGGAAATCACATGGAATACCCCTCATATTTTTTCATCTCATTGTATGAGATTAACCAATGCCAATGTTGTATATATGTACATAGTCAAAATAAACTCTAACAATAAGTAAATTGCAACTCCATCTCATAGATCATAATAAGAGAAAAGAGTAACCAATAGTTGTAATAGTTCATCAATGACACCTAGCATGTCAAGAATCATTGAATAATTAAGTGTCCATGTTAAACCATTCCTCTCCACAATGAATCTATAGTTAATGGGACATAGTCTCTTGGTAGAGAACCCATTCCTAGGTACAACATGAGGGGTCCACTATGATATTCCATGGGGGAGCCATGACCTGCCCAATAGAAGGGTTCCTCTCCATATGTCATTAAGGCCCCACTAGGCAGCTCTATTGGAGGGTAATACTCGTAAGGGATTCAAAGACCCACTACCCATATTTAATGGAGAGTAACATGTAGAAATCGGTCGATGACCCAATACCCAACACTACTGGACGGTACCACTCAGTATTTTATAGATGACCCAATACCCCGCACTACTAAAGTGTATCACTTAGAAAGTAATTAAGGGATAACTTACCATATCTACTAGAGGGTACCACACAAAAATTCGTTAGGGAACCACTGCCCAAAAAATACTAGAGGGTTCTAATTGGAATAACTACTGTGGAAGTATGTGATTAAAAAATATTCAGGAATCTCTTCTAATATCCTAAGTTTTAAGAGAGAAACATGATGTTTAACAGCATATGTGACACAGTACATCGAGTTTAAACGAACAACTAAATATTATTATTTAAATATTAAAATTATAACCTAGACATTGGAATTTTGGGAATGAATAGTATCAAATAAATTATAAAAATATGTTTTTCACATTTTTAAGTAATAATTCATTACTTCCAAATTTATTATAAATGGAAATAAAAACCAATTTAATATAATAGATGTTTTAATGAAAACCAATATAATAGAGAATAATTGTGTCTATAAATTGATATCACTATTTATGTATATTTATATGTTATATATTCTAAGTAATTTTCAAAATTAACCTTATATGTTTTCTGGATATGATATAAGTATAAATCCATTTTTTGGATAAAAGAAGGATTTTTCAAAAATAAACACAGTTTTACCACCTTTTGATGGAGAACCAAATATAAATTGATCTTTTTGACAAATTTATATTTTATTTTTGAAAAACATAACTTCTTAATTGGAATATGGACATAAGTATTTTCATTAGTTGATGTTTTATTAATTTCATGACAATTTTTTTAATGAATAATGAAAATAGAACATTTTAATTCGAAACTCCTTTTTCATCTAAATAATTTATATAGCTAGATTATAATATTAATTGGTTTTAAATTGTAATTGGATTTAATTTTAAACATTAAATAATATTATGTTCATTTTAAATAATTTCACATGGAAATTTTCTATAAACAAATTTCAATCTTTTGATGGGTTTTACTTAAAAAAACTGCTTTCCCATTTTGACAATAGGATATAATTTAAATTAATTACTCTAAATTTTCCATTTTGAATGGAGAATAATAGATTCCATATTAGGAATTATAAGGTACTAATTGTTTAAATAGGTACCTTTTATTGTTCGGTACAATGAATAGTAACTTGAGTAATTATTTTCAATTACCATTGTTAATGGGTAAATTAGTTAAATAATGGTAAAAAATAATATTATTAAAATACAAAACTACCCTAAAACATGTCCAATTACTATTGGATAAGATATTTCTGACCATGATCATCATTTTATCTATTTTAGGACCCCATGGAGCCAATTGGGAGAGATAATGACATGATATAATAACTAATTTAAAGTAATGTGAAATATAATATAAACATGTGTCTTTTTACTAAAAAAAATTTAATATAGGGTCATATAAATTATCACTTTGACTATATATAGTAATTATATATACGAGAAGATTAATTATATCCTAGTATTATATTTAATAATTTTAGACATTAAATAGATAAATTTATTAATGACATGATGATTATGCAGTGATAACCTTATTAATGAAATATTCAAATAAATGATATTATAAATATTCAAATAAATATAATTTGAACATTTTGAATAAATAAATTAATTTTTTGGATTATTATGACGTGTTATATTTAATTTTATGTAGTTTATTCTAATTAATGATGTTTATATGTCTTTAAAAAAACTCAATAACTAAATAGTGTCAAAAATTGACCTAAATACATTTTTAAAACAAATACTATTTTATTAAATGATATAATACTCATAAAAATATATGGTTAATACAACTGACTAATATAGTGTTAAAAATCTAATTAATTGTCCACTTTAGTATCTCTTGTAATTTTATAATAACGATTTTAATCATATATTGTGAAAATATAAGAAGACAAGGTAAGAGTTAATGTCTTTAACTATGGGTTAATGCCAAAATATATGGTTTTATATGTGACCTAAAAAGGTCTAAAAATTATTGTTTTAGAGTATATAGACACATACTCATCATATAATATAAATATATCACTTTAGAAATATTATAAATCGATAATAAATCGATAATAATATAATATTTCAAGACATTCTTAAAGTGCCCCTCCCACCTTTTATAAAAGGCCCCCCCTCTACCACTTACTAACACCTCTGAAGATTCTTGTCTCTTATAGATTATACTCAAATAAGCTCCATAAATCCATAAATTATTCTTATAAGACTTATATTATAGAGAAGTTACCTCAAGGTAGCGTTTTGGCTCAAATCAAAAGCAGTTACCCGATTTAGAGTTAACATCTTCTCTCATGATCTTTTAATTTATTTTTCTCTCTCATCCCCTAACATAAATTTTCTCAATATTTTATAAAATCAATATCCAAAATATAAGCAAATGTTGTTATTATATGGTCTCTACCTATACATACACGCACCTGTATCTAATGGAAATACAATATATTGTTTCTGTGTACGATGAACTACTGCATCATGAAATGATGATTGTTCAATTTTCTCTTACCACCTTTCATGGTGGATGTTATAATATATCTTTATTTATATATTATATATATGATATTTATGTTTTCTCTATTATATTTTATTTTATATTATAAAATAACTTCATTCTTTTCATAAGGTGTAAATACAATAATTTCATTTTAGGATGTGTGGACTACCAACCACTCAAAGTGATATGAATTCTTAATTACATACATGGGTCATATAAAGGATAAAATTAATGAAAATATGCTACATATATAACATAGATATTATAGAGGAATTATTATATACCTATGTATAAATTAGTTTTCATTTATTTAATATGAAAATGAAATTAAAGTAGCGTTCATGTGTACATATGACCTACTGTCTCCATGAATGGTGTATTTCATTTATTATCTTCAAATGTAATGGAAAATTATAAATAAATATAAACAGGATATATATGATATTTAAATCACCAATAGAATTTGGGAGATGATTTAATTTATTCCACATGTACAATTTATATCAAGACATGCTCATTTTCGACTCATGTACCGAATATCGACAAAACAACAGATATAAAATTTAATAATAATGTAATTTTAATAACATGGTAATAAGTTATATAACAGAAATAATAATTTCTAAAATGGTTCTAAAGACATTTTAAATTAACTTAATATTTTAATTCAGGAACATAATGATTGAACATGATGAGTCAGACTCAAGGTTACATAAATCCTAACTCAATCACATTTCATTAAGTTAAATATCCATGATATTGGTTTTGTTTTTGCAATAATATGTGTGAACATTCAATAATTTTTTTAAACTGAATATCCACTTATATTGGGTGTATTATTATTATTTAGACATAATTATTCCATTCCATTATCCCTTAATCTAAGGATACTCTCTTTGTAAAGGACTTCATCTCAATCTCCTTTAATTGAGACATTTCTTGATTATATTAACCTTTAATTCATTATAAAGTGTTTACACAGCCCATTTTACATTAAATATACATATTTTATCTATAATAATTATATTGAATGTTTTTTTAAAATGTTTTACTTTCATTTGGTGTATAATTTAAATGTTTAAAAATGTAAAGTGCCCATTATCTAAAATATCATTTTAAATGTTTTAATAATTAAATCTTTTAAATACTTCTCATTCATTTATATTATTTGACAATTATTTTAAGGAATTATTTATATGGTATGTAATTTTTTTGTGATAATTCCATTTAGATGGGTTAATGTTCGATGAGGCGCATTTATTCAAAAATCTTCTTTTAAAATTTTTTAATTGTGTTTTAAAAGGGGATTGATTATTTTAACATAATTAAATTTTTTGTTTTATATTTATCATGAATATAATTTCAAATTTTTATGTCCTTATTATGTATTTATGGTAACTTTACAATTTTACCATTTGGTTTTAAAACAATTGTTTTTCATTTATGAGTGTGCATCTTGTAAAGATGAAATGACATTTCAAAGGGGAAATGCTATTTTTCCTTTATTCTTGGTTTAGGTGTTATGATTATGTTAAGGATCATGAAATTATCTTCAGTATATATCATGTTAAATGATAAAACAATGATCGTTGAGGCCATGATATCTCTCTAATGCATTGGGTAATGTGAAGGAGGTAGACATTATGATTTCTCCTAAGAGATTTAGGGATTATACTGTGATGGGTATTCAAAACGCAACCATAAAGGTTAATCCTTATGTAACTGTGCTAACACTTTTGTAATTATGATATGGATTACAAAATATACCATTGTGTTTTATGATATTTATGATGTTTTTTATGAATATTATGATTTTATAATGTAAGATAAATAGTTTATGTTTTATGGGTGAGAAGTACGATTTTATGAAAATGTTTTCAGGTGTTTTAATTATTCATGGCTTGAGGGTATTATTCATTATTTTATCCCATAAAGAGTTTTTATGCTCATATCCAAATTTTAAAATATTTTCACATGGTATAAGGGGGATTAATAGAATGGAAGGAGTTAGGATGATTTTTATCAAGAAAATGAAATCTTGTTTTGTTTAAAGGGTTTACTTTAGTGGAAAAAAGTTAATACTGAGTGTAACTATCCACATGTAATTTATAGGTATATTATGTAATTGATGTGGCCTAATTATATAAATACATAATACTAAAAAGATTATCAATGTAAAATCATGAGTTAAATCAATATTATGTAATGTTTAAGGATGGGGCCATATAGTTGGTATCAGAGGATGGTTGGTACAATTTGGAGATTAAGATGTTTCCTTAAGGGTTGTGGATATCATCCTGGATATTTTAGGTTATTTATATTTATGACTGAGACATTAAGAGTAATCCATGTTATTTGGAGATAAATGTTAAGATTTATTATGGAAGACTACATGATCAAATACATCAGAAATTTGGGTTACAAACTTAGTACGGTCTATTTGGATATCTTTTAAGGATATTTATTCGTTGAATAGTCTATGTTAAACATTGAAATCAATGATGGATTTTAATGATTAATGTTGTATTTATCATATAATGGTTCATTAATTTCTGGGAATAATATTACCTTGTAACAACTATTTTGGTTTTGGTTATTGTATTAATGTTGGATAAATATATAGTTACCATTTTTTGTATTAGGTTACTCTCTATATGATGATTATAGTGCTTCAGGAGTGAAAATTTCATCTTAAATACTCATCAATTGGTGGTAAAGACGAGTTTTTGGTAGAGATTGACTGAAACATGAAACTATACTTTTCAAGTAAGAAAGTTATGTTATTTCTTTAGTCTAGGAATTAAATGAATTCTTCAACTCTACGATATGGATAATAAAACAAAATTATTTTTAGCTTACTTTTCATACAGTAAAATCAAGGACCATTTAACCCATCATAAGTTTTTTGGTTTTCTAATTGTTAGATATCTCATCATCATGTTTTCTATCACCATACATCATAACACGATGGATATTTTTTCATACATATCCATGTTTTCTTATATGCAATCCTAGTATTTGTTTTCATGGGTTACTTTTGTACATCACTTTATATCTTTTAAAGTAGATGTTTTATTATCCCCTTTTCTGATATAGGGTTGAAATAAAAGTATTTTGAAAAGACATATGCTAGTTAACAAACCGAAACTAAAATTTTAAGGATGAAATTTAGTAATGGGGGGATGTGACATCTAGAGTTTTAATAATGAAATATTGTGTTTAATTGCATAAATGATATACTAATTGAGCATAAAGAACAAATAAATATTATTATTTAAATATTTTCATTATAGCCTAGTTTTTGGAAAATAGGGAATTAATAATAAAATATTAATTATAAAAATTTGTTTTTCATATGTTTAGATAATGATTCATTGTTTAAAAAAAATTTAAAAATGGAAATAAAACCCAATTGAATATAAAGGATGTGTTTTAATTAATATAAATTTTAAAGAGAATAATTTTTTTTTAAAATCTTATCACACTTTATGTATTTTTATATTTTAAATATTCAATTTAATGTTTAATATTAATCTTTTATTTATTTTTGAAATGATATAAGAAGAAATCAATTTTTCATATAAAAGAAGTTTTTTTCTAAAAAAACAATTTTACCGACATTTAATGGAGAACCATTCTTCAATAGAGTTTTTTTACACTTTTATATATTTTATTTCAAAAAATAAAATTATTATTTTAAGAGGGACATCAAAAATTAATTTGTTTTATGTTTTGGTATTTTTATGATAATTTTTTTAATTAATAGTGAAAGTTAATGCATTTTAATTCAAAACTGCTTTTTATCTGATTTATTTATATTTTTTTATTATCATTTTATTCAGTTATGAAGTGTAATTAGATTAATATCTTATAATTTAATAAAATTATAATTATGGGAATTAATTTAACATTGAATGTTCATATAAACATGTGTCAATCATTGGATGGTTTTTACTTTTAAACAAACATTATTTCTTGTTTAGATAATGGGATTTAATTTTTAATTAATTTCTACAAATTTTGTGATTTGAATTTGAAAAACTAGATTTTATATTGGAATCATAAGGTCCAATATTTTTAAATAGGCACCTTTTATTTTTCAGAATTATTAATAGTAATAACGGTATTTATTTTAATATACCAAGGTTAAAGGGCAAATTAGGCAAATAAGGGTAAAAATTAATACTATAATAATATAAAACTACCCTAACACATTTTATAATCTTATTGGAGAATATTTTTCTGACCCTGATCGTCCATTGGTAAATTTTAGGACCCCATGGAGCCACTTGGTTATGATAATTACATTTTATAATAATTAATTTATTGTAATGAAAATATAACATAAACATATATCTGTTTACTAAGAAAATATTAATACATGTTCATATAACATAAATATTTGACTAGAAATATTTATTAAGGATATAAAAATATTTCCTTCCTCATGGTATTTTATTTATATTTTTTTGTATATTAAAGAAATAAATTTATTTATGACATAATGATAATGCAGTGATTACCTTATTAAAAAAATTAAAATAATTAATATAATTCATATTAAAATAAATATTAACTGTACATTTTTATTCCATAAACATATATCTCGATATTTATGACCTGTTATATTCTATTTAATTTATATTTTAAAATAAATCATTTTTTATTGCTCTAACCAAAATAAATTACTAAATAGTGTAAAAATTGAAAAAAATGAGTTTTTAAAACAAATAATCTTTTATTAAATGATATAATAGTCATAAAAATATAATATTTAGAAAACGGACTTATATTGTCCTATAAATTTAATTAATGATTCACTTTATGTTCTTTTGGCATTTTATAGTAACAATATTAACCATATATTATAAAACACAAGAACACGTGGTAAGAGTTAATTTATTTAACTAAGGGTAAAGGCCGGATGATAATGTTAAATTTGTGGCATAAACTTTTCTATACCCTATTAGTGTGCTTATTTATACCCAAACTCATATAATACTCAAAATATATCACTTTGGAGCTATTATAATTCTAAAATCAATTTATAATATAATAATATTTTAAGACATTCCTAAAGTGCCCCTCCTCTATCTTACAAAAGGCCACAACCTCTATGCACTTACTAACACCTCTCAAGACACTTTTATCACATAAATTATGATAAAATAAACCTCAAAAATCATCAAATTCCTTCTATGAGCCTTAAATTGGGAATAAGGAAATTCAAGGAATCATTTTGTCTAAAATCAAAAGGAGTTACCCAATTTAGGGGTTATGTCTTCTCTCAAGCTCCATTCATTTATTTTCCTTCCCCAATACTATTAATTTTATTTTTTCAAATATTTTATAAAAACCCATATAATAATTATAATTTAATATTTTTTTTATATTTTTTCTACCTACAATTATACACACCTCTATCTAATGGATATAGAACTTACTATTTCTGTGTACGGTGAACTATTGCCTCACGAAATGATAGTTGTTCAATTTCCTCCAACCATCTCTCATTGTGGCCATTATGATGGATCAATATATATATATTCTATATATGGTATTTATATTTTCACTCTGATTTTTTAATTTTTATTATAACATCCCATTATGATTTCCATAATGCGTAAATATGATAATTTCATATGAGGAACTGTGGACTACATCCCCCTTAAAGTGATATGACTCATTCATGACAAACATTGAACGTAAAAAACGATGTTGTTAATGAATTTATGTCACATATGTAACATAAATATTTTACTGTAATTATAATATACATATGTATCATTTAGTTTTCATTCCTTTATTATGTCAATTAAATGAATGTAGAATTCATCAACACGTACGACCTTCTGTCTCCGTGAATGGGGGATTTCATTTCATATCTACAAATGCAATCAATTAATATAAATACATATATACAAGATATATATGATATTTTAATCAATAATAATATTTTTAAGATGATGGAATTTTTACCACATAGACAATTTACATAAAAAAAAAGTTCATTTTTGACTCATGTAACGAATATTGACAAAACGACTGATATAAATATTAATAGTTATATAATGGTCTCACCCACACATGGTTTGGAACACATAATTATTTCATTTATTTATCCTTACTATAAGGATATAATCATTGAATGGAACTTCATCTTAATCTTCTTTCATTGATACATTTCGTAATGATTGGAAATTTTATTTATATATAAACTATATATACAAAACAGTTTAAATTACTTATCCATATTATATTTATAAACATGATATTTAATGTCTTGTAAAATATTCTACATTCATTTGGTGTATAATATAAATGTTCAAAACTGTAATGTACTATTTATCTAAAACATAATTTTGAATGTTTTCAAGATTTAATATTCTGAATCCCTTTCTTTCATGTCCATGGATTCAAAATTATTTTATAGTATGATTTATATATACATGAATGTTTTTAAGTGTATATTTCATTCAAAATTTGTAATGTGGTATAGGACACTTTATTCAAAAGGCTTCTTTAAAAATATTTTAATTGTGTTTTAAAAGTGGATTGATTGATTATATAAATTTAAAGGTTGTTTATATATAGGTCATAAAAGGAATTTCTGTATTTTATATCTCTATGATTTATTGATGTTTTCTTAACAGGTTTACCATTTAATTTTAAAATAATATTTTTTCATTTATGATTTCTCAACTTGTACTGATGAAATGTGATTTTAATGTGGAAATGTTATTTTCCCTTTATTCTTGGATTATGTGTTATGATTTTGTTATTGTTATTGGGAATTACATAAGTATATGGGTTATTAAATGACAAACCATGTGTGGGTGAGACCATTATAGATCTCTAATGCATTGGTTAACCTGACAAATATAAAAATTAAGGATTCTCTTAATAGATTTAGGGAATATACTATGATGGTTACTCAAAACTAAATCATGATGGTTACTCACTATGTAGCAGTAAATGCTACAATTTAAGTATGATATGGATCCCAATAGTTACCTTTATGTATTATGACTTATATGATGTTTTTAGGAATCATATGAATAAATGATGTAGGATAAATAGTTTATCTTTATGGATGATAAGTATGATTTTGTTAAAATGTTTTCATGGGTTTTAAATATTAACAGAGTAACGAATTTATTCCCTATTTATCCCTTAATGGGTTTTAAAACACATCCCTTGTTTTTAAAAATGTTTCACATGGTATAAGGATGAGTAAGATAAAATAAGATGTCATGAATATTTTTATCATGAAAAAGAACTCATATTTGTTTTAAAGGGTTATTGTTTGATGAATAACTGTATACTCAGTGTAACTATCATCATGTAATGATTGGGTGTATTATATAAAAGTTGTGGACTATTTTTCTAAAACACTATACATGGAAAGATCCTCAATGTGACTTCTTGAAAAAACTCAAGATTATGTATTGTTTAAGGTTGGGTCTTTATATCTCTTAACCAAGCGACATTAACACCACATTCCTCAATGTATCCTAAAATCCATAGCTGAAGGAACCATCATGTTGTACACAAAAAAACAACCATCACTAGAAATTCACGGACCAAAATCTGAGTCCAAATAATGTAAATACAGAATCGTCATGTTTCTTAAAAAGGAACCATTTAGTACATTGAGTATAAGAGACCCACATGGTGTGTGGTCCTAGTATGATGTCTAGTCTAGTCCTAGCCTGATCAAAACTTTCTTGGAATGTATTACTATAAAAAGATTAAGGGTACTACATAAAATGTCTCAAAAAGAATCATGATTACCACATGTGCCTCATCACCAGCCTGAGGAAAAGGAATAATTCCATATATATGACTATGAAAAAATCAGAAAATGTCTAAATAGATCACACTGTTGTGATACTCATAGAAAAATGCTTGGTATAGGCTATTCAATTTCATATATCATACACCTAGTGAAAACTATACATATCACCACATAACATATGAATGATACTTCCCGGGATCGATCCATGGGTCCGAAATAAATATATTATATTGGTTATGAAATTTTCACCTCAATATTTGGATTGCAATGCCAGTTATGGTTCACCAATATGAAATTTCAAAAATGGGATATGTAAGATACCATGTCCCATAGTAATAATAATAATCATCATCGTCATCATTTCATGGACCAGAATCACGAGTCTAAAAAAGGTATCCATCATTTTTTATAAAATGACCATCATTATTTCTGGGTCATGATACCACATGCAGCGCATCAATCCAACATCGTATGAAAAATTAACATCTGATGTGGTTTTTTGATAATAATAGGATATTAATATTATTTTACAATATTTTCGTTATTTCAATCATTTTTCTATTATGGACTTCCCATGCTCAAAGTAGAACCTAGAGGCCATAGTTTGTTCCTCCCTCCATATGAATTTATCTCTTATTAATAATTACTTATGTCTTGATTATTATTAAACACTTATTATGGATTATTGGTAATAATTAATAAGACAATACCCAAACTCTAACCAATCATGCTAGTCTAGTAAAAAGGGGATGCATGGGTGCTCTGTAGCCGCATCTTCACAGCTACAAAAGTTATCACCTATATCATATCTTAATTTTTAGAATGTAAATAAAGACTATTAAAATAATTTATTATTTTCTTTAAATTAATCCAAAATTCATTACCATATCAATTTCTAATTATGGTGCCCCACCTTTATTGGATTCCCATTAAAACTCAACTTTTTAATTTATTATTTATCATTAATAATAATACTCATCATACATACTATAAATTTTAACAACAATCACAATTACAATATTTTTGATCATGTACGAGCACCCCATCAGAGATCCAAGTCCACATATCATCATGTTCACACTGAGAAACCTCTCCCGTGAGACCACCTATATGGCCTCCACTCATAACCTATCTTATCCCACCACATGTCATCACCATGCATCAAACCAGAAAATGGGGATCACAAATCTAATCTCGACCCGCCACTAATAACTATCATGTGCATGAAATAATAATTTGATACATTCACAAACTCCATCTCTCTCGTTTATCAATAAAATCCTAGACCATCAATCAAAATGTAATTTTGATTCTTCAATGAATCTAGGCGTCAGATCGTACTCAGACCGACCAAAAAAATGTCAATTCATGAACTCATTGTCTAACTATAAATAACACAAAGAACAGTGTGGCAAAGTACAAATAAAATTTGGGATATCCATTGTTTTCCAAGAATTATTGGGGAATGGTCTCATAGAACAAAAAGCGAAGTGATAGACCTGGCATTAATAGGAAATACATTGAATGATTAATTTATTCCGTAACAATGGATCATTTGAAGGTTCATTTAAACATAGAAAGTATAAAAAAATTATTATGATCAATATTTTAATCAAATGGTGTGACAAATAACATTAACAAGTCTTACCACAACGATGGATAAATCGTTGGTGAATAGTGCATCTTCTGGTAATGAATATGATCTGTTGCATCTGCCACCTATCGATTCACCTCAATCTGATGACCATCCATCATCTGATCTTAATCAACCAATATATATGGGGTGGAAGATCCTCTATAATAGCTTAGCTATCCAGATGAACCTATGATTTTGACATAAACAAATATTTATGGAACAATATTAAGTATAGGATCCTTAATAAAAAATTAATTAAATAATTAAATTTATTAAATTATTTCCCCCATGAGGGTGATCAAGATTATATCATGACACAAATAAATGTTATATTATATATAGGGTAAAACATACATTCTCAAATCAATGGTGGTCTCATATTTTATATCCATGTCCCCATTTGTGATTTATTAAATATTGGGTTATTAAAAAGAATTAATTAAAAAATTAATCATTCCAATGTTCACGCCAACAACTATCCAATCCTAATTTCCTCCAACAAACAAAATTAAGTCGTACCTAGGGTAAACCATAAGCTTGGATAGAAAAATTATCTCGTATTTCCGATATGAAACTCATTTTTAGAGATATTACACTTTTTTAGGAAAACCACTCAAACATAATATAATTTTTTTCATATTTTTATAAAATTAATTGCAGGCATATCAATTGGCAGAATCACATGTTGTCTCCTCGAATAGATTTGGAAATATTAATATGAATATTTTATAGAGTTACATAAAATAACTAGAGTCTTTACATGCATGATTCCTATTTCATTATCCCCAAAATGGGGCTCTCTGTCAGGGGTCATTCCAAAAGTATAAACACCAATAGATTTTGCACTGGGTGCAGGCTGATCAACATTCCCCAGTAAAATTATTATCATCCTTTTCATCATCCTTATCCTAAAAAATATGAATTAAACAATCTATGGTGGTTTCAAATTTAAGAACTTCTATAGATCATACAAATGGTTTCCTCACCTACTGGCTGGTATCTGGTTCCTTGTTCATCAACCAGATCCATAGTCACATATATAGGGGCCTTGGGCTTCTGTATAGGGGATATAGTTGCATCCGCACATATGGA
This sequence comes from Viscum album, assembly GCA_963277665.1. Lineage (NCBI taxonomy): Eukaryota > Viridiplantae > Streptophyta > Magnoliopsida > Santalales > Viscaceae > Viscum > Viscum album. Next base: position 1,569,858,290 of record OY728137.1, read on the forward strand.
CTTATTTTATTTAGTACAATTATGGAGAGACTATCGAAATCATTCCAAGTTGGAAGAAAAAAGTACATTACTATGTTCTATAGGAGGTGGAGTCTTCATAGAGTCCTTCAAGGCACTCTTCTTATTCTTCATGGGAAAAAAATTGATGAATGCACCATATTAGGAAATTTAGAACCATTACAACCACTAGATATCAAGAACATATCATTTTTTATGACCAATGATTCAACATTATCATTACTAGTAGACCATTGAGTTCCATCCATGACCTTTGATAGAGTATTGGGATCAAATCTAGAACCAATGGCCACATGTGATGCACTTTTTTTAACACCATTGTTACCATGCCCATTAATCATACCTAGATGGTAGCTTTGGAAAATAGGAAGAGGGGGGACACACCATTGAATGAGCTCCACCACCCACATTAAGATCCACCAGAGTAACAATAGGATGGTATTTACCCTGAAAATTTATAATATTATCCCTACCAACATGAATTGTGCTTCCACTATAATATAGATCTACAGAAAGAGGCATTTTAAACATAAAATTTTCAATGGAGTGCCCATTTTTCATAGAATTTTCTAAGCTATGGTTTCTCAAACATTCAACTTCCAAATGCATGATATTTTCACATTTTATAGGAAATGAAGGTTCCTTTTCAAACTCTATAGATACTTCCAGTCATCTATCTTCAATAATAATGATAATAGAATCAGTAAGAGTTTATGGAATATCAATTTCCACTAGTACTCTAGAAAAATGACCAAAGAGAAAAATCTAGTTTCTCTATCAAACTTAATTGGAACCCCTACTTCATATCCAATATCCCACATCCATTATGGTTTTTAAAAAACCAAGGAACTCAATTTAATCATACCTAAGCCAGATTAATAGACTTTTTCATCATGGTAGAATTGAATAAGGGATCCAATTCTTATACAATTACAATTCCATTTTACAGGAATCAAATCGTAAACCCCATATAGGATATTTGAGATCATAAAAAAGGAAAAAATAAGAAAAACCCCTCTACATATCTATATTTTTTCCCTCCACAAAAGTCCCATATTTGAAGAATTTGGTTCATTTGTTCTTCAACCCTCTCGATAATTTCCTTTCCTTGAAAGGTTATCCTCGTTAAAATCAAATTCTTGCTTTCCGCCATCTTATCTACAAATTATTTATTAATAAATAAATATATGAAGTATATATATAATTATATAAAAATATATAAACATATAAATGATTATATTGAAATATATCTAAATATATTAATTTTTAATAATTATTATAAATATATATATTTATAAATATAAATAATTATAAATTCATAATAAATATAATAGAATAATAATTATATTTTTAATATTTATAATATAAAGAATTTAGATAGAAATAAACATAATTATAATTATATAAATATATAATTTTTGGAATATGAATAAATGTATAGATATATATAATGATATTCAATTATTTATAATTATATACAAAAATTTTTTAATTAATTTTTTTATAATTAAAATTTTCAATAAATATATATTTATTTAAATAAGTAAAAAATTTAAATAAATATATTTTAATAATAAATATATTTATTATATTTATAATTATATATATTTATATATTAATAAATATATAATAACTTACTGAGTGGGTGGGAAGGCCATCTCTGCTTGGCGACTCGCTTCTTCCCTCGGCGTTGACAGTGGTTTCGGCGTCGATCCCTCCCTCCCTTACGGGGGAGGGGGGATTATTCGATTCTTGAGGGTCCCGGTTTCTTCCGACCTTTCTCTAACCCTAATATCCTTCCACCCTTCCCAAATGTTTCAGTTTGCCCTAAAGTTCCAGAGCTCCTCGATGGTTACCCTAATCTATTGATCTCGAACTCGGAGTTCTTGGAGTCTTCGGCGCTTCTGAACCTCACTCTGGTTGCCCGTTTCACGCATAGGCAGCCCTCAGTAGATGATTTTTGACAGGTTTGTGTTTAGCTCATGGGATCTTCAAGAATGGGTGGTGGATGGTTTTCTTGACAGTTGTTAGATCATGATCTGTTTCGAATAAGAGGCAGATCTCATTCAGGCCTGGTGTATGGCTCTGTAAAGTTTCAACGGGATGAGTTTCGTCCCCTTTCGATGGACTTTCGATCTTCTCATGAAGCATGATTTTCCATCAATGGCAATTTGGGATAGTATACAGAAACTCCCTCTTCCCTTTCAGAATCCCACTATTCATCAGATGATTGTTAATCTGGTAGGAAGGTTTCTTTGTTCGGATAATCGCACTACGGCTCTGTGTCATCCGGTTAATCCCCGGATCTGTGTGGAAGTAGATGTCTCCCGTATGCCATTCAATTTTGTATGGATTACCATAGGTGAGGAGTTCAGGTGAAAGCAGAAGGTGGTCTATGAGAATTGGATGGGCTTCTCCTCATTTTGTATGCGGATGGGACAGCATTCGAAGGTCTGTCAAAAGATAGCTCCCCCCGAAAGTTCGAAATCTAAGGATAAGAGGGTGATGATTGATGTGATAAAGAACTCCGTTCAGGGAGATATGGGGATGGTTCTTAATAAAATCACTCAAAATTATGATCCACCTAAGGATGTGGTGTCCCTTGTGTAGTCAATGAATGGAAAGAACCAGTGTGGTGTGCAACTTGTTTCTGAGGGGTTAGAGGATAATCCAAGCAACAAGAATCCAGAACACGAGATGGCGATTTATCATGGTCAGAATGATCTGGGTTTTATGGATGGAGGCTGGGTTTTTCTTCTTCCTACCACTATGGTGGGGGACCATCCTTCTTGCTCCCAACAGGTGATCGGTGGAGAGGTCCATGATGCAGAGGCGACTGGAGGGTTGAGGCTGCAGTTGATCCTGCGGGTGTCTGATGTTGCCAGCAGGTTGAGGATCTGTTTAGAGAATATTGATTGTTCCTAAGAGATAAGGGACACAATTCAGAATAAGGAGTGATGTTATAGACTTGTAGAGGTGGTCTTTCCGGCCTGTGCTAATAATTCTCGGGGATTGGATCCCTTAGCTAGGCCTTTCCTCACTCTTAACAACCGGTTTAATGATCTATTGACATGCATGTTGGAGGATAGAACGGTTGAGGATGTTGATGTACAGATGGTTGGCAGTGTGAAAAAACTAGAGGGTCTACAGGGTATGGGGAAAGATAATTGCACTTTGGATGTGGAGGAAGCTACTACTTTTGAGAGGAGGCTTCCTTTGATGGAAAGTAACACCCCAGAACAGAGGAGGGGGATCATCTCTAAGTCTCTAGATGTTGTTTTGGAGGTGCAAGCTGAATTTGGAAGGGAGAGTTCTGGGGGAGGGGAGGAAAATGAGAGCGGCCATTTTGGCCAGTCATTCAGTGATGTTGATCAATGTGGGAATTAGAAGACGGTTACAACAGAAGGGCCTTTATCTGCTACACCAAGAAGAAGGCTAAGAAAGGATTACTCTTACCTTCCACGACCGATGTGGACTAGATCGGCCTCCAAACGGAACAGTGTGGTAACGGTGGACTTTAAAAAGGGTATTCTAGTCGAAAATGCATCACCAGAGAAACCCCATCGAGAGCAGCTTAGGAGTCGTGTTCAAAGTGCCAGCTTTTGGAGGTCTCTAGACTGGAAATCAGCCACTGAAGATGATGGATCTTAAATGGGGTGCGGTGATGAATCTGGATACTATGATGTGTAAGTTTCACTTGTTTGTGTTTTTAGTTGTATGTTGGGTATGGGAAACCCATAAACTGGCTTTTAAAAGGAAAAAAATGATTTGCATGTGTAATAAATATATAAATTTAAAAAACATATATAACTAAATTAATATATATAATTAAACAAATATATATAATTATATTAATATATTTATTATTATACATAATTATTAGTAAATATATATTATTTATAGTTTTAATTATAAATAAATTTTATTTACTTAAATAATTAAAAAATTATGAAAAAATATTTAAATAATAAACAGGTTTATTATATTTATAACTATATATGTAAGTATACTTATAAATATATCTAAATAGTTTTTAAGTATATTTATTTTTAATTATATATATATATATATGTGTGTGTGTGTATTTTAATAATTATAAAATTGTAATAATTATATTTACTATATTTATAGTTAAATATTTTTATATTCAAGTAAATATATTTAATTATATATTTATATATATTTATATAAATATATTTATAATTTAATAAATTTTCTAGAAACATGAGTTTTAACTCATTTTTTGTATTATTTTGATTATCAATATTTTATAATTATATAAAAAATTTTGTAAATATATTTATTTATAATTATAATTATATATATATATTAAGATAATAATAAATTTATAACAAAAATATTTATTTATAATTACACAAATTTAATATTTTTAGTTATATTTATTAAATTTTTAAAATTAGTCCTTTATTAACGCTTTTTAGCACTTAAAAAGATTTATTTTTGTCCGCAATAAATGCTGTAAATAATAAATATATTAATTAGTTGTTTTTAAGAACTTATAAATATGTATCGACGGTAAAAATAGTTGAAAAAGATCCATTTTTAGCACATATTGGTTTGGTATGGATAAATCCTTTTTTTTACAATGATTTTTTGAAATTTTTGATAAAAGTCTTCTCGATCATTTAAATTGAACCTAACAGAGTACTCCTCCCCCATACCATTCATGCTATCATTGAACTAAATCTTTACCACTTCTCTTCATTAATATTCATGATGAATCAATCCTTTAAAAACCTAAGGTATCTGATTATTTCTACACCACATTAATAGTGATCCTTGAAATTTACCTCATCAATGGGCACACTGATATTTCCACAAGAATAAATGGATAACACTATTTGACATTTCAAACTATTCACATGATCTGATTCTTATCCCAAAATATCTGATCACACAATAAAACTGATCAATCCTACATTGGTTGATACCTCAAAACACTGAACATCCACTACTTAAAAGCAATTTATTTTCCCAATCATTATACCTTTACTCTTAGAGGAACCATAAAAACAATATGATATACCCAAAAATTTCTCAACCTGACATTTAGTGTGATTTTAAGGTTGAATCCTCAGTCGACCAAAACCATCATCACACTCTCCATCCCACACATCAAACACCCTTCCATATATGAGTAGTTTTAGTCGATTACCATCATCAAAAATACAAAAATAAGAGTTTTCATGGTGTTTTCATATTTTGGGGATTATGTTTCACGTCTGGATTATGATCATTAGTCATTTTTGTGAATGAATTGAATTAGAAAAAAAAATTAATTGAAATTTTTATTATGTTCATATTTTTAGGTGTCCACACATACCGACAATGCACTTAATGGTCCCCATTAGAATCATGTTGATCGGTGGGGTAAGGAATCTGATTTGTTGACCATCAGTGTAACATATAAATAATTTTAATTATATGCAGGGAAATAATTATTTTGTAAATATTCTAATTTTTTAAAAAAATTATTTTCTAGTTGTTTAAATTTTATATTTTAAAAATTATTTTATAATAAATATTATTTAAATTTTTAAATTATATATTCTAATATTAATAAATTTATAGGTTATGTAATTGATTTTAATGAATATGAGAAACCACTTTTGTTTTATTTATTTTTTTAATTTAAAAAATTTATTAATAGATTTTTATGAGTTTTATTTTTTTCTAAATTTTTTATGAAAATATCATTATATATTAAAATGAATTTTTGGGTTCATTTTTATCTATTTTCCCCTAAAAAATCATTGTTTTTTTAAATTTTCCTATATATTTTGAACTGTGTGTGAATACGAAATCTAATTTTTTTCTCAATCTACCTCTCTGATTCTCCACAAAATCTCTCTTTGATATATAAATTTTATACTAAAACTCTCCATCACCTTCATGTTCATTTTAAACCATTCATCATTATTTCAGAAACCTATTTCATGGAGATCCTTAACATGCACCAAAAAAAACTTATCACATATCATGTAAGGTTGTGACATTAAATGATATGTATGCAATTTTTCTGTAATGAATGGATGGTAGTCAGATCATATTTCTATTTATATCTATTACATCAAGGGATTAAAATTAAATAATTATACCCATATTCTTTTATTTATCCCTCATACAGCTAGGGATTAAAACCATAATATTGTCTAACACCTTAATTTACCATGCATATTCAATTTGGATTCATTCAATATATTAAGAATATGATCCAGAAGACATTTTTGGTGTGTTGGAATCATTATCACCAAAATACAATAAACATTGTGCCTAATATGACTCAAAGTGTCCCTTGTTTTTTTTAAATTGATATTATAGTACAAAATGTGTGTCACTCACTAAAAACTAAGAAACTCAATTGGATTGTCCTAACAATTTTTCACAATGATACATAGGTCATTTTTCGTGCATTGAAATCATTCTCATCTAAATGTGACACAATATGTGATTTATATGACCCAAACTACATGATTTCAATTTAAAATGGCATACTAATAAAAAAAGATAACATAGTCAAAATGGATAAAAAATATTTGGATGGTTTTCTAACATTAGAAAAAAAATCCATAAGTATTTTTTGGAATGTATAAATTTACAAAACCTCAAATCGATGCATGATGTAACTCATATGACACATAATATGTCTTATGTAAAATTTATATTTTACTAAAAAGATAAGATACAAACCCAAAATTGTAAAAAAACACTCATATTGTTTTGATACTTTTATAAAATGATATATAAGAAAATGTTGATTTGTAGTAATCAATATAACTTCAATCCAAGACACATCGTTCCTCATATGACTCAATGTTTCTATTTTCATTTTAAAATTTTCATTTTAGTTCAAAACATTAAAAAGTATATGAAAAATAATAATAAAATCTCTAATTGTATTTAAAATTTATGAACACAATTTATAAGTCATTCTTGATGTGCATTTTTCGGTCTGACCTCAAACTACCAAATGATGTGATCGGTTTGAGTCAAATTTCTTCTTTTTAGTATAAAATGTCATTTTGTAACAAACAAGGTGACGTACTAAAAACACATTTGTGATTAATGATACCATGGAAAAGTATCCATATGTCATTTGTGATGTGTATGAATTATCCTCACATTAATCATACAAACAGTGATACCAGCAAGATTCAATGTGTGAGTTTCCAGTTTAAAATGTCATTTTAGTAAAGACCATAGTTGACATTCTAAAAATAATGAAATTTCATTTATATTGATTTGATATTATAGTGAAATGATCCATATGAAAATTTAGAACTTTAGGAATCAGACAAAGCTAAATCCAACAAATGATGGAACCTGTATTACTATCTCTGTGTATTTTATTTTAAAATTGACATTTCAGTAAAAATGAAATGCAACATACTGAAAACTAATCAAAATCATTCATATTGTTTTGATGAATTATCAATACAATCCTTATGTGATTTTTAATATTTATTATTCATAAAAACCTCAATAAGATATATGGTGTGCTTAGTATGACTCAAAGTGTAAGTTATAATATTAAAATTGTTACATTAGTTCACAATGTGAATCACTCACCGAAATCCAATAAAAAACATGGATTTCATCGATAAATTAAAGGAACTATTCATAATTATTTTTTAACATTTAGTAATCAATCACACAAAAAATCGATACATGATGTGACTTGTATAACTCAATGTCTTTGTATTTAGTCTAAAATTAAAATTTAGTAAAAAAAGTGACATACTCAAAATAACAAAAACACATTTATATTATTTTGACACATTTGGAAAATGATCCATAAATCATTTTTACATGAAAGAATAATCTGAAACTCAATATGATACATTGTATGTCTTGTATAACTGAGATAACACGATGTGCGTATTTTCATTTTAAAATTATATTTTAGTAAACCAAAAAATTAACATACATTAAATAGATAAAACACATTCCAAAGTTTTTTATAAATTTTTAAAATGATATATATTTCATTTGAGACATGTAGAATGTATCCTCACCTCAATATTCTAAATAGTGTTTCCAATTTGACTTAAAGTGTCTGTTATCAATTTAAAACTAACATTTTAGTTTATAAAATGAGTCACTTATTGAAATCCATGAAAAACCAGTAGGATTGTCTTGATAATTGAGTAAAATGATTTGGAAGTCATTTATGACATATAGGAATCAGTCTCATATCAAACAAACACTTGATGTGACCGGTATGACTCAGGTGCATATTTTCTATTTAAAATGAAATTTTATATAAAAAAACCAGGGACATCATAAATACTAATAAACTTTTTTCATATTGTATTAATAATTTAGGAAAATTATCGATAATTCATTTTTAATGTTTATTAATTATCCAAACGTCAATCTGACACTAAATGTGACCAATATAACACAAAATTTTGGGTTTTCGTATAAAAATGACATTTTATTAATGTAGTGTATCATATTTATGATTAATTTATTTCATTATTGTATAACTAAGATAATAATTGTTTTCTTATATATTTAGATTATTATTCTTGACTTGTGGTAGTTTGTTCAAAAACTGATACAATGATCGGGGTTTTCTTGAGAGGGGGTTAGGTGCCCAAGACAATGAAAGCATTGTTGTTTTCAAATGTTTCAAATAAATTGTACTTATAAATTTGATTGTACAAAATAGTGTTTATTTAGTCTAAAATATTTTCATTTTTATCATATTTGTGATGTAATTTCTATTTCAATTAAATTAACTTTCAATATCCTATATTTTCCTTAATTTTTATATATTTGTCACTATAGTGTGCTATAAATTTAACAGTACAATGTACCAGAATTCCCTTTATCAGTTATACTTCTAGCACTAATAATGGGTGTCCTTATTAGTACAAATTTGGCACGAATAATGGTGCACCTTTATTAGTGTTATTTTTTCACGGATAAAATCCCCCATTATCAGTGATTTTATAGAACTGAGAAAAGGGCCCCCCTTTTAATGACAGTTATATCAAAAATTCCTTTTAAGTGTGGATATAGTATTTTTGTATCACTATTAAAATCCTATTCTATAATAGTGGTTATTTGGGTTTAGACACAAAAAAATTAACCCATCAATTAATTAGATTTTTCGGAACAAATCCTCGCACCAAATGCAGATTAATCAGCCACTATGTATTATTAAATTAAATAAATCATATGTATAATAATATATAATTTTAAATATAAAATAAATAACTAGGTAATTTTTATAAAAATAATTTTTATATTTCATCATGTGTGTTAATTTCTTATTCACTTATAAAATATTGAGAAAACCCTAGTCATGACTATGGTTCACCCCTCCAAACAATTCCATTGAGGAAGAATTAATATCGATCATTTTCCTTGAATGTAATGTTTTGAAATGTTATAAGACCAAACCCATTTTTAATTTTTAGGAAGAAACCTTAAATTTAACTATGAATCTTTGGTTTTGGGTACATTAATTGGTTAATATGAGATGATGAAATTTTTGAGTTATTTTTCTAAAAAATATACTAAAAAATTAACCTTCTTTCTCAAAAAATAAACACACTCTATGTCTTTATTATATGAAAATGACACAAACGTAATGTCAATAATGAGGGATTCTCAAACCAATACACCAATGAAATACTAAAACTAGATCGCGATATAGAAATAATTTTGTATAATTTAAATTCTCTAATAGTTAAGTAAATATTAGGTAGATTCATACATATATATAATATTTTCCTATACAAACAATGTGATGTATGGGGCATCTAGTGGCACTAGTGTTTTATTTTTCCTTAATTCCTTCATGGTTTCCCAAATATCCATTTTCAAAGATGTTTATAAATGAACCAAGATTCAACAACTCAATGCAAGAAAAATATTCCACGTAACAGTATTACTTGATACGATATAAAAACTCCACTTTTCAATGCATAATAAATTGATATGTTTCTGATAAAATTCAATAAGTGATCATAAAAGAGTATCTTTATCTATGTTAATAAATGATGAATCTTTATCAATGATAAACACAATTGATGATAAGGGTACTATCCATTTTCATTAACACTGCTAAATAATTACCTCAATCATAACATTTTATTAGTGATGATAAAGGATGGCCCCATTTCCTACCATAGATTGTGAATTATATGGTGTGGAATACCATTAGTTCTAAACATAATGAGATGATAAAAGTATATCCTATATAAGAACTACTTAAAATAACTGATAAATATTAATTTCTCTAATGTTAAAAGAACAATCATAATAGTATACCCTATGTCAGTATGTTTTTTAGTACTGATTATGGAAATACATTATCAATAATTTTTTCTATCATTGACAATATATTTTTATAACATTTAATAAAAAACATTATTATCAATATATATAATATTATCATATTTATATTAATTATTTTTATATAAGTTGGGGTTAGACACCTTTATTACATTTAAAAAAAGTAACCCTAAATCAATTGGTTTGGGAACCATTAAATGTCACGACACCTAATGGAAATAAAAAAATGGAACAAAAAATATAATACAATAAGATGACCAAATACACATAATCCAACATGAGCTACATGCCCATTAAGGGCCCATGGAATCCAAAATAGAGTGAACCCTAGATGGACCTACGATCTGATCTCCATAGATGACCGATGAAGTGGAAACCATTTTTATTATAGTTTCTTCTGTCTTCATCCCTATCGACAATGAAAATGTTGGATATATAATCCAAGAAATATGATAGGAAGAAAATTATACCACAAAACAATGGATCTTTCACACTTTTTATATTGTATATTTTTTAGACTAAAATTTTCTAACAATTCATATGAATTTAGAAAGGAATGAAACAACCAAATAAAATGGAAACATTAATGAAATAAAATTACCACATTATATAGAAACATTAATGATATAAAATAGCCACATTAAATGGACATAGGGGGAGAAATTTCTTTGTGGAAACCACAGGTAGTTAATACATGTTTCATTAAAAAATATGGGCTGCTTGACACGTGGGTTTTTGTTTTCATTTCCAGCACTCTTATTCAAAACAAAACTGGCATCATAACGAGAATCATTATTTGTTTTTTAAATTCATCTGTTTTTAATGAATTTGGGATAATATCAACCACCTGTTCCATAGTATGAAAATATTCCAATAATCTTATTTTCAGGTTCACTTTATTTCTCAGAAAATGGAATCGAGTATCTATATGTTTTCTTCTTCCATGATGCACTAGATTTTTGGAAAGTTCCACTTCTGACTTCTTATCCACATATATCACTATGGATCCATTTTTCAAATGCTTAATCTTTTTTAGAAGATTTATCAACCAGATTCCTTCAAAAATAGTGGATAATTCTACCATGCACTCTGATTTACATGTGGACATAGAATCCACACTTGTCTTCGTTGAATTCCATGTGAATGCAGTGAATCCAAGAAAACATACATACCTAGTGATGCTTTTTATTTTATCTTGGTCGCCTCCCAAATCATTACCAGATTATCCATGTGTATTTTCTTTTTCATTGTAAGGATAGAAAATCCCAAAATATGTCATCCCATTAATGTACTTGAGGATACATTTTTTTGCTAGCCAATGTGAATATTTTGGTTCGTTCATGTACCTGCTTAGAAGGCCACCACTGTAGACAATATTAGGCCTTGTGATTGTGAGGTACCTCGATCATCAAATCAGGCACTTGAACAAATTCAAGTCAATATTTCTTCATTATCCATGTTTTGTATGTTTTAATCTTGTTTCTACAGGTGTGTTTACGGTTTTGCAATTGTCCATCTAGAATTTTTCATGTAACTCCTTGGCATACCTCTTTCGATATATATTTATATTGACATGTTGTTGCATTACCTCAATTCCCAGAAAATAAGACGTTAGACCATTATCGATCATCTCAATCTCCTTGAACATGGCCTCCATCAATTCATCGAGCATCGATAAGTTGTTCCCTTTAAAAAACAAATCATCAACATAAAAGCATGAAATAAGTATGTCATCACAACCATTCTTCTAGATGTAAAATAAATGCACATATGGACATTGGGAGAAGTCGTTCTCTCGAAGATAGCTGCAAATTCATGCATATTAAGCACATGGAGCCTCCATTAACCCATAAAGAGCTTTATTCAATCGATAAACTTCATCTACCTAGCCTTTCATAACAAAGAGTTCAGGATGGTCAACAAATACCTCTTCCTCTAGAATTCCATTCAGGAATTCATACTTCACATCCAGTTGGTAGATCATCCAACAGTGATAAACATCAAGGTAGATAATAATCATCATAATGTGAAGGCGAGAAACATTAGAAAATACTTTTCCATAGTCCTCCCCATACTTCTGTTTATTCCCCATTGCTATGAGCCTTGCCCTACAGCTATCAATTTCACTATCATCATTTCACAAGATATTGTACACCCATTTGACACCAAAGATTTTCTGGATATTAAGAAGTGTGGTATTCTCCCATGTATCATTTTTCTCTATGTCATGAATAAATTCTTCCATATCCATTCTTCAAAATTATTCCCTCATGGATTCCAGAAATGTTAGAGGCTCATGATCAGCATATAGGAAAAAAATATTTACCTCTTCAGTTTTCTCATAAATGTCTCTTATTTTTTTCATTTTTATGTGCACAATGGGTGAGGAAGAGCTCACAGAATCATGACATGATGGATTCTTTTTAGGATTGATGGAATGTCATTCAGGCCTCTTGTGTACTAATGATGTTCCCAGGGAAGGTGATGCCGGTGTTTTCCCCTAATGATCATGCCTTTCTTCAGGATCTTCTTATTTAAACTGGAATTTCATTGTTTGGTTCTTCGTCATTCCATTTACAAGATGCTTCCACACAAAAGTATACATCTATACTCACCAATAATTTATTGGTTAGTGTATTATAGAGATTATAGGATTTATTCTCTTTCCAGTAGCATATGAAGATGCACTTTTTACCCTGATCATAATGATTCCTTATTCTCATTTTTTGGAGCTTCAGCTTAGGAAACACACTTGAAGATTCATAGGTGTGCTACACTAAGTTTGCACCACTCCATGTCTCTTGTGGTGTCAATTTTACAATTATCTTGGTTGGAAACTGATTGAAAAGATACGATGTAAATTCCACAGCTTATACTTAGATGTTTTTTGGAAGGCCTTTCTCCTTCATCATGGTCATCTTCATGTCAAGGACGGTGCAGTTCTTCCTTTCTGCATTCACCTATTACTGTGGTGTGTAGGGAGTATTATATTGTTGATTGATTCATGATTCCTAGCTAGAATATTTAAATTCATTTGATGTGTATTCTCCTCCTCTGTTAGATATGAGAACTCTGATCATATAACCACATTCATCTTCAATGTGATCTTTGAACATTTCAAAGATCGCCAATGCAGAATATTATTCATCGATTCAGTACACCCATAGTTTCCTACTAATATTGGAAATGAGAGTAATAAAATACATATTACCTCCAAGTCATGGTGTTTTATGTGGTCCGAAAATATTAGTGTAAACCGAATGAAGTGGTTCATTTTCTCTTCTAGACACTCCACTTGGTAAGGTTTTCCATTGTAGTTTTCCAAGTGTACAAAACTCACAGAAATGATTTAGAACTTCAATAGACGACAATCCAAGAACCATACATGATGATGATAGAGGATTAAGACTACTAAATCGATGATTTCCAAATCACAGAGGCCATCTCCATGAGTCATTCTTCATGAGTACAATGAGACACTCTTCAGCCTTTCTGTTGATACACATTGGTAACATGCGATTCAACTCCATTTGGAGTTGAGATAAAGGTCTCCTATGAGCATCCCTTATATAAAAAAGAAGAATTCTCAATGTGTATAACATACCACTTCTCAATGTGTTGGCAGATTCTGATGATATTGTTTTTCATGTTTGGTACATAATACACATTAGAGACAAAATTTCTCTCTAGAGTATTTACTTAGTTATTGATATTATCTTTTCTAATCATAGGTACCTTTAATGAGTCGCCAAGTCTCACATCACCGTAAACTTCTTCTATGAGTTCCTAGAATAATTCATTGTCACCAGCTTTGTGGTTTCTTTCCCCCGTGTTGAGATACACATCATGGCGTTAACATACCTTTTATTGTGCGAGGAGTAGTGTGGTGCCTTCTTCATGATGAGATGTTTCAGCATAGTTGGATTGTTCTTCATGATCCACTTTTCTCCAACAATCAGAGGCATAATGGCCAACTTTCTTATAGTTCTAGCATTGAATGTTCTTTGCGTTTCCAAAACCACACATGAGATGATCTCCACCATTCCCTCTTCAAATAAAGTTGGTAATTTTTTTGGGTTTTTTTGATGGCTTGTATAATATCCACACCCTCTTCCTCTTCCACAATGACTGCCTCATTGTGTGTGGACATTATTTTGTTCTTGTATATTTAACATGGACTTTAAGGTATGAACTATTGTTAAAACGACATTATTTTCCATTCATTTATCATGTACCTTAAATGACCCCATATGTTCATCAACAGAAAATTTCTCCAAATCCTTTTATTAATAGATTACCACAACCACATGCCCAAACATAGTTGTGAGAGATCAGAGTGATTTTTCAATAAATTGAATTTCATTCACTTTTTCAAAAATCATTTTCAAATTGTTAACAATAACGGTTAATATTGAAAAATAATTGGAGATACTCTCACCTTATTTCATGTGAACAACTTCAAAATCTGGTCTTAATGTTTGATGATGTACCTGCTTCACTCGGTCAACACCATTGAAGATAGTGTCATGGGTATCCCAAGATTTCTTTCTTGGTGTTGCTTCATCAATCTTTTCAATCGTTGATTCATCCAACCCCTGAGAGAGGAGGAACAACGCCTTGTTGTCTTTATTTATTTGATTTTTGAGGATTGCATTTTATTTATTCGTAAAGGTGACTTATTCATCCATATAGGGTACAATATACCCATCAGTGATGATGTCGCATAATTTTTGTGACCCAAATAACACCTTCATTTAGACGAACCATCTTACGTAGTTTTCCTTAGACAGCTTTGGACCTTGCGGCTAAATAGGGGTAATATTTAAAAATTATAAGATCTTCTTAACCTCCATGTGATATCAGTTGGTTGGCCATACATGCCGAGAAATATGAGAGGAGGTAAAATGGAACACAACACAAAGGAGCACTCATGTTTTTTATTTCGAATATTTTTTTGAACTACTATTGCCAAAAAAATTATTGGCATTTACAAAGGAATGAAACATCCAAATTAAATTGACAAATTAATGAAATAAAATAGAAACATTAAACAGTAACATTAATTAAATTAAACTGGAACATTAAAAGAACATGCGGGGAGAAAAAACTAGGGGTGAAACAACATTTAGTTAATACACGATGCATTAAAAATGAAAGGAATATAAATGTGGCATGCTTGACCTGTGGGTCTTTTTTTCATTACCAACATCTACTCTACTGTCACGAATGTTGATGCCCTCACCTACCAAAACCACACTGGGAATAATGTCAGCCTAAAATACCACCGCAATAATCATAATATTCAAGGAATAAAAATTATTGAGGAAAGGGGATGTCCCAACAATGTTTCAGAGAGATATTGAAGCCTCATTGACTGAAGGATCCACACCCACAGTGCTATCCCAGTGAACGAGCACCACTCCATCCCCATATTTAGTTATGAATCTTCTCCAAATCTATCGACCACAAGTCCGATTAAATCTAGAATGAATCAGGCTCCCCAAGCTGACCCCAATAACAATGTGGTTCTTTTTAAATTGAAAATGAGCCACCCATTCCTTTGAACTATACCACCATCAACCCCCATTCCAAATAAGAAATCATTGGCTGCACATAACTGTTGTTCTTCTTATCAAGTGAGAAAACTACTCTATCTATGCTTTACCCCACCCCTAAATAAGGGGTTCGATATTCAATTCTTCTTTTTTTATGGGGAGTGTTCCTTGAAATATTCCCTAGATTGTTATGTGCATGTATGAAACATGTGTATATATCTATGTGTGAAATAACAATACATTTTTAATTCTATATCAAATTTAATTTCTGTTGTATTCCTTTTTCTTATATAATATTATTAGAATTTATTCATTTTTTAAAATTTATATATTTTGATTTTAAATGAATTATTTATATGTTGTTTTAAATTTATATGATTAGTAATAATTCAATATTCTTTATCATATTTTACTTTTTATAGAATGTTTCAAATTTATATTATTAACTTAATTTATTGTATTTGGAAATATTTTCATCATTTATTTCGTTGATCCTATATAAATTCAATTTTTTGATTTTTCTTATCTATAAACATTTATTTATATATTTTTAATATTCATTAATTTAATAAAAATTATTCATTTTTAATATTTATAAAATTTTATTTTGGGTTGAATTTACTCATTTTCTAATATTTATTTATACATTTGTTTATTAACTATGTAATATTTACAATATAATTTTTATTTATATAATTAAATTATATTTGTTTTATTTTATGTATAATCATTTTAAATATGTTTGAAATTTATATAATCAAACTATTTAATTTGAATTTTTAATATTTTATTGAATATAATTATTAATATTTCCTGAATTTAATTTAATTTTATTTATTCATTTTTATTATAATTTTATTTAATATATTTATTCATATATTATATTTATTAATTAAAATATTTTTGGAATATATCAATTTTTTTAAAATTAATAAATATTTATTTAATAAGATTAAATATTCTCAATATGTTTGTATTTTATAAGAATAATAATTATTTATTTTTTAATCTAGCTTTAGTATAAAAAATTTATTTCAAAGTTTTATAATAGATTCCTAAAAATAGATTTTTATTTCAATATTTTAATAGTATATAAAATTTATTTTTAATTATTTTGTTAATTATATATTTAAAAGAATCTATTTATTATTTTTTATTAAATTTAGTTTTTCAACAATTCATGTAGTTAATGTCACAAATTCAATGTGTTAGATATTTTTTTGAAATTATCAATAGAATATAGTCATTTTAAAAACAATTCCTTAAATATTTTTTTATTCATTTTAAAAATATATTAATTTTTCAAATTTTTGATATTTATTATCTTTTTAAAATTTTTTATACTTTTTTTATTATGTTTTAATTGTTGTAAATTTTTTTAAATTCATATGATTAATATTTATTCAATTATATTTATTATGCATTAAAGTTTTAAAATATTTAAAATTTATATAATAAATTTATTTAAATAAATTTTATAATGATTAATTCATTATTGTACATATTTAAAACAAATGTAGATAATATTCTAAAATATGCATAAGTATTTACTATGTTTTAATTCTCAAAATATGTTTTTAATTTATATTATCGATATTAATTGAATTTAATTTATAATGTTTTAATATTTTAAAAATGTTTTAAATATATATAACTAATCCATTCAATTACATTTTTTATTATTTACATCAATTTTATTTCATGTTTAAAATTAATATCATAAATCTTCCAAATTTATTCATTTAGATAGTTTTTACTTCTAATTGTTAATTTTTCATCATCATTATTATTTCACATAATATTATGTATTCATTTTTAATGTTTCTTATTATTTATTTTATTGGAATTTCTTTATTTATGAATCTCTATTTATACATTTATATTTACTATGTTATAATATTTTCAATATTTATTCATCTTCATTTCAATATATATAATGTTATTATAATTTTTATAATTTTAATTATTAATAAAATGTATCCATTTAATAATATTTTGGAAGATTCTTTATTATAAATTACTCTTGTTAACTCAATTTTAGTTTTCAAGCTTTTAATATTTTATATTAGTTAATAATGTTAATTATTTTTTTTACATTTTATAATTATTTCATTTCTAATGTATATTATTTTAATATATTTCTTATTTTGTTTTAAATAATTTTAATATTTTATTTAAAAAAATACTAATAAATATGTGTTTTATGAGCACTAAAAAAGTAACGATAATAATAGGTTTTACGAGTTCTTATTTTTTTAAAGATGATAAAACCCATCTTTATCAGTGTTTTTTTAAATGAGCGATAAAACCCATCCAAATATTATTAATTAATTCTAGTAGAACACACATCATTTAAATTTTTCAAGCTCTCATGGAAGCCAACCTCTACTACTGCTCCCTCTCATACTCCTCATAAAAATTTAATGTCTCATAACCTATGGAATTTTTTTATTTATACTCTTATCTAGTTGATATCGCCAATTTTTTCCATTATTAGTTTCCTAAAGATTCAACTTGGTTATATTCAGCATCCATGTTTTCTTTCTATTTCATTCACTCACTAATTTTTTGGGATCCTGAATGTCTATTTAATCTTATTAAATATTTCTAAATTAATAAAATAATAGACCTTCTTTTTCATATTTCTCACATTGCTTGAATAGATCTCTTGAGTGAATGAGGTTGTGGATGAGATCTGACGGTCTTCCTAGATGAAATGACCATTTGTTCATTAAAAAAAATTCCCTTTTATCATGTAAGGTGGTGATTTCAAATGATAGATAGATAGAGTTTCTTCAGTTCAAAGAGGGTAATCGGCTCCAAATCCAAGTTACCTTTCTGGATCATATGGATTAAAATCAAAGAATTCTACCCTTCTTCATCCATTAATAAGAATAAAAACCCACATCTATTTTAATATTTATATTTTCTTGAACATTTAATATATAAATTTTCCAACAAAACACTCTAACATCATGTTAGTTAAAAGTATTTCTTGTATGAATGTTATAGAAAGCGATCATACATAATTAAAAGCATTATATCATTTTTATGTAAAATATTGGTTTCTAATATATGTTTATTAAAAAACATTTATATAAAAAAATTCATGGGAATATGTCTGATCATGAATTTAAATATTGAAAACTTTAATGAAATAACAAAAAGAAAATATAAATGGATTAAAATAATGGGTTAATATACTAAAAAAATGAAAAACTAAAAAAAGATAAATTAATCAAATTAATACCATTAATATATAAGTAAGATAAAATCATTGATCTGATAACATTAAAAATGAAAAAAATGGAATGAAGCTATAGGGGATGAAGTGGTAATCAAAATAAGAAAACATGATTATCAAATAAGACTCTCTACACCTTTTATAACATATATCAAAAGTATAAACATATCTAAAGGAAAAGTGAATGTTAAAAATTTAATCCTCAAGTATATTTTATAAATTTTATATAAATAAAATATTGTATATTGAGATAATTCTTCTTTAAGATTTTAAGAATCATAAATGAATATGGAAATTAAAATAAAGATGAAATTATTTCAATGGGGATAAGTATTCTATTGCATACTTACATGAAGTAACTACTATCCAAATGAATATCTATATCCACACAACAAAAATCAAATGTTTTTATTCTGGATTCTTTTGTTAGTAAATGAACATATATTCAATTTAAAAGAAAAAATAAAAATATGTTTAATTATATTTTCTCAAAAATAAATTCCTTCCATCAATATTATTATTATATCACTGGATATGAATAAAAAACACATTGATATTTTTTGTGTACATGGATTTTTGAAGTGAAATGAAAAATTAACACTCATAAAAAATTCAATGAGAGGTTCTAATTAATAACCATTAATTAATGAATCAATTTTCTATTTTAATTAATTAATATATATAATCTATTAATTTATCATAAGAAATTAATTTTTCTAAACCCATAAATTATTAAAATGTTATAAAAATGAGAAATTTGGTAGAATTGAATGTGTTCAATATTAATTTAAAGAATGTAATAGAGAAATAACATAGATCCTTGATAGTTGTAGATCATACCATGTGATGAAAAAAAATTGTTGAAAAAACTATAAAAATGGATATTATTGGGTGGTTGGGATGTTTTAAATTATAAAATTTTATAAAAATATAAATAGTAAAAAAAATTGAAAATAAATTTCAAAGAAATTTTTTTTTTGAACATTCGAGGAACAATTTCACGGTCTTATGTCAGTTGTTTAATTTTTTGCAAACAATTTTGATGTTTTTTGGTCCTCTGAACCTAATAATAATTTTCATTGGGGTTCATTGAGGCTACATATTTTCCATGGGAATTCATTAAATTTAAAACATTTTTGAATCACCAATTAGACTATTCTATGGATTTATGAATATATTGTTAAAGCCATCTTGATATTTCTTGTCCATTGGAATTAAATTCAAGAGTTTGTTTATATGATGGGTTCTCAAGACTATGTGAGTGAGGCTAATCAAAATTATCATCCTCGTGAAAAATATCAAATTAGGATCCTAAGAATCATATTTCTGAAACACCACCAATCTCACCACATACCAAGTGAATAAGAGAACAAAAATTAATTACCACTCTTATTTTACAACCAGATATAATATATATATAATCAATCCTTGATATTTTTGTATTTAAGTAGATGAAAATTTAATATTATTCCTTGAAAATATATTTAAATTACACATTCCTTCTATTAAATGATATCCACTACTAAAAAAATTCACAATTAATATCATTCATATCATATTATCTTAAAATAATGGATTCCAATAGCGTAAATGATTATTTATGAATTTTCTATTATGGTTTCTAAAATATATTGTTTTGTATATTTTTTGTTAAATATTAATATTCTTGGGTCAAATATGTTTGATATGAATAAAAAATATATTCATTCTATTGATACAAGGAAAGAGTATGGGGATACGGTGAAACTTATAATCATGTATTCAAATGATCATGCATATGATCCTTATCATATCCTTTTTCTATTTTTTCCTAGGTGTTAATCAAAAAAAATTAGTCTACTCGAGTATAAAGAACACCTGATCTGTTAAATAAATTTTCAAATATATAAATTTTATAGAAATCACGGGGGAAACATGAGTGTATCTAGTGACCCGTATAACAATTAATTATTCTGGATCATCTAATATGATTACAGGTGTGAGAAATAATGAATAATATTTTGACGATATGATTATAGGTGTGAGTGATGATGAAGATATTATTAAGGAATTGAAAAGGAAAGGTGAAGATAATCATCAGGGATTCCAAAAATTATTTCAGAGGGGAAAGAGTTGAAAAAATACTACATTATATGCTGGTTGTACTGAGTATACAAAATTTTCATACTAATTCTATATAATGTAAGAAAATGATGATAGATAGAGTGATACAAGGTTTATAGAAGTAAATTTTATGGAATGATACACTCCCAAAATATAATGAGAGTTAATTATGAACATATGATGCAAAATTAATGTTAAATTCAATGGATATGATCTCTATAAGAACACATGCATTTAAAAATAAATGTATACAATTTTTGAACGACCCCATATCACTTGAGAAAAATCCTAAAGTATGGTGTGCAGTGATACAGGAAATTTGAATCAGGTCCGAAAAAATTTGAAGGGAAATTTAAAATAATTATAAGGTTTGGGAACATATTTGTAATTAAAGACACTTCAAGTCCATTGACATGGTATAATGATACATGAAATAAATTTTGGAAACATTATCACCCGACATAATTTCCTCAGTAAAATGATATTGATCATTGATATTCTAAAATGGGAAATAACCCATGAACCCTTTTTCATGTGTTATCTATAGAAAGAGTGAATCCATTTCGTTTTCAATGATTATTTCAAGATATAATGAATTGTTATGTAGTAAAATTATAATTTCCCACCATTTTAATGAGTGAAATAAAAATTAATTATGTAATCTCAATTTATACCCAGAAAAAAACAACCAAGTATTGATATTGATTTTCATTTGGATCTCTTTATCATTGATTTGATATTATTGTTAAATTTTGGTATAACTTTTTATGTTACTTATAGAAATGAATATTTTAAATATAGGGATTTATTTTATCGGATTGTAAATTAATTTTTGACTTATTTCAACTTTATATCATATAGATTTAATTAAATTCAATGGTGTACCATTTTTGAAAAATGTACACACTCAATTATGATGAAACATTCAATGAGGAATGTATTTCTTGGACATCATAGATTTGAACACCAGTAAGATAAAAACTAATCTAGGGATAATCATTTGGTTGTTTTTTAGAAGAAGGCACAACATTATCTCTACTAATAGGTGAAAAAGTATTTGAGATAGTAATTTACATTGAAAATTATTTTCTTAAATATTTTATCAAAAACTACACCAAAACCCATTGAGAAAACTGAACAGTTTTTTAGATTTACTAAACAAGAAATTTTTTTATGTTAGAAATTTTATTGATTTTATTTATATGGGGAAAAAATAATGCGGTATTTTCATTGTAATTTTAATAAATACGGCAAAAAATAATGGAATTATGGCTAGGTTTTACATCATTTAATTTTGTATAAGGGCAGAGTTGGTGCAAGTAAAGTTTGAAATACTGATTTTCTTCCTCTACTTATATAAACTATTTTTAGGAAGTCGATACATCAATTTTGAAACATTTTTAATGAATAAAGATACAATATAGGTATTAAAAGTTATCAGGAATATTGTTTTAGTGACTGGTTTATCCTTAAATGGATTAAAATCACATGAATATCAAGTTTTGATGAAATATCAAATTATTGACATTATACACTTCATTTTAAATAAGAAATTCCATCAGACATTAACCAAGATCTATTTTCTCTTTATAGATATATGAAACAAATATATAGACTTAGTGGCATTTCTATGTTTGTAAAAGGAAATTGATGTCATGTTATGTGAATTGGTGATGTTTTTCCTGTAGTAATTCATTGATATGTTTCTCTACTTGGTTAGATAGATTTGATTATGTGGCCTTATACATTATAGATGGAAGTGTGACATTGAATGATATATAAATATTATGAAAGGTTATGCTAAAAATTAATTCAATGATAAGGTTTTGTTAGAGAGAAATATGTTATCAAAAATGTTGTTTAATTTTTTACTAACTACCTTTTCGATGTGGAATGAATTAGTCCATAAAAATTTCATCACATCAGGTATCTTGTGAGTGAATGAATATTCAGAACCGATGTTTTCATAATAAATATTATTGTGGGGGAGCAGTCTAACCTTTACATTTTATATAATATTTTATAGGATTCACCCTCTGTTGAAACCCAAATTGTATTTCTTTAAAATTTTAATCAATCATGGGATAAAGGATTGATATCAATAATACATAATAAATAATTTATTTAATGGTTTTAAGACAGTAATTTTTAAGAATCCAAATTAAAAATATGAATTATATTTTAGAATAAATTTGATGGATAGATAAAGGAACATGTTTGTAGGTGTTATCATATAATGGTTATGTAATAAATTGTCAAATGCTATATAAAAAATGAACATAATGATTATAGTACCGTGAAAAACAAAGGGTTACACTTGTGGATGAAGGGATGCATGTATGTGATATCATGGAAGGAAATCCAATTTATATGAATATGTCTTATGTTGCTATTATAAAATGAATATGGGTTTTGTATTAAACGAATTTAAAAGTTATGATTTTTCAATTTGATGGGTTGAAAAAAAATGAGTGTAGTTAAAATAGAGTAATTAGGATCATCGAAATTTTATTTCGATAAAGATGAGTACAAATATGAAAAATTAATAATTGAATCATAGAAAGTACATGTATTTTGTGCTTTATATCCTACATATATAAATTGGTCAATTTTTCTATCATGAACTGAAACCATTAAATATTCTAATTTAAATTTAACAAAGAATGAACCTTTCATTGGTTCATAGTGATAATTACATAGTATTCCCAATGCAGACTTGGTGATGTATGGCATTGGATACCAAAATGAGTGGATATCGATACTCAATTGACGTGTCTAATCACATCAATATTTTTTTTAAATGGTATGTTATTAGGCTATATATTTTTGTAATATACATTATATTAACTAATGAAATTATAAGTTCGCTACTATAGTTACGTAAAATAAATTAAATGTTCAACAACATTTTCAAATAATAATTCTACATATGTCAAAGCTCTTAATCATTAGAAAAAAGATTTTTCTCGACATGTGGATGCTCCCAATGCATAGGATGAACAATGTTTGGACATACTAATGCTATCAATCTGGTGGAATAATATAATGATGTTGTTAAAGATGTGGAAATATTAGAATTTGATAAACCTATGTCTGATAAAAAATAAGAGCATTGTAGCATGATGATATTAAAAAAATTATGATAGTGGGAATGATAGCCATAAAATTCTAGGTTGGATGGAATTTATGTAGCTATCATATGAACCCAAAAAAATCAAAAGTTTATAGTTTAATTGGCCTTTCCACTTGAATATTTCTACCAATACATATTGATACATGGACCAGTATTGTTTCTATTCTTATGGAACATGTTTTGGAAAAGATATTAGTAAATTTATGAAATACTTTTCTTCTCTCACAAAAATATATAATAAAAATTTTATTCACACTTTGTAAAACATTAGTGAGTTATTTTAAACACGATTAATACTTAATGAAATTTTTTTAATGCTCATTAGAATGGATTAAAGAGAAATTTAAATAATTCATTCAAAGTATGATCTAAATGATGTTGAGTAGAAAATAAAAATACACCCACCATAGATGTGTCCACACATAATAATCCAACAAACAAGGAATTTCTTTATTGGTCATTATGAGGAGACGTAGTTTTATGTTCACCGTGATGGGTTATACATTTCATCAGAACACATGTATCAATAACTTTTATTATTAATTATTCATTTATGAAACTATACAGAAGTGTTAAAAATAAAAAATTTGTAGAAATACCAACATACCTCATTCTTAAATAAATAATAGGTTATGATTCATAAGAAAAAATAGTTATGTATTTTTAAAAAAAAATTAATTTTATGTGAAATTAAACAACAATATAATGATTATTCTGTATTTATATAGAAATTGATGAGATAAAATACAATCCCACTTCCATCCAATTTCATGTGTGATGTAAGGAGTGTCATGTAAATAAATATTGGATACTAATTGATGAAAATAATTAAAACATTATTGGAAGAATGTAGAATAATGAAATATTATCAAATTATTATAATTTAAATCGATATTACATAATATTTATAGCCTAATATCTAATATTTTTTATCTGGCACAGGCATCAGAATCATCATCTGGTGTACCTAATGAATAAATTTTATCAGTTTCCATGAAGGATCTAGAAAAAATGGCCACCTCAGAGTTTTGGATTTTGGGGTGTCACCCAGAACATTCATTGAGAATATATGTGAATAAGGGGATAAATATAAAAATATGGAAGCGATTAAAGAATGATTAAATTCTATTAAATGAAATATTAATTACCGGTTTAATTTTTTATGAAATATTATGGGAAGGAATCAAAGAGATTAATTAATACAAAAAAACTGCATGAAGATCCCCCAGCCCCACATAGTTTGAGTCTATCCATTTCGCCCAATGTTGAGGCTTTAAATGAGGTGATATATTTTTTCATTATGTTTTTTAAAATGCGAAAGAGGAAGGTAATGATAATTTCCAATAATGATATTCTATACGGTGAAAATTATTATGATTAATATATATCAACAACTACCTTTCACGTTGTTTTTTTGTGTATAGTATACAAGACCCAAGGTGTTATTCTTCAAAACGAAATAACTTGTAATATGTCATGTTTGGGTGGGGATTTACATATCTCATGAACTGATAACCAATACACATATTCCACTTGATGATCTAGATGTTCATATGGTCATGATTTATATTAGAGCATTCACATAATGTGTGCTTGATTTTGAAAAAATACATATCGATAAAGATTTATTCATTTCTAATTAATTTTATTGGAAAAAAATTAGAAATTAATTAAAAGGGCCCAAATCAATGAAAATTTTAACAGATAGATAATGGGAATGGGGTGAAATGGAGGGAAAAATCAAAATGATCTAAATGTTGAACCCATCAATAACAAAGGTATTCAGCAATAAAATCTTCCCCAATAGTTTATCATTATCATTTTATAACATTATAAGTTGATTCAGATAAAATGTTAAAAAATATTAATACAACAATAATTGATTATAATGAAAAAATTTATAAAGATTCTGTTATATTATATCATAGCCTTGTTAATGTAAATTAATTCCTCTGGAATGAACGGATAGAAGTCTCAGTTGTAATTGTATACATGAGGGTTGTTATCCTAATTATTTTTCAAATAACTAATCTACTATGTTATTTATAGTTTTTTACTATTCATATTTTTTAAAGGTATTTATATTAGTACTATTTTATGGGAAAACCATGTAAAAAACTAGATTCATCATTCCTCAGTCACTTCTGAAAAAAAATTATCCTCTAATCCAAATAAATATTTAGTAATCATGAAAAATACATCTACAATGACTGTAATGAAATTCATAGATTTTTGAAACTTATTAATACCCATGATGACATGGTAAAAATCATCAATGAAGTAATCTCAAATAGATTTTCATTTTTTACATTATTTTTTATTTTTTATTTTTATGGTGTCATTGCTTTTTTATTACGATAAATATGGATAATCCAATGATTTATTTTATGGATTTTAAGGATAGATACCAAAATAATCAACCGCATGTGTTGATGTTCATAAAATTATAATATAGTATATGTAACATTTCATAAATTAAAAATAAGTTATTTTTTATATTCAATTTTAATGAAAATTATATTAGATGATTTAATATTATAAAAATCATGGCCTGAGAATAGTCCAAGAGTATAAGGATCCTATAAGATTATATAATTTGATATTTATTATAGAATATATAATAATATATCACTTCCAAATATATAACCAAACAAATTAGTTATTTTTTTAATGTTTTGACAATACTCAAAAAAATAGTGTTAAATATTTTTTGGATTATGTTTGAAAATTTATGAAACATATCATATTCCACAAAAAAACTAATTTCACTAAAGAGGTATTTCTGATGATAATTAATAATTCATTTTAAATATTTATTAGAACATAATTTTATTATTAAATTTCTAGTACTACAAGATCTATTGATATTCATAATATTTAAAGTATGAAATATATTATATTATTATATAAATATAAACAATGCATGGTGTCCAAATTTAGGGAGACGTCATTAAGAGTTAAATTCCTACAACCTTTTTAGTAATTTTTATTATCATTTTATCTAATATTTTTTAGTAAATTTATTTATCATTTTTATTTGATAGTTATTTTCATTAAATTCCTTATCAAAACCCTTATTACACACTCAAAACCAAGGGAAATGTTTTATATGTTTTGATACATTAAGTAATGATCCATAAGCCATTTTTGGTATCTCGAAATCAACATCACTATAATATTATATAAAGTGAGATAAGTATGAATCAAAGTGTGTGTTGACATTTAAAATATACATTTTAGTTTAAAACACACATCATAGTCTTATAATTAAGAAAACACATTTATATGGTTTCTATACATTACGAAAATGATCCATAAGTCATTTTTGATGTGTAGGATTTAGTTGAAACTCAATCTAATACATAGTGAACCCAATATGACTTAAAGTGTATGTTATATGTTAAAAATATATATATTAGTTCAAAAATTCAGTAACTCACTAAAAACTGATAATACATTCATTGATTGTCTTGATACTTTAGGGAAATGATTTATAATTCATTTTTGATGTGTAGGAATTATTATCATGTAAAACTATCAAGTGAATTAAAGGGAATGACTCGAAGATTGTGTTTAAAATTTAAATTTACATTTTAGTTAAAAAACATGACATACTAAAAATTGAGAAAAATAATTCATATTGTTTTGATACTTTTGAAAAATAATTTCAAAGTTATGTCAATGTGTAGAAATAAAAAACACATCAATCTAATACTTGGTCAGACCAGTATTACTCTGAGAGTGTGTTGTTATTTAAAATATACATTTTAGTACATAACACATCCAAAATACTCAAAATCAAGAAAATTCATCTATATTGTTTTGATACTATAATGAAACAATCCATAAATAATTTTTGATGAGTAAGAATCCTCTATATCTCAATTTGAAAAATTGTGTTCCAGGTAAGAATGAATGTATATTTTTTTGTTTCAAATTTATATTTTAGGTGAAAACATGTGTCAATCATTAAAATGTAGAAAAAACTCTTATATTGTCATGATATATTAGTATAATAATCCATAAGACTTTTTTATTTCTATGAATCAATCTTAAATTAGTCTGACATATAATGTGACATTTATTACTCAAAGTGTGTGTTTCTAGTTATTATTTAAATTTGTGTAAAAAGTCCCTTGAGATTCTCAAAATTGTGAAAACACATTAATAATGTTTTGATACATTAGTAAAATGATATTTAAGTAAATTTTTATGTATAGGAATCAACTACAAATCAATATGTTGCTTGGATTGACCGTTATAAATCCATGTGTTTTTCATTTAAAATTGACTTTTTTTGCCAAAAACACATTTGTCATAATCAATATACATAAAGAACATTCATATTGTTTTGACACGTTATGAAAGAGATCTGTACATCATTTGAGATGTGTTGGAAGTAACTGAACCTATATATGTCATGTTATGCTAGATATGAGTCAAAATGTATTTTATAAGGTGTAAATTTAAATTTTAGTTCAAAAAATGTGTGCCTAACTAAAAAAATAAAACGCAGTCATATTGTCTTCTTTATTTAGGAAAATGATTAATAAGTCATTAATCACGTGTAGAAATCAGTTTCATATCAAACCAACAAATGATGTGACCAATACGACTCAAAGTTTGTTTTTTTATTTTAAATTATAATTTAAGTTAATAAGTGAGGGGACATACTAGTAATTGAGAAATCACATTCATGTTATTTTGATACTTTTTTAAAATGTTCCTAAAATCATTTTTTACTTTTGGGAATTAAACACATGTCAATTTGCAACATTGTGTGACCGGTATGAATCAAAGTGTGTGTCTTTAACATGAAATTCATATTTTAGTTCAAAAAAACACATCGTATACTAAAAAAATAGGAATTTCTGATACATTATGAAAATGATCTATTATTATTTTTGAAATCAACAAATTATCCACACCTTGATTTGACATAAGGTGTTCTCAGTATGAATAAAAGTTTATGTTTTTAGTATAAAATTGACATTCTGGTTAAAATCTAGTTTCACTCAGTGAAAACTACCGAAACATGGTAATATTTTTTTAATACATTAGCTAATGGATTTATAAATCATTTGTGCAATATAACAATTAGTTGTATCATAATATTATACATGTTTTTACCAATATGACTTGATGTGAATGTTTTGAGATTAAAATGGACACTTTAGTACAAAAACCACATCAAGTACTCCCAAAAAATCCACCATATTCATTTTTTTGATACTTTAGGTAAATTATCTATATGTAATTTATGATGCCTATGAACCAACTGCACCAAAATCTAATACACGATTTTAATAGTATGTCTCAAAATGTGTGTTTTTATTTAATATTGGCAATTTTGTAAAATGTACACATGACCTACTCAAATCTAAGATAACACATTTTTATTTTTTTGATACTTTAGTAAAATGATCCATAATACATTTTTATGTTAATGGATCAGTTTCACCATAATTTGATACATGGTGTCCCTAGTATGAATCAATGGGTATGTTATTAGTTTAATATTTACATTTTAATTAAAAACATGTTCTACTCATTATAATAGCTATAATACACTCATCAAATGTTTTTTTATTAATATAATGATTCCATAGTCATTTTTGAAGTGTATGAATCAACCGAACCTCAATCTGATGCATGGAATGATTGGTAAGACTCAAAGTTCGTGTTTACAGTTTATATTGTCTTTTTTAGTGAAATACGACATGTCACAAACTCAAAACCTTGAAATTATATTCTTATTGATTTTATACTTTAGTAAAGTAATTCTTATGACATTTGTGATGTGTAATAATCAAGATAAAATCATTTTTTTCATAGAGTCACTGGTATGATTCAATGTGTGTGTTTTTTTAAATTTACATTTTAGTTCAAACCAGATGTGACATATTCAATACCATGAAAATGAAATATAATTATTTTGATAGTTTTGGAAAAAAATCCATATCTCATTTTTTGTTTGTATGAATCTTCCACACATTAATTAGATAGATGTTGTTCCCGATATAACTCAATGTGTATGTTATCAATTTAAAATTTATATTTTAGTTCAAAATGTGTGTCACTATATAGAAGCCAAGAAAATGAACATGAAATTTCTTTATACTTTATGAAAATGAATTATAATAAATTTTTGATCTATTTCAATTAGTCTTTCAT
The DNA here is from genome assembly GCA_963277665.1 of Viscum album. Lineage (NCBI taxonomy): Eukaryota > Viridiplantae > Streptophyta > Magnoliopsida > Santalales > Viscaceae > Viscum > Viscum album. The sequence continues at coordinate 1,569,888,846 of OY728137.1, forward strand.
CAAAATGGCACACTATGTGACTAATAAGAATAAATTTTTTTGGATTTCAGTTTAAATTGACATTGTAATAAAAAGGACAATTTGCATACTCAAAACTGCAATGAAACTTTTGGATTGTTTTGATACATTTCCGTAGTGATCCTTAAGTCATTGGTGACTTGTATGAATAAATTGTACATCAATAATATGCATTCTATGGCTGGTATGACTCAAAATGTGTTTTTTAATTTAAAAAAAACCGTTTTAGTTCAAAACACAAGTCAGACACTAAAAAACAAGAAAATACATTAATATTGTAATGATACATTAACAAAATGACCCACATGTTATTTTTTTACATATAAGAACAATATGCACCATAATATGAGTCACTGTTTTGATGGTGTGACTCATAATGTATATTATTAGTTTAAGAGTGAATTTTTTTAAAGAATGTGTCAATTATTAAAAAACATGAAAATACATTATGATTTTTTTGATACATTAGGAAAATTATTAATACGTAATTTTTTATGTGATGGAATTAGTTATACATAAAACTGACAAATGATTTCATTAATATGACTTAATTTTCATTTTTTCATTTCAAATTTATATTTAATTAAAAAGATTCATTACACACTCAAAACTAAGAAAACTCAATCATGCTATTTTGATACTTTAAGAAAATGATCATTATGTTATTTGTGACGTGAAAGAATTAACAACATGTTAATATATTGTACAATGTAATCTACATGACTCCAATTTAGTGTTTTAATTTAAACTAAATATTTTATTTGAAAACATTAGTCATATACTCAAAATATATGTAATCATATTCAAATTATTTTTGATAATTTAGAAAAATTATCCATAATTCATTTGTGAGGTGTAAGAATCATTGACATAGCAATATGATACATGGTGCTCCCAGTATTACTCAAAGTTTATGTAATTAGTTTATGATTGATATTTTAGTTCAAAATAATTGTTACCCACTAAAAACCGAGTAAACACACTTGTATTGTCATGATTATTTTGGAAAATGATTCATAAGTTATTTTCGATGTGTCAGAATCAGTCATACATCAATCTGATACATGGTTGTCCCGATATGACTTTATGTGTATGTTTTTTAGTATGAAATTGATATTTTAGTTCAAAACATATGTCCCATACTCAAAAATAATAAAATTAATTTATATTTTTATCATACTTTTTAGAAACGATCCATTAGACATTTGTGACATGTAGGAACCATATGTACAGTTATCCAATATGTTGTGTGGCTGGTATTACTCAAAATTTGTGATTTTATTTTTTAAAATGACATTTTACTAATTTATAGTTACAAAGTTACATTTGATTATTTTATTTGTACACTAAATAACAAAACAATAGAGTCCATATAGGTGAAGGTTTTTTATTGATGTGGGGAATTTTTTTTACAATTCTTAGAATGATCATACACTTGTAAGAATGGTTTGGGGAACAAGTAAAATATAATTTTGATGTAATTGCATGTATTAGATAAATTCTACATACTAATTTAATTTTACAAGCCATATTGTTTGAAATCTATATAATTTTTTTTTTAATATATTTTTACATAAATTTAATTTCAATTAAATTCTAAATTTATTTCTATAGTGTGCTATAATGTTAGTAGAAAACTAAAAATTTAGAGATTTTATAAGTGCTAGTTTAACGATGATAAAGGAAGTACATTAGCAGTTCTTATATATTTCTTACAAAAGACCTCATTTATCAAAAAAATAGTGTTGAAAATAGGGTCTTTAATTAGTGTTATTTATAGCACTGATAAAATTCATAGGAATTTAAGGGTGTTTATGATAACAACTTCTTTTTAGAGCTGATGAATCCCTTTTTCATTATGTTAATGGGTAGATCTACAGTAGTTCTCATCCGTGCAAAAAAAAATTCATAAAATATACATTTCATTAATGATATATCACATGACATTGAAATGATCACACAATACTAGAAAAAAGGGGTTTTAGTGGGGTTGGATAGGAAACCAGCATTTAGAATTTACTGATACTACTAATAGGGATTAAAAATTTATGTCTATAAAACTTCTGAAACCCATCCTCAATTTACCACCCCCCCCCCCCCCATTCCTAGATTCTATAACCTCTCCCTAGAACTCATACCCCAATTTCAGTTATGAGCCATTGGACCCCCTCAACCCCATTTCCTCTATGGAATCACTGACCCCCACCCCTATTTCTCTACTACACCAAAATTGACTCCCCCTCCATAGATTCTTACTGCATTCCATTATCGACCCATCTCCATGGATCCACTATCATGCCACCTACACCGACTCAATGATCCCTCTGTTATGACACCTCCTCCCCCTCACCCCTCAATATCCTCTTCACATTCATCCCATTGATGCCTCTCTCCAATATAAATGTCTCACCAACTCCCTCCGTCTATGTGACACCCCCTACTATGCAATACCTCTTTGATCAGGGGGATTGTACTTCATTTCCCACTAGAATAATCATACCTCATTCTCTTATCTAGGTAGGATCTTAATATCATATTAAATTAATGGTCATATTTGATAATTTTTATGAATTATGGTTTTATAGGAAATTATGATGTTAGATATTTATTCGAAAAAAGGGTTTCAGATGATATCTAGTCATGAATCACATTTATCATGGAATATTTTTTAAAACTCAAAACTTTGTGTGTATTTAGATTGTTTTTTCAATTTAAAGGGATGTTTAATGAAACTCTTCAGTGTGATAATTTATTTCTGATGAACATGATATATGTTACATAAATTTATAAGTTCTCTACCACTATATAATTGTGACATATCTACACACTTTTAATGTTCTATACAACTAATTATTTTTTGACATTGAATAATAATTATTTATCAGTGAAATTATTTAGTAGATATTTCAACATAATGATTTTTTTAAAATAAATTTTATGTTAGAATATATTTCATTGTGCCTATTTATAAACGTTACAAGGACTAAAAATTTAAAAGTTTTGTTTCTATTGTATTAATTATTTGTTTATTTTAAACATGTTTTCTATTTTAGAAATATGTAATTTCTCTCTTAATAGATAAATTAATCATTATTAATCATAAAATTATTTCTATTATACTATGTAATTTTTGAAATTTCATTCTTCATAAATATGTTTAATGAAATTAATTTTATGACACAAAGTGTTTGAATTTATTCCATTTGTAGAAATATGGTAAATTGAACCATATTTTTTAAATATACAATTTTGATATATTTTTTAATTATAAAATAGAGTGTATGAAATATTTGAGGTATGATAATTTATTTTAAAAATAATTTTAATTAATTTTTTAAATTATGAACTAAAATATCACTTGTGTAAATATGAACAAATTTATGAGAAAATATTATTGGTGTTATATAATATTAAATTAATCATATTTAGTTATAATTAATTTTGTGATATTTTTTTGATAAAACATATTATGAAACTCATGTTTTAAATATTATTGATTATAATAGAGATGATTGTATTAATAATTTATATGGGTTTTAATAAAAATAATGATTTAAAAAGGATTAATATTTTATCATTGTTTTTTATTTGAATTATGTAATACATTAATATGTTTCAAAATTCAATATACATAGTTATTAATATAATTGAAATGTGTCGTATGATTTTTCTTATAAATATTTCTATTATATATTTTATGATTTTTATCTATTAGAAAAATAAATTTTTTAGATGTGGGAAATGTCCGACTTCTAATTGGAAGGTTGTATAATATACCAAGATAACATAAAATATTCTCAATGTGCTCATATTTCTTATTCCCACTATATCTCTCAAATCCCATCCACTATAAATTTATCACAACATATTCCACTACACATTTCAACCAGCATTCCATCCCCACTTAATATGTTCTCATCCCCTTAACATCTCTCTTGGTACTATATGAGAGACCCCCTAATTCTCCTCCTGGCAAGAAACCCTCTCACCAACAATTACCTTCCCTGAGTTCCCACTCCCAAAAATACAAATTCCCCCACAAATTTTAGAATTACTCTCATGTGCACCCCCACCATCACCTAACAAACCATTATTTTTTACAGCCTGATCAATTTTCTCATAAATGGTTTGGTCTTTGTTCATATTCTCTTCATTTTGGTCTCCTGATCCTAGATTTTAGATGTTTCTCTTAAAAGTTTCTAATGACCATCATTTATAGTTGATGTATAATATGTTTTCTATCATTGTGATCATGGTTAGTTTTTTTCCATAGATACCATATTCATAATTACAAGTGAAATTTTTTAATATTTCTATCTTTTATTATTTTTGGCATGAATTACTTTCTTTATTGATCTATAATTTAATTTTATATTTCTGTATATTTTAAAAAAAATTATTTTTTCATAAATTTCATGAATCTGAAATATTTTTGTGCCTAAATCACCTCTATTTTACCATGTCATTTTTTTATTTTTTATTATTGTTTATAAATTTTTTTATGTTCAATTCATCCATAGAATCTTCAATTTGAGTGGGTACTTCTAGTTAATTTTAATCTTTGTGAATAATTTTTTCGTTCATTATTAGATAATGTTTTGGGGATACATATTCATATGTTTTTATAAGTTTTCTAATAAAATCATAATTACTCTATATATTTTTTTCCTTTTCTTATGTCCTTTTGATCATGGATGACCTGAGTATTATACATTTCTCATATATCACTATCTTTTAAAAAGATGATATTCTTACTGGAAATCTTCTAATACCTATGACATCAATAGATTTTCAATTTTACTAACATAACACTTAGGAAAATGTATTCTTAATAAAACATATAATTCTTAGGATTCAACTTCTATTTTTAATTAATTTGGAAATGAAAAACTTCTAAAATAATATCGAATAACTTAAAACCACTATAAATAAGCATAATTTGACTATCAATGTTATTAAATCATCATGAGATTTCTCTATTATTTCTTTTCATCAAGAAATATTCCTTCAAATATATAACTGTTAATAACTAATTCAACACTAAATTTATCATATCACTTATTATTTTGTTGAACTTAAACCACAACTCTTTCATAGTAAATATAGTGAACTTGTTTTCATCTGAAATATGAATTAAATGGAGCAAATAATATGAGATTAAATTCCTTGAATTTTCTATTTAAATATTATAAAAATACATTGGACATAATTTATGAAACATATCTATGGAAATATATTTTTTATTTATAATTATAAATAATATATTTTATAAAATTAAAATTCTATTCTTAAAGTATAAACTAACTTTTTTATTTTATTTATATTACTCATGTTATATGCACTATAGAAAATTATAATATTTAATTATATATAATTCATAATGAACATTAGAATGTTAATTTACCACCAATATAGCTACTTATATAGATCCCTAAATATATCTTAGGTATCATCCCATTATAGTGATATTAAAACCACCAGCTTATAAATTTTATTAAATAGGTACCTACTATAAGCGTAATGGTTAAAAATTATATTTATATCCCAATATCCAATATTAATTTTTAAGAATCACAAATAAAAATATCATTTATATATTATTTTAAATAATATGAGTGCTTCTATGTTGTATGAATTTTATAAATTTTAATGAACTCATTTTTCCTTTTTTTAAACATATATATACTATTGCCTAGAAATTGTTATGATCATAGTTTACAATAAGAAACTAACGTATTATCATGTTATGAATTGTATTCTATTAGGTGGCCATAATTCCAACACATGTGGATATTGTTATTATGTATGAAGTATGATGAAAATCATTTGAGGGAAATTATAATTTTGTAATATGTATTGAAGGTGAGGTTTTAAATTCTAATATCCATTCACCAATTATTCCAAATTTTCTATTATTAAAATAAAATTTTTCATGAATATCTTATACTTAATTTAAATGAATCTTCTAACCTAATTCCTATTTTTTTCAACATATCATTTACAGTGTTTGTTACATGCCTCACATGTTAAGAATCTTGTAATAGACCATAAATAATTATTGATTTTATAAATTACTTATATTCTTCAAATTTTAATTTCCATCATTTTGTTTATAGAAAATATACATAGGGATTTAAAATAGTATACCACTTTGACTGATGAAATACCTACAATATGAATTAATATTTCTAATTATATTTATAATAAAGTTTTCCTTCACATATTTTTTATTTTTCGTTCAAATTCATTAGCTATAGATTTGTTTACAAACAAAAATTTATTTTTTAAAAAAAACTGAAAAATGAGTTTAATGGTTATATATACATTAAAAGACCTTTAAATAATGTGAAATAAAATGAAAATTTTCTTACTATTAACATGTATAAGTAGTAAACACATCAATTGGATGACCGATGTGCTTGAAATTACCAATTACACGTTTTTAATATGATTGGAATCATTTAAAAACATTCATGAGGGGTTAAATCCATCATAAGGACCTATGATGATGTAAAATCATAGGAAAAAATAAACCAATGTATTATGAAATGTTTGAGTACAAATAATTTCAACCCATAGTGTAATTTTCTTAGGATGACCCAAAATCAATTTATGTGGGTTTTAAACAACAAAATTTGAATTTAATAATAATATATATTGATAATAAACTAAGAATGATTTGAAATCATAGGAAAAAATATTACTATTATATTTACAAGTATGGTTATATGAAGCATCAGTAAGATATATGGTTTTCCAAGATTGATCGGTTATGTAATTTGTTGAGGTTTAATGCCCTTTAAAAACAAGCACTATGCTGTCAAAACCAATCAAACAACATTAAAATCCTACTAAATCAGAAAAAAATATATTGATTTAGTAAATAGTGAAATAAATGTTATGTCAATATGATGTTATGTTTTTATAGGATGACTAGATATAGGATATTATGGTTTTATGAACAATAAAATAATGTATTTAATATTATATCTGTAGGAAATATCCTCAAAATGAAATGAAATAATTTGAAAATAATCACTGTATTATTTTTGAAATTTATGAGAAGATAATACATCAATACGTAATGAGTTATTCCCTAAATTATTGCAAAAAAAAATTCAAAGATTTGACACCTTTTTAAAATCATATGTCAGGATGTAAAAACCAATAAAATAGCATCTAAATTACATAGTCAATAGAAAACAGCTATAGAGTGTCTTGTGAATTGATTGAGTAGAAATAACATCAATCATAGGTGTAATTTTCTATGGATAATGAGAAAGGTACTTTAAGGGTCAAAAAAATCTAAAACATATGTGTAATGGTCAAAACGAGAGAAAAATACCTTAAAATGAGTTAAATGACATGGAAACTATATTAGTATGAATTTTTACATGTAATAAAAGATAATACACCAATCAGACCTTTGTTCTGTCTAAAAAAATTGAATAAGTTGATTTTAATGGTTTCCCACCTTTTAAAAATGCATGTTATAGTGTCAAAACCAATTTAATGACCGTAGAATTCCATGAAATTAGAATGGAAAACCTATAATCTGAATTATGAAATGATCAAGTTGATGGTGTGTAAACCTGAGGGATTATTTTCACAGGATGACATGAAACACAATTATATTGTTATAAAACCCCAAAACATGAATTTAATGGTAGGTTAAAAAGTGAATGACATCATAATGATGTGAAATCATAGAAAACCCCACATAATTATTATTATTGATGTGTACAAGTAAATGTAATATTACTCAAAATTTTAGTTTTAAAAAATGATGAAAAAATATATATTTGAAGCATTAACTCCCTTTGAAAACTTTTTTGTAAAGATTAAATCTGAATTATCATCACTTAGATTCTTTGAAAATAGAAAAAACCAAAATATATTTGAGGAATGGATGAATAGACAGAATATTATTATATGATTTTTTCCTCCCGAGATGACCCAAAAATATGTTTTGTTGTAATAAAACACAAAAACATCTGTTTAATGATTATATCCATAGTGATAAACATATAAATTATTTTAAATAATTGAAAAATCAACATAGTATTATTCATGATATTTATGAGTAGATGAAATGTGGATCAAACAAGCGGTCTTCTCGAAACGACTGAATAAGTATCTTTTATAGGTTTCAAGCCATTTAAAAATGTTTCCTATTGGGTCAAAACTAATCAATATACCTATTAAATGTTTTTAAATATGATGAATAAAATTTTAAAATGTTTTGGGAATTTTTTAGTAGACGGAACAACAATATAATGTTCTATTTTATTATGATGACCTGAAATGAAATTTAATTGTTCTAAAACATGAAACTGTGGATTTAGAATCCAGATCTACAGAAGAAAGTCTCAAAATAATTATAAATCTTAAAAAACCATATTATTAAAATTTATGATGTGTATGATTTTATGTCCCTTCAATTGGATGCATGATCTACCCATAAAGACCAAAGAATAAATTTTTAATGGTTTGATACCCTTTACAAACATGAATCAGGGGGTCAAAACCAACCAAAAAAACATCTGAATGTTGTGAAATTAGATAAAAATAGAAATTTGTTTCCAAAATAGTGGAGTAAAATGAATATCAAAACAGAATAATATTTTCTTAGGATGAATGAAAAAATGTTTTCTTGAAGCACCAAAACAAGCATTTAATGATCAAATAAAAAAAATTGACATTAAAATGATGTGAAATCATAAATAAAATGTATTGGTATTACTTTTAACAATTATTAGGTAAATGATCATCATTTAGATATGAGGTATGCTAAGAAAAAAGAAATAAATTGATTTCAATATTTTGAATTCCTATAATAATGTGCATTAGGGGGTCAAACGAAACTAAATGACCTGTGAATTATTTAAAATTAGACGATACCAACTTTATTGTGATTTTTGAAATGGTGGAGTAGATAGAATGTTAGTTTAAGAAAAAAAAATTGAAATGATAGAAAACATTATTTTATTATTTTAAAACACAAAAAGATAAATTTAACTATTCGATCCATAGAAAATGACATTAGGATGATATGAAATTATATGAAAATCATTTTAGTAATATTTTTTATGTGTATAAGAAGATGAAACATCAATAAAACATTTGGTATGTACAAAAAAATTGAATATGAAATCCTGAAAGGTTTTCACCCCTAAAAAAATATATAGAGTGATCAAAACTATCCAAATGATCATTGAATGTTTTAAATTCATAACAATATAACTGTACTGTATTTAGTGAAAAATTTGAACAAAAAAATTTGAATAAGATGTGTCATTTTCATCAGATGATAAAAAATGCACTTTTATTGTGTTATTCCATTAGAACATCTTTTTAATGGTATTATCCATATAAAACAACCTCATACTGATAGGAAATCAAATGAAACCCTTATTAGAATGATTTTTGAGGTATTAGATTAGGAAAAACATCAATTGGATATTTGATATTCCCAGAGAAACCAAATAAGGATTTTTAATAGTTTTGCCCTTTAAAAACGTGCATCAAGGATAAAAACCAATATAATGACCACTAAATACAACTAAATCCTAAAAGAACAAAAGTAAAATGATTTTTTAAAATTTAGAGTATAAAGAATGTCAATATGAGGTATTATTTTCCTTAGATAAACAAATATTCACTTTTATTATTTTATAAACAAAAGACATGTGTTTAATGGTATGATTTATATATAAATTCATTTGAATTGATTGAAATAATAGGAAATCTATCTTAGTATTATGTATGACTGATATGAGTAGAAAACACATCAATTAAACATGTGGGGTACTCTCTACTTTTTTATAATCATTTCTTGAAGGTCTGATTCCATTTAAAAATGTTTTCTAAGGGGTAAAAACTAATCAAATGACATATCCATACTTTGAAATCATAAAAAAATATTTTATTAATGATTTTACAAAAAAAATTGACTATAAAAAAGGTCAATCAAAATTACAGTTTTATTGTGATGACCATAGACACACTTTCTTATTTTATAATATGAAAACATTAATTTAATGACTATACATATAGAAAATGACTTTATAATTATGTGAAATCCTAGAAAAACCATCTTAGTAATTTTTTTGAATTGTATGATCATAGGAAAATTACATCAGAAGTGTGGTCTACCCAAAATTATTTAATATGTTGTTTTTAATGGTTTTATACCCATTCAAAAAATTCATATAGGGGTCAGAACCAATCAAATGACATTTAAATGTACTTAAATAAAATGATAATAACTATATAGTGATTTTTACAGTTACAATGAACATTAATATGGGGATCCATTTGTTTGGGATGAATGAAAATGAACATTTATTGATTAAAAATAATAAAATGGGTGTTTAATGGCAGGTCCATTGAAAACATCATCAAAATGATGTGAAATCATATGAAAACCATTTTTTATTATTTTTCATTTTTGTGCAAAGAAAAAATGACTATCAGATATTTAGTATGATCAGATTGAATAAATAAACAATTTTTAAATATTTAATACACATTAAAAGTGTGCTTCAGGGGTTCAAAACCAACCAAAAAATCTATTTATAATGTGGAATCATTGGAAGACTATAAAAGAATTTATGATAAATTTGAATAGAAAAAATATGAATCTATGTCATTTTTGTAAAAAATTTCCTAAAACACGCATTTATTGTTTTATAACATTATCACGAGTTAGAAATTAGATCCATAGAAAACACCATAAAAACAAAAAAAAATTGTAAATATTTAATAGTATTAATTTTTCTATGTGTAAGAATATAAAACATCAATCATATATACAGACTACCCATGAATAAAAAATGTTGTTTTTAAGGGATTGACATCCTTTAAAAACATATTTGAGGCAGCTAAAACCAATTGAACAACCACTTAATAGCTTGAATTTTTAAAAATTAAACTGTATAATTTTTTCTGATATGGAAGGGTTGAATAAACATAGATCTGGGGTATCATTTCATAGGATGAATAGAAATGCCCTTTATAGTTTTATAACACTAAATCTTGTTTTTAATGGTAATATCAATTGAAATGACATATTGCTGAAATGATATCCTATGAAAATATATTATTTTTATTATTTATTAATAAAAGAAGATGAAACACAAATCAAATGTGCATTACTCATGGAATGAAAAAATAATAAATATTTGAAGGTTTAACACCATTTAGAAACATGCTCCAACGGGTAAAAGCAAACTGAAAAACCATTAAATGATATAAAATTATAGGAAAATAACAATAGAATTATTTTTAAAGTGGTTTTATTGAAATAACATCAATGAAAAGTTCCATTTTCTTAAGATGATAAGAAAAACACTTTTATTGTTTTAATACACGATAACATGAAATTAGCAATTAGATCCTAATAAAATGACATAAAATGGCATTAAATCATAGAAAAATATTATTATTTTTATTTGTGACATTTAAGATAATATGAAAATTCAATTGTACTTGTGGTCTACCCATATAGACATAATAAGTAGTTTTCAAAGGTTTGATTCCCATTAAAAACATACATGAGGGGGTCAAAACGAATAAAAAACTATTAATTCCATGAAATTAAATAAAAATAATTATATATTGATTTTCAATGGTTGATTATATGGAACATGCTAAAAAATCAGGTTAACCAAAAACCATGCACCCAAGTAGGCCTACAATAAGGCCCAAGAGGTGTTCTTGATCCTCTCATGCTAGAAACTAGTACTGGGAATCCTGATATACTCAACATGGAATGGTTTTCCCCAAGAAAAAAGTATAAATTTATAAAAAATAGGGAAATTAAATAAACAATATAACTGAATAAATAAATAAAACTATGTTTACATCTATGTGACCCTGTATGTCAACGCCATCTAGAGAACCAAGCTCACTCCATGTACGACACGAGTCAAGATCAAATTGAAACAAAAAATAAAGATAAATTTGGAATGATTACCAATATTCTAAAAAGGGATTCCTAAAGAGACATCAAACCCTATTTCAATATTTTAAAAAGAAATATATTGAATTATAGTTTCAAAATATAAATATATAAAAATATGGTTTTTATTAGTTTAAACCAAATAGCAGGAATTGGACAGAAATATACATTCCATTTTTATTTACCAACACTAACCAAAATAAGATTTATTTTCAAATAAATCATTCAAAAAGTAAAAACTACACTAAAATAGTATTGTTGTATAAATTCCTAACCATGAAACAAATTTATATAAATACCTCAAAACAGAGTAAAGTATTATACATGTAAAATTGGTTCAATGAGATCATAAAAGCAAGAAGATATGTCCTATGATAGATCCATACACAAATATATAATCAATATATATCCAAAATCATTAAAACTATTGAAACATCCTTAACACTTGGTGACAAACTCACTAGTTCAACCAAGGGGAATGTCCCAAAATTAGCTAGGTTATATAATTAAGGTATATTTGTCAGTTTATAATCTGAACTAGTGTAACATATGTTCCTAGGGCCCCTCTTAAATACCCATGGAATCCCATGGAATAAAATTAGAGGTGGGTTTTTCCAATCTATCATATACATATATATCATATCCTTTACCCTAATGACATATTCACTTTCTCAACTGTGAACTCCCTTCTGTAGAACAACCCCCTTTTAAGTTACATAAATAAGAAACATGCTCTATAATTGGGAATACATCACAATCCACCCATTTTTTACTCAAAACACATTTATATTTGAATTTAAATATATTATTATGGGATTCCATAATAAAAAACTTGTTAAGTTTCCAACCGGGTTGCGTCATTTTCGAAAGAAAACTTTTTTCTTTTTGAAATCACATTTTTCTATACCACTAGAGTTTTAGTCCAAACATCAGACATAAGAACACACACCCACACGCATATATATATATATATACATGAATTTTACCAATTTACATGTTCCCATCACCTTGATTTAATATGTACAAATAGTTTTCCTATATATTTTTAAATGATTATAAGTCACACTAAACAACTTATATGATTTTAAAAACCATTTAAAGATCCTTCGGAAACTGATCATGTAATTTATACATAAATAGAAAACTGGTCTAAAGACTAAAACATACTTGGGTATTTCAAATTATCCTATAATAAACCATTTGGTACACATTTTAGAATGTATAACATCTAACATTTTTCTTCAAAACATAGTTTAATCATGAATTCACATGTCAACATATTAGAGGAAATCCTTGAAAATAATACATACCCAAATTTCAACAATAAAAAAAATTTCATTTAATATAAATACCAAATAATATAATGCAAATACCCAATTAAACTACCAATCAATAATAGTTTTCCCATTAAAGGCTCGTAAAAATGTTAACCAACATAAAATTGAAGAGAAACTCCCAGAATTTGACAAAGGTGTCCCAAATCAAACTCATGGAGGTCCAATACAATCTAGAAAAAATATGAGAAAGACAAAATTCACAAAATAACAAATTAATGATTGGGATTAAATGTAAAATGGTCAAAATCCTACCATATTCAGGGGACAACATGTCGCCTTTGATGACTACAGTAAAAATGGGCATCAACTGAGTCCTCACAAACCATATGAACCAAAATGTTCCCAAACAACCTCCCAATTATAGTTATTATTCAACCATAGTGTGACAACCACATTGGATAAAAAGAAACATAGAAAATATTAATAAAGAGGTCATATGAGATGAAAAATTACAGCATGGGTTGATCACATTAAGAAACGAGGGATAAATCAAGCCAAAATCAAACTAGTGGGGGGGTTATAAGCTGATATCTTTTGGTCATGTCAAGAGAGAGTGTAAAGATTTGGGTAATAACAACCCATTATGTGTTTTAAAATGATATGGTAAAAATGTAAAATTCTATTTTCATAATGTACCTAAGAAGTCCAAATAGTCTTCCATACCTTTGGTTAACTATGTGGGTTAATTATTCCCAACAATAGGATTCCAAAAGGATATTATCACATTGTATCAAAAAAACATATAAATAAATACATGGTATAAGGCCCCTGGCATAAACATCACTTAATATTGAATTAAATGAATAATTGACATTGAGGATCTTTTCAGGTTTAGAGTTTTAGAGAATTAAAACATAACTACTACATCTCAAAAGATTACAAAGTAGACACTTCTACTAAGTTTCCATAGAATAAAAAAAACTCTTAAAAAGAAACATGTCTAGTTCCAAGTTTTATATAGAATGACTTTCCCTTGATCACATCCTTGACCCTATTCCACATTAGGTCCTGTGAAAAACATTTCAAAAAAAATTGGGGTGAGCATAAAGAGCTCATTAAGGGATACGAAAATAATGAAAACTATTAGTTTATCAAAACAATAAGTAAACCATCTATACTTTATCAAACTAATAATTTTCACCTTTATGAAGTAGTAAAAACTCTTCACTGAATAAAAGATCATTACATACCCTGTTGTAACCAAAAGATTACCAAAAAAACCCATAAAAAGTTCACATAACATATAAAGGTAACTTGGGACATAAACATACTTAAGTGGAATAACCATATGGTCGACTTCCACACATATCACTTAATGGAATAGCCATACGGCCAACTTCCATAGATACTTAATGGAATAACCATACTGCGGACTTCCATACCCAATGCATTGGAGGTTATAACGTAACCACCCATCCTGTATTCATGGCACCACCCATCATATGGTTTATCACGTAACCACCCATCAAATGTCCAAGTACCATTATAAAAATCATAAGACATAAAACAAATATAATGGAAAGAAAACATTTCCACACTTTGATCACAATATATCACTTAAATATATTGACATAACAAATCCATTATAAAAAACCATTTTCAATACCAAAATACATAAAATATTATATGGTATTTTTTCCATTTTAAAAAACATTGTGGCTTGTTCAGGAAGCCATAGACCAAATAATACTCGCGGCGGCGGAAAAGGTTGTTGTCACTGCGTACGTTAAAAGAAACATTCCTTTTTGTATTTTTGTAAAAATCTTCGTATAAAAAGATTCCTTTTGTATAAAAGTAAAAGTGCAAAGAGTTTATACACCGTATAAAAGAAAGTTATGTATAAAATGAAATATGCCTCAATGAAAGGAGATTGAGACGAAGTCCCTTACCTCAGGTCCGACTTGACTCGATCATTCTTTAACATCCTGAATAATAAACTTGAGTTAATTTCTACTTTCATAAGAACCTTTTTTAAGTTAATTATTACTTTTATATCACTTATTATCATGTTATAAACATTATGTAATCATTTAAGTTAATAATAATTTTTTTGTCGATATTTGGTTCTTAAGTCGAAAGTGGACTTCTTACAATTACATGTTGTTCGTGTGGTCAAAGGTTCTTTATATCCAGAATGAAAGTCCTGATTTGGATATCATATATATCTTATATATCCAGCATATACATATATTTATAATATTACATAATCATTTAGAGGTAAGAAATTAAATGCATCGTTCATTGAGATGGTAAGTCGTACGTACGCATGAACGCTACTTTCATTTCTTTTTCATATTAATGGAATTACAACTAAATGAGAGGTATGTATATTTTAATTCCAGAATTATATTCATCATTTAGATGTATCACTAATCATATATATCCATTATAGATGTAATTTTAATAGTACATTACATTTGGGGATAAGAAATGAAATGCACCGTTCATGCAGACGGTAAACCGTACGTACGCATGAACGCTACTTTCATTTCTATATCATACTTTAATGGAACGAAATAATAATTATATAGAGGTATATTATAATTCCAGTATAAAATCATATATAATAACTTTAAATCCATCCTTTATACGTCCCACATATGGCATTAACGAATCACATCACTTTGAGGGGGCGGTAGTCCGCACTTCCTAAAATGAAGATATCGCGTTTACCCATAATGGAAACCATAAAGGTATGCCCAAAATAAAATATACAGATGCTTAAGGAAAACATAAACATATTATATATCATATATAAATATAGTTTCATCTTAATGTCCACCTTTGAATGTGTTAAAAGAATGTTGAACAATCATCGTTTCGGGAGGCCGAAATTCGTCATCCACGGAAACAGTATGTTCTTTAACAATTAGATGTAGGTGTGTGTATTTTTATCTCCAATCCTTCTTATAAAAACATCCTAGTAAATTTATTATACTGTATTTGTTACAAAATAAATTAATAAAAAGTGTTTAGGGGGTTGGAGAAGCAAAATAAAACAAAAGGACTCAAGTGATGACATTACCTTAAAATCGGGTAAGTCCCTATGGTTTGAGTTCAAAGGCTTCCTTGGGAAGACTTCTGCCCAAAGTGAGGCTTTAAGGAGTAAGAGAGGGAAGTGGAGAGACAAAATGGGTAGGGGTTGGCCGAGCCAATGGCTTTGGTAGTGTGGGTATAGAGGTCCAGGTGGGGGCCTTTTATAAGAGGAGAGGAGGGGCACTCTTGGAAAGGTATAAATGTAACATTATTTTCAAATGAGTTTCGGATTTTAATGGTCCCAAATTGATGTTTTTCGAGGCTAAGGTGATAAGGGTTTGAAATACACCCATCCAATAGGTTTTGGACATGTGTAGGTCTTATATTTTACATTATCTTTTCATTTTAATTAAATCATTTATTAATGAGGTAATCGTTGCATCATCATGATGTCAGAAATAATTTAATAAATTTCATGTCTTAAAATTATAAAACAAATATAATGATGTAGGAAATATTTTTATCTTTCTACTGAATATTTATAGTCCAAAATATCATTTATGTAGACAAAATTAAAAATGTTTTACTTCGGTGATACATTCTTTGTCACATTTAACATTTTTTTAAAATAAAAAGATAAAAAGTCACTTTCTCACAAAAGTGATTCAATAAGGCCTCCATGTTTGGCACAAGGCATCCCATGGTCGGCCATGAGACAACCAGTATCCATAGGACACATGTTGTGGTCTTTTTGTATTATTATGATATCATTTTATTATCTTTAACTACCTGATTACTCATTAATCAAGATAATTAAAGATAATTACCATCGTTACTATTCATAATGTCCAAAAATAAAAGAGTCTTAATTACATAATTTGGACCTTATGATTCCAAATATGTAATCCATTTTACCAAATTCCTAACACATAAATTGCAATAATTGATTTAAAAATAATTCCCATTGTCAAAACAAATAGCGGGGGGGGGGGGGTTTGAAACAATATCTATAAAAAGTTTGACATTAGTTTATGACCAATTCCAAAGTGAAATTAATCCTAATGACCACCAATGTATTAAATGGTAAAAATATATTCATATTAAACTTTAAGAAAATTAAAATGATAATCTAACCATATAATTAAATTAAATGAAAAAGCAGTTTTGATGTAAAATGCAGTATTTTTCACTATTTATTAAAAAATGAACATTATCAGAAAAATACCAAAAATTTATCCAATTCAAATTTCAATGTCCCAATCATAATGAATATGTTTATTTTGACAAATATATATTATAAAATTGTCAAAATTTTGGTTTAAAAAGGGTTTTCCATCAAAAGGCATTAAAACAATCTTTTATGAATATTAGTGTATTCCATGCATAAGATTGTATTTATTTTCATTTTAAGCCTCTAAAACACTAAATTAATCATTAATAGACATATATAAAAATATTTATTATTCATTACTTACTTGGGATGTTACGTCTTTCCCCCCTATAGAAAATTACGTCCCCGCAATTTATTTACTTATCGAATAAATGGGGGTACTTATCCCTCATTGCATTTTCAGATTCCCATGTTGCCTCTTCCATCATCTGGTTTTTCCACAAAACCTTTACATGATTAATAACCTTATTCCATAACACTTGCTCCATGTGGTCAAGAATCTGGACTGGTTGTTCCTCATAAGATAGGTTCTCTTCTATCTGAACTACCTCTGGACTCAAAACATGAGATGGATCTGGCATATACTTCTTCAACATCGAAACATGAAAAACATTGTGTACCTGAGATAAACTCGGAGGTAAAGCCACTCGGTAAGCAACTGAACCAACTCTATCCAGAATTTCATATGGTCCAATGAACCTTGGACTCAGCTTTCCTTTCTTACCAAATTTCCTCACACTTTTCCATGGTGATACATTGAGAAAAACATGATCACCTACCTCAAAAGAGAGATCCTTCCTCCTGTTGTCCGCATAACTCTTCTGCCTACTCTGAGCTGTTCTCATGTGTTTCTATATCAGCTGAAATTTTTCTGCCATCTCATCTACCAATTCTGGTCCCATCATCTTCCTTTCACCCACTTCATCCCAAAATGCTGTAGTTCGACACTGCTTCCCATATAATGCCTCAAATGGTGCCATCTATATACTGGAATGAAAACTGTTATTATAAGAAAACTCATCCAAAGAAAGATGTTGGTCCCAACATCCCTAATAATCCATCGAACAAGCTCGTAGCATATCCTCCAAGGTCTTAATTTTTTGTTCTAACTGCCCATCTGATTACAGATGAAAATATGTACTAAAATTTAATTCAGTACCCAACGACTTCTGAAGGCCTTTCCAAAAGTTAGAAGTAAAACTGGGATCACGATCTGACACAATGGAGAGAAGTACTCCATGTAACCTCACTATCTCTTTAATATACAAACGGGAAAGTTGATCTAGTGAAAAATTACCTCGTATAGAAAGGAAATGAGAAGATTTAGTCAAGAGATCAACAATTACCCAGATTTCATTATTACCTCGAGATGCCCTCGGTAATCCCATAACAAAGTCCATGGATATGTTTCCCCATTTCCACTCTGGCACTGGTAAAGGCTGAAGCATCCCTTTCAGTAACTGTTGCTCTGCATTAACCTGCTGACAAGTCAAACACTTCACAGTAATATCAGGAATATCTCTTTTCATTCCATCCCACCAGTAATACTCCCGAAGATCTCTGTATATCTTAGTACTGTCAGGATGAACTGAAAATGGGGAACTATGAGCCTCACATCACAGCTCATTCTTCAACTGTGAATCACAAGGCACACATAATCTCTTCCCAAACCTCAAAACACAATCATTATCAATATTGAATTCAGGCAACTTACCCTTATGAACCAGCTCTACCTTTTTCTACGACTCACTATCTTCCCACTGTGCTTTCTTAATTCTGTTTGATAGGGATGATTTCACTGATACCTGAAACAAAATAGAAGAACTTCCTGCACCAACAACTTCTATGCCAAAGTTCATCAAATCAAAAAACCAATGAATCTCGTTCCAAACGTAGCATGGTTAATGAAGCATTAATTTTTCAACTCAAAGCATCAGACACTTTATTTTCTTTTCCTGGATGGTAATGAATTGTACAATCATAATCCTTGATTAATTCCAGCCATCTCCTATGTCTCATGTTCAATTATTTCTGAGTGAATATATACTTTAATATTTTGTGATCAGTATATATTTCACACTTACTCCATAAAAATGATGCCTCCAAATTTTTAAAGCAAAAAACAACATCAGCTAATTCCAAATCATGTGTAGGGTAATTTACCTCATGAGTTTTCAACTGACGTGAAGCATAAGCAATTACCTGATCATTCTGCATAAGGACACAGCCAAGTCCCTTCAACGAAGCATCACTGTATATAACAAACTCACCATTCCTGGAAGGAAGTGCCAAAATTGTAGCATTCACCAATCTTCTTTTCAACTTCTGAAAACAATCATCACATTCTTTTGTCCAGATAAACTTAACACCCTTCCGACTTAGCTTAGTCATTGGACTAGATAATCGTGAAAAGTTTTCCACAAAACATTGGTAGTAACCTGCCAAACCAAGGAAACTACGGATCTCAGTAACATTTGTGGGTCTTGTCCATTATTTAACAACTTTTGTTTTTGCAGGATCAACAGTTATACCAGCTTTAGAAACAATGTGACCAAGGAAAGAAATTTGTTGCAACAAAAACTCACAGTTTCTGAATTTCCCATAAAATTTCTTTTATTTTAAGGTTTTTAAAATAACCCTTAAATGTCTTTCATGCTCCACCTTGCCTTTATAAAACACAAAAATATCATCAATAAAAACAAACAACATTTTCACCTGAGTCAACTAAGCCATCACTACAACAAACTGTTTTGTTCTGATTCTGACCATCTCACGATATTGATTTGAAAGGTCATTTCCCTATGTATGCCTTCCCAGAAAATATGTTTTGTTTCCACTATGAAAAACCATTCTTAACACAGAAATATCTTAGGAGAAGCAACATGGTAATGTTAAAATGCTATATCATTTTAATCATACCATAAATTAATTTACAATTTAACAATTTTCTAAGTCCTAAAGTTGTCTAAACCAACCTCTGATACCAACTATATGGCCCCGACCTTAATCATCTCTTAATATTGAATTAAATGAATAATTCACATTGAGGATCTTTTCAGGTTTATATTTTTAGCGAATTAGAACATAACTACTACATCTCAAAAGATTACAAAGTAGACACTTCTACAAAGTTTCCATAGAATAAAAAAAACACTTAAAAAGAAACATGCCTAGTTCCAAGTTTTATATAGCATGAATTTCCCTTGATCCCATCCTTGACCCTATTCCACATTAGGTCCTGTGAAAAAAATTTCAAAAAAACTTGGGGTGATCATAAAAAGCTCAGTAAGGGATACGCAAAGAATGAAAACTGTTAGTTTATTAAAACAACAAGTAAACCATGTATACTTTATCAAAGTAATACTTTTCACCTATATTAAGTAGTAAAAACTCTTCACTGAATAAAAGATCATTACTTACCCTGTTGTAACCTAAAGATTACCATAAAACCCATAAAAATATCACATAACATATAAAGGTAACTTGGGACATAAACATACTTAAGTGGAATAACCATACGGTCGACTTCCACACATATCTCTTAATGGAATATCCATACGGCCAACTTCCATACATACTTAATGGAATAGCCATACGGCTGACTTCCATACCCAATGTATTGGAGGTTATAACGTAACCACCCGTCCTGGTATTCCCGGCACCACCCGTCATATGGTTTATCACGTAACCATCCGTCAAATTTCCAAGTACTATTATAAAAATCATAAGACATAAAACAAATATAATGGAAAGAAAAAATTTCCACACTTTGATCACAATATATCACTTAAATATATTGACATAACAAATCCATTATAAAAAACCATTTTCAATACCAAAATACATAAAAGAGTATATGTTATTTATTCCATTTTAAAAAACATTATGGCTTGTTCAGGAAGCCAAAGACCAAATAATACTCGTGGCGGCGGAAAAGGTCGTTTTCACCGCGTACGTTAAAAGAAACATTCCTTTTTGTCGTTTTGTGAAACGCTTCATAGAAATAGATTCCTTTTATATAAAATTAAAAGTCAAAGGGTTTTATACACCGTTTAAAAGAATGTTGTGTATAAAATGAAATATTCCTCAATGAAAGGATATTGAGACGAAGTCCCTTACCTCGGGTCCGACTTGACTCGATCGTTCTTTAAAGTCCTGAATAATAAACTTGAGTTAATTTCTACTTGATTAAGAACCTTTTTCAAGTTCATTATTAATTTTATATAACTTATTACCATGTTATAAACATTATGTAATCATTTAAGTTAATAAAGTTTGTTTTGTCGATATTTGGTTCTTAAGTCGAAAGTGGACTTCTTACAATTACATGTTGTTCGTGTGGTCAAATGTTCTTTATATCCAGAATGAAATTCCTTATTTGGATATCATATATATCATAT
Source organism: Viscum album (assembly GCA_963277665.1). Classification (NCBI taxonomy): domain Eukaryota; kingdom Viridiplantae; phylum Streptophyta; class Magnoliopsida; order Santalales; family Viscaceae; genus Viscum; species Viscum album. The sequence goes on from OY728137.1 coordinate 1,569,910,710, forward strand.
AAATCCAGCATATACATGTATTTATAATATTACATAATCATTTAGAGGTAAGAAATGAAATGCACTGTTCATGGAGACGGTAAGTCGTACGTACGCATGAACGCTACTTTCATTTCTTTGTAATATAAATAGAATTAAAACTAAATGAGAGGTATGTATATATTAATTCCAGAATTATATTCATCATTTAGATGTATCATTAATCATATATATCCATTATATACATGTACTTTTAATAGTACATTACATTTGGGGATAAGAAATGAAATGCACCGTTTATGGAGACGGTAAGTCGTACATACGCATGAACGCTAATTTCATTTCTATCTCATACCTTAATGAAAATAAATAATAATAATATAGAGGTATATTATAATTCCAGTATAACATCATATATAATAAATTTAAATCTATCCTTTATATGTCCCACATATGGCATTAACGAATCACATCACTTTGAGGGGGCGGTAGTCCGTACTTCCTTAAATGAAGATATCGCGTTTACCCATAATGGAATCCATAAAGGTATGCCCAAAATGAAAAATAAATAAGCTTAAGGAAAACATAAAAATATTATATATCATATATAAATATAGTTTCATCTTAATGGCCACCTTTGAAGGTGTTAAAAGAATGTTGAACAATCATCGTTTCGGGAGGCCGAAATTCGCCATCCACAGAAACAGTATGTTCTTTAACCATTAGATGTAGGTGTGTGTAAGTGTAGCTAGAATCTTTCTTATAAAAAAATCCTAGTATATTTATGATACTGTATTTGTTACAAGAGAAATGAATAAAAATAGTTTAGGGGGTTGGAGAAGCAAAATAAAACAAAAGGACTCAAGTGAAGACATTACCTTAAAATCGGGTAAGTCCCTTTGGATTGAGCTCAAAGGCTTCCTTGGGAAGACTTCTGCCCAAAGTGAGGCTTTAAGGAGTAAGAGAGGAAAGCTGAGGGACAAAATGGGCAGGGTTTGGCGGAGTCAATGGCGTTGGAAGTGTGGGTAAAGAGGTAGAGGTGGGGGCCTTTTATAAGAGGAGAGGAGGGGCACTCTTGGAAAGGTATAAAATGTAACTTTATTTTCAAATGAGTTTCAGATTTTAATGGTCCCACAATGATGTTTTTCGAGGATGAGGTGATAAGGGTTCTAAATAAACCCATCCAATAGGTTTTGGACATGTGTAGGTCTTAGATTTTACATTATCTTTCCATTTTATTTAAATCCTTTATTAATGAGGTAATCACTGCATCATAATGATGTCATAAATAATTTAATAAATTTAATGTCTAAAAATTACAAAAAAAATATCATGATGTTGGAAATATTTTTATATTTCTAATTAATATATATAGTCCAAAATATTATTTATCTAGACAAAATTAATAATATTTTACTTAGGTGATACATTCTTTGTCACATTTAACATTCATTAAAAATAAAAAGATAAAAAGTCACTTTCTCACAAAAGTGATTCCATGGGGCCCCCAAGATTGGCACAAGTCATCCCATGGTCGGCCATGAGACAACCAGTATCCTTAGGACACATTTTCTGGTATTTTTGTATTATTATGATATCATTTTATTATCTTTAACTACCTGATTACTCATTAATCAAGATAATTAAAGATAATTACCATCGTTACTATCCATAATGTCCAAAAATAAAAGAGTCTTAATTACATAATTTGGACCATATGATTCCAAATATTTAATCCATTTTAACAAATGACAAGCACATAAATTTCAATAATTGATTTAAAAATAATTTTCGTTGTCAAAACAAATAGCGGGGGGTTTTTTTTTAAAACAATATCTATGAAAAGTTTGGCATTAGTTTATAACCAATTCCAAAGTGAAATTAATCCTAATGACCACCATTGGATTAAATGGTAAAAATATATTCAGATTACACTTTAAGACCAATTAAAAGGATAATCTAACCATATAATTAAATTAAATGAAAAAGCAGTTTTGATGTAAAATGCAGTATTTTTCACTATTCATTAAAAATTGAACATTGTCAGAAAAATACCAAAAATTTATCCAATGTAAATTTCAATGTCCCAATAATAATTAATATGTTTATTTTGACAAATATAGATTATAAAATTGTCAAAAGTTTTATTTAAAAAGGGTTTTCCATCAAAAGGCAGTAAAATAATCTTTTAAGAATATTAGTGTATTCCATGCATAAGGTTGTATTTATTTTCATTTTAAGCCTCTAAAACACTATCTTAATCATTAATAGACATAGATAAAAATATCTATTATTCATTACTTACATTTGATGTTACACATGGTCCCCGGGTACTTCGACCTTAGTCTGTATGACCTCCTGATGAAGGAATCACAATCATCTCCCACACCAGGCAGGCTACTTAGTGCCTCTATTGGGGCCACCAAATTGGTTTAGGTCTGGGAAATGATTTTTACTAATTATTTTCCATAAGTGAGCCCCCTATAACATTAAAAGTTTTTCAATTTTTTGGGGAAAACCCCAATAGTAGTGGAAAATAAAAATAATCCAAAAATAATAATATGTTTCTATCAGGTTGGGGTGTGAAATTTCTCAACACCATGACACATTAGTTCCATATAATGTAAAAATATTCATGTGATCAACATAACAAGAGAATAGACAACCACATTAGACAAAACTCCAAAAATCAAAGAATAATAACCAAAACACATTTTAACTTTGATATTATAAATTCAATAACCAATTATATTCTACAATACCATCCTAAAGAATTGATCAAACACCCAATGAAATTTTTATAGAGACTAATGAAACCAAACCTTCCAAAAAAAGTTTAATTTTATTAATCATAGCCTGAAATCATTGATCATACTAACCCCTAAAAAACAAATAACCACATAAAATTATCATGTTTTGTAAAAGACATAAAATTTATTGACCACCTGACCAATAAACCAGGTTAACAAAACGAATATTATTGATGTTAATAGGGAGGGTATATGGGATTTCGCAATCAAGAATTATTTGAAATTGGAATTACCGTGAAATGCTTTTATGGTGTTCTACCCACAAAATTGGGACTCTATTCAAACAATTATCATCCAATTTTTTAGAACTCATGAGTCTTAACACGATCGAAACTCTATGAGAAATGAGGAATGGAACAGGACACACCGACATTCCATAACTAAAATATTCATACTTTATCCCTAAATACACTTCCATTAGAAGTAGTATTTAAAAATAAATATAAAAAAATCTTCCAACCTAAAAAAAATTACCATAAGGATTAAAAATCCAAAACTGAGAAAATTTATTACAAAAAAATGTACAGGGAACATGTATCAACACTGCTCTACTATTAATGGGCTGGGGGTACTTTAAAAGTGTGTATCCGCCTCCACATATTTTCCAACATACAACCCACAGAAACCATTACAAATGACCTATGAATACATAGGTATGGAAGTACATTTCTCCTTCATGTCATGAACAATTATTGTGACTTGGATTAACACATTTAATTATTTACCAAATATTACTCTCTAATGAATCTGGAGAGAAGAATCTGAGAAGTCATTTCATACCACATCCCAATAGTCTAATAAAACTCTCTTCTATCTAGGTTCATTGAAACAACCACCAATAGTCTCAAGAATTGTCTAGACATCAACAACCTTAGGAATTCTATCCCAACTATATTTGGACAACATAGCTACCTCACAACTTCTAATAAGTGTCGGTGAATGTACACACTACTTGAAAAATTTCAGGTCAGAGGCCCTTTTAAATGAATGGATCCATAAAGGATTCATAATTATAAATGTATGAGAGGTTCAAAAATATCAGAGAAAAAATATTGCCAAAAAGCAATACCATTTAATCACATTTCTTGAGATGGTATATTTTAATACCATTTGTAACATTAATGGATTCAAGAGGAATAATTCTAGATAAAAAATGCTTTGAATCTTTCCTACGAGTAGCCATTTGAGGTTTGGTATGAAATTAAAAACTCCACCAAATCAATAATAAATTTCTCAAAATTGATATTATGATACTTGGTGATCTCTAGTCAGATAAATATATTCTCAATGCTTCACATCCTTTCTTTGAATTTCCCTATGTATAATTTTCTAAATAATTAGAAAGGGTTCAACTATCAGAACATCTCAACAAATTACTGATAATGAGTAGTTAGAGGAGAAACCCTAGGCACTATATTTATAAAATATGTTCTAAATAGATAAGATGAGACTTGATCAACTCAAAATAATTGGTGGAAGATCAACCAAAATATCCACATTACGGTTCCTCAATTCTTAGTTGGGTCATATTATAAAACAAAATCAATACAACCATTTAAAAACTCAAATAAAAAACTCCATATCTGAAAAACAAAAAACAGACCAAATTTAAAACACATTTCAAACGACACTTTTGATATAACGAAACCATAAGGAAAAATATATTCAAAAAAGGGACATCAAGAAACACTCACTTGAAAAAATTAAAAATGACTTTTTTTATTCCCATTTGGAAAAAAATTCAATCATAATAAATAAATCTCTCACTAATGGAACCCTATAAATAATGACATTTGTAAACATACCCATTTACACTTATACACATCCATATATACTGGAAAGAATGAAAATACCACACACAAATACATATATGTGAACATTAATAGTGATTATCAAGTGTTAATCAAGGGGTTAATTCATTTAAACCCACTTCTTAAACAACTCCACCCAACATTTTAACCACAATTTGGCATAAAATAATTTTTGTAATATCCAAAATTTATTAGTCATTCCATATTCACCAAATTCATTTCCAAAACCCAAAAAAATTGGTTTCATTTTAGAATAACCCATGGTTTTCTTTTTTGAAATCCACGTTTTATTAATAATCCAGAAACATCATTTCAAACATAAGGGAAATATCTAAAAACCAACATAAATTGAGAAAACAGATGAAATAAAAAATTCCAACACTTCAATAAGTATAATTACCAAAATATGGGAGAAAAACTTCTTCAAATGGCTTTTTCCACACTATTTGGATGACCGTTTGATAGTCATGTGAAGCTCACTAGGGGTAAACAGAGGAAATCACATTTTCTATGAAGGTTTTTCTAGACAATTTTCAAAAATACTGAACCCTCTAAATCCTTCCTAAAACTCACTTCAATAATTTGATTTCATCAAAATAAGCCATATGTTATTAATAAAAATCATAAATGCTAAAATATAGGAGAAAAACCTTGAAGAAATCTATGAATCAATCTCATATTTGAGAAAAAAATCCAAAAATACTTTGGATATTCATGTGTCCATCTGAATATGTGGTGACCAAGAACGTACCTGTGACATACCACATGAATTTAAAAAACCATAGAAATGTAGTATCTGAAAACCCTAAGTCACATGGACTACATAAAATAGATACAAGGTTCATATAGATAAAATAATATTGATCATTTGATACCATTGTTCATGAACTATCATTGGTCTACCCTAATCTGGGGACCAAGCCGACCCACAATAAGTCCCTTGATGCATTCATAATCCACCTAGGATGAAAAATATTTCCCATAACGTGACTAATCTAAATTTGGAGTAAATTTACCCGTGATTAAGATAAAAATAAACAAATAAAACCAAATACAAAATAAACACTTTTAGTGGAAAAATAAAAAAATTATACATGCCAACATATAACACCCCAGGTCCCCACCAACCATGAAAACATGCTCGGTAAAAGAGTGACACTATCCAAGATCATCCTGAAACTAAAAAATAATAATGTTGGTGTGAGCACCAATATGCTTAGTAGGTATTCCCAAGGATAATACACTACCCATTCCAAACCATTAAAGAGAAATATATTAAATTATTGATTCAATATATAAATATATAAATTTACGGTTTACATTCTTTTAAAATAATTTTCATGATACGATCTAGGAAACTAATTCCCTATTTAATTATAAAATAGTTTCCAAGTGAAGAATTATTTTCAAAATAAAAAATTTAAAAATAAAAAACATACTAAAAAAGTTTTCCAATTGAAGGTAATAATTGTGAAACCATTTTATAAAAAATGATATAAAAGCAAGTAATGTGGTGTACATATAAAATAGGATCCCATGGATATTAGGAACTATCCAATATTTACTAGGAAATATCCATAATAAAATAAATATTAAATCAATATCCATCAATCAGAGACACTTATAACACTTCCCTAATACTCGATGACATCCTCGCTAGTTCAATTGAGGTGTATACCCCTTCATCCATCAAATCATCTATCTTAGGACCACTATACCATGCATAATCTCAACTTGTTTAACATTTGTACAATGGAATCCCTTTTAAGTATCCATGCATTCCCATGTTGTATTTTTGTATTTAGGTTTACTAAGATATAATATACATATATATCATATCCTTTAAAAAATTTATTCAATCACTTTCAACATCTTAATGCCCTTACTAAAGGCATTACCCTTTTAAGTTACGTAAATAAAGAACAACCCCATTTAGTGAGATTACATTATAGTTAACACATTTTGAAAATAAACCAAATTTCAATTTCATGATTCTTAACTTTTTAAGGGTTTTCATTTTCTTAAAACATATCATGGTGCTAACATTGACAAATAATTTTATTTCGAAAACACTTATAATTTTTATAAGTATATTTTTATGAATAATTCAAGTTCCAAGACCACACATCACACATAAACAACTATACATATTGATATATATATATGTGTATATAGACATCCCTTTTACCAATGTACACATTCCTATCACCTTGAGTTAATATATACAAAGATATAACACACCCACACATAGATATATGTTTGTGTGTGTCTGTCTGTGTTTGTGTGTGTTCTAGTGTTTAATTCACACTTCATAAATTAAGGGATTATAAAAACCATTTAAATATACTTATAAATCCAATAATTCCATAAATAATTAATTTATGACTGGTTGAAAGACAAAAAAACTTGGTTATTTTCAATTCTCAAGTCAAAAACCACATGGAACACATTTTATCATTTATAATTTTAAAATTTTGTAACATGATTGAAAACATACTTATATAAAGAATAAGCATTTCAAATATTACAGGAAAAAGAATGAAATGAGGGAAAAAAATTCAATGAAACAAAATTTTCTATTATATAATTAAATAATAATATAATGAAAAAAATAAAAATAATTGTAATAAGTAATAGTTTTCAAATTGATGTCTCGAATATAGGGAAACCTTCCTAAAATTGAATAGAAACACACTTCTTTTAAAAACATTGGCACAAATACACCTCAAAGAGGACCATACCACTCTTGAAATAGATAATAATCCCAAAATATAAAAAAACTATTTATAAACAACGATACAATAAAAAATGAATGTAAGTTTACCTATATTTGTTGGATAACATGTCACCTTCGATAAATAAAGCTATATCAATCCTCAAAATATTTTTAACAATCCCTAGGAACCTAAAATCACCCAAAAAACACCCATATTTATTTAGGGTTCTTACATGAAGTGGACACTACATGGGAGAGGATGAAAAACAATAAATTACGGAATAATAAAGAAGTTGGGAAGAATAAATTCGAGCCTGGGATGATCAAATGAAAAAATAAAGAATACATCAGAAAAAATAGAATTTAGGGGAGGGGGAGATCATTCAGCAAGACCCTCTCGGGTGTGTCGATCATGAGGGTGAGGACGAGTGGAAGAACACCACATTATGGGTATTAAAATCATAAGGGAAATTGGTAGAAATCCATTTTTTATCCTAGATAGGACACACAGTCTAGTGGTATGGTCTTCCAAATGATGCACCAAAAATGAGGGAGTTCTTATAACACCAAGAGGTACCCACATAGTTTTGGTCATAATGTTTCAAAAATTGTTCACCTCCCCATGTAGGGACTTGGTGATTCTACCTTTATCCACAAGACCTCTTAGAGAAGGATTCTTCCTTTTCTGCCAAACTATGGGGACTACCTAGTTCCTTTTTCTAGGGTGCACATTTTGTTGAGGAATGGAACACTGTTTCTACTAATTGTGAACCAAATGTGTACCACCGTCTAACCTTCCATAATTTTCCAATTTCATGGAAAAGAACATGAAAAGAAGGAAAAATGAAAATGAACGAAAAAAATAATTTTTGAAGGTGGGTTATGAAAATTCTCTCCACAAAGATACATTGTTCCCATAGAGAGTTAGAGATTTGGGTAATCAATATTTTTGTCAAGGGAATACTACCCCTTGAGATTAAAATACCAAAACACAAAGACCAAGAACCATCATTAATATTTCCTTTGAAATTTTGAAATCTCAAAACCCAAATGAGGATAGGATACCATATTTAAAGATTTAACCAATGCTCAATGAAATATATATCTTGAAAAAATAAACAAACATTCCCAAAAAAATAAATCTAAATGATTTAGATAACTAATAAATATCATAAAGGAATGATCACCCTTACCCCTATCATAGATCTTACCAAATAAAGATATCATGTTCTATTTAGAACCTCTATGATTATTCACACCACAAAAAATGATCCTATAAAACTAAAATAAATTGAATAGTTTATGGGGGTGGATATAGGGGATTTCCCCATCATGAAATCATGGAAATGTGGTTTACCACGAGCACCTTTAATGGTGGAATCCCAAAAATATTTAGAAAAAGGCCAAATATTTTTTTTAAAGCTAATAAAACTCATAAATCATAATAATATTCAAAATTAATTACAAATGAGACACAAAATAAGAAAAAATCCATTCCACAACTATGAGATTGAAAATTTTTCCCATAAGAAACATCAATTAAAACTAGTTTTTCAAAAAGATACACAACAAAATTAATCATTCCAAAAAATAATCACCACCCCGAGTAATATAAACCATAACAGATATAATTTATAATAAAAAAACTCTAAATAGAAAATGCATCATCACCCTCATCCAATAACTGGGATGAGTGATCCATTGAAAGAGTGGATGTGGATCAATGTAAATATCTGGAAACACCCCCACCCAACCCATTTAAAATGACATAGATGTACATAGATATGGATTTTATTTAGTGTTTTGAGGTAGGGAAATTTATTTTTCATTAACATCATACATTTATGGAACACCTGGAGCATTTTTTTGAACTAATATAGCAAGGATAAACAAAATAGCATTTTCATTCCACTTCTCAATATGACAAAATATATCTCATTCAATTTCCATTACTAGATCCCCCGCCACCATCTCCAAAAAATTCATGAGACCTCAAACACCTTTGGATCTCAAGCTAAAGCAAATTTATATCACATATCCATCCTCATTGATTCCTAATAACTATCACAGAATAAATACACTACCTAAAAATTGTTTAGTCAGAGACCCTTTTCAAAGAATCAAGCCTTCATGGATTTTTCTCTTATAATTTCTCAGAGATACAAAACCATCTCTGAGAAATTATTATCATAAATAAATACCATTGAATCTAGTTTATTGAGATAGTGTTACTTCATACCCTTCATTAATTTAATGTCTTTAGAGAAATACTAATGGATATATAATTCTTTGATACTTTCTAAAAAGTAGAATTTTTGTAGTTTATTCTAAGAAAAGAACTTCCACCACAGCCATCTTAGGATTCATAGAAAAAAGGTCAAAAACATGACCTTATGAGGCTTATGGAGTTCTAATAAAATAATTGTATATTTAATTTCTAGAAATCAATATTTTTATTTCAATGTCTCTAATTTCCGAACGAATATGGAGGTTCTAACTCTTGAATCATCTCATTAAATTCTTGGTAATGAGAAGTTGAATGAGAACCACTAGGATTAATAATTAGAAATTATTAGTGAGAAATAGAACACAATATTATACTAACCAAAAATATTTTGGTGGAAGATCCACCGACAAATTCATTTCATGAATCCTTAGAGCATAGTGGGGTGCATTCTAAAACAAAAATAATGAAACTGAATCAAAAAACATCGTAAACAAAAAATATATATCTCAAACATAAAATAATAATAAAAAAACAAGAATTCTAAAACCCCTTAAAATATAACAAAATTAGATAGGAAACTAATAATACACAATAGAGTCATTATGAAACACTCAATTATCCAAACATTGAAATTTTTTTAATCCACTTTGGAAAAAATTCAAATTTTAGAAATTAGGATCTCCCTAATGGAATCCTATAAAACATAACATATGTAAATAACCCCATTTCAACATATACACATCCATGCATACATTGAATCATGTAATTAGATAACACATATACGCATTTCTGTAAATCTATTAGAATTTTAAAAGGATCAATTGAAGGGTTATTTCATCTTAATCCATTTCTTAAAAAAGTCGAATCATCTTTTAAACCTCCATTTTAGCTCAAATAAAACAATAGATATCCCTAATTTAAAACACATTATATAGTCCCCAAATATGTTTAAAGTCCCAAAAATAATTCCATTTATTTATAAAACAACACTATGTTTTTATTTCGGATATGCACCTTTTTTAACAAATGAAATATAATTTTAAAGTAATGGAAAATATCTGAAAACCAAATTTAAATAAAAATAAGGATGAAAAAAACAACCCAATACATGATGAACATGAATTCCAAAAAATTAGATGAGGAACTACTGCGCATGATTTGGACTAAATATTTGGCTGACCATGCTCCAACTATGTAAAGAAAATTGGATTTTAATATAGGCATAATTATGGTCTATAAATGGATTTTCAGACCATACACTCAGTATATATATATCCAAAAACTAATTCCATTCTTAGGAGTTCAATATAAAAAACCAGACATTCTCATTTACAATAATGAATTCTAAAATAAAGACATTAAAACCTTGAATAAATCATAGAGTACTGATCTGATTTGAGATAGAAACAACCCAGACCACCCTGTAAATTCATGCATCCATACAAATATGTTGTGATCAAGAACCTACCCACAACAGACCACTTGAATTCAAAAAACCATAGATATGAACTACCTAAAAACTCAAAATAGGGTATAATTATTAGTTATACAAATAGCCTATAGAGAAAAGAACTCAACTTCTTAAAAATAATTTAATCATGAACCTACCCATGTCAAACCCATAATCGTGCACCAAAACCAGACTATAATAAGGCCCAAGAGGAATTCATGACCCTCTTTTGCTGGAAAATAGTGTCAATAATCCAAATATACTAAATTTAGAAGTATTAGGTCCATGAATAAAAAATAAATAATAATATAACAACAAAATAAACAATATAAGTGGAAAAAATAACAAAAAATATACCGCTACATTACCCTATAGGTCACCATGATCTTTGGAATGATGCTCGGTCTAAGAGTGTCATGAGCTAAACACAACATGAAATAGAAAAATGATATTGTAGGAATGATCAATAAGATTCTAATATGGGATTACCAAGGAGAAACCATGAATTATTCCTTCCATTCAAATAAAAATATATTCAATTAAATTTTAAATATGTAATTATATTAAAGATGGGATTTCATTATTTTAAAATAAGTTGCAGGAAGACCATAAGGAAACCAATTCCCATTTTATTTTTACTACAGTTTTTAAATGAAGTTGAATTTTCAAAAAATTATTGCAAAATTGAGGAAAACAATGTAAATGTAAAATGGATTATATTGGATATTATTCTCTAGTTTATATGGACATAGACTGATCCATATAAACATACATAATAAATAATTTTCAAAAATATCTAGATAGTAATAAAAATGTCTTAACACTCAGTGACACCCTCACTGGTTCTTCTAAGGAACATATCACATGAGCTGTCATGTAAACTAACTCTTTTACAATAGTATGATCATAATATAAATTAGTGTATCATGTGCACTTAGATATCCCTATTCACCACCCAAATATTCCCATGATGTATAATTGGGGTGAGTTTTACCAATCTATCATAGACATATATATCATATCCTTTGTACAAATAACTTATTCTTTTTCTCTCCTTAGAACTCCATTCTCAAGATCATGTCCCTTTTAAGTTACTTAAAAATCCAAAATCCACCTTACATGTATTAAATCACATTCCACACATTTAGAACTCACAACACATTTCCATTTCAGGGGGAATTAAATGTAAGGGGATTTCATTTTCAAAAAAATAAAGGATCTAATTGGGCTACAACATTTTGTAAAGAAAAAACTTTAATATTAGAAACCACAATTTCTTAATTCTTTCTAGTTCAAAAACCACACTTCACAGAAAAACACATATTCACCTTGATATATATATATATATTAACACCCCTTGACCAAAGGTAGATTTTCCCATTTCCATGAGTGAATATGTGCAATAACGACACACACACACACACATATATATACAAATATTTATATGTTTATAAGTCACATTTAATTATTAAATGGATTAAAAAGGCCCTTGAAATATCCTAATAAATACAATAACTTCAAAAATAAATAATTTGAAACCATTCAATAGTTTAATACAACCATGAATATTTCATCTTATAATGTCATAAAAAAATTGGAACACATTTATAAGTCACATGAATTTTTATATAATGTGCTTAATGAAAAATGCAATGAAAACACAAAATAAAACCACCATGTAATAATAATTCTATGATCAGTGGAAGAATCATAGTGTATTTTATGTCTAGTCAAAGGGAAACACACTTACTTCATAATAATTAGCTCTAATCTACCATAATGAGTTCTGAGTCGCTCTAGAAAAATGTAAGAAACCCAAAATTCAAAAAACCCCAACTAAAAATTGAACTAAAAATAAATATACATGTATCCTAAAATATTTTTAGAAACATCTGGATATTAAAAAATATTTCTCTTTAATTATATTTATTTCTTTGATAGCCTCTGTATTATGATACACCATGTTTAAATGAATCATTATATACTCAGAACATATTATTATTTATGAAAATTAAAATGACATAGCTGTGAATTTCTAATTAATGAATTGGTTAATCTAATTTATGAAATATATATATAAATTTCATAACAAAAATTAATTTTATTAAATAATTCTTATGAAATATGTATTCAATTTTTATGAAATTTTTATTCATCTTAAAATAAAAATTTCCTTGAAAACACTTTTATTTTTTTGTAAGAAATGATTGAATTTAATTTATGAAAATTATTAAAAAAAATATTCAATAAAACTATATACATTTTTAAAATCAACATATCAAAATCACCTTAGGTTAAATATGTGGACTTTTTTTATAAAGATCAATTTTATAATAAATAGTTAAAAAATTGATTATTTATTTAAAACTACATTTCCTAATGAATTTAAAATGTTTGATTTTTTTTAAATGTTCTCAATGTATTATTATATTTCATATATATTAAATAGTTTAATTAATATCATCTAAAACAATTTCATAGATTAATATCGCATTAAAAAATTTTTATACATAAAAAGAATATTTTTTCCAAAAAAATTATTTTATGTGCATAAGGTATTTTTATATTAATATATAATATTAATCCCTATTGGATGATGATTTTAATTAAATTTTAATACAATTTTGTTTATAACTTTTTAATTTTGCAAAACAATATATTTCTAAGCATATGAAAAGAATAAATCTAGTTGTTTGCATGAAAATATATTTTCATATAAATTGATGTATTTATTTAATTTTGTGTACTAAGATTAAATTTATTTTTATCCATTTATAATAGAAGGACATGGCCTTAAAAATTACATAATTTTGAATTAAATGAATAATTCACATTGAGGATCATTTAAGGTTTATAGTATTTGATAATTAGGCCATAACTATTACATTACATCTCCAAAATTACATGGTAGACACTTATACTCAGTTTCCATTTTTTTCAAAAAATAAAAAATCTTTAAAAAAAGGGTCATGTGTATTCCTATGTTTTAGATAGCATGAGATTTCCATGATCCCATCCTTGACCCTATTCATCATTATGTCCTGTGAAAAACAATTCAAAACATTCAATGAGCATAAAAAGATCAGTAAGGGTTATAAAAAAAAGAAAACATTAGTTCATCATTGCATACATAACATAAGCACTTTAACATACCTCATGAAATCATATGAATTATTAATAACACATATAAAACATAAATCATAAAGGTAAGTTGTGGAATCCATATCATACCTACACTGTAGCTATCACAACTACGTAGGGAGTTACATTTGGAATACCCATCATAGTATATTCCCTAAATATATATGGAGAAACATTCATGTTTACCTCCGTCATGTGACCCAATTCATTGGAGAGATATCTCGGGCACCCCCACCCAAGGATTATCATGGAACCACCCTTATAAGTAACAATTCCCCAGAACCATAACATATTCATAAGACATAAAACAAACATAAAGTAAAGATTACGTTTCAAAATTTCGACCACAATACATCACTTAAATATATTGACAATACAAATCCATTATAAAAAAACATTTTCAATACCGAATTACGTAAAATATTATATTGCATTTATCTTTGGTTTAAAAGCATTACAGCTTTTTAAGGATGCCAAAGATCAAATAGTACTCGCGGTGGTGGAAAGGTCATTTTCACCACCTACGTTAAAAAGAAACATTCCTTTTTTTAGTAAAACACTACATAGAAAAATATTCCCTTTGAATGAAATTAAAATTCATTGTTGTTTATAATGTGTATAAAATAAAGGCATTTATTAAAACAAAATATGCCTCAATGAATGGAGATTGAGACGAAGTCCCTTACCTCGTGTCTGACTTGATCAATTCATTCTTAAATCTATTGAATAATAAACTAAAGTTAATATATACAAGAATAAGATCATTTTTAAAGTTTTTTATTCCTTTTATATCACTTAATACCTTGTTATAAACATTATGTAATAATTTATTTTAATAATGTTCGTTTTGTCTATATTTTGTACTTCAGTCAAAAATGGACTACTTATAATTACAATTTGTTCACATGGTCAAAATTTCATTATATCCATAATGATATTCATGATTTATATATCATAAATATCATATATATTTATAATATACATGTATTTATAAAAGTACATAACATTTAGAGGTATGAAATGAAACGCTCCATTTAGGGAGACGGTAAGCCATACGTATGAATGAATGCTACTTTCATTTCAATTAATTATTTTAATTGAATTAAAACATAAATTTACATAGGTATATTATAATTCCAATAATATATCATATATAATATCATTAAAGACATCATTTATATGTCCCACATATGGAATTAACGAGTCATATCACTATGAGGGGGCGGTAGTCCACACTTCCTCAAATGAAATTATCACATTTACCCATAATGGAAACTATAAAGGTATTATATAAATGAAAAATACAGAAGAATAAAGAAAACATAAACATAATATATATCATATATAAATATAGTTCAATTCTAATGGCCACCATTAGAGGTGGTAGGAGATAATTGAACAATCATCATTTTGTGAGGCGTTAGTTTTCCGTCTAAAGAAACAGTATGTTCTTTACCCATCAGATGAAGGTGTGTGAAAGTTTAGTTCAAATCCATCTCATAACAAAAACATAGTATATTGAGGATACTGTTTTAGTTATAAAATAATGTAATAAAAATATTTTAGGGGTAGGCGAAGTGAAATAAAAGAATATAATTTAAGAAAAACTATTACCTTTAATTCGGGTAACTCCCTTTGGTTTGAACCAAAAGTGTTTCTTGATGTTTCGTATGACTATGTTAAGACATCTAAGTAGAAGATAGGGATCTTCAGAGATTTTTGGGCAGGTTTTTGATGAACCAAGAGGCTTGAGAGGTGTGAGGAATGGGTTATAAGTGAGGTCTTTTCATAAGGGGGAGGAGGGGCTCTATACAAAAGTGTGAAAATATTATTTTATTTTATAATGATTTGGGTTTATAAAGGTCCAATAATTATTAAAGACCATGATAATATGACTCATGGTCAAAATAAAATCATCCAATAAGAATTGGACAGGTTTTTGATATTTTTTAAATCATTATAATATTATTTATTTAAATAAATTATTATGAGGTAAACACTACATCTCTATTATGTCAAAAATAATTGTATTTATAAGTTCTCTGAAACTTTTAAAAAATACCATGATATTGGAAATATTTTTATATTTCCAAATAAAATTTTTATTTGATGTGATAACTTATATAACACTATGTAAAAATTAATTTAATAAAAGATATTTGTTTATGTCATTTTTGCCTTTACTTTAAGTAAATTAGAATAGTGTCCTGATAACTCTTAGGTGGCTCCATGGGGTCCCGAATTGGACCCAAGGTTTCCCAAGGAAGAATATGAATAAATAAATTGGATTAAGACAAATTTTGTATAATTATATATTATTATAATAATATTTTTTTACCCTTATTTACCATATTTACCCTTTAACCATAATAAATAAATTTTTTACTGTAGTAAATATTTAATATGCATAAAACTAAAAGTTACCTATTTAAAAAAATTTGAAATACTGATTAAAAATATGGAATAAATTTTCTTAAATTAAAAATATAGTTGTGGAATAAAGTTATTTAAAATTAATTCTCACTATCAAAACAAAAAGAGTGTTTTTTAAGAAATAATAACTATCAAAAGACCGACACTTGTTTATGTCCTATTTCAAAGTGATGTTACTTCCAATGAAAAAAATTGGATTAAATAGTAAACAAGTAATCTAATTAAAATTTAAAACCTATTAAAATGATAATCTATCCATATAAATAAATAAGATTAAAAGGCAGTTTTGAATTAAAATACCGTATTTTCCGCTACTCATCAAATATTCAATTTTATCAGAAAAATACCAAAATTTTACCCAAAGTGGATTTTGATGTCCTAATTCTGAAGAAGAATTTTATTTTGTCAAAAAGAAAATATAAATGTCACCAAAAATATATTTAATGAGGTTTCTTCATCAGAAGGTAGTAAATCATCCTTTTAAAAAATATTAGGGTATTTATACTTAAAATATGATTAGTTCACATTTTAAGCCTCTAAAATTTATTGGATAAATGTAAAAACATTTATCAAACATGTATAATCATATTTTAGTCAGTTGTATATATTTTCTATAATATAATGGAAATCTTTTAATTAAAATTTAAAATAACAATATTATATTATTAATGTGCAACATAATATTTCATAGAATAATGTTGTTGCGTATTGGGTACGCCATTGGGAATATCAACCCCTTTAAAGTAAAATTAATATTTAATTCAAAAATATGAATAATTATAAAAATGTATTATTCTTTATTTACTTGGGATTATACATCCTCCCCCCTTTTGGAAATTGAATTCTCACAATTTTTATTCACTTATCAAATAAGTAGGAGTATTTATGAATCATAGCATTTTTAGATTCAAACATTGCCTCTTAAACCATATGTTTATTCCACAAATCCTTTACCTGTTGAATAACCTTATTCCTCGCCACTTTCTCTCTTCGGTCAAGAATATGCACATGTTGTTCCTCATAAGATATATTCTCTTCTAACTGAAATATAGTTAGACTTAAAACATGAGATGGATCTGGAATATAATTTCTCAACATTGAAACATGAAAAATATTGTGTACCTGGAAAAAACATGGAGTTAAAGCCACATTGTATGAAACTGATCCAACTTTCACCCGGATTTCATATGGTCCAATGAACCTCATACTCAACTTTCCCTTATTTCCAAAATGTGTCACACTTTTCCATTGAGAAACATTGAGAAAGACATGATCACCTACCTCAAAATAAAGATCCTTCCTCAGTTATCTGAAAAACATTCCTGATGGCTATAAGATGTTCTCATATGCTTCTGAATCAACAAAAAAATTTCCACCATTTCTTCTACCAATTCTATTTCCATCATCTTCCTTTCACCTACATCATTCCAAAACGCTGTAGATTGAAACATATTTCCATGTAATGCCTCAAATGGATCCATATGTATACTGGAATGAAAATTGTTATTATAAGAAAATTCAACCAAATAAATATGGTGGTCCCAACTTCCCTGGTAATCCAGTGAACAATATCATAGCATATTCTCCAAAGTCTGAATTGTTCGTTATGACTACCCATCTGGTAGCAGATGGAATGCTATACTAAAATTTAATTCAGTACCCAACGTTTTCTGAAGGCCATTCCAAAAGTAGGAATTAATCTTGGGATCACGATCAGATATAATAGAGAGGAGAAAACAATGAAACCTGAATATCTCTTTAATATAAAACCGAGAAAGCTGATCCAAATATAATGTAACTGGAATAGGATGGAAATGATCAGATTTACTCAACCAATCAACAATAACCCATATTGAATTATTACCTCGAGATGTCTTTAGAAATCCCACATCGAAGTCCATGGATATATTTTCCCATTTCCACTCTGGCATTGGTAAAGAATAAAGAAACCCTTTCGGTAACCGCCACTATTCATTAACCTGCTGACAAGTCAAACACATCATAGTAATATCAGCAATATCTCTTTTCATTCCATCCCACCAGTATTACTCTGGAAGATCTTTGTACATCTTAGTACTGCAAGGATGAACTAAAAACGAGGAACTATGAGCTTCATATAAAAACTCATTCTTAAAATATGAATCATAATGAAGGCATAATCTCTTTTAAAACCGAAAAACACATTCATCATCAGTGTTAAAATCAGGCAACTTACCCTTCTGAAAGAACTCTACCTTTTTTGCAACTCATTGTCTTCCTTCTCTGCTTTCTTAATTCTTTCTGATAGGGATGAGTTCACTGAAACCTAAAACAAAACAGAATAATTTCGTGCAACAAACAAATCTATGCCAATGTTCATCAAATCAAAAATGATGCCTTTAAACTTTTGTGGTTAGTTTATATACTTCAAATATTTGTGGTTAGTATATATTTGACATTTTACTCCATTAAAATGATGCCTCCAAATTTTCAAAGAAAAAAAACTACAGCTAATTCCAAATCATGTGTAGGTTAATTTAACACATAAGGTTTCAACTGACGTGAAGAAAATGAAATTGCCTAATCATTCTACATATGGAAACATCCATGTCATTTCAACAAAGCATCACTATAAATGAAAAACTCACAATTTCTAGAAGGTAGTGCCAAAACTGAAGAATTCACTAGTCTTTTTTTATATTCTTGAAAACAATCATCACAATATTTTGTCCAAAAGAATATAACACATTTTTATGTTAACTTAGTCATTGGTCTAGATAACCATGAAAAATTCTAAAAAGACTCCGGTAATAACCTTCAAACCCAAGAAAACTATGAATCTATATTAAATTTTTGGTTCTTGGCCATTCTTCCAAAAAAATTCTTTGTAGGATCAACAATTATACAATTTTTTTATACAATGTAACCACAGAAAGAAATTTTCTATGACCAAAACTCACACAAGATGAATTTCCCAAATATTATATATTCTTTTAGGGTTTTCAAGACAACCCCTAAATGACCTTCATGCTTCTCTTTACTTTTTGAACAAACCAAAATATCATCAATGAACTCAACCACAAACATATCCAAGAAATCATTGAAAAATATATTCATAGGATCCATTAATATAACAGGTGCATTGGTTAAACCAAATGGAATAACTAAAAATTCATTACAGCTATTACTAGTATGAAAAACAGTCTTCGGAATGTCTGTTTCCTTTAATTTCAACTGATGGTACCCGGACTTCAAATAAATCATTGAAAAATACTGAGCTCCTTGGAGCTGATCAAACAAATCATCAATATGAGGCAAAGGATACTTGTTTTTAACTGTGATATTATTCAATACTCTATAATCAATGCAATGTATCATTGAACCATCATTATTTTTAACAAAAAAGAAATGAGTGCCCCATGATGATGTGCTAGGTCGAAAGAAACCTTTATCTAATAACTTATTTAATTACTTCATTAACTCTAAACACTCAATTTGATCCATTCTATAAGGGTGTTTTGAAATTGGCTTAGCAGCATGAACAATGTCAATAGTAAATTCAATATTTCGATCAAGTATAGTACCAGGAACCTCTTCTAGAAAAACATCAAGATACTGATCTACCACTGACACATCATTAATCTGAACAATTCCTTTATTTTCAACAATATGTTCAAGGTAACATTCATTTATATATTTTACTATTTTCTTAGATTGCTGATATGTTTTCAAAATTTAGGGTACATTCCTATACGCAAACTAAAAAACATTCTAATAAGAAACCTATTTAGCACTGTAGTCAATCATAGTATGATAAAAAAATGTCCAATCCACACCCAAAATAACATCAAACTCTACTAGAGGAAAAACAATAAGGTTTATAGGTATATTCTTTATGCACAAATGGACAGAGAAGGTACTCATAATTTATTTTTGTTTCAACATTTCCTAAATATTTTTTTCCCATATGTTCAGGATTAATATCTTGATATGAAATTCCTAATTTACTATAAAAATTCTCATAAATTAATGAATGTGTTGACCCCAAATAAAAAAACACATTTGAATAATTAGAACAAATAAAGAGTGTACCTGATACTACTTCATTTGATGGCCCAAAATCTATTGAATTAGTTGCAAAGGACTTCACCACCCCTTTCTTCTTGTATTTTGGTTTCTTTTCCTCATTTGAGTTCTTCATTGGACACTAATTTTCATAATGACCCATTTAGTTACACATAAAATAGTTTACTGATTGTAAATCAGATTCTATCTTGTTGGTACCCTTATCTTTTATAGTGTAATTATGAGCCTTATATCCCATTTTACAACGTCGGTAGCACTTACCATAATTAAAAAGTCATTCCCCAACATATTTTTTACCATATTATTTTCAAACTGTAATCTTATGTTTCATAAAATCATAATTCTGAAGAGTTATTCACTTTCTCCTGCCACCTTGACCTTTTATTATGATGTTTTTTAAAGAAAATCTGATCATCAGAAAACTCCATTTCCACCTTCTCTACCGATCGTAAAAGTTTTTTGAAACTTCTGAACTCACAAGAAGTTAAATCCCTTCGATAATTTGTCATTAATATTGCGTAAAAATGGTTGATTTTACTTTCAAGATCTCATATAAAATTTGGAGCTCACCTTGCCAGTCAAGTGAATTTTTCTTCATAAGCAGCCACTAATTCATCCTCCTACCTCAATTCCAAGTATTTTTTTTCTATCCTAAGATGAACGACCATAGGAAAATATTTCCCAAGAAACATACCATTGAATTCATTCCAATCAAAAGCATTAATCTCTTCACTATCCCTAATATTTTTCACCCTCCACCACCACTGATCAGGATCACCTTCAAAACGGTAAATAGCGAAACTCACCTTTTGATGTTCTGAACACCTAATGACATAAAAAATAATCTCTAATGCTTTAATGTACCCTTAACTAAAAAAATTTAGATGATCCTCTAAATGATGGGGGATGTTTCCTCATGAAATGATCCACTACTGACATGTACATATGTGGTCGATCTAAATAATCTCATACATGGATACCACCACCATTTATAGCCCGATTCAATTGTGCCATCACTGCAAAAAACTGGTCAGTTCTGATTCCGATCATTTCAGGTTGCTGATTTAGAATGTTGTCTTCCTCCTCATGTCGTCCCAACAAAGCTTCCATGTTTCCTCTATGGAAAATAATTCTGAACACAAAGATATCTTAGTTGAAGCAACATGGTAATTTGTAAATGCTATATCATTTCAATACTAACATAAATTAATTTTTGGATAATAATTTAACAATACCCTAACATCTGAAGTCATCTAAACAGACCTTTGATACCAACTATAATATAACCCCTCCTTCAACATTAAAAAATAATGAATTACATGAATAATCCACATTGAGTATCATTTTAGGTTTAACGTTTTAGAGAATTATGCCATAACTATTGCATTACATCACAAAAATAACAATTTAGACACTACTACCTAACTTCCATTTTTTAATAAAATAAAAACTCTTGAAAAAATGCTTCATGTCTAGTCCCATGTTTTTTACTGCAAGACATTTCCTTGAGCCCATCCTTGACCCTATTCATCATTAGGTCCTTTGAAAAACATTTCAAAATATGGGATGAGCATAAAATTATCTATAAGGGTTTTAAAACAAGGAAAGAAAACATTAGTTCATCATTTCATACATAACATAAGCTCTTTAACATACATCCTGAAATCATAAGATTTGTGAATAACACATAGAAAACATAAATCATAAAGGTAACTTGTGGCATTCATATAATACATACATTGTTGATATCACAGCTACATAGGGAGTTACATTTGAAATACCAATCATAGTATATTCCCTTAATCTCTTAAGAGAAACATTCATGTTTACCTTTGTCATGTTACCCAATGCATTGAAGAGATATCTCGGGCTCACACACCCTATGTTTATCATAGAACTTCCCATATATGTAACAATTCGTAACAACCGAAACATATTCATAAAACATTAATCAATCAAAATAGAAAGATAAAATTTCCATATTTCAATCACCATATATCATTTAAATATATTGACATAAAATATCCATCATTAAAAACATTTAAAATACCAAAATATGTAAAAGCGTATATGGTATTTATTTTCCTTTTAAAAACATTACGGCTTATTAAAGAAGACAAAGATCAAATAATACTCGTGGTGGCGGAAAGGTCGATGTCACCGCATACATTAAAAAGAATCATTTTTTTAATTTAGTAAAACGCTTCATAGAAAAATATTCCCCCAGAATGAAATAAAAATTCAACGGTTTTTATACAGCATATAAAAGAATGTAATGTATTAAAACAAAATATGCCTTAATGAATAGAGATTGAGATTAAGTCCCTTTCCAATTGTCCGACTTAACCCGTTCGTTCGTTAAAATCCTAAATAATAAAATAAAGATAATTTCTACTTGCATATGATCCTTTTAAATTTTATTATTGTTTTTTTATATCAGTTATTACCATGTTATAATCATTATGTCATCATTTATGTTAATAATAGTGGTTTTATATATATTTGGTACTAGAGTAAAAAAATAGACTTTTTATAATAACAGGTTGTTCACATGGTTAAAAGTTCATTATATCCTAAATGATATTCCAGATTTAGATATCATATATAATATATATATTATATACAAGTATTTATAATAGTACATAACATTTAGAGGTATGAAATGAAATGCACCATTCATGGAGACGGTAAGCCGTATGTACCCATGAATGTTATTTTCATTTCAATTTCTTATTTTAATAAAATTAAAACATAATGATACGTAGGTATATTATGATTCCATTATAATATCATATATTATATCATCATCTCTGTCCATTATACATCCCACATATAGCAATAACGAGTCATATTACTTTGTGGGGGCGGTAGTCCGCACTTCATCAAATTAAATTATCGCGTTTACCCATAATGGAAACAATAATGGTATTATATAAATGAAAAATAAATAAGCATAAAGAAAACATAAACATAATATATAACAAATATAAATTCAGTTCCATCTTAATGCAAACCATGAGAGGTGGTAGGAGATAATTGGACAATCATCGTTTCGTGAGGCATTAGTTTCCATCCACAGAAACAGTACCTTTTTTACCCATTAGATGGAGGTGTGTGAATGTGTAGTTCGAATCCTTATCATATCAACAACATGGTATATATAGGATACTAGTGTAGTTATAAAATAATTTAATAAAAAGATTTTATGTTTTTTAGAAGTAAAATAAAAGAAAAGAAATTAAGAGAAATTGTTACCTTTAATTCGGGTAACTCCTTTTGGTTTGATCCAAAAGTGATTCTTAATGTCCATTATGCCTATGTTAAAGATTATAGGTGGAAGAGAGGGATCATGAGATAATATTTGGGTAGTTTTTTGATGATACAAGGGTCTTGAGAGGTGTGAGTATTGATTTAGAATTGAGTGCTTTTAGACGGGGGTGGGGGTGGGGGAGTGGCTCTTTAGGAAAGTGTGAAAATATTATTTTATTATATAATGATTTTTTGTTTCTAAAAGTCCAAACCATATTAAAGTAGATGGTTACATGAATCATGGTTCAAATGACATAATCCAATAATAATTGGACAGGTTTTAGATATGTTTGTTATCTTTATAATATTATTTATTTAAATCATTTATTAATGAGTTAAACACCACATCATTACGGTGTCATAAATAATTTTATTTATTTGATGTAAAAAATTATAATCAAATACCATAATGTTTGAAATATTTTTAAATTTCCAAAGAATATTTATACTCTAAAAAATAACTTATATTACCTTATGTAAAAATTAATTCATAAAAAGGTATTGGTTTGTGTCATTTTTTCCTTTTAATTATGTTAATTAAAATAAAGTGTCATTATAACTCATAAGTGGATCCATGGGGTCCCACATTCGACCAAATGATAGACATAGTCAGATATGTATCAAATAATAGGATTAAGACACATGTTAAGGTAATTTTATATTATTATATTAATATTTGTTTACCCTTATTTACCAGATTTACCTTTTAACCATGGTAAATACTATTTTTACTTTAATTAATATTTAACATGTCTAAAAATAAAAGTTACATATTTAAACAATTTGGACCAACTAATTCCAAATATGGAATCTATTTTTCTAAATTTAGAAAATAGAAGTTGCAGAAATTAATTTAAAGTAATTCTAAATGTCAAAACCAAAAGCGTGTTTTTTATGAAATAATAACTATCAAAAGATCTAAACCTGTTTATATCTTATTTCAAAATGAAAGTACATCCAATGAACAAAATTGTATTAAAAGGTAAAAATAATATCTAATTACACATTAAAACCAATTAAGAAGACAATATATCCATCTAAATGAACTAGATTAAAAGTTAGTTTTGAATAAAAATACAGTATTTTCCACTATTCATCAAAATTTGAATTTTATCAGATAAATTAAAAAAATTTACCCAAAGAGAATTTTGTTAGCCCTATTTGGATGAATAATTTTATTTTGTAAAAAATAAAATATAAAAGTGACCAAAACTAGATTTCATTAGGGTTCTCCCTCAAAAGGTGGTAAATCGGCCTTTTAAAAAATACTAATGTATTTATGCATAAAATTAGATTAATTCACATTTTAAGCCTCTAAAATTTATTAGATAAATATTAAAAATTTAAAAAACTTATATAATAATATTTTAGTTAGTTCTATTTATTCTCGACTATACAACAGTGAGGCATGAACTACCATTTAAACTAATATTATTATTTTATTAGTGTGAATTGTATGATTTCAAAGAAACTCATTGTTGCATATCATGTACTCCATCGATCATATCAACCCATTTAATGTAAAATTAATATTTAATTAAAAAATATGAATAAATATAATTTTTTTCTTTATTTACTTGGGATGTTACATATAGTAATTTAATAAGATAAAAATAGTTATATATAGTGAATTAGGTTGATTAAATTATGTAAATAGACTGATTTTATTTTGTGTTAACATGAATATTGACCACTATAAACTATACCACTCCTATAATGGAAAAATTGAGTTAATATATATTAAAAACAAGGGAAAATCTATAATCGTTCATCCTAGTCCTTATTTAATGAAGTTGTTTCTACCCTTATCACATTATTCTCGAACATTATTTGTTTAAGGGACCATTTTCCATGAAATTATTTTATATATTATCTCATCAATGAAGGTTTCAAAATACCACTCTCTTAGTTTAAAATATCATTTATGTGTTCACATTGAGAAAAAATAGTGATGAATGAGTTTTATTTTTCATTTTTTTCAAAAGCAAGTTATATTCATGAAGGTAATTTGTTAATAATTTTTAGATACAAAATAATTACCATAAATTCATACACAACAATAAATAAATATTTATGAAATTAATTTAAAAATTAAATAAATGATTTTAAAAATATTAAAATAGTTATAATTGTGTTAATTTATTTTTTTTAGACGAATTTTATAGATAGATATGACATATTAGTGTTGTGTAAAAAGATTATATTCAAATTCAATCAATTTATTTTTTTTAAATTCAAAATAAATGAATAGTGTAAAAATTGAAAATAATGGCATTTTACAAAATTAATATTTTATTATATTATTTTTGAATGAGAAAAATAAAAATTTGGATATTATATGGGTGAAAATTCAATAACTGGAACATTTTTGGTCCAATTTGTTTCTTATAAGTTACAATTAAAACCCATTCTTATAGTAAATTTTGTTATCACAGTTGAAATTACAGTTGATTAACTAAGGGTTAATCTAAATGATAACATTTAAAATGATACTAGAACATAAATAAATTATAATGGTTTTTTGTATTACAACCCTAATAGAACACATATTTTAATATCCGAACATTTAGATTCATTTTTCAAGTTAATGAATTTATTAGAATTCAATATTTTTAGAACATCCATATAAAAACCTGACTTAAATTATAAAATGGATCCTCCTCCCTCACTTATTCTCAAAATATTTAACCTTCATTATCTATTGAGATAGTAAATTTGTTCTTCTTGATTTTTTTATTTATATTCTGGAGGGTCTGTTCTTCCAAAAATACCAACCCTAGAGATATTTAGGGGAGATCTAATTGAGTCATTTCAAATAAGAGTTAATATCCTTAAATAATCACTATATTTATACTTTTATTTACCTTCTATAGATATATGTCATATATAATAATATAATTACATCAGTATCCAAAATATTCTAAAACATTATTTTTATTATGAAGAAACCATTTTAAACATTATTTCCCATAAAATGATAAGTGAAAGCATCGCTTGTCTGAACGTATGGTTTACCTTCTCTACATAGTGTTCTAATTAAATTCTTCATCTCCATGTTTTATGGACGGGTATTATGAGGGGTTAATGTATATATATGATATTTAGCACCTAATAATATTTTTGTAATTATAAAATGACATCATCTTAATTACCATACAAATATTTGAAAAATTATAACATTGATCAAGAATATGAGTGGACTAACACATCCATAAAGATATGTTATTATTTTCATTTCTGAATGGATTGGATGGTAATAGAGATGGATTCAATGGATATATACATTATATTTTTGATATAATAATTAAACTAGAAATGATATTTTTTTTTTCTCATTCATTTGTTCCATCCATTAAAAAATAGAAAGAGTGTTCATTCATACGTACAACCAACCATCTCCATGAATAATGTATTATATATTTCTATCTAAAATTTTAAAAATGAATTTAATCATGAATATAATTAATTTAATTGTGATAAAAGGATTTATGTAAAAAATATATGGTACTATATATATATTATTATTGTAATATAATATATGTAAAATAATATATAAATTAATTATATATGATACTCCAACACGTAAGTGGTTTGTCTGACATAAATAAGGGATATTAGTCTCAATTTTATTTATGTGGTTCACCTATCTTTTACACCATCAGTTTTTTTGTATAGTGTATATACTTCCAAATATTATATTTTATAATGTCTCTTATGAAAATTTAATAGATTTAAATATCCTTATATGGATATTTAATTCATGGGACTTATGATTCAGAATGACCAATGTTGTAAGCGATTTTTATCAAAATATTATTGTTTATCAAGATTAATTATTACAATACCTATAATAATAAAATATTATGATCTATATCTCCATAATGTTATTAGTTATCTTATTTCCTAGTTATTTATTTAATATACGTGTTTTCTAATTCATTTTCATCATCGTTTGTACTAAATATAGTTAAAATATATTTTTATGAGAAATCTATTTCATTTCTATCTTTGATAGAAAATAGTTTTCTTCCAAATCCACATTTCCTATAAATTATTTAAATATGGTTTTTAAATGATAATATCATTTCATAGAGTTATTTATTCCAATTTTTGAATTCTAACATGATTTTGTAAAATTAATCTTCTTTTCATTTTCTGAAAAAGGTTCTTTTTTAATTTTTACAAAAAACTAAAAATAATGATTTTGAAATTATAGCACATGATCAAAACATCATTCATCCATGAAAACTCAGTTATTTTAAAATAATATAAAATTATAAATTGTTTTCTTAAAAAATCTTTTATTTATATTTATGTAGTTTTAAAAAAATAAGTTATTTTTAATATGGAATGGTTATTTATCAAAAGAAATTTATTATGATTTATTATTAATATTTCTATTCATAAATGACAAAAAACATTAAATTAAATTATGATTATCTGGGGGCATGATCCAAGGATTCCATGCATATTCATTATAAGGATGATTTTTTAATATAATGACACAATTTTCATTAATCCCTTTTCTTTAACCACTAGTATTTTCATCATGAAATGATGAAAGGTTTATGAAACACAGTTCGCTTCCACGGGTTATTATATAATGAAATTTTTTGGGAACCCACTTATTTTCATGGTCTAGGAAATGATAAATTATTTCTGATATTTTGGCACACATATATATGATTTTTATTATGTGACAGTTGGGACCTAGATATACCTCCAATGCATTGGGTAATGATTGATATATCTTGAGACTAATATGAATAGAATCGGGAGTGGACCTTGTTCAGTAATGATCATTTTCCATTATGGTAGTCCTGGGAGTGAACCTTTACTACAATTATGGTCTGTGGAGTGAAAAAATCTTAATATAAAAGTCATTTTATAATTCCATTACAAATAATAAAATATTTTTCTATTCTTATGTCTCTGCCAAAAACATAAGACTTATAAAAATATGATGCTCTCATGGATCATTCTCTTTAATTACATTATGATTCATTCATTATAAACTAATAATATTTTGGATAATACTGAAGATAATGATTTTTTATATATATTTTATGTTTTTTAAATTTTATAATCATGTTCTCATACCCTTGAGTTTAGGTTATTATCATGTGGTCATTGATATTTTATTTATTTATCCTTACTGTGAATCAAATATCACAGTTTATTATGTATCTTTTCCTCAAGTTATGATTAAAATTACTCTGTATGATATGAATTATAAGTGTCTCAGATATGATGAAATTAGGGGATGAATTTTTTGATCATTTCTGAACCAGTCGTAAATATGTTCGTGTTTCAAAAGGCACTATACATATATGATTATGGTATGGATAATTATGTTAGAAATTAAATATTTATCAACTAAGATGTGATATCTATGAATGAAATTTATGGGACACTATATATTTAATAATGAACATGTCACGTTTGACAACAGAGGCTAGAACATGACTCAACTCGGTCCTCATGAACTATATGAACAAATAATATCACAAAAAAACACCCCATTCAGGTAAGGGTTCGGTCATGGAAAGTGAATCAAAAGGGAGACTATTGAAACCAGGAAAATATGACTGATTAAAAGTGGAAGATTAAATTATAAAATGGGACAAATCACATGAATACAAGATGGAGAAACTAGACAAAAATAAAAGTTATGATATAGGGAAGTCAGGAAGTTGAGATCCCCCTAGGTGTGTTTAGCATGACGGTGATGATGAGGGGAATAAAAAATCACTATGTATTTTAAAATTATAATGAAAAATTGAAAAAATCCACTTTTTATGAACCTGGGTAGGCCACATGGTTTGGCCGCACAGTCTGCCAGACTATGAACCAATCATGGGGGAGCATCTATCCCAATAAGGGGGAGTCACATATTCTAGGCCACATGGTCCCTCAAACCATGATCCTAACCATGTGGTACCCAAATTTTTCTACCTTAGGTTGCATGATCTCCTAGGTAAGGATACACCCACATGAACCTAATCGTGCATGATACCCAGTTTTTCTCTCTAGGATGTATATTGCATTGAGAGTTGGTGAATTGTTTCTAATAATAATGTGCCACCCATGAGCCATTGTCAAATAATAATAAATTTCTAATATTATGGGAAAAATAATATGTAGGTTCAAAAAAATTAACATAAGAAATAAATAAATCAATAAATAAGAACCTATTCTGGGTGTGACATACCATCTATCTGAGCTATCATTTGATGGGATGAACACAAACAAACCTTTATTGTTTTAAAACACCAAAACAAGTGTTTAATTTATATATCAATATTAAATGAACCCATAATATTAATAAATCATTGGAAACCAATGATATTATTAATTTTTATGTCTAATAGTATAAAAAACATCAATAAGATGTGAGGTAATCATGAAATGATCGAACAGATAGTATTTAATGTATTGATACCCTTCAAAAACAAGTGTTATGTATCAAAATCAATATAATTCCCTTTAAATTCCATGAAATAAAACGATAATAATTATAAACTGATTTGTAAAATGGTTTCATAAAACAAAACGAATATGAGGTTCTATTTTCTTAAAAATTCTATTAATGATCATTTATTGTTTTAAAAAATGAAACCATTCAATTAAGGATTATCACTAGAGAATAATGAATTATAATGGAACTAAATCAAATAAAATTTTGATAAATATTATTTTTATGTGAATGGTAAAAATACATCAATTACACACAATTAGTTCATATAATGACTTAATAAATAGTTTTCAATTGTTAGACACCCATGGAAAACACTTATTAGAGGGTCCAAACTAACTTAATGGTATTTTCATATAGAGAAAATAGAAAAAAATCATATAGTTATTTTTGAAATGGTGTAGTAGAAGATTCTTCAATACAAGGTGTTTTTTTACAGGGTGACCAAAAACAAAATTTTGTTATTATAAAACTACAAAACAATCATTTATTGGATATATCTTAAAAAACAACCTAATTATGACATTAAATCATTAGAAAATTGTATTAGAATTTTTTATGTTGTGAAAGAGAAGAGGAAATTTTAATCAAACCTGTAGTATGGTCAAAACGAAAAAATAAGCTATTTTTAATGGTTTTACTCCATTTAAAAAAATGTTTCATCATTTAAAACTAATCTAAAAATCTATAACATCTATCAAATCAAGGAAAAATCCCATACATATATTTTTTAAAAGTTTGAGTAGACAAAATTTAATTCCAATGTGTTATTTTACAATATAATTGGATATGAACTTTTATTGTTTTAAAACATGAATACTTGTGTTTAATGATCAGATCTATAAGATATTGTACCCAAATTAAGTGATATCATAGGAAAGAAATCTTAATATTATTTTTTATGTGTACGAGAAGATGAAATATCAATCAGGAATGTGGTGTTCCCATAAAAACATAATAAGATGTTTTAAATTTAAAAATGATTTTGAAGATTAAATATATTTAAAATCAAATGACCTTAGACTATTTTACTATGTTTTAATTGAGAAATTCTACTACATTTCAAATATTATTTTTTTCATAACTTTTTTACTTCACTAAAAAATTATTATTTTTTTCAGTTTCAGTTTTATTTGATTATGGTTGTGAAGCTTGATAGATAAGTGGATAATGATATTTAATATGATGTGATTTTACATATCAGAGAGATATTTATTCAATTTTTTAATTCGCATATTTTTTATGGGTTTTTATATTCTCCTATGATTCTTTTCTAAATTAAAAAATATTTAGCAACCACCATATAAAATTTGTTATAGTGTGCCTTGGATTGGCCTGTACTGATCCATATTTGGAATTATATCTATGAAATACTGATAGGACCAAACCATCCATTATTTTTCGGTCATTGGGATGCCACTATATGTATTTGTGGACATATTTTGGTGTTCTATAAATAACTTTCACTTATTAGTGATGGATTTTTATCCAGATTTCCATTTAGGATCCATCAAATATTAAATAATTACTTATGTTGTGATATTTGATTTATGATGTTGATTGTACCCCATATAATAATTTTTCATATGTCAAAGAAGCCTTAAAAAGCTACAAAATATATGTTTTTTTGTAAGTATAACAAAATATTTTTTCATTTGATGGGATTTCATCGTCCCTCAAGAAGGTCTTCTTGTCTTATTTCAGTAAAGTTTGAATTTATTCATTGTTGTTACATTCATATGGATATTATTGTATACATATACATATTTCTATTTATATATATATAAATCTTAAAATTTAATTGCGTAAATGAATATTTAAAATTATTTACAAAAAAATGTATTTCCAAATATATAAACCAAATTAAAAATTTTTTTTATTGATTTATTATAAATATAAAAACATCCATTTTATTTCCCTTATAAAAATATATGAATATAAATATATACACATCAAAAAAAATATAATATATAAGTGTGTGTGTGGGTTTGTATATATATATATATATATATATATATATATATCTACGTGTGTGTGTGTGCATTTCTGTATACTTTTTTAAATATATACATTTATATGAAGACATACATTAATAAAAATATATATTACAAAAAATAGATACATATATACCAATGTGTGAAAAAATGAAAATAATCATTTTCTGGATGAGTGGTATGGTTTCATGTCGATAATATGATGGTTGGGGGTGAAAAACCCACCCACGTAACATTATTTTACTATTTAATGTGTAGGGTCATATGTGTGGTGGGACAGAGGAGGTTGGGTCACCTATGCATGTGATAGGGGCACAGTGGGGGTAGGGGTCACCTACACATGTGTTAGGGGATCATTGGGTGGGGGTGACACAATATGGGACACTAGTATGTATTTATTTTATTTTATATCTTACATTTATTTTATTTGAAGTTTTATGGAGTTGAAGGTTTAAAATATGTAATTTTTTGGAAACAAACAGCTCAGACAGTAAGAAGTAACTATACACAAATCCACCTAAGAGCGGGTGGGGGCCTCTTGAGCTGTTTCTCATTGTTACTATATGCTTTCATATCCATAAAAACTCTAAAGGAACAATGTGAAACATGTTGTGTACATGTGAGGCAGACCAAAAAGATGATGGGTGGATTGGAAAAAAATGTTTTCTATTGGATTTCATAAAACTAATTTAACATATACAGACGAACAAATGCTAGAAATTCCATTCATCAACACTAAAAAAGAATATATATTTTATGTGTCTTTAAAATTTAATGTCTTTTAATCGTGCTAAAAACAAGATTCATAAAAGGTTCATTCATTAGAAATAGTTTTTTTTAGCAATGGTGAACTTTTTTGTGAAAATTTAGAACTGGTAATTGGGAATCATCATCAACATGTTTTAGAACAATTAAAGTGAATTTTTATCAATATTATTATTAATCTGATTAAATCCAGCCTAAAATATCACGTTTCTAAAATAATATAATATTACAAAGACAAATGAAAATTGAAATGTGTTTTAAATTTACTTCATAAATAATAGAAAAAATTATATATTACAAAAATTTAAAAAAATGGTTATTATAATTTTATGGTACATAGAATTTATAAAAATATCAAAATGATTCAAAAACATCAATTTTCTATTGTCTGTGTCTCCAAAATCCTCTTAGTAGACCATTATCATGCTTCTAGTTGATGAAAAAACCACACTAAATTGAGAAAAGAAGTGAACCTACATAAAAACAATTCATTTATTGTTAATACTATAAAGACATAAATTAAAAATAAATATAAAACAATATATTACTATAATGATGGTTTTGAACTAAAAACATACACTTCAAGTCATACTATAAATAATATATGTCATGTTAATTTGTAGTTAAATTATTCACATCCAAAATGATTTATGGGTCATGATACTAAAGTATTAAGTCAATTCAAGCACATTTTCCAATATTTTTTGTATACGATGTGTGTTTTTAATTAAACTGTTAATTTTAAAATAAAAACAGACACATAAAGACATTTTGGGCATAAGGTTTTTCATATTAATTTGTGGTTGATTCCTAAAAGTAATAAAGGTTTATGGATATTTTTACTAATGTATAAAAAAAATTTGAGTGCAACTTATTTCACTTAAGTGTGTTTCATGGGTTTTTAACTAAAACATTAATTTTAGATAAACTCACACATTAGTCCATAAATATCACCCAATGTGTCTAGTTAAAGTGATGTTGATTAATACATGTAAAAAATGATATAATGATCATTTTACAAAATTATTATAACCATAAAATTGTGATTTATAGGTTTTTAATGAGTGATATAAGTGTTTAATTATATATAATTTTTAAATTAAAAATATGAATTTGAGTCATAATAGTCACCCCATGTAATTTATTGATGCGCAGATGATTCCAACATTTAAAAATTACATACAGATAAATTTTATAAATTGTCAATAAAATATGATTGATTTTTCATATTTTTTAGTGAGTGACACATTTAAACGAAAATGTAATTTTTAAACTGAAAACACACATTTTGGGAAATATTGGTCATACTATGTAACATATTTACGTAAAAATCATTCAAACATATTATAAATGAATTTTGGATCATTTTCCTAAATTTTGGATAAAATTTGAACTTTTTTATATGTTTTGATTATGTCAGTTGTCTTTTTAGCTAAAATATAATTTTTAAACTGAAACTACACATTTTGAGACATACGGGTCACACTGTATATTAGATTGATGTGAGACTAATTCCTACATATAAGAAATTAATTATAAATCATTTTTTCAAATGTATTAAAAATATGAATTTGTTTTGTTGGTGTTTAGTATGTCATGTTTTTGTTGAACTAAAATGTGAATTTCAAATTAAAACACACAAGTTGATACAAACCAATGACATCCTTAGTCATATTAACTTGCGGTTGATTCTTACACATTAAAAGTGATATAGGTATCTCTAAATATATTATTAATGCAATATTAGTGTGTTTTCTATGTTTTCCAAGAGTGACAGACTATTTTAACTAAAATATAATTTTTAAATTAAAAGAAAACAATTTGAGTCATTACTAACACACCGGGTTCAAGATTGATATGTGCCTAATTCCAACACATAAAAAATTACATAAGGGTAATTTTACCAAATTATCAAGGAAATATGGTATTTTTTATGGTTTTCAAATGGTGACACATGTTTTTAACTAAAATTTATTTTTTAATTTAAAACTCCAATCTTGAGTTATATTGGTCGCGTCGTTTATCGGATCCTGGTATGAATGATTCATACACATAAAAATGAAATGTTATTATTTTTCATAATTTATCAAAATTATTAATTTTATTTATTTAGTTGGAAAATGTTACATGTATTTTTAACTAAAATATAATTTTTAAACTAAAAAAGTAATTTTGAGTCATATTGGCCACATCATGTATCAATTTGAGGCACAACAGATTCCAATATGTCAAAAAAACATATGAATCAATTTAATATATTATAAAAACAATATTAAAGTTTTTTAATTTTTCTTAGTATGAAATGTGTGTTTCGAACTAAAATATCAATTTTAAAAAAATACACACACTTTTAGTCATACTAGTTACATCACATGTTTGATTAACAAAAGGTTTTTTTCTTACACATCACAAATTACTTAAAGATTATTTCACTAAACACAAAAGATAATTAGAGTGAGTTTTTTAGGTGTTTAGTGGGTGAAATTTGTTTTTCACTGAAATGTATCTATTAGACTGATGAAAGACACTTTTAGTATAATAGGTCATAATTTGTATCGGATTGACATGCGACAAACTCTTACAGATCACAAACCATATGTGGATTATTTTACTAAAGTATCAATATAATTTGGTATGTTTTTTTTTAGTCAGTGAAACACATTTATATCTAAAATTTCATTTATAAAATGAAATCATACTTTTCTAGTCATATTTATCACATAATCTATTGGATTGTGGTGATGTTACTTCATACACAGAAAAAATGACTTATAAATTATTATACTAAAGTATCAAAACAATTTGATTTATTTTTCATTGTTTTGGGTTTGTAAAATGTATTTTTATCTAAATTTTTATTTTAAATATGAATACACTCTCCATGTCTTGTTTGGCACATTGTATTTCATATGGAATTGAGGTTAATTCTGACATTCCAAAAATGTGTAATGAATTTTTTGTATTAATGTTTCAAAATAGCCTGAAAGTGTTTTCTTGGTTTTGAGTATGTGACATGACTTTTTAACAAAAATTTCATTTTAATCTAAATGAATACACATTTAGTCATACCCTTTATATCATGTGTCAGACTGATGTTCAAATGATTTTTAAAAGTCACAAATGTCTTATGGGTTCTTTTCCTAATGTTTAACTCGATATAATTTTGTTTTCTCAATTTTTAATGAGGGGTACACATTCATAACTAATAGATCATTGTCAAATGTTAAATAATTATTTTTATTCATAACTATCATGTTGTGTATCAAAAATTTGTAAGACCATATACATCACAAATTAATTATAGATTTTTTTCTAAAGTATCAAAACAATATGAATGTGTTATCTTAGTTTTGAGTACATTACACACCTTTTAAACTAAATTATCCATTTACTCTAAAATAGTTCACTTTGAATAAATTGTAAACATAAAAAAATAATTAACAAAATAAATTAAAAATATCTCTATAATGTGAACAATGATTACATGAGTGCATCATCCTTATTTAATATTCTATCAGGAAATGATTTTTCATTGACCATTTTATACTCTTTATAGGGAAAATAATGTTTGAGAAAATTATATTTGGATGAAGTTATTTCATTATCATCATTACCAAAATTAACTAAATAATTGTTAGATAAATATTATAACTAATTGAACTAAAATATAAATAAAAATTATATAAAAATTAACTATATTTGTACTGGGAAATCACAATTTCATATTTTCTAAATACAATTTGACAAAATGAATTTTTAAAATTCATTTCAAAAAAAATATTTATTATTTTGATGACATGGACTACTAAAAAATTATTCTGTACTAGAAAAATATAAATAAATAATTTAAATTAAATTTTAATTATCATTAGAAACACCACTTCATGGATGATATTTTTTGGTGGAAATGAGATATTTCATAAGATTTCAAATATAATAACCATAATATTTGACATAAAAATATTCTAGAAACTATTGAAATATTGATAAAAATATGTCTTTCTTTTTAGTTGTAAAATTTTATTTTTATACCCTAATAATTTTCAACTTTTATTATTTAATTGGCATTATTTCTCATATATATCCACATTCCATGATTTTAATGAAATTTAAAAACCAAACTATCATAAAAAATTAATTATTGAAAATATATTGTATAAATTAAAATTTATTGTATAAATTTTTCTTGGAGTGTATTACAAATTGATAAACGTCATCATGTGGGGTATAATTGTTGGGTATCCTTTCATGCAATCCCAAAATAAAATTATTTCAATGTCTGAATTGATAGTAATAAGTAACATATGATTCTTAAAAAATATAAATGAATGCGTAATTAATGGAATAAAAATATATTTTATATAATTAAATTTCATATTTTTACACATGTATCATTGGTATTAATAAGATGTTGTCATATGTTGTTTTTTTAAATTATGGTCGGTTTTCCTCTATTATAAAATATCCCAATTCATTCAATGATATTTTTTGGTTGGAAAGGGTTTTGAGAACTTAGATGTCAAAACAATTCAATATGGTTTTCCCTATAAATTTAATTTGTATATTAGACTATAAAAATTTGGAATAGTATGTAACTACATATGAAATTCTATATCAGTTATTAGATTAAGAAAGTATTGAAATATATATCGTGTATAAATCTATAATTGATCATCCTAAACATCCATTATTGATGATTTCATCGAATTTTAGATGTCCAATAAAGACTATAATGTCCACTCTCTATATTTATTATTCAAAATAAATGATGAGAATATCACCCTTTTTAATTGTTGTGACTACACGAACATGTAATATTAGTAAATATAGAAATTTAACTCGCGGGGTAAAGCTATTTTCTGATGGACATTTCAATCACTCAATTAATCCTTTAGATTGTTTTGATTTAAAATTTAGTTCCATAATTTTTTATCTATATATAAAAAATTCCCTAGTTTATCCTATTTTAACTATTTATTAATATTTTTTTCATATAAAAGATAAAAATTAAATGAATACATCTTTTTTGAAATGTATTTTCTACGAGTAGAAAGAGACATTCTATAAATCTTCCAATAGTAATTTTTATCATGTGAGCATCAACATCATAAATGGGATTAATTATCTCAATGCTCGAATCATGATCTATATGAATACCCACTTTAATATGTTATTTTTGGACATGTTTATTTTATAGAATATATCATCGGTTATTTTAAATTGTAACAATCACATAAAGTTAATTAGTGGGTTCTAATATACATAAATCACAATAATTTTTACATTAAAATGTTAGTATAGTAATGGTATCCATGTATACATGATTCACATTTCATATAAATAGTTATGTTAATACTAATTAAATCTAGTAAGAATGACCTCTCTAGAAAATGGAAGAAATTTATAGGGGATATAAATAAATTAGTTGTTGTGTTTTTTCACATATTTTATGCCTTCCCATTTCATTATCTAACAAATCAAACAAAACATTAATACCTAGGGTAGTTATTAACATTTGTATCTTTTATATATTAATATATTTATCTCATTTATCAATAATTTTTTCACAATATATTCAGCATGACACTATAAAACACACATCTTTCGTGAAAATATTTTTATGGACACTTCAAGGCCAAAAAATGTAGTAATTGATCATGTACAAATAATGATGATTCTTATATTTAAACTAAATAAAAAATATTCAAAATAAGTAATAATTGTTATTTACCACTGATATAATAAATATTTTATGTCATAATCAAAAATAATTCCAATTATTTTTTTGTGTTTTCACCTATTAGTATTCAATATTTATTTACATGATCATCCTTCCATAAGAAATAGTATAGGACAGTGGTGGATTTGGATTATGTTTCATCAATATTAATATAAAAAAGGAGAATAATTATGTTTTATTATGTTACAATATAAATATTTTATTATTAATCTAAAATACATATATTTTTTCAATTAATGGGTCCCCCATCCTTTCTTTACAGAATGAGTACATCAGCTTTCAAGAACGTGGATTATTTTCTATACATTTTTGTTGTTTCATAATTTAAGAATTCCTAATCAGTGTGGTTAATAAACATATTGTCTTGTATTGTATTACCAATCATAATATACCTAAAAAGATGCCTCCCAATATTGAATAATAAATTTATTCTCCATTTCATAGTTTATCATGGGTGGATACAGATGTGGGGGTGTGATGTAATGTTCCCTTCAACATCCCTAAGAAGATTCTTTGTAAGAAATGTCATGAATGACCTATGTGCAGTTTTAGTAGCTTTTAATATAAATTTCATTTGAAATAAATATAGTATAAAAACCCTCTACAAGGGGTAATGATGTGTAGATCAAAATTTCACTATTTTATTTTTTTAGTAATGTAATGAAATTTTTTCAGAATGTTACCCTAATATCATCCCAAATTAGATTCTCAATTGATGGAAAAACATTGTGCCATATATTTACAACGATTGTCACATGCATTAGTGTAAAAAACCAAAGGTGAAAAATTAAGTTAAACTTGTTGGGGTTTTCAATATGGCTATGTGTATTTAATATGAGCCCAAATTTGATGCCAAAACTTCCTAAAATAATAATATTTGTTATCACAATCACACTACGTTTATCCTAATTTTTCTAGGATATAGGATCTTTACCTTCTACCATTTCCTTACATTCTAAATCATTAATATGTTATTATTTAAGATTTGTAGCATAATTATGTGAAGAAACTTATTGTTCCACTACATTCAGAGCATTATCATGTTGAGAATCATGTTATTCACTGGTATTAAGAGAATTATCTTGGAAAGATTCCATTCTCGATAGAAGTGGTTAAAAATTAA
Organism: Viscum album; assembly: GCA_963277665.1. Classification (NCBI taxonomy): domain Eukaryota; kingdom Viridiplantae; phylum Streptophyta; class Magnoliopsida; order Santalales; family Viscaceae; genus Viscum; species Viscum album. The sequence goes on from OY728137.1 coordinate 1,569,950,748, forward strand.
ATTTATATTATATAAGTACACAAATAAATTGATAGTATACTTAGTTAATAAAATTTATATTTAAAAAAAGATAACCTAATTATTGAAATCATATTTTATTTTACTACAACCAAACATACATTTAACAGAACATTCCATTATTAGTTGTAGAAAAAAGAATTTATGAAGGTTCCCTATATCTGTGCTAATAAAGTATAACCTTTCTCAGTATTTTTTTAGTAGTGATAAACTGTATCATTCATACCAAGTTTATATAATATTATAAAAAAGGATACCATTTATGAGTGCTTTTTTTAGTAGTGATAATGAGAACTCTTCTCAGTTATTTTTTAACACTCATAATGGTCCTAGAAAAAATAGAAACATTAATCATATAAAATTAGAAATTAGTGCAGTAAAGAAATATTAGACATTTTATTTATTATTTATTTATTTATAAAATGTAATAATATATATCTATATATATTAGAAATATTAATATATTATATATATATAATATATAATTATGAAAAATTAATAAAACTAAATAACTAAACAAATAATAATTAAAAAATGTGTAAATTAAGAAATAAAATCACACCTTTTATTATTTAAATAATTATAAAAAATGAATAAATTTAATATAAAAATATGTAGATTATGAATATTAGAAAATAGAATATATTTATATAAAATGAATAAAATGTTATAATTAAACAAACAAAAAATTGTGAAATTTTAATATAAAAATAATGAGTAATTGCATCGAGTAATGGACATAATTGAAGGTCATTTGATTTTTCAATTAAACATATATCAAACATGTCTTACATAGATTTCACATACATATAATAAATTAATTCACTTTTATATACTACTCAAACAAAAAAATATATTTATAATTAATGAAATCGTATATATATATATATACACACACAAATACACCTAATATTTTTGTATTCTATTCAAATTGTTAGTATTTATTTTAGAATTCGTATTTTGTCACATGACATATATCATATATTATGTTTTTAATTGGAAATTTTTATTAATTTATTTTTAATATTATTACAGTTTTGTATTAATTCATTTTTAATATTTTAATATTTTTTATTTTTAATGGAATTTAATCATTTACAATTATTTATTTATGAAAATTTATTGGCAATTTTTTAATATTTACAATATTTATTCATCTTTATTTCAATATATATCCATTTTTAATTATTTATATTTAATTAATAAAACATACCAATTTGTCTATATTTTTATAGTGTACAGAATTTTATCCAAAAGGTTTAGGTACTAAGCACAGTCGATGCAAAAAAGTATTCATGAAAATAAAAGTGCACATATTAAAATGCATGTGGCACAAAAAACACCACCAAATAAGAAGGCCTTGACAAAGACCAAAAATACCAAAAAAAACTTAATGGGCATAAGCCCACAGCCCCAAAACATACCCATACCGACCCATTACATAACCAATCATCCCCCTGACCGATGAGTCGCACAACATGATCACATCAAAGGTCATACCCCATCCAAAATCAAAACTTGTTTAGAGTCATAGCTAGGGTGTTCCTATATAAACATTTCCATAGCCCCATGTTGTCCCTATCAGGATAGTCCTGAATCCATTGCCCATTCTTACTCATCTGACCCGCAACCTGAGGTCATCCCACAAAAGTTATTGCATAATCTCAGGGTCACCATCGGCTCTCATATCTCAGCAGCAATTACTACCATCCATCTAGATACGCCATTCGCGTCGTGTCACAAGAATCATATTAAAAAAATATTCATAAAAAAATATTTATAAATAAATATTGTTATAAATATATATTTTCTATTTTATAAATTTATATATATTTATAATTATAAATAAATAAAAATTATTTTTAACAAGAATTTATATAATTGTTCACAAATAATTGTATATATTTAAATAATTATCAAATTATAACAAATTTGTATAAATAATGAATATACTTACTATATATATATATATTAATAAATATATATATTTATTAAATATATATAAATATATTTTCCAAGACTGTATATAATAATAAATAAATACTTATATATTTATATAATTATAAAATTATAATAAATATATTTAAATATTCAATACATTTACTCTATTTATTTTAATATTTATATTTACTTGTTAAATATATATATATATATATTCATAATCATATAAATAAATCAATATTTATGAATTTACTATAAAAATATTTTTATTTATGAAATTATAAAAAATATAATTCAATACTGAATATATTTACTATATTTATATATACATAAATTCATCAAATATATTTATAATTAGAAATAAATAATTAAAAATATACTTCAAAATATATTTATAAATGTATATATGCTTTGTTTATAAAATTATATATTTAAAATTATAACTAATAAATATATTTTTTTAAAAAAACAATTTATATAACTATAAATAATTAATTATATATTAAAAAAATTATGAAATTATAATAAATAAACATATAAATATATTTACTATTTTTTATTTATAAATATATTTATAAATCGTTTATCAACACTAAATTTTTTATGCGGATAAAGATGTATTTTATAATAACTACTTTAGCGCTGATAAACATAGATCTTTATCACTGCTAAACAAGAGATGGTGAATTCCATACTTATCAGTGCTAAAGTTTTTGTGTTGATAAACGTGGAATTTATCATCGATTTTAATTTAAAGCTAATAAAATGCATATTTATGAGTGATTTTTTTAAATCATTGATAAAAGGATGATGATATACTTAAAAAATCCCAACTGTGACTATTTCAGTCAAGATAGCATAATATTTCTGTGGAATCCACCTACATCCAGCGATCCTCTTCCTCATATCTAGGATAGTATCCCATCTCGAATCGGGTCTTGAACACCTCCGAGTCTTGAATCCAAGGCTTAATCAAATCAAGTATCAAATGAATATAAGGATAAATTAAATCCAAGAATTCACTTGTTTTATCTCTACTTTCATTCAGAAAAATTAAAGAATGAATCATAGGTATGTTATTTTCTGCTCCACATAACTCATTGACTACTAGTCTTGGTTTCTCATAAGTTGATTATAACTTATGTGGTGGTCTTTTTGATGTGTGAGACGGGGATTTTTGGGAGCATCAAAGTTGTATTAATTTCACTAAATGGTTGGAGTATTTTAACATTATGAGGAAGTATGGATCATGCAATATCTGAGTTACTGACCAATAATGATTCTCATAGATATGTTTTGATGTTTGTTTTTATGTGTATACACAATCATTTTATAAAATAGAGAGTTAAGGAAAAACATTAATGTTATATATAAACATGGTGAAATCCCCATCACAAGAAGGATTTATAATGGATTTCTTCCTTCATCCAAGGGTAAATATGGTATACTAAAACCCCTCCCATAATGCGAGATCAAGAATTCAAATTAGAGATAACATTATGAAGGTCTCTCATTCCAAATTAAATTTTTCCATTTGGGGAATTGGTAAAGTTCATGGTGTGTTATTCTTGTGATACATTCTATTTTCCTTAAATTTAAAATAATTTAAGTTGTTGAATATAGAAATTTTTCTCAAAATATTATTGAGACTGAGCCTTAGTTCATCGCCATTATATTGGGTTTGGTTCTAATGTTTTATCACTCCCTATTGTATTTTCAATAGTTATTTCAATGTAAATTAATTATAGAAATTAGATATAATAAATTTATAATTACTTATATTGTTATTTTATTATTGATATATAAGCACATGTGTTTCAAGATCTATATAGAAGGCATTCATGGAATGAGAAAAGTGATTCCTAAATGGTTATCTTCAAAAAATTGTTGGGTGGTACCAAAATTATCACGGAATGTTTTATATGTGATTTCATGGGAAATTTGAAATTTAAGAATATCTAATAATGTGAAAGAAAAAATAATGAGTTCTTTAATGTGTTTTTATCCTGATTTTTCATAATTAATGATGATTCAGAATAAAATTTTCAATCCAAACATTGTGGTATGATTATCATCTCACTCGGTGGTTTCCTCACCATAGGATCCATGGGTTGGATAGTTAAGAAAGTACTAAGAGATATTAAAATATAAAATGAATGATTGAAAATATGATATTATTGTATTATTGTGTGAGATTGACCATTGAGTGTGTATTTTGTGCTTGATGGTTGTAAATAATATCCTTATAAGCCAGGGTTCATGAAGAATGTGAGACATGTACATAGGACATAATATATCACTGTGTAATTGACTATCAAGTTGTTTATAGGTCATATTATTAGAGGCGTAGTGAAGATAATCTTGGATAATGGATGTATCGCATAAGGTTATATAAGTGATGAGATTCCCTATTACTGATTCACTTAGAGTAGTTATGTGATACGAGGGATTATATGATCACCATTTAATTTATTATAAATGTGGTATAAAATAGAGTATAGTCACATGAAACCTAGTGGGATAACCTATTAAGGGTAGGATGTATAACTTGACCATGTAGCATACTTTTTCTTGATATTTGGGGTGTGCGAGTGATGAAATATGGGCTACGATCTATAAGATTATATAGTGTGTGATCATCATGAAATATGATCAATTAAAAAGATAAATGGTATGTGAGTATCATATATTAGAATAAGATGGGTATTATGTGAGGGCTACTTATGGTATGTTAGAATGTAAGTTACTATAGACATTTTAGTAATTACTCTGTTGATAGTTTGAGTGTGACGTCAAATTTGTGTTGTTATTTGTTATTCTTTATGATTTTTTAGAAGATATGTTTATTTAATGGATTTTGTAACCCATTATTTGGATCTTTTACATGGTATCAAATAATGTTAAGACTTCCCCATATTTCAGATGAACATCCTAGAAAAATTGCTATGTTTTACCCATTTCATGATTTGAATTTAATTAGTACACATGATAGTTATCCCTAAGTGATTTTTATGGATTCTAGGGGTCCAAGGACGAATCTCATGGTACATATGATTTTATTATTTCAATAGGGAGATAAATGATTTTACCTCCTCTAATGATTCAAATACGAAAATTATATTAGTGAAATGATATGATTGTATGGTAAAAACCACGGTATAAACATATGGCATGATTAGTATGATTCACTAGTTTGAAATAGAGTATGTATAATTGATTATACTGGTGTCCATTGTAGTATATAATGAATTAAATTAAATACATATTTTTAGTGTTACTACATTGTCCATATACTCAAATATATGTATTATTGTATATTTTAGGGTCCCAATTAGTATTTAATTTTAAATTTTATATACTCACACCCTATGAAAGATCCTGAATGAACATAGAGCTCTTATATTAGAGATACAGGTGAGGTAAAAAGACTTGTAACACAGATTATAGTCGATGAAGAATAGTGGGATGAGTTTTTTCTCTAATAGAAGTGTTAGGGAACTTTAATTATATTAAATTATATATGAAAATTTAAAATAAGATTTCATAATTTGATAATTTTTAAGGAACAACTGTCATACTAATCATATTCAACTCCCAAAATATTATTATCTCATTTCCTTGATTGAGACTCATCCCCCATATCTTATGTGTATCATAAACTACTCGAACTAGTAGTCATCTAAATTGATTATCAGTACATGATATGGGATGCATTCTTCTCATATAAGTTTAGGAAACATAGGGACATGTTCCAAAGAGATGGATGATGAGTCTCATGCAATAAAATTCCCTAATAATTGTTCTGTAGATATATCTTATAGGGATAAAATTTTTCTATAACATTCATCATTGGATGAATTTATAGGATGACACATACAGTAGTGGAGTAATTATTTTCAGAAATTCAATTACAAATTTCTATCAAAATGGATGAATTCTAATAAATTTAAAAAAAGTATGAATATAGAGTTAAAGATTTCATCATGTTTCCAATAGAGAAGGAATATGACCCTTATCAAATCCTTTTTTTTGTGTCTACATTTTGGTTATTGAAGGAAAATTAAATGTGTGATAACTCATGTGGGAAATTTCTTCTGTACATGATGATGCTACTAATCACAAGGAAGAACAAATTGTTGATGCTAAAATAATATAATTATTATGGGTTCAATTTCATGTTGATGAAAAAAATAATGACCCTTCATCATAGTGTTTTATAAAATTATCAGGGAAATAATTAAGTGTATTGAATTTGAGGATGGTTTGAATCAACACAACTAACATGGTGACCCCAAAAAGTCAATGTTCATTAGTTATGAAGGGGTCACAATGAGGACGACTGAGCTTATTGATTTTTATTCCCGGTGTCATGTCAATCCTATAACAAAGGATTAACATTGGGAAGATATTAAGGTAATGTAATGACACACTTTCTCTATGTTATAGAAAAATTATATAAATAAATGTTAATTTAGTTTTCATTATTCCATGTAGAATTACATTATTTAAGAATATTTACATTATAAATGGATCTTAATGGGAACTATAAGACCCATATAGGCTTTTTTAGTATCTTTACCATGTATCATATTTGGGGTGGTGAGGGTAAATTAAATCCCCACCAACCAGTTAGTTATAATCCCATTATTAAGATGCAAACATGGAATGATTTCATCATTATTCCTGATGATAAACCATTTTAGGTTCATGTAAGTCAATAATATTTTAATTTAAATTGTTTATTTTATAAAAATTTATTCAATAATGTTAATTTAAGAAACAAAAAATGTGTTCTATAAATAATGAAAGTGCATAAAAACTAATGTATCCCTATCAAAAAGCATGGATGGGGTGTGATTCACTAGTGAAAAAATTGGTATTTATTTAAATCAACAATAACCTTTTTATGTTATCTGAAAAAACATATGTAGGTTTGTCAATATGTAGATTTATGAATCAAAATATAAATCCAATTCCATCTGATTTCGTGTGCTATAGATGGAGGCTCACATAAATATAGTGGGTAAACTAGTTGATGAAAACACAAAACAAGGATTGGAAACATGAATAAGAATAAAATATTAGTACTTTTTAATTATTTATAAATTTTTCACATAAAAATTCATGCTTATGTTCAATTTTTTATATGGTTTAGACACAAGAAGAGACTATAATTTCACTAGAAGAAAAAATTCTTTCAATAGCTTTGATCTAGGAAAAAAACATGGTTGTGTTAGTGGATTTGGTTTGGATTTCATCCTCATTATTATTTTGAGAAAGAAAAACCACATGGTAATATATATTCGATGAGGAATAGAATGTATGAACAAATATATTATTTTCAATATTTTATTGGCTGTTATGATTTTGTAGAACAATGTATGAGAAATAATCAATGAAAATTGGTGCATGAACAAAGATCATGTTAAGACCAAGCTGAAAGAAGAGATGGTTTGCGTGATTTGTCATTTGTTAGTTTTAATAAAGATTTCATAAATGAAAGACACCTCCCATTTCAAAGAATTCAGGAGCTGGAAGTTTGAAGATTCAGAACCTAAAAGTTTCAATTCACCGAACCTGGTGTTCGGAATTGAGGTATTTGGAACATTGAAATTGCAAATTCTCAGAACCTGGAAGCGGTTGAACTCGGAAGCTGGATGATAGGAGATGTGAAGGCACAAAGACTTCAATATTAATTGTGACGATTCTTTGATGTTTTATAACTCTAAATTTGTGAGTATATGAAAGTACTCACGATGCAAGAAAAAGTTGATTGGAGAGGTCATACCGAGAATTCGAGAAGTCGTACTGAGAATCGGTGAAGTTTCACCGAGAACAAGAAGTCGTACCGAGAATTGGTGAAGTCATACCGAGAATCGGTGAAGTCGCACCGAGAACTAGAACTCATACCAAGAACCAGAACATCGTACTGAGAACTGGTAAAGTCATACTAAGATCCAGAGGAGTCATACAGAAAATTCAGAATCTTCGGTGTCGATGAATAAATAGGAGTCATACCGAGAATGAAGAATTTGTCAAACTGAGGAAGAAATGAAATTCCATACCGAGAAGTGATGAAGTTTCATACTGAGAATTGAAATAGTGTCATGCCAAAGACTTAAGAAGAGTGGATTCGAGAAAGTAATGCCAAATAATCAAGAAGGGTGGATCTGAGAAAGTGATACCGAGAAGGCAGATGAGTGGATCTGAGAAAGTTATTAGAGAAGACAGATGAATGAATCTGAGAATATGACGCTGAGAAGATAGATGAGTGGATCCAAGAATGTGATACTATGAAACTTGTGTAACAAGTTCGGATCAAGAAAAGCCCAAAGTTCTAAATCAAGAGAAGTGGAATAAGATTCGAGAAGATTCTAGAAGTGTTGAAAAAGTCTTAATTACTCCGAGATTTGAGGAGAAATTATGATTTGGGTGAATCTATGTGAGAGGGAAAATATTTTGTTTTCCCACCTAAGCGCACATTGGAGTACCTATAAAAAGAGATTAGATTACAAAGTAAAAGTGTAATGATTAAGTAGTGATAGAAGCTCTGATAATCTAGAGAGAGAAATAATTTTTTGGCCGAAAGATTTTCATTAAGGTTTCAATTGTAACGAGAATTTGACACTGGTTGACACCATATTGAGTTTCTCGGAATGAGAAAAATTAGAATGGAGATTTGGAATGGGATGTTCGGACTGAACTAACCAGAATGGGGAATAAGTATTGGTTGACACCATATTGAGTTTCTCGGACTGAGGAAGATTTGGATTGAAGATTCGGATTGAAGGACAAAATTCGTATTGAAGAATTTTATTGGGAAAATTTGAAATGGAGATTCGGAATGGAATGTTCGAACTGTAATTGATTTATTTCAAGTACAAGGACTCCTTTCCCTTATTATGGGTAAGGAAGTGAAGATTTGTGCTGAACTTGCTTACACTTGTGTATTTTAAAGGAAGTGTAGGTAACATGAGTTGTTACAAGAAAAGAGACATTTCCCTATTGTGCTAAGAGGGTGCACAAGCACTGAAGTGATTGTTTCACATTGCTTCATGAGTGTAAGAGTATATCATACTCGTTGTAATCTAGGGACTGTTTTCATAGTGGATTGTATGGTGCTGGATTGTTTCCAACCATAACAAGGATGTTGCTATTCTTATTAAATAGTGAACCTTGTAAATTGTTGTGTTGCATTGGATGTGTGCTTGTTTGTTTTCTTAGCAGGGAATTTCATCATTAATAGGAGACAAAGGTTGTTCTCAATGTTAAGGGAACATAAAAAATCGAAAAAGGGGTACCACTGATCCACCCCCCCCCCCTCTCAGTGGTAAATTTCTCTAACTGGGTCTTTAAAGATTTGCACATGAAGTACCAAATGATCATGCTAGCTTTGAGGAAAGTCATTCCAATCAATCACATACCATACATGAGGTAGTATATTTTTTATTAATCTATCTCAATAAAGAGAATAACAAAAATTCTAATAAAATTTCATTTCTAAAATTCTATATGGTATATTTGTATGTCATTTATATTTTTCAACACCCACACATATCAATGTTGTGAGGGGAACAATGCATAATATCATAGAATAATATCTACAAAAAAATGAACTCCCAAAAGAACACATGAGAGTGGGGATTTAGGAATATCATGATTTGACTAATAAGTATCATATTCCACTTGATGACCTAGATATTACAATATCTAATGATTCTATATGAATTCTTATTAGAAGTCTATTTAATATTATAAATATATTAGTGGTATACCATCAAAAAATTAAGATGAAAAACAAGTTATAGTTTCTGAAAATAGGTCGGATGTAAAGCATGATATTATATATGGATAATTTGATGGGGAAAATAAATTCAAATCTAGAAAATCTAGTGAATCAAAAAATATATTAATAAGACCCTCTAGGATTTACTTCCCCTTGATAGTTCTATAGTAACATAGATTTTCCTTATAACTTATTACAGAGCCCAAATATAAAGATGAAAATTTGTCGTACATTCTATATATAAAAGAAATCTATGAAACATCTTTGATATACATGGTTTGTCTCAGGATTATAAATGGGAATCTCAAGTAAGAAGGAATGAGATCATTTAGTGTAAATTCATCCATGAGGAAAATTTTCATAATATGTCAATGTAAAATGTGAGATAAATGTTGAGTTTGAGTAAAGTTTTGAAAAAACCACTGATTATGTTTTCAAACAAATTGTTAAATGCTATAATTTTTATTATCACATTTCAAGTACTATAAAATATTATATAAGTGTGAAAGAAATCATTCACTAAGAAAAAACTAAACAAGAAAAAAAAAATGGGTGTTGTTTCATTCCCATGGATTTTATACATTTAAAGGAATGGTCCTTAGGTGTGGATCAAATAGTCACATGAGTGTCCTACGACACCAATCTAATCATCAAAAAAGTATTTCATCCTTCTTAAATTATTGAATAAATATTTGTGTAATCAACCATCGAATCTATCAGGTGTGTAATAGAACTATTGGAGAACATCCAACATTGAGAGATTGTGTTCATTGAGGATGGAGGATTTTAATGTAAATATAGAGTCAAATGGAAAGAATTTTATTTATGAATAAATCCATGAAAATCAAAAACCTAATTAAAATGAAATCATGAAGAATTTAAACTCCTAATAAATAGCCCTTTAAAAAATAAGCACATGTATTGATCCAAAACATGTAAATAAATAAATTCCAAGATTCATTAACTAAATTAGGAATTTTTGGGAAAAAATACATTAGATTCAGTTTTGTGGGTGGTGTATTTATTTTCAAAATTTGATCATAAATTAATTGTATGATATAATATCACTAATTATTATTATATATATATAAGAACCATTCATTATGAATGTTCACATTAAGTTTGTAAACTGATCCATGTTCAAAAGATCAATAATATAAAAAACTCATCAAAATGTACAATAAAAAAACATGAGAATAAGTATATTCCAATTTTGATTGACAAATATTGATGATGTTATGTTTGAGTTTGTCAACACCTAAAATATTGAAAACTATAAACTAATATATGAAAAAAAAATATGAATACTTAATGGGTGCACAATAGTTTAGTTTCATTTGGATTCTATAAAGGGATATAAAGGTGCATAATAATTAAAAAAATGGTGAATAATTTATAATGGATATTAGTTAATTATAAAAATACCTAATGGGTCACACTGAATATTTTTCCATCAATGAAGGTAAATAGATTATCATGGTTGTTTTACTCCCAATAATGGTCAACGGGAAATATAGATTTTATTAAGTTCCATAAAAAATGATATATAAATATTTACATTACATGAATTTATGAATTATAATAGGTTCACACTAATTGTTATTATTTTATGTAAATAATTTACATTGTCACTATGGATGACTCACTCTTATACTATTATCATGCACTCAACAAGGATGATTGAATCATGATGATGCAATTTTTATTTTATTCTTCGATTCAATCAAAATTAAAGGTTTAAAAATTATAATATTTTTATATGAACTTGCGTGTTGAATTAAATATAGGATAAGAATACATGGTGGAATCCACCACATCTCGATCCAATACACGGTGTACCCAGTATGATTCAAATTGGGTGGTTATATAAAAAAATGAAATTTTGTTAATGTGTTATTCCATATTTATGTTTAATTTATTTATGTATAGTTATACTATAATAAGGATTCTTTTCTTATATAGGTAGAATATTTTCCCATATTGGGGTGGTTTGTTCGAAGCTACTCATTTTCAATACAGATAAGACTTCATTGCTACAAATAAGATAACAACAAGAATGAAATGAGTCGAGAATGTATACAACCATCATGAAAAAGTGAATTCATGCTGCTTATTTTGTTAATTTTGTCACCATTTTATCCAGTATATATAAGTTAATTGCCATACAATTTTTATCTATTATTTATTATTGTTTTCACATATTTTTTCAAAAGACATTTTTTCCTCCAACCATCTACAACATGTTAGAAATGAGGAAACATGATGACTTTGGATGAGGTGTTTTAGGAATAATGGGAGGTTCTTCTTCTAGCCAATGGAAAATATCCTATTATTTGTGGTTATCTTTATATGATTGAATGAAAAACAAATACCATTCTCAACCATCCATACATCAATCCGACACACAGTGTGACTGGTATGACTCGAACTGCATGTTTTTAGTTTATAGTTTACAATTTAGTTCAAAACAAACATCACATAATCAAAATTGATAAAAATGAATTAATAGGTTTTTTATATATTAGTAAAAAAATAGGTATTAAATATTTTTTTGAGTCATTTACACCTAAATATGATGCATAATGTTACTGATATGATAAAAACTATGTCTTTTTAATTAAAATTGACATTATTTTTACTACAAAAGAAAAGTGATGTACTGATAATAGATAAAATATGGTTGGATTTTCATGATATTTTAAATAATGATTAATTAGTCATTTTGATGTATAGTAATTAATATCACATCATATGGACACATGATGTTCTTGGTATGACTCAAAAAATGTGTTTTCTGTTAAAAATTATATTTTAATAAAAAACACACGTGAAGAACTCAAAACTAAGGAAACACATATGGATTGTTATTATACAATAGTAAAAATATCCATATGTCATTTGGAATTTGTAGTAATCATCCAAACCTCATTCCGTCAAAGGTTATAGTACCACTGGTTTCTGGTATGCATCCCTTTCATTATGAATTTCAATTCTTTAAGTATAAATGTGAAGGTTAAGAGATATGAGGACCATTCAAGGAGTTTTGGGGACTAAATGGGAAGTATATGGGATAAACACTATTTGTATAAGCTATGTGGAATCCCAAGAGAAACAGATAACTTTGGAAGAGGATGGACAATATCTTTAGGACGATGTTTGAATAGTTATGGAGATCATTCAAGTAGGCCATAGGAGGGTCTGTCTAGGTAGTAGATAATGAATTATGAGCACAAAGATTGTCTAATTATGTGACTAAATCATCTGTAGGGTTAAATTGAAAACATAAAAATGTGTATCTCACACATTTTTAAACTCTATAGGCTTCCATTTTAATTTTAAGTTGCCTTAACTCATGATTCATATCACTTGATGGTTAGAAAACCTCTCCCAGGACAATGTTAATAAGTGGGTTATTATAAATTTTATTAAATTGTTCAGTCATTTCCTATGAAGTGGAATTGAGTTTCTTATACATAGAGATGAAATTAATTCATGTGAATTCACGGGTTATGGTCTTATAAAGGAGTAGAATTTTTGGGACATGAAATGTAGCACATAAAAAAGATGTATCTAACATTTTTATATTGAACATCATGTTACCAGGGAGTTGGGTACATGTGTGTTTTGGAGAAACTTCTAGTATATTTAAATCTCTATGTCATGAGTCTAGCCAGTGAGATGACCCTGAACTGAATAGGAGAGTAATGAATTCCCTCCAGGATTGCATATTTAATTTTGAGTAATGATTTATGAATTTTTGCAATGGTGGAAATTTATAAAAAATGATGAATTTTTTTTCAAATGAATGATTTTGAAAAAATAATTGCTTATGCTTTATGAAAATGGATTAATTTTCAAAGGAATGAATGAATTTTTAAAAAATGGTGAAACTTGGAAAATATTGATTTTATAAAACAATGTGTGATATTAAATGTGATAGAATTTGAAATGATAAGCCATAAGTTTCAAGAGAGTAAGATATACAGTGTTTTTTTTTCTATTTATAAAATTGCACATGGTAGATGTCAATGAAACCAACTAGAAGAACATGCAGAGAATGTGGTTGCACCTGAAAAACATGTCAACCAATAGCCAGTTTGATGCATCATTATAGAATTTCAGGATATAGACATAAGGAACAAGAGGGATGATAAAAGACATGTGGATCCTTCCATCTAGTTAATGAAGTAGAATCCACCCATTATCTGAAGTTATTTTGTAGCCGAAAAGGTTGTGGCATGGTTGAATAGAATGAATCAAATCATCGATTTCATTGGCACACCAGTAGAGTTAAAAGTTAATCTGTAAATATATAAAGTAGATAATATTGCTTGATATTAGTGGAAACTAGTGGTGTAGGATAAACTATATAAATTATTTTGTTTGTAGGATGTTGAGGAATCGATTAATAAAACATTTTAACCTCACTTATACATGATCCAAATAATGAAAGACTTCTTCAGCCTGAAGCAGGACAATCACTCTATCATAGAGTATTCAGCTAAATTCCTTTTTTTTCACTTCTCAGTAGAATTTGTAGTGAGTGCGGCCTTAAAGGCCTGAATCATCAAATCAGGGATACAAATGGATATTTAATGTATTATTATGGTGTTATGTATAACATATTATACAGAGATGGTTAATAGAGAAAAAATTGTTGAACATGACATCTTAGGTTCTATGGTTGGATGAATTATGAAGATACCTATGGATAATGGTGGTAACTAAAATGCTTCGAGAAAGTGAAATATGGACACCTATTTTCAGGGTGGTTGTGGAAAATAGAATCAGATAGCTGGATTGGTAAATCATCCTCCGAGACCCACAACAAAGGAATGAATTTTCTAATGAAGATACTTTAACCACGCGATGTGAGAGGGCACCACACCACATAAAGCATTCCATAACTGTAACATGATGGTATGTATTAAGCTATATTGTTACACTTCTCCATGATAAGGTGATCAATGAACTTCTCTAGTGTCACAAACATCATACTATTTGACCGTGTGAGGACAACAGAATTAGTCGTGTCAAAATAGCAGATCCAGCCATGCTGATGCCAGGAACACCTTGAATCCTCTGTTAGGAAAATATCATCATGGTTACAAGGAGCAGAAAGTAGTGTCAAAGCAGTTTTATGGAGTTGAGCAGATGATTGTGGATTATAAGGTTGTACCATCTACAATGAGAGGTATAATTCTATTAAATTATACCCTAATGAAAGTGTTGTTTGATACCGGTGCATCACAGTACTTTATTTCTTCTCGTGATGTTAATCTGATATTTTTAAAATTCGAGATGATTCCTCCTATGTTATAACATGGAACACATCTCAGGGAATGATAATGGGAGACTTTTGGTGTATAGCATGTTCAATAAATCTTTATGGAGATGAAATGAAATTGCAATTCTTGGTGTTGGAGATGTATTTCTATGATATAATCTTGGGTATGGATTGGCTAAAAATGATCCAAATTTGGATGTAACTCTATGAAATAACGATAAGAACAAACCATCTGTCATTTTTAGGTCACTAGGAAGCCACTATATGCCTTTCTGGACATATTTTGGTGTTCTATCTATAACTTTTTCTTACTAGTGATGGCTTTTTATCTAGATTTCCATTTATAGTCCATCAAATTTTAAATAATTAATTATGTTCTGATCTTTGATTTATGATGTTGATTGTACCCCATATGATAATTTTTCATTTGTCAATGAAGCATCAAAAGTTTTCAAAAGAAATGTTTTTCTGTAAGGATAACCAAATTTTTTTATCATTTAATGGGATTTCATCAACCCTCAAGAAGGTCTTGTTTTCTTCTTGCAATGAAGTTTGAATTTATTCATTGTTGTTACATTCATATGGATATTATAGTATATATATACATATTTCTATTTGTATATATTTAGATCTGAAAATTTAAATTAATAAATGAATATTTGAACTTATTTACATAAAAATGTATTTCCAAATATATAAACCATGTTAGAACAGTTTATAATAGATTTAATTTAAATATAAAATTATCCATTTTATTTACCTTATAGAAATATATGAATATTAATATATACACATAAAAAAAATATATAATAAGTGTGTGTGTGTGTATTTGTATATATATAAAAATAAGAATATGTGTATTTTTGTATATTGTTTTAAATATATACATTAATATGAAGTCAAACATTAATATAAATATATATTATCAAAAATCTAGGCATATATACAAATGTGTGAAAAAATGAAAAGAAATATTTTCTGGAAGAGTGGTATGGTTTCATGTCTATTATATGATGGTTGGGGGAGAAAAACAAACCCACTTAATATTATTTTATGATTTAATGTGTAGGGTCATATGTGGTGTGGTACAAAAGAGGTTGGGTCACCTATGTATGTGAGAGGGGCACGGTGGGTGGGGGGGTCACCTGTACGTGTGTTAGGGGATCATTGGGTGGGGGTGACACTATATGGGAAAATGATATGTATTTATTTTATATTTTCACTTCCTTTTATTTAATTTGGATTTTATGGATTTGAGGGTTTAAAATATGTAAATTTTGGGAGACAAAATAGCCCGGACAGTTTGATGTAACTATACACCAAGCCACCTAAGAGCGGGTGGGGGCTTCCTGAGCTATTTTTCATGGTTACTGTATGGTTTTCTATCTTTGAAAACTCTCAAGGAACGATGTGAAACACATTTTGTACATGTGAGGTTACCCAAAGAGTTGATGCATGGTTTGGGAAAAAAAATTTATATTTCATAAAACTTATACTACAAATATGGACATTAACAAATGCTAGAAATTACATTCATCAACACTAAAAAAGAACAGATATTGTATGTGTCATTAAAATTCAATGTCTTTTATCAGTGCGAAAAACAATATTAATAAAGAGGTTATTCAATAGCACTAGTTTTTTTTTGGGCAAGGGGGTACATTATTTGTGAAAATTCTGAACTGGTATTGGAGAAACATTATTAACTTGTCTTAGCACTATTAAAGTGAATTTTTAACAATGTTATTCTTAGAGATGATAAAAACCAACCTACAATATCATGAATATAAAATAATATAATATTACAATAAAAAATTTAAATAGAAATTTATTTTATATTTACTTCATAAATAAACGGAAAAAACTCTATTACAAAAAATTAATGGAATGGTTATTAAATTTTTTTTGGTATATAGAATTTCCAAAAAAATCAAACTGATTTAAATACATCAATTTTCAATTTTATGTGTCTCCAAACTCCTCTCAATAGAGCCTTATAATGCTTCTAGTTGATGAAAAAACCACCCCAAATTGAGAAAATAAGTTAACCTATATATAAAAAAATCTTTTGTTAGTAATACTATAATGAAATAAATTAAAAATAAATATAAAACAATATATTACTAAAATGATAAGTTTAAACTGAAAACATACACTTCATGTCATACTATGAAGACTATATGTCATATTAATTTTTAGTCAAATTTTACACATCCAAAATGATTTATGCATCATACTACTAAAGTATTAAGTCAATTCGAGCAAATTTTCTCATCTTTTTTGTAAGTGATTTGTGTTTTGAATTAATGTGTTCATTTTAAAATAAAAACAAAAACATAAAGAAATATTGGGCACAATGATTTTCATAATAATGTTTGTTTGATTCCTAAAATTAAAAATGGATTATGAATAATTTTACTAAACTATAATGAAAATTTTAGTGCATGTTATTGGACTTAAGTGTGTTTAGTGGATTATTAACTAAAACATCAATTTTAGATAAACACATAAATTAGGTAATATATATCACCCCATGGGTCAAATTAAGGTGAAATTGATTCATACATGTAAAAAATTACCTAAGGATCATTTTACTAATTTATTAATACAATCCAATTTTGTTTTGAAGGTTTTCAATGATTGATAGAAGTGTTTAATTGAATATCATTTTTAAAATAAAAATATATATTTGAGTCATACCAGTCACCCCATGTGATTTATTGATGAGCTGATGATTCCTACACTTAAAAATTAAATATGGATCAATTTTATAAATTATGAATAAAATCAGGGTGATTTTTCATAGTTTTTGAGTGAGTGACACATTTTTAACTAAAATTTCATTTTTAAAGGAAAACACACATTTCGGCCACTATTGGGCATTCCATGTATCATATTGAGGTAAAAATAAATTACACATATTATAAATTAATTTTGGAGCATTTTCCTATATTTTGAGACCAATTTGATCTTTTTTATAAGTTTTGATTACGCCAGGTGTGTTTTTAGATAAAATGTCATTTTTAAAATAAAACTACACATTTTGAATCATACTGGTCACATCGTATATTAGATTGAGGTGAGACTAATTCCTAAATGTTAGAAATGACTTAAGAATCTTTTTTATAAATGTATTAATAATATGAATTTGTTTTATAGGTTTTGAGTATGTCATGTTTCTATTGAACTGAAATGAGAATTTCAAATTAAAACACACACGTTGATCCAAACCAGTGACACCATTAGTCATATTAACTTGAAAATGATTCCTACACATTAAAAATGGTGTAGGTATTTTTTTATATAGTATTAATGCAATATAAGTGCGTTTTCTTAGTTTTGAAGGAGTGACACACAATTTTAACTAAAATATAATTATTAAATTAAAATTATACAATTTGAGTCATTCCTAACACACAAGGTTCTAGATTGATATGTTCCTAATTCCGACACATAAAAAATGACATATCAGTCATTTTACTAAATTATCAAGGAAATATGGGATTTTTTATTGGTTTTCAAAAAGTGACACATGTTTTTAACTAAAATAAATATTTTTTAATTTAAAACTCTAATTTTGAGTTATATTGTTCACGACATTTATCGGATTGTGGTATGAATGATTCATACACATAAATAATGGCTTGTTAATTTTTTCCTAATGTATCAAAAATACAAATATTATTTATTTAGTTGGAAAATGTTACATGTATATTTAACTAAAATGTAATTTTTAAACTAAAATAGATATTTTGGGTCATACTGGGCACATCAGGTATCAAATTGTGGCACAACAGATTTCGATATGTCAAAAAAAATCTTATGAATCAATTTTCTATATTATCAAAACAATATGAATTTTTTTTATTTTTTTTGAGTATGTAATGTGTTTTTTGATCTAAAATTTAAATTTTAAACAAATACACACACTTTTTTTCATACAAGTTACATCGCACGTTTGATTACCAGAAGGTCAATTCTTACACATCAAAAATTACTTAAGGATTATTTCCCAAAACGCTGAAGATAATTAGAGTGAGTTTTCTAGGTGTTTAGTGGGTGAAATTTGGTTTTTACTAAAATGTAATCGTTAAACTAATGAAACACACTTTTAGTATAACATGTCACGATTTATACTGGATTGACATGGGAAAAACTCCTACACATCGTAAATGATAAGTGGATAATTTTACTAAAGTATCAATATAATTTGGTGTGTTTCCTTATTTTTAGTGAGTTAAACACATTTATATATAATATTTCATTTTTAAAATTAAATTATAGTTTTTTAGTCATATTTATCACAATATCTATTGGAATGTGGTGATGTTAATTCATACACATCAAAAATGATTTATAAATCATTATACTAAAGCATCAAAACAATTTGAATGATTTTTAATTATTTTGGGTTTTCCAAATGTATTTTTATCTAAATATTTATTTTAAATAAGAATACAATCTTCCAGTCATATTTTTCACATTGTGTTTCATATTGAATTGCGGTTAATTCCTACATATCAAAAAGGACTAAAGAACTTTTTTGTATTAATGTATCCAAATAGCCTTAAATCATTTTCTCGGTTTTGACAATGTGACATGACTTTTTAATGAAAAAATCGTTTTAATCTAAAATAATACACATAGATTCATACCCTTTATATCTTGTGTCAGACTGATTTCTAAATTATTTTTAAATTTCATAAATGTTTTGTGGAATTTTTTTCTTAATGTTTAACAAGATATAAGTCTGTTTTCTCAATTTTTAATGGGTGGTACACATTCCTAACTAATAGTTCATTGATAAATTAGAAATACTTATTTTAATTAGTATCTTCCATCTCGTCTATCAAAAGAAGGTAATACCCTACACATCACAAATTAATTATAGATTTTTTTCCAAAGTATCAAAAAATATAAATGTGTTATCTTATTTTTGAGTATCTTACTCATCTTTTTAACTAAATTATCAATTTAAACTAAAATCACTTAAAATAAATTGTAAACAAAAAACAAATAATAATTAACATAAAAATAAAAAATAAATCAATAATAGCTCTATAATGTTAACAAATAGTACATGAGTGAATCGTCCGTATTTAATATTCAATCAGGAAATGATTTTTATTTTATCATTATATACTCTTTATAAGGAAAATAATGTTTCAATATAATTTTTTTTGGATGAACTAATTTCATTGTCATCATTATAAAAATTAACTAAATAATTGTTAGAAAAATATGATAACTAAAAAATAAATAAAAATTATAAAATAAATAACTAGATATTTAGTATGAAATCACTAATTCCTAATGTCTACATACATTCTGACACCATGTATTTTTCAAATTCAATTAAAAAAATATTTATTATTTTGATAACGTGGACTACCAGCAAATTATGTAGTACTAGAAAAATATAAATAAACAAAATATAAATAAATAATTTTAATTAAATTTTAATTATCATTAGAAATACCACATCAGGGATGATATTTTTTTGATGGAATATGGTATATTTCATAATAATTAAAATGTAATTACCCCAATATTTGACAAAAACATACTCTAGAAACTATAGAAATACTGATAAAAATATGTACTTTTTTTATTTGTAAAATTTTATTATATATACCTGAATAACTATCTAGTTTTATAATTTAACTGGCTTCATTTCTCATATAATATCCTCATTCCATGATTTTAATGATATTTAAACACCATCCTATCATAAAAAATTCATTAACAAAAATTAATTGTAAAAATTAAAATTTATTGGTAAAATTTTTCTTCGAGTGTTTTAAAAATAGATAAATGTCATCATGTGTGGTTTATTTGTTGGGTATCCATGAATGAAATTCCAGAAGTAAATTATTTCTGTGTCTAACATGATAGTAATAAGTAACATATGATCCTTAAAAAATATAAATTAATAAGTAATTAAAAGAATAAAAATATAATTTATATGATTAACTTTCACATTTTTACACATGTATCATTGCTATTAAGAAATTGTTGTCATATGTATGTTTTTAAAAAATTATGGCCAGTTTTCCACTATTATGGAATATTCCAATTCATTCAATGATATTTTTCTAGGTGGAAGAGATTTGAGGACTAAAGGGTCAAAAAAATTCCTTATGGTTTTCCATATAAATTTAATATTTATATAAGAGTACTAAAAGTTGGAATTTTATGTAACTACTTATGAAATTATATATCAGTTATTATATTATGATATTATTGAAACAAATATCTTGTATAAATATACAATTGATAATACTAAACATCAATTATTTAGAATTTCATCGAATTTAAATGTCCAATAAAGACTATAATGTCTCCTCTCTATATTTATTATTAAAAACCAATGATGAGCATATCACCCTCTTTGATTATTGTAACTACATGAACATGTAATAATATTAAATATAGAAATTTAAATGGTGGTGTAAAGCTATTTTCGGATGGGCATTTCAATCAATCGATTGATCCAATAGATTATTTTGATTTAAAATTCATATTATTATTATATTTTGATCGATCTATAATAAAATTCCCCAGTTTATCAAATTTTCATTATTTATTAATATTTTTTCAAATAAATGATAAAATGAAAATGAATACATAATTGTTGAAATGTATTTTTTATGATTACAAATAGACATTCTATGAATGTCCCAATAGTAATTTTGGTCATGTGAGAAACAACATCATAAATGGGAATAAGTATCTCGATGCTCGAATCATGATCTACATGAATACCCACTCTAATTTGTTCTAATCTGAACTTTTTTATTCTCTATACAATATCTCATCAGTTATTTTACAATGTAATAATCACATAACGTTAATTGGTGGGTTCTTAAATATATAAATCAGAATCATTTTTACACTAGAATATTAGTATAGTAATGAATCCATGTATACCTGATTCACATTTCATATAAAGAGTTATGATAATACTACTTACGTCTGGTAAGAATGACCTCTATAGTAAATAGACTAAATATTTGGGGGATATATATAATGTGGTTGTTGTTGTGTTTTTTCAAATATTTTATGTCTTCCCATTACATTATCTAACAAATATGACAACAAATTAAGATCTAGGGTAGTTATTAACGTTTGTGTCTCCTATATATTATTATATTTATCACCTTGTTCATTTATTTTTTCAAAATATATTCACTATGACACTACAAAACCCATATTTGTCATGAATATATTGTTCCGGCCACATCAAGGCCACTGAATGTAGTTATTAATCATGAACAACTGGTCATGATTATTATTTTCAAACAAAATAAAAAATATGAGAAATAATAATAATTGTTATTTACATATGATATAATACATTTTATATATCATATTCAAAAATATTTCCAATGTTTCTTTGTGTGTTTTAATCTACTATAATTCCATATTTATTTACATGATCATCCTTCCATAGGACATACTATATGATATTGGTGGATTTGGATTATGATTCATCAATATTTATATAATGAAAGGATCGTAATTATGTTTTATATTGATGCCATATAAATATTTTATTATTTATTTAAAATACATATATTTTTTCAATTAATGGGTGCACCATCCTTTCTTTACAAAATTAGTACATTGGTTTTCATGAACTTTGCTTATTTTTAGTACTTAGTTATTGTTTAATAATTTATGAATTCTTAATCAATGTGATTAATACACATATTTTCATGTATTGTATTACCAATCTTAATATAACTAAATAGATACCTCAGAAAAATGAATAATAAATTCATTCCCCATTTCATAGTTTATCATGTTTGCATACATATGTGGGGAGTGTGAGATTATGTTCCCTTCAACATCCCTAAGGTGATTCATTGTAAGAACTGTCTAGAATGCTCTACGTGATGTTTTAGTAACTATTAATATAAATTTCATTTGAAATACATATAGTATAACTACACTCTACAGGGGGTAATTACATGTAAATCAAAATTTCACTATTTCGTTTTTTTAGTAATGTAATGAAATTTTGTCAGAATGTTACCCTAATATCATCCCAAATTAGTTTCTCAATTAAGAGAACAAAATTGTGCCACATATTTACAAAATATAATTAGATGCATTATTGTAGAAACCCTAAGGTATCAAATGAAGTTAGACTTTTTGGGGTCTTCAATATGGCCATATCTATTATATCTAACCCCAAATTTGATGCCACAACTTCCTTCCATAATAATTTTTATTATCACCATCACACTACTTTGATCCTAAATTTTTCCAGGATATAGTTTCTTCACCATCTACCATTTACTTAGCTTCCACATAATTAATATATTATTCATTAATATTGGTAGCATAATTATGTTATGAATCTTATTGTTCCTCTATATTAGGAGCATCATCAAGTTGAGAAACCTGTAATTCCCTGGGATTAAGATAATCATCTTGGGAAGATGACATTCTCTATATAAGTGGTTAAAATTTTAATTTATATTATATAAGTACACTAATAAATAGATAATATTTTTAGGTAATATAATTTATATTTTAAAAAAGATAACCTATTTATTAAACTCATATTTTATTTCACTACCACCAAACAGACATTTAATAGAACTTTCTATTGTTAGTGGTAGAAAAAAATTGATGAATGTTCCCTATATCTGTGATAATAAAGTAAAACCTTTATCATTGACTTTTTGTAGTGGTGATAAATTATACCATTCATATGCACATTATTTGATGTGTTAAAAAGGGTACAATTTTGGAGTGATTTATTTATAGCGGTGATAAAAAAGAAATTTTCTCAGTTATTTTTAACAAAGATAATGGTCCCAGAAAAAATGAAAAAATTAATCTAATAAAATTGAAAATTAGTGCAGTAAAAAAATATTAGATATTTTATTAATTAAATGATTATTTATAAGATTGAATAAACAATATATATATATATATTACAAATATTATTAAATTGTATATATTTAATATATAGATATGTCTAATGAATAAAATTAAATAATTAAACAAATAATAATTAAAAAATCCGTAAAATAAGAAATTAATAAACCTTTTATTATTTAAATAAATATAAAAAATGAATAAATTTAATATAAATATATATATAGATTATTAATATTAGTAAATAGTATATATTAATATAAAATGAATAAAATGGTATAGTTAAGAAAAAAATGATTAAATTGTAATTAAAATTATGACTAATTGCGTTGAGTAATATACATAATTGAAATTCATTTGATTTTTCAATTAAACATATATCAAACAAGTCTTAAAGTGATTTCACATACATATAAGAAATTAATGCACTTTTATATACTACCAAAACATACAAAAATGTATAAAATTAATGAAATCGTATACACACACACACACACACACACAGAGAAATTGACCTAATATTTATGTAATGTATTCAAATTTATAGTATTATATATTGTATTATTTTTTGTAACATGATACATATCATATATTATGTTTTTAATCGATAATTTTTAGTGATTTTTTTTAATATTATTTCAGTTATGTATTAATTCATTTTTAATATTTTTTATATTTTATTTTTCCTGGAATTTAATCATTTACAATTATTTATTTATGAATATATATTGAATATATTTTAATATTTACAAAATGTATTCATCTTTATATCTATATATATGAATATTTTTTAATAATTTATATTTAATTAATAAAACTTACCAATTTGTCAATATTTTTATGGTGTGCGTAATTTTATCCAAAAGTATCGGGTAACTGAGCACACTCGACACTAAAAATGATTCATGAAAATAAATGTGCACATATTATAATGCATGTGGCACAAAAAACACCTCTATATAAGAAGAAATATAAAAAGACCAAAAATACTAAAAAATTACAATGGGCCCACACCCAAAAAAACATACTTGTGCCGACCCATTACATACACAATCATGCCCCTCCCCGATGAGTCACGGAACATGTTCGCATCTGAGGTCATCCCCCAGTGAAAATCAAAACCGGTTGAGAGTCAAAGCAAGGGTGTGCTAGCATAAAAATTTCCACATCCCTATGTTGTCCCTATCACGATAATCCAGAAGCCATCGCCCCTTCCTACCCATCTGACCAAAAACCCAAGGTCATCCTGTAAATGTAATCACCTACTCTTGAGGTCACCGTCTGCTTGCATATGTCAGTAGCAATTACCGCCACCCGTCTAGATACTCCTCATGTACCGTGTCACAAGAATCATATTAAAAATATATTCGTAAATAAATATTTATAAATAAATACTGTTATAAATGTATTTTTACTATTTTATAACTTTCAATATATATAATTATATATAAGTAATTATTATTTTTAACAAGAATTTATATAATTATTCCTAAATAATTGTATACATTTAAATAAATATTAAATTATAACAAATTTATTTAAATAATGAATATATTTACTATATATATAATAGTAATTATATATTTATATTAAATATATATACATATATAATAATATTAATATATAAATATTTTTTTATAAGTATGTATAGGATAATTAATAAATAATTATATATATAAATAATTATTAAATTATAATAAATATATTTAAATAATGAATATATTTACTCTATTTATATTAATATTAATATTTATTTGTTATATATATATATATATAATTATATAAATTTTAATAGTGATATAAATAAATCAATATATATGAATTTACAATTAAAATATTTTTATTTATGAAATTATAATAAATATAATTTAATAATGAATATATTTACTATATTTATATATACACAAATTCATTTAATATATGTATAATTAAATAAATATATTTATAAATTGAAATATGTAATTAGAAATAAAATTAGAAATATATTTATAAATTCATATATACTACATTTATAAAATTATATATTTAAAATTATAAATAGAAAATATAATTTTTTTAAATATATATATATATATAATTATAAATAATTAATTATATTTATAGAAAAATATAAAAGTATAATAAATACACATATAAATATATTTACTATTTTTTATTTATAAATTTATTTATAAATCATTTATCAGCACTAAATTTTTTGTGCTGATAAAGATATATTTTATAATAACAACTTTAGTGCTGATAAACATAGAGATTTATCACCGCTAAACAAGAGATGATAAATTCCATATTTGTTAGTGCTAAAGTTTTAATGTGGATAAATGTGTAATTTATCATCTCTTATTAATTTAGTGTAAATAAAATGCATATTTGTGATTGATATTTTTGAAGCATTGATAAAAGGATGTTGATCTACTTAAAAACCCCCAACTGCGACCATTTCAGTCAAGATAGAATAATATTTATGTGGAATCCACCTACTACCAGTGATCCTCTTCCTCGTATATAGGCTACAATCAAGGATTAAATCAAGTCTTGAACACCTCCATGTCTTGAATTCAAGGCTTAAAAAATTCAAGTATCAAACAAATCTAAGGATCAAATTAATCCAAGCATTCACTTGTGATATCTCTACATTATATCTGACAAATCAATGCATGAATTATAGGTATGTTATTTTCTCCTCCACATAAGTCATTAACTACTAGTTTTGGTTCCTCGTAAGTTGATTCTGACTTATGTGGTGGTCTTTTTGATGAGTGGGTGAAGGATTTTTTGTAGCATCAACATTGTATTAATTTCACTAAATGGTTTGGGTATTTTACCTTGATGGAGAAGTATCGATCATCCAATATCTGAGTTACTAACCAATAATGATTCTCATATATATGATTTGATGTTGGTGTTTAGGCATAAAAGCCATTATTTTAGCACATAGAGAGATAGGAATAAAGTACAATGTTATTTATAAACATGGTGAAATCCCTATCACAAGAAGGGTGTATAATGGATTTTTTCATTCATCCAATGATAAATAAAGTATACTAAAACCCCTCCCCTAGTGCGAGACAAACAATTCAAATTAGATAAAACAGTATGAAGGTGTCTCCATCTGAATTTAATTTTTCCATTTGGGGAATTTGTAAAGGTATTGGTGTGTTCCTCCTGTGATAAATTCCATTTTTACATAAATTTAATAAAAATTAGGATGTTGAAGATAGTAATTTTTTACAAAATATTATTGTGAGGGAGCCTTAGTTCATCACAATTATATTGGTTTTGGTTCTAATGTGGTCGCACTCCCTATTGTGTTATCTATAGTTCTTCCAAAATAAATTAATTATAGAAATTAGATAAAATAATTTTATAATTACTTATATTAGTATTTATTATTGACTTGTGAGTTCATTTGTTTTAGGATCTATATATAGAAGGCAATCATGGAAAGAGAAAATTGATTCCCATTGGGTTATCTTCATAAAAGTGTTGGCTGGTACCAAAATTATCACGAAATGTTTTATATTTGTTTTAGTTTGAAATTTGAAATTTAATAATATATAATAAATACAAGGAGAAAATAGTTAGTTGTTTAACTGGTTTTTATCATGATTTATAAAATGTAATAATGATTTGGAATAAAATAGTCAATCCAAATTCTGTGGTATTATTATAATCTCACTCAGTTGTTTCTTCCCCTTATGATCCATGGTTTGGTTAGTTAAGAAAATAATAAGAGATATTAAAATATTAAATGAAGGGGTGAAAATATGATATTATTATATGATTGTGTGAGATTGACCAATGAGTGTGGATGTAATGAACCGAAATTTCCATGTATTGTTTATAAATATATGGGAATTTTAAGAGTCCGTGAAAATTTATGGCACATGATTCTAAAGCCTGGTGTGCCCAGAATGTATTATTTAACTTTTTTCAGGTACGTTCAGTAAACGTAGACGGGGGATTTTCCTACATTTTAACCAGAACTCAGAATTGAAATCTGAGGGCACCGTTGAATTCGCAGCGCCGATATTCACTTAAAGAGACCATCACATCGACCATAGTGGGTTGAGAGTGAAAGATAGTTTTTGTGTTTTTCGTGAAAGAATGAAATAAATAAAAATGTAAACATTTTTATTTTATTTGTTGAAACCATTAAACATGGGTTGTGGTGGTGTGGACCTCCCGAGTCTAAACCTCCCATGTGGATGTTTAGAGGTGGGGATCACCTGAACTAAACCCCATTTTTATTTTTGGGGCGGGGACCACCCGACCCCTGTTAATGGGGGATAATCCTCTCAACTCCCCATTAATACTTTCCTCCCATTAATTGGAGCCAATTAATTATGCCAAAGTGGTACAATTAATTCTACAGACAATTAATTGTGCCAAACTTTTAATTTCATAAACAAAAATTAAAAAGGGGCTATTTTCACATTTTGGGTGGAATTGGGAGAGGAGAACCTTTTGGAGGATAATTTTTTTGCAATGAAGAATGTGCTCCCCAATGGAGAATGCTCATGCCAACGAGGAACATCTTCAACAACAACAAACCGATGATCAAGGAAACGCCGATGTCACCGATGTCCACCTATCCCCAACCACTTCGTCTCTTTTCTCGCAACCTCCTTCGAAAAATATATGAGGTAGGGGTTTAATTGTGTGTGATTATTGTTTCCCATGTTCTTCCCTTCAAAAACAAAGAGCGTGGATCAACTCTCAAACTAGTGGATATTTGGTTGATTTCCTTTGAGGGTTTAGGAATAATCAATTTCGGGAGGTTAGGGTTTGACGTTCTTCAATCAAGTTCATGTTGATCCTTTTCTACCCCTCGAATGTGGAGGGCGAGGAAACATGGTCCAAAACCTCTGTCACTCTTCTGGAATGGTGTAACTTTTTCGATGTAAGAAGGAAACTTTGTGCCACCATGATGAATGTGTGTGGCAGCCGACACATTGGCGGCTGCGATGAAGGCGATGGAGTCGCCCCGTGGCCACTGCCGCCCCGCGGGCTTCACCGCCCCATGGCCACGCACCGCCCTCAACCTTTCCACATCACGGCCCACCCCAACGGACCACTGCCCCCTGGCCCCACTGTGCCACCCTGTGGCCCTGCTACACCACTACACCGACCCACCACCCCGCCACCCTCGCTGCCCCGTGTCCTATGCGCCGCCCTCGGGGCCCCGTGGCCTCCGCACGGCCCTCGCAGCCCCGCGGCCTCCGCGCCGCCCCGTGCCCCCTGATTGGGCCGCCCAGCGTGGGCTGGGATGCACCACAGGCCGGGCCAGATGCAGCGGATTGCGCTGGGTCGACCCATATCGGGATGGTCCGATCAGGTCGGACCGGACTCAGACCCAGTACGAAGTATTTTCGCTCTTTTTGGCCATAACAATGGCACCAGACGTCCATTTGACAAAATGTCAGTGGAGTTGGAAACCATGGATCAAAACAGACTATTTATTATACCACAATAAATATTTGGGTAAATTAGGAGTATGGTCGGGTTGGATCGAGCAGGAATCAAACTGGGCCCTCTGGACAAAAAGGTTAATAACTTATAGACCGGGCGTTTGATTGACGCATCGTCTGTTGCGTTGAGACCCCTATGACATGTCTGTCCTTTGAGATACTTCTTCGTGAGACTTCGTGGTAGTTGGAATATCAACTAGTGGATTGAAAAGCAGACCCTCCCAGAGGCGAGCAAGCCTAGTGCTAGAACCCAGTAGCTGGCTATGAAGTGATGAATGAATTGCGGTCTTTTGTGTGTGTGACGACCTGAAATATTGAATAAATCTTGTTTCCTAATTTTTTGTATATTTTATTTTTCATACTCAACAAAACTGTTTCATTCGATAACAAGAGTATAATAATAATAAGATTGCTGGGTTTTCACTATTATATGACCGTTAGTCAGTATGACCGTTGAAAACTGAATGTTGCGACTTTTGTCTCTAAATAAAAGTGACCGTGGATAATTAATATAGAAATGAGATTCGATGTCCTCATCCAGTATTCTCGGGCCAATCGAAGCCCATCTAATGGAACTAGGGAAGGAGGTAGCACCACTGGGCTTTACTGTGGACCAAACACAAGCTGAACTTCATCGTGTGAAGCTAGAACGGAATCGCCTTCGCGAGAAGTTCAAACTGATAGAAATTACTACTCGTGCAATGTTATCTGAGCCTCCCTCGGATTCTCTCACCTTAGCACCCTTACACTTAGGTCCTATGCTGGTGTGATAAGGGGATATGTAAGGAGACCATAACATCCTAGTGTAATCCTTTGTTTTAAATAAAAATTTTGATTTCTTCTTATGATGAAGTTTATGAAGTTTCAAATGACCGGATAAATATAATATGCATATTTGTGATGAATTTTAGAGAAAGGATATTTTAAAAATGTTTATATAATCCCTAAATAATTAAAAATTTGTAATGATTTTCAATAAATGGTCTTCTACAATTATGTTCAGTATGAAATTTAGAGTCTAATAAGATCAACTTAATTTTTGATGAAAAATAAATTATGAATAGTGATTTTATGCTGAGAATTAGTAATGTGACAAAATTGATTAGTAATATCACTTAAAGAAAGTATTAATATAATCTAGGCACCTTGATTAAGTAATGTGATTCAATAAAATGGTTAAATAACGGTTTCATAAATTGTTAGTCAAGTATTAGTTTTTTTCGGGTGAATAGTGTTTTTTAATAAAAAATTAAACTAAAAATATTTAGGAAATTATTTTTATAAAATGGATTTCATTTTTCAACTCAGAACATCGATATTATGGTATGGTAATTTTTGGGGATTTTTCTGAGAAAAATGAATTTTCGGTGAATAGTGTATTTATTTAAAAATTAAATTAAAATTATTTAGAAAATTATTTTTATAAAATGGAGGTCATTTTTGAAATCAGTGAATCGATATTTGGTTAAGGTGAAATTTTGGGATTTTTCTGAGAAAGTTGATTTTTCAGTGAATAGTAAAAATACAGTTTTAGGGTTTCGGTATGTTTAATGACAACATAACTGTCTCATGATGATATCATGAGATATTTTAAGGGTTGTCCGACCAAAGGTGATGAATTATTGTATTGGGGATCCATGTGGCCAATATCCTGGGAAAATACCATGGGAAATCCCATGGTTTTCCCAAAACCACCAATGAGGTGTCCCTTGGCCATTAATGCCTTGTCCCCTCACTTTCCCTATAAATACCAAGCCATCCTCTCATCCATTAGACTCCCAACACTCCCCCACTGACTCTATGGTCTCATTACCTCCCAAGGAGTCCTCCCAAGGTTCCCCCAAGCCCTCAATGTCCCAACCATTGAGTTTTAAGAGTTACGTTTTAAGGTAAGGGATCCTACCCCCCTCTTTCTTTTCAAGTAATCCCTTTTAAGTAATTTCTTTTATGCTCCAGCTTCTTATATTGGAGGATGTTCTTATATATTACTCTTGCTTCCCTTTTCATGTTCATATAATGAGATACCCCCTCTTTCTCACATCGATTCATTTTAAGAATGTTTAAGTGGTGCCGTTAGGCTACCGAATTTTTAAGAGATTCTATCACCATTCTCGTTTTCAAGTTTTATTTTCTTGTCAAGTCTTTCAATTTCTTTTTTATTAGGTTGGGGTATGATCTCTATATCTATCATACTAATATTCTATGTTCATATGATGATAGACCCTATTTGATCTCGTCAATTCATTTTTGTTGAAGTTTAAGTGGCGCCGTTAGGCTGCCGAATTTTTAAGGGATTCTTTAACCTTTCTAATTTTTTTCAAGGTTCTACTTTCATGTCAAGTCTTTCTAGTTACATTTTATTATGTTGGGGTATGATCTATATATATATCATACTGATCTTTTATATTCATATGATGAGAGACCCTATTTGATCTCATCAATTCATTTTTGTTGAAGTTTATGTGGCGCTGTTAGGCTGCCGAATTTTTAAGGGATTCATTCACCTTTCTCATTTTCAAAGTTTTACTTTCATGTCAAGTCTTTCAACTTCCTTTTTATTATATTGGGGTATCATCTCTATATCTATCACACAGATCTTTTTTGTTCATATGATTAGAGATCCTATTTTATCTCCTCAATTCAGTATTTTGATGTTTTAAGTGATGGCGTTAGGCTGCCGAATTTTTAAGGGATTCTTTCACCCTTCTCATTTTCAAGATCTATTTTCATGTCTAGTATTTCATGTGCCTTTTTATTATTTTGGAGTATGATATCTATATCTATCATACTTATCTTTTATTTTAATATTATGAGAGACCCTATTTGACCTCAACAATTCACTTTTTTTGATGTTTTAAGTGATGCTGTTAGGCTGCCGAATTTTTATAAGAGAAATCTTATTTTTGTCTTCCTTACATGTTTCTCAATTCATATGGTTTGTCTTTAAAATTTCATTACCATGTTCATATATCCTTCATATTCTGTTCCTATACTGTTTTATGGGTCGTTTATGAATGTTTGACCCACGTCCCCTCTCTTTTCAATGTTTTCTAAGACCCTAAAACATAGCTGTTATGATGCAGAATTTCTTTCTCAATATGAATCTCTATTTTTCTAAAGTTCTTTTATTTTATTAATTGAAAACTCAACACTCTCTCTTAAATAGGGGTATTCACATATATACCAAGATTTTCTATTTTAAATTCAGGGATTTATATACATGAGACCTGATTTCCCTCTCCGTGGGTTTAAAGTGACATAAAGATCATGTCTTTAAAGAAGTTTTTAAAAAGATATGATTATGAAATGAAACCCATTTCTTTTATGCTATATGGGTTGTTTATGAAATTATTGATGATGATATATGTGGCTCACATGATAATAAAGGAAAATTTAAGGTTTCTCCCTGATATCTCTCGAATGC
The DNA here is from genome assembly GCA_963277665.1 of Viscum album. Lineage (NCBI taxonomy): Eukaryota > Viridiplantae > Streptophyta > Magnoliopsida > Santalales > Viscaceae > Viscum > Viscum album. The sequence continues at coordinate 1,569,983,567 of OY728137.1, forward strand.
ATTGGGTAAAGACATAATCTCTAGAGATAACTATTTTGACTGATACCTTGGTGAATAACGTTGGTAAATATTATTGACACCTTGGGGATGGACCTTGGTGAAACGAAAATGATTGTCTTTGTTATATTTTGTAGCCACATCCTCATGTAAATAAAAACTTTATTTTTATTATGATATGCCTCCTGATTTCATTCTCATACCTTAATGTTATTTTCATGACTTTATTGATGTGTCTGAAGTTCACATGTTAAATGTTTCCCTTGTTTCCCTTACTGGGCCTTCTACTCACCCTTTATTTTGATGTATGTACCCAGGTTATGAGATGCAGTAATGAACCAAGGATGAACATAAGGAGAAGCCTTTAAAGTGTTTAAGAAGAATGTTTTTTTTTGTTTCATGTATTAAGTTCCTGGTTTCAAAGACATTAAACCATAAAAATCCTCAGTTTTGTAAAATGTAATGAAATGTTATGTTATAAAAAGGAGGGATGCTACAGTTGGTATCAAATGATGGTTCAGTTATTTGTGGAAATTAGGATATGAAAACTTTAGGAAGAACCCTATAGAAAATTGTAAATAAAGGAAATCTTTCTGGTGTTTTGGTGAGTATTGAGTAAGGGGTTGCCAAGCAAATACATCCCTGTCTGGATACGAGCAGGTAGAGGTGGATCTGGAACAGATGTACATAGGGGTAAAACCTGAAAACACTGCTTTGAGCTAGACTCAAACAGGAACTGGTACACAACAATGGGCCTTGTTGCACTCTTGGTTACGACACTCCCGGGGGAAATGCTTTGGTAAATTCATAAGGTTAGTATGAACCATTATTAAAGGAACAAAGATAAAATATAATAAAGATTCACATAAGAATATATGATCATGGATAACCTAGATTGTAACCTAGAGGATCACAAGTTAGGGTATAATTTTCTTCTACAAGTTATCCTTCTATGCTTTAAGTTCCTTTTCATGATTATTGGCTAAGTATTTAAGCCCCTAATTGTACTTTTTTTCTTAGTTAATGGAAGGAAATGGAAGAACATGTCCCAATAACAAATGTGATAGGAAATGTGACGATTTCCATATTAATATGACAGAGATGATTAGGGGATTAAAAGATGGTTATTATTTTGGAAGACGTTCACTATTTTGGGAACCCTATTTGATCGAGGTAAATAGAATACTACAGTATTTTCTTTGAGGAGTAAAGGATTACTTATATTTTGATTAATCGACTAATGTAAGGTGGAATTATAGTAATTTAGGTTACATGTGGAAATGATTAACCTATCTTGGGTGAAATCTATTTAGGTTAGATACTTTTGTTATAAGATGTTAGGAGTGGTTGATGTTGTGTGGAGATGAGCGATAAAATTTATCTTGGAAGACTATTTTATAAAATCCTTCTTGTATTTGGGTTTCAATCTTAGTTTGGTTATTTTTGAGGAATTTTAAGGATAGTTATTTATGGAATGGTCTATGATGAACTTTAGGTAGTACTGTGGAACTTTAAAGATTTAAAGTAGTTTCCCTTCCTCTGGGGTTCTTTATTTTGGAAGAGTTTCCTTATCTTACCCTTTCTGTTTTTGGGATAATTTTTAATGATAGAAGAAATAGATAGTTAATCATTGGTGGATTATGTGATTCTCTAAAAGTTGATTCTTGTGCTTTGATGAGACCAAGTAGTTTTTAATTCTCATCATTTGGAGAAATGATTAGTTTTGGAAGAAACTTATTAAAAGATGAAACTCTACTGGAAGGTAGGTATATTTCCTTATGTTTTTATTGTATATGGTAAATGAATTCCTATGAATTATTAAAAGGAATGTAAAACAAAACGTTGTAGGTTTTTGTTTTCTACTGGGTAATCAAAGACCATTTACACACATCATAAGTTTTTTATTTTCATGTGGTTAACTTTCTACTAATCATGTTTTCTATCACTCTCCCTCAGAACTTGACCCTTTGTTTTCTCCTTCCATATTCATGTTTTACTACATGGAATCCTAGTATGAGTTAACTAGGGTGGCCTTTGTACTTCCTTTTCTTTCTTTTAATGTAATAGTGTTACTGACTATTTTTCTGATGTGGGACTTTCAATGAAATTTCAAAACCCAATTTTAAAAATTGCGACAACGCAATTTTTTAAGGGGGGAAGATTGTAACGACCCGAAATTTTGAATAAATCTTGTTTCCTAATTTTGTGTATATTTTATTTTTCATACTCAACAAAACTGTTTCGTTTGATAACACGAGTATAATAAAAATGAGACTATTTGGTTTTTACTATTATATGATCATTAGTCAGTATGACCATTGAAAACTTAATGTAGGGACTTTTGTCTCTAAATACAAGTGACCTTGGTTAATTAATATGGAAAGGAGATTTGATGGCCTCATCCAGTAGTCTCGGGCCAATCAAATCCCATCTAACGGAACTTGGGAAGGAGGTAGCACCACTCGGCTTTACTCTGGACCAAACCCAAGCCGAAGTTCATCGTTTGAAGCTAGAATGGAATCGCCTTCGCAAGAATTTCAAACTGATAGATATTACTACTCGTGCAATGTTATCTGAGCCTCCCTCGGATTCTCTCACCTTAGCACACCTTACACTTAGGTCCTATGCTGGTGTGATAAGGGGCTATGTAAGGAGACCATAACTGCCTAGTGTAATCCTTTGTTTTAAATTAAAATTTTGATTTCATCTTATGATGAATTTTATGAATTTTTAAATGACCGGATAAATATAGTATGCATATTTTTGATGAATTTTAGTGAAAGGATATCTTAAAAAAATTTATGTAAACCCTAAATAATTAAAAATGTGTAATGATTTTCAAAAAATGGCCTTCTACAATTATGTTCAGTATGAGATTTAGAGTCTAATAAGATCAACTTAATTTTTGATTAATAGTAAATTATGAATAGTGATTTTATGCTTAGGATTAGTAATGTGACCAAATGGATTTGTAATATCACTTAAAGAAAGTATTAATATAATCTACGCACCTTGATTAAGTAATGTGATTCAATAAAATGGTTAAATAACGGTTTCATAAATTATTAGTCAAGTATTAGTTTTTTCAGGTGAATATTGTTTTCTAATAAAAAATTAAATTAAAAATATTTAGAAAATTATTTTTATAAAATGGATTTCATTTTTGAACTCAGAGCATCGATATTATGTTAAGGTAATTTTTGGGGATTTTTTTGAGAAAAATGAATTTTCAGTGAATAGTGTATTTATTTAAAAATTAAATTGAAAATATTTAGAAAATTATTGTTATAAAATGGAGTTAATTTTTTAAATCAGAGAATCGATATTTGGTTAAGGTGAAATTTTGGGATTTTTCTAGGAAAGTTGAATTTTCAGTGAATAGTAAAAATAAGTTTGAGGGTTTCGGTATGTTTAATGAAATCTTAACTGTGTCATGATGATATCATGAGATATATTAAGGGTTGTCCGACCAAAGGTGATGAGTTATTGTATGGTGGGACCCATGTGTCCAATAGCATGGGAAAATACCATGGGCAAGCCCACGGTTTTGCCGAAACCACCAATGAGGTGTCCATTGGCCATTAATGCCTTGTCCCCTCACTTTCTCTATAAATACCAAGCCATCCTCTCATCCATTAGACTCCCAACTCTCCCCCAAAGAAGCTCTGGTCTCATTACCTCACAAGGAGTCCTCCCAAGGTTCCCACAATCCCTCAAGTTCCCAACCTTTGGGTTTTAAGTGTTACGTTTTAAGGTAAGGGATCCTACCTACCTCTTTCATTTCAAGTAATCTCTTTTAAGTCATTTATTTTATGCTCCATGTTATTATGTTGTAGTATGTTCTTATATATTCCTCTTACTTCCCTTTTCAAGTTCACATGATGAGATACCCCCTCATTCTCTCATCGATTCATTTTGAGAATGTTTACGTGGAGCTGTTAGGCTGCTTAATTTTTAAGAGATTCTATCACCATTCTCGTTTTCAAGTTCTATTTTCTTGTCATGTCTTTCAATTTCCTTTTTATTCTCTTTGGGTATGATCCCTATATATATCATAATTATCTTTTATGTTCATATGATGTGAGACCCTATTTTTTCTCTTCAATTCATTTTTGTTGAAGTTTAAGTGGCGTCGTTAGGCTGTCGAATTTTTAAGGGATTCATTAACCTTCTTAATTATTGTCAAGGTTCTACTTTCATGTAAAGTCTTTGGAGTTCCTTTTTATTATGTTGGGGTATGATCTCTATATCTATCATAATGTTATTTTATGTTTATATGATGAGTGACCCTATTTGATCTTGTCAATTCATTTTTGTTGAAGTTTAAGTGGCGTCGTTATGCTGCCGAATTTTTAAGGGATTCATTCACCTTTCTCATTTTTAAAGTTCTACTTTCATGTCAAGTCATTCAAGCTCCTTTTTATTATGTTGGGGTATGATCTATATATCTATCATACTGATATTTTATGTTCATATTATGAGAGACCCAATTTGATATCTTCAATTCGGTATTTTGATGTTTTAAGTTGCGTCGTTAGGCTGCCGAATTTTTAAGGGATTCTTTAACCCTTCTCGTTTTCAAGATCTATTTTCATGTCAAGTCTTTCATGTTCTGTTTTATTATGTTGGCATATGATATCTATATCTATCATAATGATCTTTTATGTTCATATGATGAGAGACCCTATTTTACCTCATCAATTCACTTTTTTGAAGTTTTAAGTGACGTCGTTAGGGTGCCAAATTTTCATAAGAGAAATCTTATTTTTGTCTTCCTTCCATGTTTTCAATTCAAATGGTATGTATTTAAAATTTCATTACCATGTTCATATATCCTTTATATTCTGTCCCTATACTGTTTTATGGGTCATTTATGAATGTTTGACCCATGTACCCTCTCTTTTAAATGTTTTCTAAAACCCCAAAACATAGCCGTTATGCTACATAATTTCTGTCTCAAAATGACTCTCTCTTTTCCTAAAGTTCTTTTATTTTATTAAGTGAATACTAAAATCTCTCTCTTATATAGGGTTATTCACATATATACCATGTTTTTCTATTTTAAATTCCAGGATTTATATACATGAGACCCGCTTTCCCTCTCCGTGGGTTTAAAGTGACATAAAGATCATGTCTTTAAAGTAGTTTTTAAAAAGTTATGATTATGAAATGGAACCCATTTCTTTTATGCTATATGGGTTTTTTATTAAATTATTTATGATGATATATGTGGCTCACATGATAATAAATTAAAATTTAAGGGTGATCCCTGATATCCCTCCAATTCATTGGATAAAGACTTAATCTCTAGAGATGACCATTTTGACTAATACTTGGTGAATAACCTTGGTAATTTGTATTGACGCCTTGGGGATGGACCTTGGTGAAACGGAAATGATTGTATTTGTTAAATGATGTAGCCACATCTTAAAGTTATAAAAAACGTTATTTTTGTTATGATATGCCTCATGATTTCATTCTCATACCTTAAAGTTCTTTTCATGACTTTATTGATGTATCTTAATTTCACATGTTAAATATTTCCCTTGTTTCCCTTACTGGGACTTCTGCTCACCCTTTCATTTGATGTATGTACCCAGGTTATGAGAAGCAGTAATGAACCTAGGATAAACATAAGGAAAGGCCTTTCAAATCTTTTTGAAGAATGTTTTTTTTGGTTCATGTATTAAGTTCCTAGTTTCCAAGACATTAAACCTTAAAGATCCTCAGTTTAATAAAATGTAATGAAAAGTTATGTTATAAAAATTTGGGATGCTATAGTGTGTCAGCAACTAGATATCATGTGTGGGTCAGCACCGAGTGATCTTGTGTGGGTCAGCACCGAGCGATCCTGTGTGGGTTAGCACCGAGCGATCCTGTGTGGGTCAGCCATGACCAATCCATTGTGAGTCAGCACCAAGAGATCCTCTCTGGGTTAACACTGAGTGATCTTGTGTGGGTCAGTAGCAGAGCCTCTTAATAGAGTAAGATGATTCGGTAGTTACATCTAATCATCTTTACTACTGTACCTAAGTTATACCTTTTGTGAGCTGAGTTTGAACCTGTGTGGTATTTCCCTTTGTGGAAATACCATGGTGGTATTCTTCGATGTGGCGTACCTGTCTGGTACTTACCTTTGTAGTATTCCTTCTTCTGTAGAACACTTTAGATTTGGGCCTTTTGGGTTGGAACCTATGTTTCCTCATGATTGAGATGGGTATACTTGATAAATTAGGTATATGTATGGGAATATACCTAAGTAGGGTTAAAAATTTACATCATGATTTGTGGTTTATCCTTTGTTTATTTTGTGAGACCTTGTGGGTCATGAGGTCCCTACTGAGTATCGTTATACTCACCCCTGAACGGGTTATGCCTGCACTTCTTTGTGTTTGGTGAAGACAATAGACAGTTCTGATTGAGGACGAGGGTACTAGGACTGGCAGAATCTCGGGGGGTGGATGTTAGATGAGGTGAACCGCAGAGACGACCTTTCGTGATCTCTACCTACTAAACAGGTAGGATTCGTGGTGGATGATCCAGGAGCTGATTTTCATCTATCAGTCATCTTGTACTTTCCAGTTTTCCTTGTACATTCTTGTTGAGCTTGTATTCTGGCCCCTTTTACTTACTGCACTCACTCTGTTTTTTATTCAGTTTACATGTGTTTGTATATTGTTGTGTGCTTGGTTGCATGTGCCTACAGGTTATAAAGTCAATGCATTCCCAGTTTTTGGGAATACGCCTTCGGTGCTTGTCGCCAGCACTTATCCTATGGAAGGATGGCCTGGGGTAGTCACAGCACGGGCCCTAGGGGACGGGTCATGACAAATTGGTATTAGAGGAGTCAGTTCTACTGTAGAACATAGGACTCATATAATTATTTTCTATGGCAATATTGTTAAGTGTAGTGAGTGTGGTTATCAGTTTAAGGTGTCCAGTGATAGTGATGTAGCTGACAGATCTGTACACCGGGACCCTGAATTATGAATTCCAACTCAGTGCATGAAGAACATTGATTTCATGTGTTTTTTCAAGAGTCTTCTTTGTGTACCCTTTGAGTTAGCTCACCTGGTATGACATATTGACCATTACACACCTGTTTTATTTTAGGATGCCTCTATGCAGACAGCCAGCTAGAGTTCCGAGAGTAGTACGCACTGATAGCCTACTGAGCGACGAGGCATCGGTGCAGGGCCCTCTTCCAGTAGAGGCACTAGTGGAGTCACCAATGGTACAATTACCCATTGGCCCACCGATGCCGTCGGCCCTAGCATCAGAGGGTGTGTGCCACTTGAGCGCATTGCACGAGTTCCAGTGCTAGAGGCCACCTAGGTTCAGGGGAGACACGAACCCATAGGCAGCTGAGGATTGGCTGGAGGCTGTGGTGAGAGTATTACGACTATTATGGACACCAACTGATCTCAAGGTGATCCTTACTGGCAGCCTTCTACAGGTAGTAGTAGGCAGATGGTGGAGCTTGATGCTCCAAGTTCACGACGAGGTGATGCTTCTCTGGGAAAACTTCGAGTGACAGTTTCAAGAAGATTTTGTCCCAGCGACTCATCGTGTAGTGCGCATTAAGGATCATCTTCATCTATAGCAGGGCAGCGTGACTGTAGGTTAGTATTCAGTGAGGTTCACCTACTCTCATGATACTCCACAGATATGGTGCTGGACCCATTCTACAGCACACAGACCATTGAGTCAGGTCTCATATTGGAGATCAGGGCATCGATGATTTCTCTTAGAATCTTGATATAATAGGGGGTGTTAGAGAGATCCCTCTTAGTAGAGAGTTTCCTTGTGGAGTATTCACTAGCAGCATGACCCACCATGAGTTCTCAAGTAGCGGAGTCTTCTATAACTGGTAGCAGACAGATGTCGCAGAGGTCCAAGAGGACAAGACCTACAGGTGGAAAACCATAGGATTTAGGGTTGGTTGTGAAAGGTACCTAAGGCAGATCATGTCATGCCAGGAGCGGGCATTGTTACTCTTGTGGTGGGCATGGTTACATGGCACAGGATTGTCTGACCCGCTGTAAGGATGATCTGCAGATAGTTGAAGCACCGTCCAGGCAGAGATAGATGTTCGACTGATGAGGTCCATAGGGAGCAGGCGAATGTGGCAGATGATCTGGTCATGCAGTTAGCAGTGGGCGACGATTCAAGATGTTACTGCTACCACGAACAGAAGTTCCACCCCGACCTCCGGGAGTAGGTGGACATGGGCGAGCTCAACTCCAGGAAGTATAGGCCTACGATCATGGTGCTCCAGAGATGATATGAGGTACGATCTGTGTCTACTCCACCTTAGTTGCAGTACTTATAGTCATAGGCACCATTCATTATTTTATTTCCACTGCCCTCGTTCAGTGCTCAGAGATTCCGACGGAGCCATTAGCTATATCTTTATGGCTAGAGACTCTTAAAGGAGTAGATTCGATGATTACGCACTAGTCCCGGTATTGCGAGCTTACTCTAGGAGGTGAAAGATTCAGCTGGGATCTCCTAGTAGCAGCGTCGAGGCCTTTCAACGTCATCTTGGGTATGGACTGGTTATCTACAATCCATTATCATGTTGATTATATTAGGTTCAATTTATGGTGTTTCCACACAGATGGGAACATGATTACCTTAATCGTTAAGAAGGGAGCCACTGCCACATAAGAATGAATTACCCAGAGGAGGGTACTGCTGATCACTCATTAGTCAGATAGCCTTACCCTCGGAGCGGTTGATGTGGAGAGTCTGAGATATCATGTAGTGGTGGACCAGTATGTGGATGTCTTTTCTGATGAGGTTTTGTGTCTACCTCCTCATAGAGAGATTGACATTTACATTGACTTGTACCATGGGACGGTGGTGATATCTACACCATCGTATGGTTCCCATGGAACATTGTGAGCTGTGGGTAAAACTAGAGGACTTTTAGGGGAAGGGATTCATTTTTCCCAGTGTTTCACCTTGGGAAACCCCGATTTTGTCCGCCAAAAAGACGGATGGGAGCTTGAGGCTTTATGTTGATTATCGGCACCTGAACTAGTTGATCGTGAAGAACAAGTACCCACTCTCGATGGTTGACTATATCTTTGATCAGCTGAAGAAAGCACGGTGGTTCTCGAAGATAGAACATAGATTAGGTTATCACCAGCTCAGAGTATGAGACAAGGATGTACAAAAGGTAGCTTTCAAGTGTCGGTATGGCCATTAAAAGATTTTGGTCATGCTTTTCGGTGTCACCAACACTCCAGCAGTGTTCATGGTACTCTTGAAAAGGATATTTCAGCCATACCTTGATGACTTTGTAGTATTATTCATCGACGACATTATTATCTACTCGACTATTGAGGAAGAGAATGCCTACAATATGCATGTTGTACTAGTCACACTCTAATAGAACCAGCTTTATGGTAATCTCTCGAAGTTCTATTTCAAGATTCGAGAGGTTAAATTTCTGGTACATGTCATCTCGGAAGCTGGAGTTGTAGTGGATCCAGCGAAGATTGAGGTGGTACTTGCATGGGAGCCACCCAGGAGTGTGACGAAGGTACGATGATTACTGGGATTGGCTGGATACTACCGTAGATTAGTTCCATATTTCTCCAAGGTTTCAGCACCACTATCAGCATTGACTAAGAATGGGAACACATCATGTGGTTGGAGATATTCCATCGGAGCTTGAAAGAGTTGAGGCAGAGGCTGAATAGTGCCCCCATCTTGAGGCTTCCAGAAGAGGGCGTAGGGTACATTGTCTATTGTGACACATTAGGGACCAGGATCGGATGTGTCCTGATGCAGGAGGGAGTAGTGATCGCATATGGTTCTTAACAGTTGAGACAACATGAGTAGAACTACGCTACCCATGACCTGGAGTTAGCATTAGTGGTCTTCACCTTGAATATGTGGTGACACTATCTGATCGGAGAACATTTGTAGTATACTCTGATCACAAGTGTATCAGGTATATCTTCTCTCAGAAGGACATGAACCTTAGACAGGGACATTGGCTTGAGTTCCTCCAAGACCATGACTTTGAAATAGTCTATACTCCTGGGATGGGGAACTTTGTTGCAGATGCACTCAACAGAAGATCTGGTATACATCTGCTAAGTGAGGCGATGGAGAAGTTGTCCACTTTGCAGATATCCTTTGTGGATCGAGAAGGAGAAGCTTTCCTTCAGTTTCTTATAGTCACTCTCCCACTTCTTCAGCGAGTCAGGGAGGTGCAGTGTGGGGACACTGACTGTGAGACAGAACATGCTCAGATATCAACAGGACAAGCACCTGATATATTTTCTAAATAAGGGGAGCATTTCATCCTCTTTAGAGGACGTACCATGGTACCAGTGTCACTTCAATAGGAAGTGTTGATAGAGTTCCACAGGTCCCCTCTAGCGTTACATCCAGGAGTGGCGAAGATGTACTAGGACCTCTGACGACAACACTAGTGGTCGGGAATTAAGAAAGCATCACCAGAGACTGTCTCTCGGTGCCTCAATTGTCGGCAAGTTAAGGCTATGCATTAGTTACTAGCAGTACTGGTTAATCCTTTAGAGGTTCTAGAGTGGATGTGTGATGGGATATCTATGTACATCATGACAGGACTTCCATGTACATCCAGGGGTCATGATTTTATATGGGTGATCATCGATCGACTCTCCATGTCGGACCACTTCCTACTGATTTGAGAGAAGATTTCAGTAGAGATCATGGGATGCCTCAATGTGTAAGAGATTGTGAAACTAAATTGAGTACCCTCGATGATTTTCTCTGATCATGATGAAAATTTTACTTCCCAACTATGGAAGGGGTTGCAGGAGGCTTTCAAGACGCAGCATCATTTGAGCACCACCTTCCATCCTCAGACGGATGGCCAGACTGAGCGGACCATTCAGAATCTCAAGGAAATGCTACATGAATGTGTCCCAGAGTTCAGTTGCATCTTAGAGGATCAATTTCCTTTGGTGGAGTTTTCATAAAACATCAGCTATTACTCCACCATTGGGATGTCACGTTCTGAGGCATTGTACGACCGTCCTTATAGATCACCATTGTGCTGGACAAACCCATGGGAGTCAGCACAAGTGGGACCAGAGATGGTACATGCTACCATAAAGAAGGTGCGGATCATCTAGGAGTGGATGAAGACTACACAGAGTAGGAAGAAGTCTTATTCCAACAGAAGACGGAGACCATTGTAGTTCGGGGATAGTGACCACGTCTTTGTACGGGTCTCACCTCGATGAGGTTTTTGGAGATTTGGACGATGCACCATGTTATCTCTAAGGTTCATCTGGCCCTTCCAGGTCCTCAGTAGAGTTGGTGAGGTGTCTTACTGCTTAACTCTTCCACCTCAATTGCACCGGGTGGATGATGTCATCTGTGTATCCCCATTGAAGAGATACGTGCAAGACCCTTCACACATCATCGACCAAAGCGAGCTAGACATCAATGATGGGGTATCATTTTCGAAGGTTCCAGTTGAGATTGAGGATAGACAATAGTGGGTCCTTCATGGCCGGTTGATACCTCGGGAGAGTGTTTTCTGTCAGCAGAGGAACCTCTGAGAGAACACATGGGAGAGGGAGGCTCAAATTCATGCTCAGTACCCCCATTTCATCCCTTAATTTGAGTTGTGACTTACGGGGATGCAACACCCTGAGGTGGGGAGAATGTGAAGACCTGAACATTCCTTATTTTTTTTAATATATCGTAATTTTACGAGTCCTCAAAAATTGACGGCACGTGATTCTGAGGCCTGGTGTTCCCAGAATGAATTACTGAACTTTTTTAGGATATGTTTAGTAAACATATGAGAAAGATTTTCTAACATTTGAACCAGCGCTTGGAATTGAAATCTGTGGGAACCGATGAACTCACATCACCAGTATTCGCTTAAGGAGACCTTCACTCTGACCGTAGTGGGTCGAGAGGGAAAAAATAGTTTTTTTGTTTTTTTTAAAGAATGAAATAAATAAAAATGTTACCATTTTTAATTTATTTCTTGAAAACCATCAGCATGGGTTGTGGTGGTGGGGACCACCCGAGCCTAAACCTCCCATGTCAATGTTTAAAGGTGGGGAGCACTTGAACTAACCCCCATTTTGAATTTATGTGTGGGGACCACCCGACCCCTCTTAATGGGGGAGAAACCTCTCAACTCACAATTAATCTTTTCCTCAGATTAATTGGAGAAAATTAATTATGCCAACGTGGTACAATTAATTGTGCCGACAATTAATTTTTCAAACCATATAATTTCATAAAATTAAATTAACAAGGGGTATATTTTCACATTTTGGGTGGAATTGGGAGAGGAGAACCTTTTGGAGGATTATTTTTCTCTAACTAATAACGCACTCCCAACGAATAATGCTCACTCCGATGAGGAACGTCATTAACAACAACGAATAGAAAATTAAGGAAATGCCGATGTCCATATATCCCCAACGACATCATCTCTTTCCTCATGTCCTCCATCAATAAATATCTAAGGTAGAGTATTAATTATGTGGGATTATTGTTTCCCATGGTTTTACCTTCTAAAACAAATATGTTGGATCAACTCTTTAACTAGCTGATCCATAGATGATTTCTTTTGTGGGTTTGGGAATAATAAATTGCGGGAGGTTAGGGTTTGACGTTCATTCAAGTTCTTGTTGAGCCACTTGTTATGGCTGTAATGTGGAGGGTACGTGCCAAAAAAACATGGCCATACCCCTCCACTGTTCTTCTTGAATGGTGTATCTTTCGCAATGGAAGAAGGAAACTTTTTCCCACAACGACGAACAGATGCGGCAGTCAGCACATCACAGGCCCCGATGGAGGTGGCGGAGTGACGGCGCCACCCCGCGGCCACCGCCGCCCCACACCCTCATCAATCCTCGAACTCTCCCACCACGTGGCCGCCACCGCCCAGTGGCCTCCTCCATCCACGGCCACAGCCACCCCGCGGCCTTGCCGCCCGTGGTCTTGCCACCCTACAGCCAGCCCCAACGGACTGCCGCCCCATGGCCTCCGCTGCCCCACGGCCCCACTGCGTCGCCTGCGGCCCTGTGTTGCCCCTCGCGACCCTACCGCACCGCCCTCCTGATCTGCCGCTCCGCGGTCCCGCCGCGATGCACCGCGTCCCTGCCACGCTGTCTTAGGGCCCCGCCGCGCTACCCCATGGCCTTGTCCCCCTCGTGCCCCGCGTCCTCTACACTTCCATGCACCGCGGGGTACGGCTGGACCCAGCATATCTATCTAAGTCGACCCAATCTGGGTGGGCCGAGGACGGGTCGGGTAGGGTTGTTCCGACCATGTCGGACCAGACACGGACCCACTACAACCCATTTACGCTCTTTTGGTCATAACGTTGTCCCCAAATGTCCATTTGACGAACTGTCAGTGGCGCTGGAAACCATGGAGTTCCGCGGTCGCTTGAGTATACCCCACTAAATATTTTGGTAATGTTGGAGTTCGGTCGGGTTGGATCGAGCACGAATCCAACCAGGCCCTTTGGAGAAAAAGGCTAATAATATACATACAGAGCGTCTGATTGAAGCGTCGTCTATTGCATTGAGACCCCTATGATGTGGCGGTCCTTTGAGATACTTCTTTATGAGAATTCCTGGAAGTTGGAGTATCAACCAGTGGCTTGAGGAGCAGACCATCTCAGATACGAGCAAGACTAGTGCGGGAACCTAGTAACTTGTTGTGATATGAAGAATGAATTGTTATCCTATGTGGGTTAGCACCTAGCGATCATGTGTGGGTCAGCCCCGAGGGATCTTGTGTGGGTCAGCACCGAGCGATCCTATCTGCATCAGCCCCAAGCAATTTTGTGAGGGTCAGCACCTAGCAATCCTATGTGGGTCAGCTCCGAGCGGTCCTGCATGGGTCAGAAACAGAGCCTCTTAACAGAGTAATATGATTCAGTAGTTACATATAATCATCTATACTACTTTACCTAAGTTATACCTGGTGTGAGATAAGTTCTTACCTATGTGGTACTTCCCATCATGATAATACCTTGGTCGTATTCATCTATGTGGCATACTGGTGTTGTACTTACCTTCTTGGTATTCTTTCCTTTGTGGAAAAGTTGAGGTTTTGGCCTTTTGGTACTTACCTTCTTGGTATACTTGATAACTTAGGTATATGTATGGGCATATACCTAAGTAGGGTTGATAGTTGACTTCATGCTTTATGGGTTGTCCTTTTTGGATTTTGTGAGATATTGAGGGTCACGGGAACCCTACTGAGTATCGTTATACTCACCCCCTGCACGGGCTATGCCCGCACTTCGTTGTGATTGATGCAGAAGACGGACAGCGCTGACTGGGGATGAGGGTACCGAGACTGTAGAGAGCTCAGAGGTGGATGTTAGGCGAGGCGAACCACAAAGACAGTCATTCGTGAGTTGTACCTACCCTTCCTGTATGATTCGTGGTTGACGATTCTGAAGATGCTTTTCACCTTTCAGTCATCTTGTACTTTCTTGGTTTCTTTGTACTCTCTAGTTGGGTTTGTATTCTAGCCCCTTTTACTTACTTCACTAACTCTTCTTACTATTCAGTTTACTTGAGTTGGTATCATGTTGTTTGCTTGTTTACGTGTGCTTACAGGTTATAAAGTAAATTCCTTCCCAGTTTTAGGGAATATTCCTTCGGTGCTAGTATCCAGCCCCTGTCCTATGGAAGGTGGGATTGGGGTAGTCATGACACGGGCCCCGGGGGATTGGTCATTATAGTGGATTTCGTGATTGATGGTTGTAAATAATATCCTTACAAGCCAGGGTTCATGAAAATGTAATACAATGGACATAAGAAATAATATATCACTGTGGAAGTGACTATCTAGTTGTTTATAGGTCATATTATTAGAGGCCTAGTGAGGATTATCATGGATAATGGATGTAGCCCATAAGGGCAGAGAAGTGTATAAATTTCCCTATTAATGATTCTCTTAGAGTAGTTATGTGATAAAAGGGATTATATGATCACCATTTAATTTATTATACATGTGGTTTAAAATTGAGTATAGTCCCTTGAATCATAGTGGGAGAACCTATTAAACATATGATGTATTACATGACCATATAGCTTACTTTTTCATGAGATTTGGGTTGTGCGAGTGTTGAAATATGGTCTTCGATGTATCCGATTATATAGTATGTGATCATTGTAAAATATGATAAATTCAAAAGATAAATGATATGAGAGTATAATATATTAGAATAGGATGGGTATTATGTCAGGGATACATATGGTATGATAGAATGTTAGTAAAAAATGGACATTTTAGTTATTCATCTAGGGATAGGGTGAGTGTGACATCACATTTGTGTGGTTATTTGTTCTTCTTTACAATTTTTTAGAAGATATGTTTATCAAATGGATTGTAGAACCCATTATGTTTTTTTTACATGGTAACCAAAAAATTTAATGCTTACCCATATTTCAAATGAACTTCCTAAAAAAATGTCTATGTTTTATCCATTTCATGATTTGGATGCAATATAAACACATGATGGTTATTCTTATGAAATTTTCTTGGGTTTTAGGGGTCTGAGGTCGAATCTCATGGTACAAATGATGTTATTATTTCCATAAAGAGATAAATAATTTTTCCTCCTCTTATGATTAAAATGTGAACATCATATTAGTGAAATGTTATGATTGTATGGTAACAACTATGGTACAAACTTATTTCAGGATTAGTATAATTTAGTAGTTTGAAATGAAGTAAGTATATTTGATTATCATGGTGTCCTTATTAGTATATAATGAATTAAATTGAATACATATTCTGAGTGTTAATACATTGATCATATAATCAAATATATGTATTATTGTATATTTTAGGGTCCCAATTAGTATTTAATTATAAATTTTATATACGCACACCCTATCCATGATCTTGAATGAACATAGAGCACTTATATTTGAGATACAGGTGAGAGAAGAGGACTTGTAACATAGATTATAGTCGATGAAGCATATTGGGATGAGTTTATTCTCTCATGGAAGTGTTAGAGACCATCTATAATATTAAATGATATTTCAAAAATTAAAATAAGATTTGGTAATTTGAAAATTTTTAATGAAAAAATATCATACTCAATAAATTCAACTCCTAAAATATTATTATTTGATTTTCTTGATTGAGACTCATCCCCCATATCATATATGTATCTTAAACTACTCTGAATAGTAGTCATTTAAAATGATCATCAGTACAGGATGGGGGATGGCTTCTGCTCATATTTGTTTAGGAAACATAGGGTCATGTTCTAAAGAGATAGATGATGAGTCTCAGGAAAATAAATTCTATAATAATTGTTCAGTAAATAAATCATATGAGGATGAAATTTGTCTATATCATTCATCATTGGATTAATATCGAGGATGACACATACCATAGTAGAGTAATTATTTTCAAAATTCAATTACAAATTTCCATCAAAATGGTTTCATGCTAATCATTTTAAAAATATTATGAATATATAGTTAAATAGTTCATCATGTTTCTAATTGAGCAAGAATATGACCCTTATCAAATCCTTTTTCTTTGTCTATGTTTGGGTTATTCAAGGAAAATTTAATGTTTGATTAATCTTGTGGAAAATTTCTTTTGTGCATGATGATGCTACTAATAACGAGGAAGAAAAGATTATTGATGCTAAAATAATATAATTATTTGGGGATCAATTTAATGTTGATGAAAAAATATTGACCCAGCATCATAGTGTTGTATAAAATTATCTGAGAAATAAGTAAGATTATGAAATTTGAGGTTGGTTTGAATCAACACAACTCACAAGGTGACCCCAAAAATTTAAATTTAAATAGTTATAATGGGGTCACAATGAGGATGAATGAGCCTATTTATTTTGATTCATAGTGTTGCATCCAGACTATAACGAAGGATTACCATTGGGAAGATGTAAAGGTAATGTTACGATAAAATTTCTCTATTTTACTGAAACTTTTTATAATTAAATGTTTTTTTTAATTTTCATTATTCTTTTTATAATTACACTATTTTGGAATATGTATATTAGAAAATGTTCTTAATGGACACTAGAAGACCTATATAAGATTTTTTAATATCATTACCATGTATCATATTTGGGGTGTTGAGGGTAAATTAAATCCCCACCCACCAGTTAGTTATAATCCCATTATAATGGTGAAAACATGGAATGATTTCAACATTATTCATAATGATAAACCATTTTAGGTTCATGTAAGTCAATAATATTTTAATTAAAACTGTTTATTTTATAAAAATTGATTCAAGAATGTTAATTTAAGAAACAAAAAATCTGTGATGTAAATAATGAATGCGCATAAAAACCAATGTATCCCTATCAAAAAGCAATGATGGGGTGCGATTCACTAGGGAAGAAATTGGTATTTATTTCCTATCAAAAATAACAATTTTCGGTTATATGAAAAAACATATGTTTTTTGTCAATATGTAAATTTATGAATCAAATATGATGACACTTCTATCTGATGTCGTGTGCTATGGATGTAGGATCACATAAATACAGAGGGTAAAATCATTAATAAAAACAAAAAACAAGGATGGGAAACATGAATAAGAATGAAATATTATTACTTTTTAATTATTTATAATTGTATCACATAGGAATTCATACTTATCTTCAAGTTTTTTATATGCTTTAGACTTAAAAAAAAGACACTAATTTCATAGGAAGAAAAATACATTCAATAATTTGGTTCTAGGAGGAAAAACATAGTTGCGTTAGTGGAGTTGGTTTTGGATTTCCTCCTCATTAATATTTTGGGAATGAAAAACCACATGGTGATACATATTAGATGATGAATGTAATGTACGAACAAATAGATTATTTTCAAAATATTATTGGATGTTATGGTTTTGAAGACCAATGTATGAGAAATAATCAAAGAATATTGGTTCTGGAACAAAGATCTTCACATAAAGAACCAAATTACCATGCTAACTTTGAGGCTAGTCATTCCAATCAATCCCAAACCCTACCTTAGTTAATATATTTATCATCAATATGTCTCTTAAATGTGAATCGAAAACGTTATAATAACATTTTTTTTAAATTATATATGGTATATTTGTATGTGATTTATATTTTTCAACACCTAGACATAGCCATGTTGTTCGGGGAACAATGTATAATATCATATAATACTAGCTACAAAAAAAATAACTCCCAAAAGAACACCTGAGGGTGGAGATTTTAGGAATCTCATGACATGACTTCTAAGATTCATATTCCACTTGATGACCTAGATATTACAATATATAATAATTCTATAGGAACATTCATAGCATGGTTATATAATATTATAAATATATTAGTGGAATACAATTAAAAATTTAAGATGAAAAGCCTGTTATAGTTTATGAAAAATGGTCGGATGTAAAGTATGATATTATAAATGGATAATTTGATGGGGAAAGATATGGTCAGATCAAGACAATCTAGTGAATTGAAAAATAAATTTATAAGACCTTCCAGGATTTCCTTCTCCTTGATAGTTCTAGAGTAACATTTATTTTCCTTACAACTTATTATAGGGGCCAAATTTAAAGATGAAAATATGTCTTAAATTATATATATAAAAGAAATATATGGAACAACATGGATAGAAATAATTGGTCTCAGGATTATAAAAGAGAATCTCAAGTGTGAATAAATGAGAGCCTTCTATGTAAATACATCCATGGGTCACATTTTCAAAATATGTCAATGTATAACATGAGATAATATGTTGTGTTTGAGTAAATTTAAAAAACACCAATTATGATTTAAAACTAACTGTAAAAGGATATACTTTTTGTTATCCCATTAAAAGTACTAAAAAATATTATTGAAGGGTGAGAGAAACCTCCCACCAAGAAAAAATTGAACATGAAAAAAAATAGGTTTAGTTTATTTCCAATGGATTTTATACATTACAAAGAAGGGTCCTTAGGAGTGGATCAAACAGTCAAATGAGTGTCATACGACACAAATCTAATCATCAAAAATGTTTTTAATCCTTCTTAAATGTTTGAATAAATATGTGTGTAATCAACCATTGAATCCAGCAGGTGTGTAAATGTACAATTGGAGGACATCAAACAATGAGATATTGTGGTCATCAAGGATGGATGATTTTATTGGAAATATGGTTCCAAATGAAATGAAATTGATTTATGAATAAATCCATGAATATCAAAAGCCTAATTCAAATGAAATCATGAAGCACTTAAACTCATAATAAATACCCCTTTGAAAAATAACAAGTATATTGATAACAAATATGTAAAAAAATTCTAAAATTAATTAATATAATTTGGAATTTTTGGAAACAAAATACATTGGATTAACATGGGTTAGTGGTGTATTTTTTTTATAATTTTATCATCAATTAATTGTATGATATTGTTTCCGCCGCTTTCACCGGGGTGCGTGCGTCCATCATCTTGGGTGCGACAGGTGTGACTTTTTGTTACCCCACATTCCCCCATTCCAAAGGCGGGCGACATTCACTTCTTTTCTAGGGACATCTGCTCCTTGATCGAAACCGGGATGATGAGATGTTGGTTCTTCCTTCAGTGGATTCCTCCTCAAAACTCGTCACCTAGTCCGGGTCTCCCTAATAGATTTAATACGTTGTTCGTGAAAATCTTCCTAGTTCCATGTATCTATGGATGCCAGTTAATTACACTGCTTCTATTAGGACATTCCAAGGGGTCCGGTCTGGGAAACAACCTTCAGTTGGGGGAGTTGTCATGTGGGGACATCACTGGCGATTCTGGACGCTGGGTAATTGGCCCGTCTGTCTTTTGTACCATATTATAGGGCTTCTCGAGGGCGCAGAAGCCTGAAGCATCCCACATAGAGTGCGAGGAATCATATTCCGTTGGCATGTATTTGAGGTTTTCCTTAGCTTCATGTGTTTAACACAGGGTATGCCGCAAGTATAACATCCAACAGAGATGGATCGGTATGATCAGAACACTAGCTAGAGTGGATCAGGTTGAAGAACCCCCTTGAGGGATCACCGATATTTGGGCCAGTACGTGGGCGGCTTCCCAAATACTTTGGGGGGAATGAGGTGGCACAATTTCACTAGGATGTGGAGGCCCGGGTAAGAATCAGGATGGATGATGGAGAGTTGACTGATGTGGAGTTGGAATGAGATGGGACAGTCATGGAGATGGCGGTAGAGATAGGCTTTATCCTCGAAGAGACCTCCTACGTATTGTCGTGGTGGGGAATCAATGTCCGCATAGTTCAGTTGGTGAGAACTGCCGTGAAGGGCGGGTCGGAGGGACCAATGGGTCTTGGGCTTGAACCTCAGGGAGGCTTCTTACGTACCATGCCTTTGGCATGGATCAAAGTCCACGTAGTTCGGGATGGGGTGTCGGTGGACCGACATTAAGAAGGACCATGGTCCAGATGAATGGGGGGACTTGAACCTCAGGGAGGCTTCCTACATACCATTCCTTGACATGGATCAAAGTCCTCATAGTTCGGGTTGAAAAGGGGATGTTGAACTTACATGAAGGTATGTCGGAACAACTGGTCAGCGGGGTCACAATGGCTTACCGCTAGATTGGGATGCAGTTTAACGTCATGCGGGACGAGGGCGTGTTGGAGAACCGACGTGACTATAAACCATGGTCCAAGTGGATGGTGGGCTTGAACCTCAGGGGGCTACCTACATAACATGCCTTGACATGGATCAAAGACCACATAGTTCAGGATGGTTTTATCAGCGAATCGACATGAGGATAGACCTTGGTCCGATGGGTGATGGGCTTGGACCTCAGGGAGGCTTCCTACATATCATGCCTTGACATGGATCAAAGACCACGTAGTTCAGGATGGTGTGGAATATAGTTTAACGTCATATGGTATGGGGGTGAACCGATGTGAAGGAGGTCAGAACGACCAAGTGGGGGGCTTGAACCTCATGGAGTCTTCCTACGTACCATGCCTTGACATGGATCAAAATCCCTGTAGTTCAGGTGTGTCATTAGCAAACCGACGTGAATATGGACCGAGGGTCCAATGGGTTTTGGGCTTGATCCTAAGGGAGGATTCCTATATACCATGCCTTGGCAGGGATCAAAGTTCATGTAGTTCAGGATGGTGTGTGTTATAGAGCTGACGTGAACATGGACCTTTGTCCATGTGGATGGCGGTCATGGACCTCAAGGAGGCTTTCTACGTACCATGCTTTGACATAGATCAAAGACCCTGTAGTTCAGGTGTGCAGTTTAACATCAGGAGGGACAGGGCATTTTGGGGGTTACACTCTGAGGTAGCCCAAGTTGTGTCATGGCCAGTGCTCACTCTAAGCCCACGGGAGTTATTCTCGGTGTGAGAACCAAGAGGTTGCAAGGACTTGACGATCACATCGCGAAGGGTGCGTCCGTGGAAAGAAAAGTTAGGATTAAACGTTAGGCGGCCCATGGTGCTAGGACATACTCCAGTATGGAGGCCCGAGGGTGAGAAATTGCAACGGGAGAGTGATTTGGGACAGAGTAAAGGGGGTTCCTCGTCTCCTATCATTCCCATCGCTGGCCCTGGCAGTGGGTAAGTACAGAGGTGCATGGGTTTTATCTTCCGTAAGATGGACTAGGGGCTTACACCAAGATGGACGAACTCCCCCCCCCCTCCACAGACTAACCCCACTCCCAGAAGGAGGATATCATCTCCTAGAGAGACTAGGGGGAGGAGGGTGTGAAGAATATCCATGGGGAGGTCACCTCACATGAGTGGCATGGGGTGATGTCACAGTTTAACATCATGTGTTGAGGACGAGGGTGCTTGGCAGTTTAACTTCCTGTAGCTCGGACGAGGTGAGATTACTCCGCACCCCTATGACTTACATAATCGGTACCATCGGCTTCTGGTGGGAGGGAAGGTACCGGAAATGTCATGAAAAAGGTTGGTCACAGAGAGAACCATCGAGGGGTCCATGTTAGCATGTCTATGCGAAGAAGTAAGAGTCATTAGAATTCCTATTCGAAGAAGAATTAGGAAAAGCAATGCTACAGGAGGTATCGTCTGGGGGACTTTGAATTCACTTCATGGAAACCTGGAGGGTCGCACGGGAAGAGGGATTTCCAAGAAGAGGTGTCCATAGGCGAAGGCCATGTGGATCTCGTTTTCTCCGTGTGGTGAAGGGAACCTGCGAAGTGGTCTGCTTAGCGAAGTGGGGTGCCTTAGCCTTTGCATGGGGTGGAGGTGCAAGTGGGAGGTTCTGCATGAAGTGGAAGGGTGTTTGTGGAGCACTGCCTCGCGGAGCATAGGTGCCCCGCAAAACAAAGTCCCACGATGTAGTGTGATTCCTGAAGAATAGTGACCCTGCCTTGGAATGTAGATCACGTGTATAGAAGGGGTGTTTCGCAAAGCATTAATTCTCCGCGACAACCCGGGTCCCCTTGGTGATCCCCTTCCTTTGCAAAAGAACTTGGGCTTCGTGAATGGAATCCCTCTCGGAAGAGGGGATCAAAATAATACAATGTGAAGGCACCTCACCAAGTAAAAATACCTTGTGTAGCTCAAGATTCGCAGAGAAAAGGGTGCTTCACAATTTGGGAGCTAGGAAGGTGAACGTTCGGATTGTCCGTCCCCATGGCTTAGGGGTATCCTGGTATTTGTAGGCAAGGGGTGCCGTGAAGCAGAGCTCACGCAGCATGAAGGGGGATTCAGTCACTTCACGGCGAATCGCGAACGTCAACCGAGTTCATGGAGGGGCACTGCCTCTCTTCTTTCACGGAGTGTTCGCAAACATTAGGGGTGTTCACGGGGTGTCCCGTCTCTCTTGCTTCGCGATGGCCGCATTACTTGGGGGGACTCCGCGTCGTGGCTTCGCGAGGTAGGCCATAGGGTTTTTTTTTCTTTGTTCTTTTCGTCCAACATTTTGGTGCCAACAAATGCCCCCCCCCCCCATAAACATAGAGACATGGAGGGATCAAGGGTCAAAGTCTGAGGGAAATCACCAAAATCATCGATCGTTCACGGTGCTGACTCGCGAAGAGGGAACGCGAGGCATACAAGGGCCATGGGGGCCGAACGCGCTGTGAATCTCTGCTTGAACTGGTCGCGCCGCGAAGCTCCGAGGGCTGCCGCCTATAAATATGGGGGGCCGACCTCTCTTTTTTCCTTTCCATTCTCTGCAACTATTTTCTTTTATTCTCTCGACTCATGAAGCTCCGCGTACCTTGCATCTGCTCTCCGCGAATCAGGCTTCACGGTGAACCGCGATTCTTTGACACTTCGACTGCGCCAAGAGAACATGTGTTTGCAGGTCGAGGTCAGGCTCCGTGGTTCTGCTTTGCGAAGGAGCTCCGTGAACAGGCTTCGCGACCAAGGATATAAAATTTCCATAGCCTTTATAAAACAAACTTCCCATCAAGAAGCTTCCCAGGGGGTTCTTGCAGATGCCGCCCGAAGGGATGAGATGGCCAGCTATTTAGGCCTGGGGAGCTAGTCTGAAGCCACTCAAACCATAATTTATTGATGGAACTATTATCTGAGAGCCAAAAGAACTATCTATTGTGCAAGAAGCTGATCTTAGAAGGCATCGGGCTGAGGGATGATGTCTTCATTCTTGAGGCGAGTAGGGACAAACCAGCTTGCTGGTTCAAAAGCACGCCATGCCAGAGTCAATGGTTCAGGGCGGCTGACGGTCATGCATAGGAGGACTTCACAACTGCCACCGCCTACTATCTGTACAACCATCTGAACAAAATTTATGGGAATCCATTGCAACCAGAGACGTCCCCTCCCATGTACAACACAATACTAAAGGTGGCCTTGAGGGATCGAAGAAAGGGTGGTCCGATGAGTGGGACCTACACCAGGGCGGCAACTTCCCCAATGATTGGGAATGGGCCTACTGGGTATGGGCCTCATGTGAGGAATTTGGAGCCGAGCTATGGAGAGTGGTCTTGTATTTGGCGGCATGGTCCTACCAATTCCACATTTATCAACCGAAACAGCTGATGTCAGAGCTCTTGAGCAAATGGTCATCCAGGACCAACACTTTTCCCCTGCACCATGGGTAGGTTAGCATCTGTCTGTGGGATTTCCATCCTATTTCAGGGGTCCCGATCTTGGGGGATATGTGTGATGATTTATTTTTTGTTATGAGTGTGTGGGAGGATCTGGAGCAGATGATGCAGCTGGAGCTAGAATTGATGGGACCGGTCCCTGGAGAAGACAAAGAAGCGGTGAGGGATGTCCACTTCAAGAAGTGGTTCAAGCAGTTCCTGAACTTCTTGGAGAATCTAGAGTTTCCCTTGAGGCCTCAAAATTTCCCAAAGGGGGATCAACGGGGAAAGGAGAACTCATATTGGCGGCTCTTGGAGGACATCCAGTGGATGACCTGGGGTTTCAGTGTCAGCACTGAATAGCGGCCGATAGTCAGACTGACGGTGTTTATTGTGGCCCTTATCTGTGGTCAGATCCTACCAGTGAGGGGTACAAAAATGGGGATGTGGCCTAGCTCATTTATCATGGCATCCATGCTGGACATGGGAAGGCGGGTCAATCTAGGGATTCTGATGCTCGCCAGATTATACGGGATGCTGCGGAATGTTAGCGAGGGAAAGAAGCAACCGAGGATATGCAGACCCTTCCATATCCTGTATGGGTGGATTGAGGCGTACAACAGGGGGGTTTATGAATATCCGAACCCCATCTCGCCTCCAGGCTCAAACTTCCGTCCATCCATCCTGAATGATGTCGGGATATTTCCAGTCAAATTGATCGTTCCCTTGTTCCTGAACCGGGTTTGGCAGGCAGAAGAGTTTAATTTCCACCCATTTCCATTGTCGAAGGGGTTACTTACCATCGATGGTTGAGGGACAGAGGAGAATCGGGCCTATCTCCTGGCCTTCTAAGGTGGAGTCTTGTTGGCAAGGGTGGACCATGAGCCTCTTTGCGAGCCGTACACACCACACCGGTTTTCAAGAAAATTATGGTTCCTGCAGCGGTTGACCGCACAAGTCTACTGGGAGGTGATCCATGAGGAGCATCCGTGTGCGATGAGGAAATTGGGGCTCAAGTTCACACGGGAAGATGAGAAAATGTGAAATTCATTGACTTCTCCTACTATCGCCTTTGGACTGGTGAAACAGTATGCCATAAGCTGGGAGGCGGCTTATCCGGGGGAAATGCTGAAATGTCCAACCGTTTGAGCTAGTGATGGCAGGCCTCCCGTATCCTGAGATCAGGGTCGGAAGGTAGCAAGGGCCTCTATTGGTGGCGAGGCTACCATAGCAGTGAGACCTGCACCGGCTGAGGGTGAGGCAGTGGTAGTGGATCCAGTAGCGGCAGCGGATCCAATGGTCCTGGAAGAGAAAATCCATCCGGAGGGGCGTCCACCAAGGTGATTCCATAGGATAGCCACTCAGCCTCCAGGGAAGTAGCTGCGCCATATCACCATGCCAGAGAATTCTATTTTCCTAGAGGCGTGGGACATTTGGGATGCCAACCGAAAACACCTCGGTCCATCCAAGATGTTGGAACACCTGAACCACCTTAGAATAGATCTACCAGGTATATGCCCTGTCCGGGCCGGTTTCGCGGTGTCTCCGGCGGAGGCAGAGCAATATCTGGATTATCTAGAGGACTACATGCATTGCAGTGCTGCCCCGTGTCTAATCACAGACCGGGTGAGGGTACTGCGGGATCATATGGTTCCCCCACAACTATCAGCCACTGAGATGAGGGAGTGCATCCCCCTTTCTGAAGATTCAGACAAATCCTCTCGGGGAGATGAGGCCGGTGGAGGGAGCCCGTTAGAGGAAGGCGAAGTCAGTGATCAAGACTCAGATCTCAATGATTTCACGGAGGCTCTCGAGGTAACATTCATTGTTTCTTTCCTCGGGGTCTGCTTTCAAGACATTATGGACTACTTACCAACATCTGAACTGTGTAGGAGGAACTTGTACACAGACCCCACTCTCACCCCTCTATGGGTGGTGATGTAGGACCCTCGGAACCCAAACCTATGGCCGCATCCAGTTCTGTGTCTGGCGGGGATAGGGCACCCGAGGTGGCTTTTCCAGAATCTCCGGACCTTCCGACAATATACGGAGGGCCACGCTCTAGGGTCCCTCCATCATCAACTTAGGAGCAGTACCAGGAGTTCAATATCTTTATATACTCTCCACTAAATTCATTACTGTCACCCATTGATCGTGCCAACTGACGTCCATGCCCTTCTCTACCACGTATATTTCTTTGACTGGAATGGGCCGTTATGGAGAAGTTGGTCGAGATTTCTGGCGGCACCCCTCCCAAAGGCATTCCAGTAATCGTGAAGATAGTTTCCTAGCCCACCCTAGCTTTGACTCCCCCCATTATTGGTGGGACCACCAGTGGGGTCGTGCCTGAGGCTATTGAGGTGGGGTCCGACTCTGAGGTTCTGTCGGTCAACCCGAGTCCCGCTGCTTCTGATCCAATGCCAGATGCCGCACCTGATCCCATGCAAGATGCAGATCACTCTATAGATTTCCAAAGGGTGTACCCCACATACGAGCCTTCCAACCGCAATGATTGGGATGAGACGGCCTCTGACGAAGTGGAAAATGACATATTATGTCGCCGATCATGGAAGTTGATCATGATATTTATCGAAAATACCCCCATACACTATGGCTAGATGAGATGGACAGACTTTGCTCATGGATGCGCGATCTGTGTGATGGGAGAGTGGATGCCCAGTGCCCTCACCTGCTCATCCGAGATCTCATGGCGGAGAAGATATGGGAGTATGATCATGGGATAGCAGTAGAGGAAAGTGACAAACACCATGAAACTCCGGGAGGCTGAAAATAAAGTCCAGCAGTTATAGATCTGGGCGGACAAGCACCTAGCCTCTCTTAACGAACAATCGGAGCTGATCTCACGATTGAAGGCCCAACTGGAAGAGTCAGAAGAGAGTATGAGGCATGCCTCCAAAGAAATGTTCGTCATTCAGGCTGACACAAAGTGGGCCCAAGCTGAGGCTAATGAATTGAACCCCATTTCTTCTGAGGAGGAGGGAGAGCTGAGCCGGCAACATCAACTCTTGGATGCCACTTGTCAGAGGGTCGTGGAACCGCAACTCTCCTTTGATGGGGTCAACCCGTCCATGGGAGGAATAAACCCCCGAGTGTGGTAAGGATCACAAACACTAAAACTTACTTTCATGTCTTGATTTATTGAATACATTATTTTTGTTATAGAGGTTGATGTAGAACAATCGACGAGCCATTATTCCGATGTGCTCTGATGCACGAGCGGGGTAACACAAGAGGCGACGAGATTAGTCTGAAAATAGGGAAGTGGAAGGTCTGAATCACGATACCCATAATTCAGAACACTGGGGATGCCATGACAATAAATGATAACTTTTGACTGTAGTGAAAACACAGCATCCATATTTCGTTTGCCTAAAACGGGGATAAGAAATGAGGGTCGACCGTTGACCATGTTCGAAACACAGGACCAGACTCAAAATGTCATATGTTAGTCTTCCAAAATGTTGGCCCAGGACAGTAGGTGGGCCATAGGCCAAACATCTATACTGTTAGGGGTTCCTCCAGACATGAAAGAGGACAAGGGTCTAAATGAGGGGCATACAAACCATGGAATGTGGAGTGATGGGTTGTTCAACTGAATTCCGACACTAATGAAATTACGCCACCGTGGTGGAGACACATTGGATGGACGCATCGGTTTGATCACGAATCATTCCTTGTTTTAGACAGGGCCTCTCTGGCGGGGGGGGGGGGGGGGGTTGTCGCTTCCCAATGTCATCTTGGGGAATCCTGGACTTGTTTGGGGTACAGTTTCAATTACATGGTCCCTTATGAGGGATCATGCCATGGTTCGGGAATGAGGAGGAATAGGATCTTATGATTCCTGAGGCTAGACTCGAGGTGAAATGCATGGGTGTCCCTACATATCCCATGAGGATCGGAATCAAGCCGTATGTAGTTCTGAAAATGCAGTGTAGTAATAGACCTACACTGACAGGAGAAATCCTCTCTGGCGGAGGCTCTAGTGCATCCCATGTTTGACATGGGGCATCCCAAACTTGTTCAGGGTAGAACCATAGTTTAGTGTCATGCATTGAGGACATGTAGATTCTTTCAGTTTAATGTCATATGATAGGATGTGGAATGGAAGGGAAGATCCCATGGAGCATGTGGTGCAGTAGCTATGAAACCGATGTGAATGAGGACTTGGAGCCCAAATCACACCACGCACCCCCGGAGGAAATGCTTCAGGTTGAGGGTCCAAGAGTCAGAATTAGGCTGGGCCCGAAGAAGAGTGGTCAGGCATTCCTAATTACCCCATGAGGATGGGAATCAAGTAATACGTAGTTCTGAAAATGCATTTTAACGTCATGCGGGATGATGAGAAACCTGGCTGCATTGGTACACATCCTACCAAAACTACTAAGCCCACCTGAGTTGTGCTCGGTGGGGGAAACAAGAAGTAATGGTGAGACTTTCCTGACATAGGAAGGGGAATGTTAGGACGTAGATATGCTCGGTGAATACTTTCCCAATGACGCTAACCCATCCATGAAGCGCACCTAGATGCGTGAAGAGGTAGAGCCGAGTATGTTGGAATTCCACTTGAACATGAGAGAGTGGAAATGTGTGAATCCGGAAGCTCAAAATATGGACCAAAATGATGGTGGCATGATGATGGAGGATTACTTCTAATCATGGTGGGAACACAGCATTCATATCATGTTATCCTAGAATGGGGACAGACAAATGAGGGTATATCGTTGACCATGTTCGAAACACGGGACCATGTCGCAATTGTTTTCAGAGATCCGTAGGTGCATTGGCCTGAAACGATTGGACAACCCTTAGGCCCAGAATCCATGCAGAGGCCTTAACCCTAGAATCTATGTCGTCTGAGGGGCCTTTTAGATGTGGGAGAGGATGAGGATCCAAATAGTGAGCTCACAAAGCATGGACATGGAATGGGAGGAATGTCTCCATGAATTTTCTGCACTTTGGGCTCTTTGTCAAAACACATCTGAATACGACAATGAGACGTATTAGATAGAGGGAGTCGAGTCCCTTTCCATAGGGAGATCTTAGTTTAGGGTCATAGACTTCAGACCATGGGTGACAGAAAATACATCATATGGTGGGGTAACTCAAATACCCAACGTGAATGGGAACTGGGGGTTACGACCACCACGTGCTTCTCGAAGAGTTTTAGGTCGAGGGACCGAAAACGAGAGTTGATCTAGGCCTGAATCAAAGTGAAAATGCATTCTTACATACCCCAAGAGTATGGGGATTAAGCTACATGTAGTTCTTGAAAATTAAAGGGGCATGCGGGTCTAGCCTTCGCACCCAAAGAAGCGGTATTTGATAAATCTTGTTTGTCCATTAAGGTGAGTGGGTTTTTTTGTGAAGCGACAGGACTAGGGTAGCAAGCCCTGGTGTCTTCACAATAATCAAGATATAGTAGGCATTGACAAATGGCATGGTGTATAACCAATACCCAACATGACTTCCTATATCATGAGGTCATAACAATGCATTGTCGTTTCTCATCGTGCGGCTAGGACGATAATGTCACAGTTTAGGGTCATGTGATAGGACCAAGAATGCATTTTAACGTCATGTAGAGCAGACAAAGCAAAGACGATTCTAGGAGGGGAATAGGTACTGTTCCAGGAAACATAACAGACGTCTATGGGGATGTGATCCCACATCACACCACACGCTATTCATAGATAGAAAACTCGGGCCAAGGGGCCTAAATAGGGGTGAGAGTGAAAGGTGAATGAGGAACTAGCTCCCAGCTGAGTTGGACTAAGATATAAGACATCTGGGTGACCCATCGCATACCATGGGGATGCGGATCGAGCCACACATATCCCTTAATGAAGATCTTAGTTTATGATCTTAGAGCTCGGACTGTGGGAGCCCTGGAGGAGGCCGTATTAAAGCTTTGTCCCCCTGAGGTGTAGATGTGAACTGAGGGATAGTGCCAAGAGTGTCAAGATTCTACCTGGACATGATGGGGTGGAACATAACGTGAATCATGAAACCAACATTCATGGCCTGATAGTGTTGTTGTGACGATGGAGTATTACTGCTGACCATGTTCGCAACACTACATCCTATCGCGTTAGCCTGAAATGGGGACAAATAAATGAGCATCAACCGCTGACCATGTTCGCAATGTGGGATTTGTATCATTTTTTTGTCCTAAACCCTCAGGGGTGTTTGCCCATAATTGTAGGAGATCCCTTAAGCATATTATCCATGTCGTTCTTGGGGGTCCCTTTGGGTGTGAAAGATGATCGGAGCCCAAATGAAGGTTAACACAAATCCTGACAAGTGGAAGGAACTTGACCAAGTTGAATCTGAAACTCTTGGTCATGGACCAGAGCACTCTAAACACATGAGCGAACCACTACAAGGGGTCGAGGGACTCCACTTGAGGGTAGCCAAGAGATGGATGATTCCCGTGACAAGGGAGGCATGGTTCCAAAAACCTTGTACCACACCTATATATCCCCCTCGTGGAGAGGGACAGGACAAGGGGCCTAGGTGACTGAAAGATAGAGAGATCTCTATGAGGTGGAGATGGACCCGAAGTCTAGACATCTGGTGGTCCTATGTATCCCGTAATTATGGGAACCAAGCCACACGTAGTTTTAGAAAGGTTCCTTTTAATGTCGTGCGGGACAGGAAATAGGATGGATAATTCTTTAGAATGGGGTGCGTGTGGTGAGACTATTGAAAACCCGACGTGAATGAGGACATAATCCTATATCATATCATGTAGTCCCATAGTCAAAGTCATGAAGGCGGGACAGAGAAGGAAAATTAGAAGAACTCAAGTTGGACCCATTGACAAAGGGGTCTGGGCATTCCAACGTAACCCATGAGGATGGGAATCAAGCCGAACGTAGTTCTGAGGTGATCTTAGTTTATGGTCTTAGAGCTCGGACCCTGTAAGGATGACAGCCTTCCATGCAAGCACAGACCTCGACCCGATCCCTAAGCCCATGTGAGTCAAACTCAATGTGGGAGACAAGGGAGGAAGGTCTTTATTGCAATACATGGAATGCCCATTAGAGGGAAATCGGTGCAGAGCCCTGTAGGAAGCCCTTATCGTGGATTTGTTCCCCTGACATGCAGATTCACACTGAGGAATAGCATCAAGAGCGTCGAATTTCTACTTGGATATGAGAAGTGGAGAAGGATGTGAATCATGTAACTGACATTTTGGGCTTAATGGGTTTGGCATGGCGATGGAGGATAACTGTTAACCGTGGAAAAAAACAGTCTCCATATCGTGTTTGCCTGAAGTGGGAATAACAAACGAGCATCGACTGCTGACCATATTCACAACGCGGGATTTGTATCAATTTTTTGTCCAAAACAATCGGGGGGTGTTGACCCATAATAGTAGGAGATCCCTTAAGCATAGTATCCATGCGGTTCAGGGCCCGTAATGGTAGGAGAGCCCTTAAGCGTAGTATCCATGCCACTCGGGGGTCCCGTCAAGTGTGAAAGGTGATGGAAGCCCTAATGAAGAGAAAAAAACCCTGAAAAGTGGGTGGAATCATGTCCGAGTAGAGTCTGATACTCCATGTAATAAACCAGAGTACCCTTAGGCACATTGGTGGACCACCGAAAAGGGTCGACGAAACGGCTCAGGAGAAGTAGGCCAAGGGGCCAAGGTGGGATGGAAATTTCTGGGAGATGTGGCTTGACACAAAGTCTAAAAATTTAGGTGTCTCTACGTATCCCATAAGGATGGAAATCAAGCCATACATAGTTGTCGAAGATACCCAGGGGGTAGGATACCCAAAAGAGGGTGTGTACAGCGTGACTAGTAACCCGACGTGAATGAGGACATAATCCTGCGCCACACCGCACAGTCTCGTAATATAGAACCTGGGCCAGGGGCTTGAAAAGGCCAAAGGGCCTGAGGCTGGGCCTCAGTCATGAAGGCCCGACCAGCTTGCTGTTTAACGTCTTGTAGTAAGGATAGGGGTTGGGGGCCCAGAAAGGCCAAGGGGCTTGAGGCAAAGCCTCGGTCAGGAAGGCCGGACTAGCTTGTAGTTTAATGTCTTACGAAGAGGACGAGGGTAAGCACAAGGTGTCTCGTCTGGGGTTGTGTGCAGCATGAGGACTAACCCGCCGTGAATGGGGACATAATCCCATACCACGTCATACAATACCAGAAGACAAAACCTGGGCTGGGGGCCTGAAAAGGCCAAGGGGCCTGAGGCTAAACTTCAGATGAAAGGTAATACACCCTCCTGTATGGTTACTACCTCATCATAGCTCCTAATCCCACGCGAGTAGTGCTCGGTGTGGGAAACAAGGAACCTATCTTGGCTCTCACTGTCACATGGGGGACTAAACCCAGCTTTTCCCAAAGGGAGTTCATTGCTCGGAGATACAACAGGGCAAAATGAACTACTACGCTTGATGTTTGGGAAATCTTGGGGTGGTCCAAATGATCTTGGACTGTTGTTGACCATGTTCGAAACACAGCATCCCTATAGTGACTTGAAATGGGATCAAAAAGTAGGCATCGACCACTGACCATATTCGAAACATGGGACTTGTATCAATTTGTTTCTCGACATCCTTGAGGGCATTGGCACGAAGTGTTAGGAGAGCCCTTAGGCCTAGCTTCTACACCATTCAGAGGCCCATCTAGACAAGGAAGGTGATGGAATCCCAGTCAAGGAGTTGGTGAATCATATCTGTACCCATATCTCAAAGAGTCGAACGTCTCTATGGGGCAGGACGTACGGCCGGATAGAGGTTAGCTTGACACGAATTGTGGAAAAAGTACACCGTCTCCATACATCTTAACCTGGGGGGAAGATTCTGGCGTTTGGGCTAGGCCAACAGACAAAATGTTTGGGCGTTCATATGTATCCCATGAGGATGGGAATCAAGCCATACATAGTTCTTGAAGGCCATGCAGTTTAACGTCATGCGGTGAAGACGTGGGGGGATAGAAAAATTGGAGTGGGCCCATAGTGCGGCCATTATAATCCTCGTATGCTAAGGAAGCCTACCCTACATCATGTGAGGACCCTCCAAGGAAGCTATACCCATGGGGGATAGTCAAAGAGAAGAGTTTGGGGCTGCACTCAAAATGAAGCGTCTAGGCTTTTTATATATCCCATGAGGATGGGAATCAAGCCATACATATTTCTAAAATCACAGTTTAATTTCTTGTTGGATGATGAAACACATCTCATCTGGGGATGTGTATGGTACGACGAGTATCTCGACGTTAATGAGGACGTAATCACATATCACACCATACAATCCCATAAGAGATCCTGGATTGGGGAAAGGCCATGGGGCCTAAGGCTGGGCCTCAGTCAGGAAAGCTTGACCAGCTCACAATTTAACGTCTTACGATGACGATGAGGGATATCTTAGTTTAGGATCATAGAGCTCAGACCATTTTGCTGTTTATTGTCATGCAGGACGATAAGAAGCAGTTTAGCGTCATGAAGGTTGCCGATGTAGTTTAACATCGTCCAGGACGATGTTGTAGTTTAAACTCATGAAAGACCATCTAGTTTATGGTCATGTAGTACCATACAGTTTAAGGTCGTGTGGACCAGATTGTAGTTTAGGGTCTTGCGGGACCCAGGGCTCAGGAAAAGTATTGCTTGAGGAACTTGGCGTTGGTGGGAGGATTTATGCGCTCACTATCCATGGTTAAAAAGGAGTATGCTCCATTATGGCTGACCTTATGAATGATGTACGGTCCTTACCACTTTGGCTCCAGCTTGGGTGGTTTCCTATTGGGGATCATTGGCACTCAGAGGGCCAATACCAGGCCGTCTTGTAGAAAAGAGAGAAGGCGAACCTTCTTACTGAAGGCTCTGTATATCTTGTTCTGATGCATTTCTAGATTTTGCAGGGCACAGAGCCTATTCTCATCGTGTGAATCCAATTCGGCTAGACGGATTTTGGCCACCTTATCTGGTTCCTTCTAGTCATATAATGCAGTGCGTAACGATGGAAGTTGGATGTCTATGGGCAGGACGGCCTCAGCCCCGTACACCAGGGAATATGGAGTTACCTAGGTGGAATTCTGCATGGTCGTCCGATAATCCCAGAGGGTGTTGGGGAGTTTTTCCGGCTAACTCTTCTTGTTATGGCCAACCATCCTCTGTAAAATTTTATAGAGGGTCTTGTTGAATGACTCAATCTGTCCATTATCCTGCGCGTGATAGAGAGAGGTATGGTTCAAATTGATACTGTAATTGGCGTACAATTTCTTCAGCTCAACTGCTCGAAAGTTGGTGCCGTTATTGGTGAGAACGGAATGAGGGAATCCAAACCGGAGGATGATGTTAGAGCTTATGAATTTAATGATGGAATGGGCCTTCACCTCTTTGAGTGGAACTTCCTCTACCCACTTGGAGAAGAAATCTGTAGTGGTCAGCATGAACCTACACTGGCGAGCTGTAACTGGTGGATATGGTCCCACGACATCGAGTCCTCCCACCACAAATGGCCAAAAGTACTTGGTGGAGTGGAGAGGATATAGTGGCCGATGCATAAAGTTATCATGAACTTGGAATGCGTGGAATCTCTTAGAAAACTTAATACAATCATGGATCATAGAGGGCTAGAAGTACCCCAGTCTCTGTATCTGATGGGACAGCTTTCGCCCAGCCTAGTGGGCACCGCAGGCACCAGCATGAACCTCTTGCATGACCTGAGAAATATCGACTCCATGAATTAAATGGAGGAGAACACCATTGAATCCCCTCTTATAGAGGATCCTCTCAAGTATGGGACCACTCTGGATGGTAAACTACAGTGTGCAGCGTCGGATTTTCTCGCGTTCGTCCTGATCATCCGGGAGGCAAAAATTTTGGAGATACTCGACAAAAGGTTCTCTCCAGTTGAGAGTGGCCTAAACCACTACATCTGAAGAACCTGGGCCTCCTGGCATGGAGGATCTAGTGGTAAGATGCAATACCCACAGGCCGTCATCATCCTATGGGGTGATGGGGGTGATGACTCTCCGGTTTACCACATGTATAATCATATCATCCTACATGAGTTCTTCAAGTGAAGCAGCTAGGTCGGCCAAAGCATCTGCTTGACCATTCTGACAGAGGGACATGGGTAACCTCTGGTCGATAACGGAATTGGGCCATTAGATAGAGGGTGCACTCCAACAATGGCACGAGATCTGGCTTTTTGACAACATAGTCATCATTGACCTGCTTGATGACTAGTTCGGAATCTCCTTTCACGTGAAAATGGGGTACATTTATCTCAAGGGCTAGCTCGAGGCCAGTGATGAGAGACTGATACTCTGCCTCATTGGTGGTGCGGCATTCTGACAACAAGAATGAGTATTGCAGAATGTCTTGGGCCGGAGTGATGAAGACGACACCTAGACCCACTCTGTTGAGCTTATGATCATTGAGCCTCCTACCGGTGGGGCTCCGAGAGGCACTATCGAAGTGTATTTGCTATCATGAGATGGCATGATCGGCTGAATGGATTCCCTCATCGGGAAAATCCATGTCCAGGGATTGATCCGCAGAGGTTGGATGGGTAGCTAGGAAGTCTGCCAATGCATGCCCCATGATATCCTTCTGGGGAACAAACCTGATGTCGAACTGCTGTAGGATCACTGCCCACCATTCTAGTCATCCAGCTAACATTGGGCGGTTCATAATGTACTTCAGTGGGTCTACCCGAGAGACCAACTGTACCTCATGGTGTTGCAGATAATGTCACAATTTCTGTATCGCAAACACAAGCGCAAGGTAGGTCTTTTCAATGGGGGAGTATCTAGTCTCCTTATCGAGGAGCATGTGGCTGAGGTAATAGAGGCTGTGATCTATCCCCTCATTGTTCTTCTAGGTGAGAAGGGTGCCAAGAGACCGTTCTAGAGCGGTCACATAAAGGACCATCGACTTTCCGGAGATGGGTGGCATCAAGAATGGAGGCTGGAGCAGATACTTCTTGATTTCCTCGAAGGCAGCCTAACACTCTTCAAACCATTCATAGGTGGATCATTTCTTCATGAGCCAAGAAAACTGCATACACATTCCAGCCAAATTCGCAATGAATCATATTATGTAGGCTAAGGGGACTTGAAGCCCTCAAATCTCTCGAATACTACTAGGTAGAGGCATCTGGCTGATGGCTTTGATCTTCTCTGGGTCGATCTCGATGCCTCCGTATCTAACAACAAAGCCAAGAAACTTCCCGAAGGTGATCCCAAAGGCACACTTCAACAGGTTCATCTTCACTGGCGGGAGCAGAGGAAACCGAACACTTTATCAAGGTCCTTGAGATGGTCCTGACACTAGTGGGATTTGACCATCAGATCGTCCACATAGCATTCTACCAATGTTCCCAGGATCGACATGAATATGCGATGCATAGCCCACTGATAGGTTCCACCTGCATTTTTCAGGCCGAAGAGCATAACCTGGTAACAGAAAGTACCTTGAGGGGCCCTGAAAGCGGTGGAATCCTCATCTTTGGGGGCCATCCGGATCTAGTTATACCCAGAATACCCATCCATGAACGAGAGGGCCTGGAACCCGGCCACGAAATCAATCAACAACTCTATCACTGGGAGGGGAAAATCATCCTTCGGACAGTGGCGGTTGAGATCACAGAAGTCGATACAGACTCTGATCTTCTCGTTATTCTTCTTGAATGGCACAATGTTGGATAACCACTTGTGGTACTGGATATCCTTGACGAAGTTGGCTTTG
The DNA here is from genome assembly GCA_963277665.1 of Viscum album. NCBI lineage: Eukaryota > Viridiplantae > Streptophyta > Magnoliopsida > Santalales > Viscaceae > Viscum > Viscum album. Next base: position 1,570,020,346 of record OY728137.1, read on the forward strand.
ATAAGCTTGTAATCTTTGGCCTCAACCATGGAACGATGCGAAGGGTGCATCTTTCTGGGAGGCTTCTTGAACCCGCGATGGTTCGTCGAGAGACCAAGGCGGTGGACGGCTACTTTGGGATCTAGTCCTGGCATCTCGCCATAACTCCTGGCAAACACATCTCAGTGCTTCTTAAGGAAGTTCATGTAGCACTGCTGCACTTCGAGAGACTTGGCGGCACTGATCAATGTGGGTCTCAGATCTGCCTCTCTACCAAGGTTCACCCGTACCAGTTCACCGACCATGGTAGAGACTCCTTCATCAAAGGCAGGGGAGCATCCTCTATGTCCTCTTCTCCACTTTGGGAGGGATCTTCCGCGGGGGGAGTTGTCTCCGAGCCATTAGAATCTTATGGGAGGCTGGTTCCGTCTTGAGGAGTGGTGGTCATCATGTTAGGAGATTCATGCGCCACTGAGACCATAGCGATGAGGGTAGTTGATCCAATACCATCTGGTCTTCAGCCGCTGGGTGCCGCTCTTGATAAAATCAAAGTAGTAGTGGCACGTCGTCTTGAGCCAGTTAATTCCAGCCTGGCGAAACTGACACGTATGATGTACTGTCATTTCCATGAGCCTGACATCTCAATACCGTACAGGGGTAGGAGGTTCCGGGATTACCCGAGCATTGTTGGTGTAGGAGTATGAGGTGATTATCCATTGTCGCTTGGACCTAGGAATAAGCCTTCCTCTTTAACCCGAAACGAAAAATCATTGCCCAATTTTGGGGCTTGTGGCCTCCAGTCGATGGATTGGGAAGACATAGGTGTCACCCAGACCTGCCTAGGGGTCACTTGTGACTGGGGCGGGTTCAACCTCACTTGCCATAATCTGTTTATCCATTCTCTTGTAGTAGTCAGCATCCAGATAATGGGCTTCACAAGAGGAGAAAAGAGACACAACTCCTTGGATCACACCTACTCGACCATTGAGGGAGTATTTGAGGCATTGGTGATATGACGAAGGGATTTCTACATGAAGGTAGAGCCATGGCCTGCCCATCAATGCGTTGTACGTCGTGTCCAAGGAGATAACCATGAATTCGGTATAGGCAATTAGGCTCACGAACATGGTCTTAAAATGGATTTTACTGATCGGCATCTGCTCGGTCCTGTCGTATCCTTGGATTCTGAGGTCAGAGGGAGTTAGATCATCCTCAGACAACCCCAGATTTCGCAATGTCTGAGTCGGGATTAGGTTAATACCAGAACCCATGTCAACAAGATAGCAGCAGACTTCCATGCCATTGAACTGGCTAGTGTTGTATAGTGGACGAATGTGCCCCTATATGGGAGGTTCATCGTCTTCACCGTATAATGAGATAACTGCCTGGCATTCATCGCTCTCAATTTCCTTATCGTGGAAGGCTTCTGTAGCTGCTACCTCTTTCTCAAACTGGAAGGGGCTCCATAGGGCCTTGGCAAGCGCCTCACACATTTCAGACAACAGTTGAAGATCCTCAAGGATGGAAAGTCTTACTGGAATTCCTACAAGGTGCTTCAGAACATCATACTTCTAGGCCAGATGCGAGCCTCTACTTACTGGAGCCCGTTCTGCGATAGGAGTCACGACAGGCCCTACCGGCTGAACCGGCGGCTGGCTAGTGCTAGGCACGTACCATTGCTCACTAGTCAAGGCCTGAAGAGCAGCTACCATATCATGACTGGGCAACTATGATTGGATTGTAGCAGGGTGAGACTGGCTTCGGTACAGATGAGGTAACTCTGCCTGATCCAGTAGCACAAGCAGCAATGGAGGTAGATCTGAGGACACCAGATGAGGAGGTTTCATGTGCTAAGCTTTGTGATGGGCCTGCTGCCTAGTCTCTGTGGCTTGCACGACCTAGTTGAAAGTTCTAGCTAACGTGCCTCGATGACCCATATGGCCTCAGTTCAACCAACATTGGCCTCGGCTAGGGACGTTGTGCAGGTTCACCCGGCGTTCCCCTTCGTCGGGAGTCATATAGGGGTGAACCAACTCGATGGTGTTAACCAAAGCATACCCTTGACTATTACTTGACGAATCATCCACCATTGGGTGGATTCTGGGATGGATCCCCATCTCATGAGTCATGAAGTCACCGAGAATGTGGGTTGACGACAACAGTGGCAGAGCATGCTGCTTCTTCTAGCACCGCCGATGCTTGCTCTTCTGGGAAGAGGTCGGTTGAGATAATGATGCAGAGGTGCTAGTTGCAGCTTATGAATGTTTTTTCTGATTCAGGTGTGCCCAAATAATACCATGGGTGTGGGTGACTGTTTTACGAGCCATCCAGTCATTGTACTTCTGGGATCCGTGGTTGGGAACCTGCTGCCACTCACCTTCGTCGCTACTACCGCTTTCTGACCCCACAAAGACACTCTCTACTAGTTCCAGGGTCGGTCCCAACATGAATATGTTGTTATCGACCTGGTCTTGGATCCAGTCTTTAATCACATAACACTTCTTGAGGGTGTTCCCTAAGATCTGATGATAGGGGCAGTAGTTGGGGTGATCGGTGAGATTCGCCTCTGTCGGCCTTCTACACTCGGGTAAGTGCACAATCCCCTTCTCTAGGGAACTATGGATGTAATCAGGTACCTGATTCTCATTGAATGAGTAAGTTTGGTGCCTTCTTTCTGGATAAGGGGATCTGTGATCCTGGCCCCGACGTGGGGCCAAAGGAGCCTGATTAGAAGGCGGAGCCTGATTATCTCGCCTAGGTAGCGGTGGCGTGTTGTGTGGGGGAATGTGCCGATACTGAGGCGGTCGCTGCTGAGCAGGAGGTTGTGCCAGAGGTGGAGGGGCTCTGTGAGGTTGTGGGGCCGGTGCCACTGGCAGAAATTCTAGCTGCATGGGGGCCTCTATTTGGGCCACTGTGGCGGGCTCGGCTCTGGGGTCCCTCCTTGCTGGGATCATAGGGGGCATCAGACGCGCCTGAATTGCCTGTTGTAGAGCTTTCTCAAGGCACTAGGACTTGTATTAGAAGTCTCGGAACCCTCCAGGATAATTCTGAGTGATGAGAGAAGTAACCAGTTTTGTTTTGACATTCCCCACACATATCGTTAGTAGTTGGTCCTGAGTTAGTGGAATATCAATGGAGTATGTGATCCCCTTCCATCGGGCGATGAAGTCTACGACACTCTCATTATGCCTTTGCTTGCAGATGAAGAGGTTTGTGATGCTGTTCTTTCTCATGGTGGAGCTGAACTGGTATAGGAATTTCCTGTGAAGATCCTTCCATCCAGTCACCGATCCAATGGGGAGCTGGCTGTACAAGACAAATGCAGGGCCTTCCAATGTTTGCACAAAAGATTAGAGATTTGCGGCTTCTAGCTGTGCTGGAGTTCCCAACATGGGGCCACACCTAGAGGAAATGTGGTCCAGGTGCTGCGGCGGGTCCCCTGTCCCATTAAAGCGAAAGAAAGTGGGATTTCCAAAACCCAGGGGTGCAGGCATATCATCCACCCACGCTGGATACGACTTTCCATCTGGTGGGACTGCCACCTGACTCGTTTCCAACACCTCGAGGCGTGAGACGAGTGCCTCCATTAGATTGTCCGAGCGAGGGTCCTTGTCTTGAAGGGGATCCCTAACCACAAGTGCATTTTCATGCTCTTCGACATGGTAGTTGGGATCAACATCTTGTGGAGTGATGGGCAGAGCGGCCTAAGGGGGTAGCTGGAGGAACCCGGACCGGATTCCTCAGATTTTCGTGGCATTTGGGAGGTTTTGGTGAGACTTATCGTGCCCTCTCTTCATGAGTTCTGTCTTCAACCATGTCCACGAGGGCGGTATGATTAGGGTTGCCTTGAGGCACCTCACCGGAGGGAAGTTGTTCCTGCCCCTGCTGCCCTGACCAAGGATTTCCATAGTTAGTTCATCGCTCTATATCATGCTTGGCCAGGAGTTGGTCGACCGGCCTCTTCTCCTCAATGTGTTTCTGACGCAATTCATCCTTCTCGGGATGTTCCTCCGTCTTCTGAACTGAAATGGGTGAGTTGGAGTACTTGACGGACCTTACGTGCTCTATACCTTTACCAGCATTCTGATTGAGTACTAGTGACTCGGTGGACACAGGGAGAACTAGGAGGTACCTCTGCTAGCAATTAATCCTCCCTGATGGGTCCAAAAATGGTGGAACATCCTCAGGGGGTAAGTCTACATCAAGAAATTCCAGGTCATCCTCTTTTTCCACAATGTCGGGCATATGGATTGTGACCCTTCCCGAGGGCATGTCCTCGATATCGCATATCGAATCGGTCTGCCGTAAACTAGGTCTCAAGAGGATGGCATCATACTTTCCACATCCACGGACCTACACGTGGGGGTATCCTCCCTGATGATTTTTCTGAGTACCCAAAAACTCTGAGTTCATTTTTGTTGGAAGGTCCTCTGGCGACTTCGTGACTCAGGGCACTAGGCCACGGGGAGTGCAGCCAAATCGACCAGACAGAATTGATTACCGATTTCCCTGAAGTGAACTTGGATCCTGGGGTACACCACCTGATGGTACCGAGGACGGAAGTGCTTTTCCCATAGGGTTTGGAAGAAACACTCAACTTCCTCTGATGTGAGTGATTTCGGCGCACCGAAGTTCGATGCTACCACCGGCTAGAACTTCTCCAGGAAATGATCCTCCGTGAGAATGTTCCAGAAGATCATGGGCTCAGATTCATGTTTTGGCCCTGTATTGCCCCACTCGTCAACCAGAGGCAGTTGAGGAACTGGTAGCGGTATTGTGGAGGACCGCTAAGACAGCAAACTGGGGGGTGGAGAATATGTCTAACGAACTGATTGTCCACCGAACTCAGGGCCATCCTCTGAGGAGTGCGGTGTTCTGTCCACAATTTCATGATATGTTGGGTTGACAGACACATCTTCTAGTGCAGGGATCATGGTTACTAGCAATCGTTCACTCCATTACTCACCCGCCACCAGTCCCCAAAATATCTCTTTGTGATCTCTGGTTGAGATAGAGGGCGCTCTTAGTGATAATGGCGGTGACTTCATAGTTAGAACCTGTGGGACTCCCAAAATTTCCCCCTCCTGGATGTAACTGCGAAGAGAGGCGGGAATCTGGTGTACTTCAAATTCAGGAAGGATGAGGTTGATATGAATTTTTACTGCCTTGGTCTATGACACAGAGGACCGAGGGGAGTGTTCCACCACTGATTCGTACTCTACTTCAGAATCTGTGAAACATACCGGTTTGATCTCAGTCCGATGCATTTCGGTATTCTTCTTGAAGTTGTGGCAACCTACCTTCCTGCCCTGGGATGGCTCTTCGGGGAAGGGAAAATTCCCAGTACGAGGAGGTCCTTCGGCCATACTAGTGCTGGGGAAGGGAGTACTTCCGCCTAAGTGGGATGGGGTGCGAGGAGAACTGGGGTAGATGTCAAAGGGGACACGGGGAGAAACTCTGTGCTGGATGCTAGTACGGGTGAGATCCCACTGGAACTGACTAGAGCACGGGGATGACCTCCATGCCTTGCTCCCTTGGTGATGTTAGTGCGAGGAAGGTCCTTGTACTGATCGTACCAAACACGGGTAGGACCTCCATGTTGGGTGCTGGTGAAATAATGTTGATCCCTACCCCTCTGGTTGATAGGACAAATAGGACCTTCTTCAAGTGCTCCAAGGATGTGAAGAGGGTCCTCCCAAAAGAGAGTGACTGGACGTGCAACGCCCCCGCCCCGACAGTCCATGGAAGAGGGGACGGCTCCATATACAGTGTAATGAGTACGAGAGAGGCTTCTATATAAGGTGTCTCTACCACTGGGAAGGCCCTCATTCATGTCGAAGGTGGCACGGGCACTACTGGAAAACTAACATATACCAACGGTTTGGAACTGTTGGTATATGCCTCCAAACCGTTGGTATATCCTATATCAATGGTTTGGAGAACCGTGGCCAAGTAATCCGTTGGGATAGGTCTATACCAACGGTTTTCCCAAAACCATTGGTATATACCAATCCCAACGGTTTTGGAAACCGTTGGTATAATTAATATGAAAATCTTTACCAACGGTTGTGGAACCATTGGTATATGTATTTAAAAAAAACATTCGCTGGGATTTGATCCCAGCACCCCTAGTTTATTATTGAACGACTTAACCACTAACCTAACATGACTTTTGTGTATATAAGTATATATATGTATTCTCATAATTATATTAAATTTTGATTTATATAATGTTCTGGGTAAGAAGAAATGATAAAAAAATCAAAGGATCTATACCAACGGTTGTCAAAACCGTTGGTATAGACCTATACCAACGGTTTTGACAAACGTTGGAATAGATTTTGAGCTTGGATTTGATTCTGGGCGAAGGTTGATTCATGGGTGACCTTTCCCAATGGTTTTGGAAAACCGTTGGGAAAGGTATACCCTTTCCCAATGGTTTTGGCCAAACCGTTGGGAAAGGTGGCCTCAAAGTGGGATTTCCCAACGGTTTGGCCAAACCGTTGGGAAAGGGAACCTATACCAACGGTTTTTATGATCCATTGGTATAGAAGCGTTGGGAAAGGTCAGATTTCTAGTAGTGGGGGCATACCTCCAAGTCAGGCCTTGGAGCGGGAAAGGCACATATCCTCTGTGGTGGGTTCACGGGGAGGGCCCCCTCTATGGGTGGCGTTGTAGCAGGTTGGTTTGTGGTGTCCACTGCCTGTGCCTGAAACCAGGCGAGTCGACCCAGCCTGCCCGTGGGGTGGTTGGGGCCTCGATCTGGGTTTGGCAGATAACTGCCCTTGCTCAGCGTGTGCAGGGTGTTGATGATGAACGTCGGTGGAAGCTTGGGCCATGTAAATTGTTGACGTTGATACCCCTTGATGGGTGTCCTCCTCTCCTTGTGCCCGATGCGGGTGTCGGGTCAGTCGGGCTGGTTCCGGTGGTGTAGGTCAGTAGTCTACCTGCTCTTCACCTCAGAGAGTGGGATGGCGGCGCTGGCACGGCCTGGGGGGGGGGCCTCGTTGGGAACCCATGGGATGGAACTCTGGCCGGGTGGGCCTGAACATACCCTACCTCATCGGCGTAGGGCATGGATTTTTCGAGGTGTTCTGTGGATAGGCTCCTGAAAAAATTGAAGGTTGGAGTGGGGAGAAGCGGCTCCTTGTGCGGCCCTCAGGGGTGGCGTTTATGACGAGGAAAGGACGCCTCTAATTCAAATAGGGCCATCTCCCTCGTAGGGACGACACCTTCCTCTTCATACCTACATATGAGGTCATTGATTACCATTCATTGGATAATCTCTAATGGGGAGAGGGGGCATGGGCGCCCAGTAGCTGCAGTAGTCGAGGCCGTCTTAGAAAAGGCATAACCACACGGGGTGGCTGCTTTGAGATTTCCCCTGCCCCAGCGTTGGTGGGCGGGAGGTGATCGGGTTCCGGATGCAGCAGCTCAGTTTCTGGAGGTAGGGATATCAGCTCCATATCACTGACAGTAAAGGAAATTGACACCCAGTTCCCCAGTTCCATTCCGTCTTCTATAGTCAGTAATAGGTATCCACGTTGACAACATTGTAGATCGAGATGCCCAATATTTTGACTACCCCAACTTCTGGTGATTTTCATGCCAGACCCGCTATTTTCTTGGCGGGACCCGGCGCTGGATATCTGGATCCAGTGTCACTTCACTCTACTGATGTATTGAGCGATACTAATCTCCACATTGAGGAGAATACCATCATGTCGGGTTCACCATTTCTATTTCCAACTCTTTCTCTGGGGCGCACGCATCCGTCCACTTGGGCGCGACAGGCGTGGCTTTTTGTTACCCCGCATTCCCGCTTTCCAAAGGCGGGCGTCATTCGCTCCTTGTCCAGGGATGTCTATTCATTGATAGAAACCGGGATGATGGGATATCATTTCTTCCTTCATTGGATTTCTCCTTGAAACTCGTCACCTAGTGTGGGTCTCCCTCATAGATTTATTATGTTGTTTGTTAAACTCTTCCCAGTGTCATGTTTCTAGGGATGCCATTTAATTACACTACTTTTGTCAAGATATTCCAAGGGGTCCGGTCATGGCCACAACCATCAGTTAGGGGAGTAGTCACATTGAGATATCACTGGAGTGTCTGGACGCTGGGGAATTAGCGTGTCTGTCTCTTTCCCTTATTATAGGGCTTCTCGAGGGCGCGGAAGCCCGAGGCATCCCACATCGAGCATGGGGAATCATATGGCATTGGCATGTATCTGAGGTTTTCCTCAGCATCTTGTGTTTAACATGGGGTATCCTACATGTTTACCATCTAACGGAGATGGATAGAGCTGATCAGTACACTAGCTAGAGTGGATAAGGTTGAAAACCTCCTTGAGGGTCACCGATATTGGGGCCAGAACATGAGCGACTTCCCGAATACTTTGGTGGGAATGAGGTGGCATGATTTCACCGGGATGTGGCGGCCCGGGTATGAATTAGGGTGGATGATGGAGAGTTGAATTATGTGTAGTAGGAATGAGATGGGACCCTCATGGAGATGGCGGTAGAGATGGGCTTGAGCCTCGAAGAGACCTCATATGTATCCCCATGGCGGGGAATCAAAGTCCGCGTAGCTCGGTTGGTGAGAACCGACGTGAAGGGGGGGGGGGTCGGAGCGACCAATGGTTCATGGGATTGAACCTCAGGGAGGCTTCCTACATACCATGCCTTGGCATGGATCAAAGTCCACGTAGTTTGGGATGGGTCACCGGCAGACCGACGTGAAGAAGACCTTGGTCCAGATGAATGGTGGGGATTTAACCTCAGGGAGGCATCCTATGTACCATTCCTTGACATGGATCAAAGTCCTCGTAGTTCTAGTGGAAAAGGGGCTATTGAACTGATATGAAGGTGTATCAGAACAACTGGGCGGCGGGGTCACAACGGCTTATTGCTGGATTGGGATGCAGTTTAACATCATGTCGGATGAGGGTATGTCGGAGAACTGACGTGAATATGGACCATGGTCCAAGTGGATGGTGGGATTGAACCTTAGGGGGGCTTCCTACGTACAATGTTGTGACATGGATCAAAGGCCATGTATTTCAGGATGTTTTAATCAGCGAACCGACATGAGGATGGACCTTGGTACGATGGGTGATGGGCTTGGACCCCAGGGAGGCTTCCTACGTACCATGCCTTGACATGGATCAAAGACCACGTAGTTCAGGATGGTGTGGAATACAGTTTAACATCCCTTGGGATGGGGTTGAACCAACGTGAAGGAGGACAGAATGACCAAGTGGTGGGCTTGAACCACATGGAGGCTTCCTATGTACCATGCCTTGACATGGATCAAAATCCTCATAGTTCAGGTGTGTCATCAGCAAACCGACGTGAAGATGGACCGGGGGTCCAATGGGTTTTGGTCTTGAACCTCAGGGAGGCTCCCTATGTACCACGCCTTGACAGGGATCAAATTCCACGGATTTCAAGATGGTGTGTGTCCAAGAACTGACGTGAACAAGGACCTTGGTCCAGGTGTATGGCAGGCTCGGTTCTCAGGGAGGCTTCTTACGTACCATGCCTTGACATGGATCAAAGACCCTTTAGTTCAGGTGTGCATTTTAACATCATGTGGGACGGGGCATTTTGGGCTTACACTCTTAGGCGACCCAGGGTGTGTCATGGTCAGTGATCACTCTAAGCCCACAAAAGTCATGCTCGGCGTGAGAAACAAGAGGTTGCAGGGTCCTGATGATCACGTCGTGAAGGGTGCGTCCGTGGGAAGTGAAGAGGGGCTTATAAGTTAGGAAGCCCATGGTGTTGGGACATACTCCTGGGTGGAGGACCGAGTGTGAAAAAGCGCAAAGAGAGAGGGATTTGGGAACAAGGAAAGGGGTTCTTCATCTCCTATCATGCCCTTCACTGGCCCTGGAAGTGGGGAAGTACAGAGGTGCATGGGTGCTACCTTCCATAAGATGGACTAGGGGCTTACACCAAGATGGATTCCCTTCCCCCCCACGGACAAACTCCACTCCCATAAATAGTATATCGTCCCCTAGAGTGACTAGGGGGAGGAGGGTGTGGAGAATTTCCAAGGTGAGGGCACCCCGTGTGAGAGGCACGAGGCGATGTCACAGTTTAAAGGCATGTGTTGAGGACCAGGGTGCTTGGTAGTTTAATTTCCTACAGCTCAGACGAGGTGGGATTAATCATCACCCCTATAACATACATAAACGGTACCCTCTACTTCTGGGGGTAGTGAAGGTACCAGCAATGTCGTGTAGAAGGGGGATCGTAGAGCGAATCATCGAGGGGTCCACGTTAGCGTGGCTATGCAAAGAAGCAATATCCATTATCGTTCCTATGAGAAGAAGCATTAGGTGAAGCAATGATATGGGAAGTATCGTCCAGGGGACTTTGAAGTCACTTTGTACAATCCTAGAGGGTCGCACGGGAAGAGGGATTACCAAGAAGAGGGGTCCATAGGCGAAGGCCTTGTGGAGCTCGGTTTCTCTGTGTGGCGAAGGGCACTTGCGAAGGGGTGTGTTTCACGAAGGGTGGTGCCTTAGCCTTAGAATGGGGCAGAGGTGCAAGTGGGAGGTTCTTTGTGAAGTGGAAGGTTGTACGCGGTGCACTGCCTCGCGGATCATAGGTGCCTCGCGAAGTAAAGTGCCGCGAAGTAGTGTGCTTCGCGAAGTACAGTGTCCCTACCTTGGCATGCAGATCACATGTACAAGAGGGGTGTTTCGCGAATCATAAATTCTCTACAGCATCCTGGGTCCCCTTGGGGATCTCCTTCCTTCGCGAAATCCCTTGGGCTTTGCGAAAGGCATCCCTCTCAGAAGAGGGGATCAAAACGAGTCAATGAGAAGGCGCCTCGTGAAGCAAAAATACCTCGTGTAGATCATGATTCGCAGAGCAAAGGGTGATTTGCGATTTGGGAGCTAGGAAGGTGAAAGGTCAGATTTTCCATCCCCAGGGCTGAGGGGAAGCCTAATATTTATAAGCAAGGGGCTCCGCGATGCAGAGCTCACGCGGTGCGAAGGGGGATGCGGTCATTTCGCAGCGAATCGAGAACATCAATCAGGTTCGCGGGGGGGGGGGGGGGGGGTAATGCCTCTCTTCCTTTGCGGCGGGTTTGCGAACATCAGGTGCATTAGCGAAGCATCCTGCCTCTCTTGATTCATGGCGGGTTCGCGAACATCAAGGGCCTTTGCAAGGCATCTCACCTCTCTTGCTTCATGGCGGTCGCGTTGCTTGGGGGACTCCGCATCGTGGCTTCGCGAGGCAGGTCATGAGGCTTTCTTTTCTTCGTTCTTTTTTTCCAATATTTTTGCACCAACAGATATAATATCACTAATTCTTTGTTATATATATACAAGAACCATTCATTATGAATATTCACATTAATTTTTTAAAATGCTCCTTGTTCAAAAGATCAATAAAAAAACTCATCGAAATTTATAATAAAAAAACCATGAAAATAGGTATATTCCCATTTTTATGGACATATATTGATGATGTTATGTGATATTTTATCAACACCTATAATATTAAAAATGATAAAATAATATGTGGAACATTCTTGGAAGACTTAATGGGTGCACAATATTTTTGTTTTATTTGGATTCTATAAAGGGAAATAATTTTGTTTCATACATAAAAAAGTGGTGAATAATTTATAATGGATATTTTTGTCTTATGAATATACATAATGGGTCACATTGAATATTTTTCCATCAATGAAGGTAAATGGATTATTTTGTAGTTTCTACTCCCTAAAATGGTCAAAGGAAAATATAGATTTTATTATGTTCCATAAAAATGATATGTAAGTATTTATTTCACATGAATTTATGAATTATAATAGGTTTACCCAAATTGTTAATTTTTACGGGAATAATTTACATTATCACTAAGGATGACTCACTCTTATACTTTGATCATGCACTCAACAAGGATGATTGACTCACGATGATGGAATTTTTATTTTATTCTCCAATGAATTTAAAATTATAGGTTAAAAATTTGTAATATTACTAGATAAAATTGCATGTTGAATTCACTATAGGATAGAAAGACATGGTGGAATCCACCAAATCTCAACAAAATACAAAGTTTACCCTGTATGACTAAAATTTTGTGGTTAAATTTTAAACATGAAATTTTTTTAATGTATTTTTCCATATTAATGTTTAATTTATTTACTTATAGTTATATTGTCATAAGGATTGTTTTCTTATATAAGTAGTATATTTTTCTCATATTATAGTGGTTTATTTGAAGCTACTCATTCTCAATAGAGAATATACTTCGAGGCTACAAATAAGATAACAAGAAGAATGAAATGACTCGAGAATGTATACAACCATCATGAAAAAGTTAATTCATACTACATATTTAGTTAATTTTTTTTACCACTTTATCCAGTATATATAAGTTAATTTCCTTACCATTTTTATCAAATATTTGTTATTATTTTCACAAATCCTTTCAAAAGTCATTTTTTTCCTTCAACCCTCTACAACATTTTAGAAATGAGGGAACATGTTGACTTTGGATGAGATATTTTATGAAGAATGGAAGGTTCTTCATCCAAAAAAATGGATGTATCCTATTATTTATGGTCATATTTATATTATTGAATGAAAAAATATATCACATTCTAAACAGTCACACCACAATTTGACACACGGTGTGACTGGTATGACTCGAACTATATGTTTTTAGTTTAGAGTTTATATTTTAGTTCAAAACACACATCAGATGATCAAAATTGATAAAAATGAATTAATATATTTTTGATACATTAGTAAAACAATATTTATTAAATTATTATTTTTTTGAGTCAGATACACTTAAATAATATGCACAATGTTACTAATATGATAAAAACTATGTCTTTTTATTTAAAATTGACATTAATTTTAGTAAAAAAGAAATGTGATGTTCTGATAACAGATAAAACATGGTTGGATTTACTTAATAATTTATAAAAATGATTAATTAGTCATTTTGATGTACCGTAATTAGTATAATATCACACTGACACATGATGTGACCAGTATGACTCAAAAAATGTGTTTCCAGTTAAAAATTTCATTTTAATAAAAAACAAAAGTGAAAAACTCTAAACTAAGAATACACATATGGATTGATATCATACATTAGGAAAATTGTCCAAATGTCATTTGGGATGTGTAGTAATCATCTACAGCTCATTCCATCAAAGGGTATAGTACCCCCAATTTCTGGTATGCATCCCTTTCTTTATGAATTTCACGTTCTTTAAGTATAAAGGTGAAGGTTGGGAGAGCTGGGGATCATTCTAGGAGTTTATTGGCGATAAATGGGAAGCGTACGGGATGTAAACTATTTGTATAAGATATGTTGAAATCCTAGGGAAAACAGTTAACATTGGAATAATTTGAACAATAGCTTCAATACGATGTGTGAAATGTTTTAGATATCATTCTAGGAGGCCATGTGAGAGTCTATCTAGGTAGTAGAGAATAATATTTCAGCACACAGTTTGTCTAATTATGTGACTAAATCATGTGAAGGGTTAAATTGAAATTATAAAAAAGTGTATCTCAAATATTTTTTTTAACTCTATAGTCTTCCTTTCTCATTTTATGTGGCCTTAACTCATGACTATTATCACTTGATGGTTAGAGAACCTCTCCCAGGCCAATGTTAATAAGTGGGTAATTATAAATGGTATTAGATTGTATGGCCCATTCCTATGAAGTGGAATTGAGTTTCTAAATCTTAGAGTTGAAATTAATTCATGTTAAATCTAGTATTGTGGATTTATAATGGAGTAGGATTTTAGGGACATGAAATGTTGCTCATAAAAAATGTATCTTAATTTTTTATATTTAACATCAAATTACCAGGGAGTTGGGTACATGAGTGTTTTGGAGAAACCTCTAGTATATTTAAATCTTTGTGTCATGAGATAATCTAGTGAGACAATCATGAAATGAATAGAAGAGTAATGAATTCCCACTAGGATTACATATTTCATTTTGAGTAGTGATTTATGATTTTTTGCAAAGGTGGAAATTAAAAAAATGATGCAATTTTATTCAAATGAATGACTTTGAAAAAATAATGGTTTATTCATTTTAAAATTGGATGTTTTTTCAAAGGCATGAATGAATTTTTCAAAAATGGTGAAACTTGGAAAATATTGTTTTTGGAAAAAAAATGTGTGATACTAAATGTTATCGAATTTTAAATGCTAAGTGTTTAGTTTCTAGAGGGTATGATTTACAGAGTTTTTTTCTGTTTATAAAATGGCACCTAGTAGATGTTGTAGAATCTAGCTAGAAGAACATGTAGAGAATGTGGTTGCACCTGAAAAAATTGTCAACCAAGAGCTAGTTTGATGTATCATTATAGAATTTCAAGCTATATACATATGGAACAATAGGGATGAGATAAGACATGAGGATCCTTCCATCCAGGTAATGATGTAGAATCCTCCCATCGTCTGAGGTTATTCTGTAGCATAAAAGGCTATGGTCTGGCTGAACAGGATGAAATGAATCTTTGATTTCATTGGCAGACTAACAGAGATAAAGGTAAATCTATAAACTTATATGATCCGAGATATTACATTCTATTTGTGGAACTAGTGGTGTAGGATAAAATATAGAAATTCCTTTATTCTGAGGACATTGATGAATTGATTAATAAAACATTTTATCCTCACTTATCATGATCCAAATAATGACAGACTTCTTCAGCCTGAAGCAGGACAATCACTCTATCATAGAGTTTGCAACTAAATTATTTTATTTTATTTTCACTTTTCAAAAAAAATTGCGGTGAGTGCATCCTTAATGTCCTGAATCTTAAAATTAGGGATTCAAATGGATATTTAATGTATTTTTATGGTGGTATGTATTACAGATTATACAGAGATGGTTAACAGAGAAACAATGGTTGAACATGACATCTCAGGATCTATGGTTGGATGAATTAGGATGATGCCTATGGATAATGGTGGTAACTTTAATGATAGTAGAAATTAGAATATGGACACCTATTTTCATGGTGGTTGTGGAAACTAGAATCAGACAGCTGGATTATTAAATCATCCTTTGAGACCCAAGACAAAGGAATGAATCTTCTAATGTGGATAATTTGACCACATGATGTGATAGTGTTCAACACCACCAAAATAATGCCATAATTGGAACATGAGGGTGCGTATTAAGCTATATTGTTGCAATTTTCCAAGATAAGGTGATCAAGACAGTTCTATAGTGTCAAAAACATCATATTATTTGATCATGCGAGGACCACAAAATTAGTCTTGTCAAAATAGCATATTTATCCATGTTGATGCATGGAACACCACGAATCCTATGTTAGGGAAATATCATCTAGGTAACTGGGAGCAGAAAATAGTGACATCGAAGTTGTAGGGAGTTGATAAAATGATTTTGGATTACAATGTTATACCATATACAATGAGAGGTATGATTCTATTAAATTATACCCTAAGGAATGTGTTGTTCTATACTACTACATCGCATTACTTTTCTTCTCATGATATTAATTTTCTAATTTTAAAACTTAAGATGATGCCTCATATGTTATGACATAGAACAAATCTCAGGGAATGAGAATGTAGAGAATTTTGGTGTAGAGCAGGTTTAATAACTGTTTATGGAGAAGAAATGAACTTTGAATTCTTGGTGTTGGAGACAGATTTCTATGATATAATCCTGGATATGGATTGGATGAAAACGTTCCATTATCAAGTCATATTTTATAGAAGAAAAGATACTTTCATGACTAAGGAAGTCATTGTGCATCTATTCAAAGGATAAAGGTTTCAAAGACACCTGCAACATGCTTGTGGGCATCAAAAGTGGGAAAAATATCTTACTACTTTATGGCGCTGACCTTAGAATCAATAAGAGAGAACAAGAATAATAGTTTTACATAAATTCAGGATATATTTATAGATTCATTTATAATAACATGACTAGGTTACCACTGGTAAGGGTAGTGACGTTTACAATTGATATCCTTTTAAGGACCAGTCCTATCTCACTCTTGTCTGATCAAATGGCACTAACAAAGTTAAGGGAATTGAAATTGTTGTTGGAAGAGATTGAAATCAATGTATTCATTAGGCTGAGCATGTACCAAGTGGAAGAATGTATCATGTACATGATGAAAGAAGATAGAACTCTTGTGTATTGTGTGGCTTATCATATTCATAACCATGTTATGATAAAGATTCATTGTCCACTTCCACACATTGAGTTTTTGTTCGATCAGAAGAGGGGAGTTCAGTGGTTCACTAAAATTGACTTGTGATCAGGATATCACCAATTGTGAGTTCAGAAGGACGATATTCTGAAGAAAGATTTCAAATAAATATTTGACCATTATCAATATGTAGAAATTCCTTTTGGTCTTATGAATGCAGCTGAAGTATTTAAGGAATTGATGAATCAAATATTTTTAGGATATCTTGAATCATTAATTTTGGTGTTTGTGGATGACATATTCTTGTATTCTAGGACATGGGCTGATCATGAGATAAACATTGAGATAATGTTTGGAATATTCAGAGATCATAGGTTGTATGGAAAAAAATGTAAGGGTGATTTTGGGTGCAACAGGTATGCTTTCTTGGCCATGTAATTACTAAAAAAGGTTTTTCTATAGATCTGGAGATTATTGAAGCTTTTATATCTTAGAAACCCCTGAAGAACATCTTAGAGATATGATAATTTATTAGTCTATATGGTTATTATCTTTTTTTTTCAGGACTTCTCATTCCTATCATCACCTATAACAACATTGAAAAACAAAAACATTCCCTTACAAGGGATTGTGGAATGTCAGACCTATTTCCAATAGTAAGAAGTTCTTATTACATTTACACCTATATTAATCTTTTTAGAATCAGAAAAATGGTGTCTGGTGTATTCTGATGCTTTAAAATCTAGGTTTGGATATTTAATCATGAAAGGAGACCACGTGGTTGCATATGGTTTAATTTAGCTTATAGTGCATGTGAATAATTACCCAAAACAAGATTTGGAGTTAGATGCAAGAATCCATGCCCTGATGACATGGCATCATTATTTATTTCATGAGAAATTTAATATTTTCATAGATCATGAGAGCATAAAATATATTTTTTGGTAGAGAGATTTGAATCTATTATTAAAAATATGGATGGTGTATCTCCTAAAGTTTGACAATGACTTGATGTATACACAAGGAAAAGGTAATTCAGTGGATGAATCATTAATTAGATTTTCATTGTCTCAATTGGTGAAATAATCCTTAGATGAATGTAAGTTGATGTTAGTCCTAGCCTACATGCATGTGTAATGTAAAGACTAAGGTTATGATGTATTCTTATTTTCGGTTTTTGTGGTTTCTAATTTGGTATATATGGTTAAAGAGGCATAAACATCTGATGCTGAATGTCTTCTTATGAGTTCAAAAATAAATAGTGGGGAGGCCATTGAGGGCTAGAAACATAATGGGAGTTCAATGTTGTGGTTCATAGTAGGATGGTTGTTCCTATGTATTTTTTGGCACAACAACTTCATTATTACCTCCAATTCATATGGTATGTACATTCGGGTAAATAGAAGATGTATAAGGTGTTGACAGAGATGTTTTGGTGGATTGGTATGAAATGGTAATTGGTTGAGTTCATTTGATGGCACTTATATTTTCATCAATTTCTAGAAGAATATCAATGCCCAGTGGGTATGTTTTAGTCTTTAACTATCCATGTTTGGATATGAGATTAGATAATGAAAACATTTTTAATAGTTCTCCCATGAATAGATCAGAAACATGATTCCATATGGGTGATGGTGGATCAACTCAAAAAGTAGGGTAATTTCATCCCTTTTAGTGAAACTCATATAGTCGAAGATCTATCCAAACACTATATCCATTAAGTGGTAAAAATACATGGCATACTAGTAATGATCAGGTCAGACATATATCCATGGTTCACATCTCTTTTCTGGAAATCCTTTAAAAAAGTCTCTTGGGACTCAGTTTACTATGATTACAATGTGTCATCCTCAAACATGCAGTCAATTTGAAATGATGATACAGTCTTTCTAAGTCATGTTTCATGATTTTGTAATGAATTTTGGTGGATCAAGGTAAGAGAATGTTCTATTAGTTGACTTCCCGTATAATAAAATATAGTAGGACGTGATACATCTAGCTCATTTAGAAGCGTTGTATGGATGTCCTTGTCATTATCCACTTCTTTGGATACAAACAGGTGACACTTCACTAGTTGGGCCAAGACTGGTACAAGAAATAATAGAGGAGAATCTATTGATAATGAAACATATAGAGATGGCTCAGAGTAATCAGAGATCATATGAGGATCATCATCAAAGACCATTTTAATTCATAGTGAGTGACGATGTGTTCTTGTAGATTTCTCCAAGGTTTGAACATCATCATTTTAAAAAGAACGGAATGTTATTTCCTTGATAAATTTCCCCATTTGGGATACTAGAATATGTTAGAGAGGTGTAATATTAGTTGGCATTACCAACACGGTTCAATGTTGTGCATAATGTGTTACATGTACAATAGTTGAAAAGTTATCAGCCTGATCATGACCATGTGATCAAATAGGACCACATTGAACTAGATCCAGATACTTCATTGGAACATATCCCAATGCATTTTCTTTTATAGGATGAATAAATTCTTGTGGAAAAAATTTCCATTTTGGTATGGGTTTTATGGAGACATTGTAATATTTAGGAAGAGACATGGGAACATGAGATGGAAAAGAAAGATAAATGGTAAGGATCCTTTCAGGGAAGGGTTGGTTTTAAACTTTTTAGGGATGGAAAGATATATGGTAGAGAGAGTGTAGAACCCTTGGTTTCTTGTATGTAACCCTTTTTTTATTTTTTTGGATCATTAATTATAAATTTGATCGTAGGGAGAACATGGGATCATTCAATGAGTTCTAGGGCTAATGGTGAAGCGTATGGGATGCACATGGTTTCTTTAACAGATACGGAAATCTTATGAGAAACTATAAACATTAGATGATTTTGAACCTTTGATTTGGAACAATGGGCCTAGAGTTAGGGAGACCATCTAGGAGGTCATACGAGGGACATCCAAGGATGTAGAAAACTCAAATTTCGTGCATAGTTTGTCAAATCGTTTGACTGAATTGTTTGCAGGGTTAAAGTGTGATCCTAAAAAGGGGGATATCACATGTTTTTTTTTAATATTTAGGCTAAATTTTTGCACCATTGTGTCCCTAATATGAGATTATTCTCCCTTGATTATTTTTATAACCTCTCCCAAGTTAATTAAAATTGATCTAATGCCTTCCCTTGGGGTTTAGAAGCCCGATTCTTGAGGAATGTCATCATTATTCACCATTCAAGTCACATTTTCATAAATATACATAGATATAATTCCTCTATCATCTTGGTTTCTCAGATATATGCCCATTATTGGTAGATCTTACATTTTGGACACTCAAGAGGATTATATTTGTCCTTTATCAAGAAGGTATAATATATCTAAGCTGGCATCAAGGATTTCATACCTGGTTTCATGAGAATTCATCATCCATTCTCGGTTTCGATCTAAATATTCAAGGTAGGTGGCTTCACTCTCAACACCTCTTAGAATAAATAATTGGAATTTTTTCAAATTGAATATCTTATGATGAATTTCCTATGAATTGTATATTTAGAGTTTTTTTGGAAACCCTCTTTATTAATAGTTTGGTAAATTGTGGAAATCAAGAAAATTGGGGTCTTTGAATAAAGTTCATTGAATCTTGATTTTAGATATGAATATTTTAAAAAGGTTATTTTATAGAATTTATTGTAATTGTATTTGAATAATTATTTTCAATTAAAGGAATAGTTTTAATGAAATTTAATGGTTGATTGGAATGTGTTTTTAGAATGGTTTTAAATACAAGAATAGTTGATTGAAATGGTTTCAATTGGTTTATTTTAATGGTTTTTGAATATATGGGTAGTGTGAGTTCTTGTTCGATGTTCCCCTGAATATGGGATGTGTACCATTGGGATACAAGGTTCATGACCCTTAATCCGGTGTGTGTATCATTGGTACCCAAGGGGATTAAAAAAATGGCCACTCATCACTATGGAACTATCAAAATGAAGCGTTCATGTGTGGGTGTGTTCTTAATCATTAAATGGTTAAGCCCAAATTACATTGGGAAACAGTTATAAGACTCGTTTGGTAATTTTTCTAGAAATATTAATTTGTTGGAATTTTTTTTAAAATAACACCTGTGTATATTTGTTAATAAATGGTCTCAGAACTTTTTTATATTTAGTTATAAACTATTTTGTGAAATTTTTTTATATAATATTTTTAAATAAATTTTTTTAACTTTTATATCCTAGTTGTCTGAGTATGGAAGACATTGGTGAAATTTTACTAAGTTTTATATAGACCCTAGATTTGGAACATTGGTTCTTGTGTATATTATATATTTTGGACATGGAAAAAGTTAATGTATCACATGTCTTTAGAATGACTTCGTGATACCCAGGGTGGTTATTGTGGTTGTGCATGGAGCCTATGGATCAAAGAGACTTCTGGTTGTCTTGGTGTCTTGTTTAGTTATCTTCTATTTCTTACTCTAATGTTCGGTGTTATTCTGATGTTATACTTTGATTTGTTTTATATAAGTGAAATGTTGAGTTTCATTACTTGAATCATGAATTATATATTTTTTGGTTTAATATGTTTGTTGTTTTAGTTCTTAAATGGTAAATCCTCCCCCACTTTCATTTGAACCCCATAGTCATTTATTTATATCTTTTAGAATATTGTGGATGTTGCTTAAGGATATGTAATGATTCATCGTATTGTCAATATCATGAGAATATTTGGGCCATTACACATAGTTTAACCGATATGGATTCAAGTGCCTATTTTTTTTATAGTTGTCATTAATTTTATTAAAATGGAAAACTAGCATACTCAAAACTAATAAAACACATTAGTATTTTTTTATACTTATGGAAAAATATCCATATTCCCTTTTTGACATGTGATAATCTTATTCACCTTAATCTGAATTAGGATTTTCCCAGTAGGACTCCATGTGTCTGTTAGTAGTTTAATGCTGACATTTTGGTTCAAAATGTGTTACTCAATGATAATTTATCCAAAACACTTGTATTTTCATGAAAATATTCTGAAAATGATTTATAAGTAATTTATAACATATTGAAATCCATCTCATGTCAAAATAACATATGATGTGACTAGTATGGTCCATTGTATGTGTTTCCACATTAAAGTGAAATTTTTGAAAAAAATAGAAAAGTGATGCACTCAAAAGAATGAAAATTCTTTTTATTTTTTTTATTTGTTAAAATGATTCATATGCAATTTCGTATGTGTAATAATTATACACACCTCAATCTGACACACGGTATGACTAGTAAGACTCAAATAGAATCTTTTTATGTTAAATAGTTATTAATTTTAGTAAAAAAGATAACTAACACACTCAAAAACAAGAATAAAAATTTGTAATGTCTGAAAAAATTATGAAACCTATACCTATGTCATGTTTGATGTGTACGAATTAACTACACCTTAATCCAATACCTGATGTTCCTATAATGACTCTAAGTGACCGTTATCAGTTTAAAATCAGTATTATAGTTCAAAAAGTTTCATGCACTAAAAAAAGAAAATGAGATCGTGTTGCCTTGATAATTACTGAAAATGATTGATAATTAATCTTTTATGTATAAAAATTAGTCCAATGTCCAAATGAAAGATGATGTGACTTGTATGACTCAACATTCATGATTATATTTTAAAATTTAATATTAGTAAAGAGCACAAGTGATGTACTCAAATATGAGAAAATAAATTTAGATATATTTTGATACTTTAGTAAAATTATCCTTAATTAATTTGGTACTTTTATAAATCAGATGCAATATAGTATGACATATGGTGTGACTTAGATGAATTCAAGTGTGTATTTTTATTAAAAAAATTAATTAAATGAAAAAAGACAACTAACATACTCAAAATAAGAAAAAAAGAATTTAGATTGTTTTTATACTATATAAAAATGATCCTTATGTCATTTTGATGACTAGAAATTAGCCACATATCAATATGATACAATATTGCCTAGTATAACTCAGAGTATCAGTTTTGAGTTTAAAATTGATTATTTGGATCAAAAAGTTTCTCTCCCTGAAAACCAAAAAAACATGCTCAGATTCTTCTAATAATTTTAAAAATTGATTCATATGTAATTAGTGATATGTATGAATCATTCCCAGGTAAAATTTAATCATAATTCGATCGGTATGAACCATAGTGATTTTTTCCATATTAAAATGATATTTTAGTAAAAAAAGTGATGTACACAAAAAAACATTCATATTGTTTAGATATAATAGGGAAAAAAATCCACATATCATTTAGGATGGGTATGAATCAATTTAAATTCATTCTGATGCATGATGTGATTAGTATGACTCGATGTATACCTTTTTATTTCAAAATAAGCTTAATATTAGTAAAAAAGGAAATTGAATAACTCAAAACTAATAAAACACATTCATAATGTTTTTATACATTATAATAATGGTTCATATGTCATTTGTGGAATGTAGAAAATATCCACACATCAAAATGATACATGATGTTCCCAATATGACTCAAATTTTTCTTTATTGGTTTAAAATTAACATTTTAGTTCAAAAAGCGTCACTTACTGAAAACTATGAAAACATGCCCAGTTTGAATTCATAATTTAGAACTGTGATTCATAAGTAATATTTCAATTTTTGGAATAAATCTCTTGTCAATCTGAAACATGGTATGACTCAGAGTTTGTATTTCCCATTTTAAATGACATTTTATTGAAATCCCCAACTGATGTGCTCCAAATTGAGCTAAAAAATTCTTATTTTCTTTTTACATTTAGGAAAACAATATATAAGTAATTTGGGACATATAGGAATCAATTTCACCTAAATCTGATGCATGGTGTGAATGGAATGACTCCATGTGCTTCTTTTCAGTATATACATGTCATTTTAGTATAAAACATGCATCAAACCATATAAACTGAGAAAATCATCCAAAATTATTTTCTCATAATTATATTTAATATTACTTAAATAATTTCTTTATCATTTTTATCTTATACTTATTCTTTTTTAATTTTCATAGAGATAATTCATGAAGACACACAAGAAATTTTGTGACATAAATGAATCAACAATAACTCAATATGATACTAAATATTACTAGTATGACTCAATGGATTGTTTAAAACAAACAAATTATATTTAATTTATTTAATTATAATATTAATAATAAAATAATTGTTATCTTATATATGTGTGTTCATTTTATTTAGTAGGGTTTTGTTTCTTATTTTATATGTTTTCATTCTTTTTCTACCTAATAGAGTGTTTTTATTGATTTTTTTGTAAATTTTTTTTCATTTTAATTTTTATTTATACATTATTTCCATACCTTTTGGAATTATATATGGTGCAGGATTGAGCTGTTAAAACACAATGTAGTATACCACCATATGAACTCTTCTAAAAGTTTTGTTAAAGGACCCATTTATCATCTCTTTTAAAAAGGATATTTTATAGAATTGTTTGAAATTGGATTTGAATAATTATTTTTCAATTAAAGGAAATGTTTTAAAGAAATTGAATTTTTGATTGGAATTTGTTTTTATAATGGTTTTGAATACAAGAATAGTTTTATTTAAATGGTTTCAATTGGTTTATTTGAATGGTTTTGGAATATATGGGTAATGTGAGTTCATGTTTGTTGTTACAGTGAATAAGTGGTTTGTACCATTGGGGTACAAGGTATGTGACCCATGATTAGGGGTGTGTGTCACTGGTACCCAAGGGGATTAGACAAGATACCACTCATGAGTATCGAACTATCAAAATTAAGCATGCATGTGTGGGTGTGTTGTGAATCATGGAATGGTTAAGCACAAATGATATTGAGAAATAGTTTTAAGATTCGTTTGTTAATTTTTCTCGAAATATGACTTTCCGGGATTTTTTTTAAAATATCACTTTTGTACATTTGGTTATAAATGGTTTCAGAACATTTTTATATTTAGTTATAAACTATTTGGGAAATTGTTTTATATAAAATTTTTATATAAAAGTTGCTAACTTTTATATCCTAGTAGTGTGAGTATAGAAGACGCTGGGGAAATCCTACTAATTTTTATATAGACCCTTGATTTGGAACATTGGTTCTTTTGTCAATTATATCTTTTAGACATGGAAAAAGTCAATGTATCCCATGTCTTTAGCACGACTTCATGATACTCAGGCTAGTTATTGTGGTCGTGAGGGAAGCATTTAGATCATAGAGACTTGTGGTTGTCTTAGAGTATTTTTTAGTTATCTTATGTTGATTACTCTAATGTTCAGTGGTAATCCAATGTTGTACTTTTATTAGCTTTATGTAATTGAAATTTTGAGTTTTATCCCGGACATCAAGCATTATATAGTGTTTGGTTTAGTCTATTTGTTGTTTTAGTTCTTAAAGGGTAAATCGTCCCCAACTTTCATTTGAAACCCTTAGGCATTTATTTCCAACTTTTATAATCTTGGGGATTTTGATGAAGGATATGTAATGATTCATCGTATTCTTAAGATAATGAGAATATGTAGGTCATTAGACATGGTGTGACCGATATGGATTCAGGTGCCTATTTTTATTTATAATTGTCATTAACATTATTAAAATGGAAAACTGACATACTCAAAGCTGATAAAACACATTAAGATTTTTTTATACTTATGGAAAAAGATCCATATGTCATTTTTTACATGTGAGAATCTTATTCACCTTATACTGAATCATGATTTTCCCAGTAGGACTCCATGTGTCTATTAGTAGTTTAAAGCTGACATTTTGGTTCAAAATGTGTTACCCAATGATAATTAATCCAAAACACTCGGATTGTCATGATATTTTCTAAAAATGATTCATAAGTAATTTTTAAAATATAGGAATCCATCTCATATCAAAATGACATATGATTTGACTAGTATGTTTCATTTTGTGTGTTTCCACTTTAAAATGAAATTTAAGAGAGAAAAAAAGAAAATTGATGCAATCAAAAGAATGAAAATTCATTTTTATTATTTTTATTATTTGTTAAAATGATCCATATGCAATTTGGTATGTTTTAGAATTATATACACATCAATTTGACACAATTTGTGACTTTTAAGACTCAGTGTGATTCTTTTTTTGTTAAATAGTTATTAATTTTAGAAAAAAATATTACTAACATAATCAAAACAATGAATAAAAAATTTAAATTTTTGAAAATTTAAGATAACTATACCTATGTCATGTTTTATTTGTAAGAATTAACAGCACCTTAATCCAATATATGATGTTCCTATTATGACTCTATGTGACAGTTATCAGTTTAAAATCAACATTATACTTCAAAAAGTGTCATGCACTAAAACCAAGAATATGAGATTTTGTTGCCTTGATAATTAATGAAAATGTTTCATAAGTAATTTCTTATGTCCTGGAATTAGACCCATGTGAAAATGTAAGATTATTTAACTTGAATGAATCAATGTTCATGATTATAATTTAAAATTAAATTTTATTAAAAAAATGATGTACTCAAATATGAGAAAATAAATTTAGATTATTTTAATACTTTAGTAAAATGATCCATAATTAATTTGGTAATTTTATAAATCCGCATTAACACAATATGACACATGGTGTGACTTAGATTACTAAATGTGTGTATTTTAATTTAAAATTAAAATTAATTTTAGTAAAAAAGACAACTAACATACCCAAAACAGAGAAAATGAATTTACATTGTTATTATACTATACAAAAATGATCCTTATGTCATTTTTGAGGACTAGAAATTATCCAAATATCAATATGATACTTGATTGCCCAGTATAACTCAATGTATCAGTTATGAGTTAACAATTGATAGTTTGGATAAAAAAATTTCACTCTTTAAAAAACAAAAAAACACATGCTCAGATTCTTCTAATAATTTTAAAAATTGATTCATAAGTCATTGGTGATATGTATGAATCCTTCCCCTGTAAAATTTAATCATGATGTGATCGGTATGACCCAGAGAGCTTGTTTCCATTTTATAAAAATATATTAGTAAAAAAAATTGATTTACATGACATAACATTCATATTGTTTAGATATAATAGGGAAAAATCCACATATCATTTAGTATTGGTAGAAATAAGTTTCAATTAAATGTGATTCATGGTGTGACCGGTATGACTTGATGTATGTTTTTTTATTTCCAATTTACAATAATTTTAGTAAAAAAGGAAATTAACATACTCAAAACTAATAAAACAAATTTATAACGTTTTGATACTTTATAATAGTGGTTTATATGTCATTTGTGGCATGTAGAAAAGATCCACACTTCAATATAATACATAATGTTCCCGATATGACTCAAAGTGTTCTTTATTGGTTTTAAATTAACATTTTAGTTCGAAAAGGGTCACTTACAAGAAACAATGAAACCATTATCAGTTTGAATTGATAATTTAAAAAAATGATTCATAAGTAATATTTTGATTGTAGGAATCAGTTTCATGTCAATCTGAAACATGATATGACTTAGAGTTTGTGTTTCCCATTTGAAATGGCATATTAGTAAAATCCGCAACTGATGTGCACCAAATTGAGCTAAAAATTTCTTATTTTATTTTTTACATCTAGGAAAACATTATATAAGTAATTTGGGACATATAAGAATCACTTGCACCTCAATCTGATTCATGGTGTGAATGGTATGACTCCATGTGTGTCTTTTCAATAAATTCATGTTATTTTAGTTTAAAACATGCATCAAAACATGAAAAGTTAGAAAATCATCCTAAATTAATTTCTCATAACTATATTGAATATTATGTAATTTATTTATTTATCATTTTTATCTTATTCTTATTTAGTTAATTACCATAGAGATAATTCATGATGACAAAAAATAAATGGTGTGACATACACGAATCAATAACAACTCAATATGATACACAATATTCCTAGTATGACCCAATGTTTTTTTAAAACAAACACAATATGTTTAATTTATTTAATTATATAATTAATAATCTAATAATTGTTTTCTTGTATATATGTGTTCATTTTCTCGAGAAGGGTTTATTTCATATTTTATATGTTTTCATTATTTTTGTATCCAATATAGATTGTTTTATTTAATTTTTTTATAAATGTTATTTTATTTCAATTTTGTTTTTATACATTATTTTGATGCCTTCAGGAATTTTCTATTGTGCTGGATTGGGCTGTTACAACACATTTTAGTATACCACCTTATCATCTCCTCTAAAAGTGCGGTTAAAGGACCCATTTATCAACTATTTTCTAACATTGAAAAAATCCAAGGGCTTCTAATCTCACTTCGATTGTCAATTATTTATTATTGCTAATAATGGACAATTTTAGTACTATTAAAGGCATATTTTGTATTATGGTTTAATGAATGAATTTAATTTACCCCCATATCATATATCCATATCCCATGATTTAGGTTTCCATTAACATACAAGATACACTCTATTTTTATCTCCATTGAATAATTGTGATGTCCCAATGAAAGGGACGTCCTTAATTTAATTTAAATATGACCCTTCTGTTTTTTGAAAATAAAAAAAGAAATAAAATATTTATGATTACATTATCTAGAACATAAAATAATTTTACTTTTAGTGACTCTATTAAGAATGGTTTGTTCTTGTACTCTTTATTATTAAAGTATACTTTCATGAATATGAATTAATTATTTTTAAGTTAACTCCTTTATCAACCAACTTTCATTGAAAAATTGGATCTTTGAATGTTTCATAATTCAACTCCAATATTTGTTCTAAGAATCCAAATATGACATATTCACAAATAATGTATTTATTTCCTTAATAATGATACAAGGATCGCTTCATCTATAAGCGCAAAAACACTATTTTACATGTTTCTATATTGAACATGTTACATTATACAGAATGTATAATAATTAATTATACAATCATTATAATATAATACACGGAATGTTTTTCCTATGGATATCCATAAAATTAATTCTAATATTAAATTTGAATTTTCATTTGATTTTTAGAAATATGGTCTCAAAACAATCCTATAAACCCTAGATTATGTGTATTTTATATCCATCATTCATCCCATGATGGATATAAATGCCTAATAATTATATTTTTGTGTTTAACATATGGAAAAAACAATAAATTTTTATTTAAAATGTAATGGTGTGCTTGCCCCTTCTCTGTAATAACAATTTTGAAAACATGTATTCCAAAATTCATCCACCCCCATGTTTCCCAGTGTGATTAATTTTTGGCAGACCAATGTTTTTTACATCTGATAGGTATTTACTACAGAATTCAATGGATTTATCAGTATAATATATCACTCCAGAATAAGACATTATATCATACATCAATATATGAAATTAACAATCAAAATATTCATACACCATTAAATGGGGTAAATCTATGTATAAATTTTAAGACCACAAAGCTGGATATCTCTAAACAAATGATCCATCATGTGAACAATTGTTTCAAATAATAATAGCGGGAAGAACACATCGAATTCAAATTACATTATAGACATTTCCTTTTCCATAGTTGTAAATTTGACTACATCAATAACAACACTATATAAATCCTTAAAAAATAAATATACCATGGTTTATATATTATGGAAATTATTAGGTAGAACGAAATGTAAAACTATAGTCATTTTCTCGTGCATAAAAATATGATAGTCGTGTGATTTTAAAACCTTTAAATTTAAATAAATCATTGGTGTGATATTATTGATATTTTATAAATATTCTTTTAGAACCATTACATCATTGAAAATTTTTAAATTTGATATATCTTTTTCATGGAAAGAGTGTGAGAACCCAGGTGAGGAAAAGTATGTCTATGACCCCTCACTAGTAATAACTCTTCCAATATCCCCATTTAACTCTGGTCTAACCCATTATTAAATCCATCCTATTTTTTCATGTTCACTTACTATCATTCTAAAGACACTATCACACCCATTTTTTCAACATGCATGACATCAATAAAATGCATGAAATACCAAAAATTCTTGAATAATAATTTTAAAAACATATCTCATTTTCCAAAATGTTTTCATATGGTTTATTTAATTATAATTTACCAAATATGGTATCCATGTACTTTACATTATCCAAATGTTTATCACCCATTATTAGAGATAATGCTACAAATTCTAATGATTTCACATAGAATAATGTCATCCAAGATTCTAATTTATGTTTTTAAGGGAGAAATTTTTTATTTCCTTGTAACATAAATTTTTATGAATGTTTTGACCTTAGCATGTGAGTTCCTTTTTCATAAGTTGAAAACCAATAACAGACATAAACTATATATCTAAAAAATGTCTATAAGTATGAAAGTTGTTTATCTTCCTATATAATATTTCTATCATTGTGAAACATTCATTTATATAAGCATCATAGAAGATGACCCCTGAATCCAACTTTAATTTCAATTATTTTATTAATGGATCCAAATGAATACCAATATTATTTCTCGATTTTTGTTCCTGATATTATCATAAAGAACATAATGTAATTTCACATCATGCATTACCATGGTCAAAAGTTATAATTTACGAAAAAACCCATCATTTTTCATTGATTGGTTCATTATAAACCAAACAGATTTACTCTATATGTTAATAGTACAAGATAATGGATTCTTAGCATTTCTCGAAATATAGGATGCTCGTGATAAGTTATCTTTATTTGGAGAGAGTATACTAGGTGAAATAGTTTCCCATATTAATTTATTGTATTAATGGTCCAAGTAAATTACCTTATAGAGTCCTGAATTTCATAAATGAACATAATTGTTATGTACCATTCGTCATTTGAAGGGAATGATTTATTTTTCTTTTATTGAGACTCACCACACTTTGAACAATTCTATGTGATTCATAGTCCTTGAAAAAGAGTAAAGAATAAATTGAAAATATGTGTATTCATTCAATGATCATACCCAATGAAATTTTAGTATGATAGGTGCAACTCCATCCTTTTCTAGCATTTAAATTATATAGATTCAGTATGGACGAAAATGTTTTATATTGTTTAAAATATCATGTATTAGGATCATTGTGAAAATATTTATCTTTTGAAATAGTTTTCCACGATAAAAAGGTTTATATTCAACTTTCATTTTATTTTTCTCATTACGATATTCATCAACATTCACACCTGTAATCATATACTAGATACCACCTTTATCATTCTTCACATATATTACCATATTTTCTAATCCATAAATCATAGCATTCTCTCAGTCACTTGAAAAATTCAGTTCTTCTCAATTTTTATTAAAATATTTATATCTTCAATCTATTCTGTGACAAATGAAGTGTTCTTAAAACTCATTTGGTCTAATTAGTCTTGAATACCAAAAATATAAAATCAAAGGATTTTCAAATGGTTATACACATGATCTTTTTCAAACATGATGAACTCTTTGATGCCATCCTCATACAATTTTGTCATACTATTTTCTTTCATCCAATTTTGACTGATATCTATCCTATTTGTCTCAGTAATATTCATATATATCAAAATAAATAAATTCAATGAAAGCATGAGATTAGAAACCTAGATGTCACTATTTATAAGTACACATATATATTCATCATATTTGATATAAATTTTCATTGCATCAACAACTTTTTTTAACAAATAAAATTTAAGAATTATATGAATTTAAAGTATTATAACCATTATTTTGTTTTAATAAAAAGTAATAAATCATAAATCTGTCTTTTTTTAAAATGGATTCATCAAGGGAGATAATTCACCCACTCTCACTGTCAATATTCAGAAGAAACCTACAGATTTATATAACTTGATATTTATAAGGGTATATATAATACAATTTCACTATCAAAACATTTATAAAAACAAATTACTAAATTTTTAAAATGTCTTTCCAATGATTGAAACAATGTAATCAAATTGGTTATGGTTATTACAGTTGTAAATTTTGGAATGATGTCATATTTGAATTCTTTGTTTGGTAATAATAAAAAAAATTAAAATTCCATGAATGTATTAAATTATTCAACATTTCAGGTAGATTTGAAGACATGATTTCTTTAACCATAATATCACAAAGTTTCAAATTTCAAAACCTTGAAGATGAGTTATTTAATCCTAAAAATATGTTTATTGTGTAATGAAATTCATGAAATAAACAACCTTGCTTAGCAATACTAGGTGAATGATATTAATTATAATTATAATTTTTAGTTGATTTTAATTCCAAATATTCCAACACATTTTCATTAGTTTATTGCATTTTTTGGAGTTTTAGAATATTTTGGAGAGAAATTGTTCAATCGATTAATTTGGTGCATTACATTGTTTTATTAATATGAGAATTGAATTTGGCATAAGAATACATATTAAAATGATATGTTAATTGATTTCTAGGCGTAAATTGAAACTGTATATGTTCTGTTGGGAAATTCATGGGTTGAAGATGAACAAAAATGGAATCAACCATTGTGTGTGGTTAAAGAGATCTCACTTGACTCGTATCATATTAAACAAACACCCAAAAAAATGTGATAACTTCCTCTCATAATTAATCACATTTGCAAGGATCGTATGAGATTAAAAGGAAGATTAACTATTAAAATTGTGCTATCCACGTGAAAATCAATGGAGATTCCATAAAACATGTTTGGAATTTCATATATTTTGTTTTCTAGATCATTTTTTCAAAATCTACCGAATTGGGTTGTAGTGGACCTGTTGTATTGATAGGGAATGATTGGGGTGAGAAGAATATTTGATTTTGTAGGGATATTTTATTAAGAGGATGAGGCATTTTATCTAATCTTACTTAAAAGTATGATAAATGTGTATTTTATCATTGTTAAAAACATAAGTGATAATAAAAAATACGTTCTCCAATGCTGATATTTCAGCGCTGATAAAATAAATTTTTATCAATGCGTAAACTACCACTAAAGGAAATGTTAAAAATGAATAAAAACTTATAAATAGATAATATTATTTTTATAAATAATAAAATTATTAAAAATAAAATATACTAACTATTTAAATTATAGAAATATTAAAAAAAATTAAATTAATTAAGTATATAAATTACAAACTTATTAAAAATATTAAAAATTATTAAATAAATATGAATATATATATTTTAAAAAAAGAATAAATTCAAAAAATATAAAACATTAATAAATCAAAAAAATTCATTACTAATATTAAAATAATGAATATTAAAAATGAATAAATATATTTGAATTTATTAAAGAAATATTTAAAAGGGTGAATTCATAACTTTAATTACAAAACATACTAACACATAAAAATTTATAAAATGATGAAATAAATAATATAAATAATATAAATAAAAAAATTACTAAATTGAATAATATTGACTATTTAAATTACAATAAATAATATAAAACACATTTAAATAAATTAATTATATGAATATCAAACATATTCAAATTTCATAAACATAATAAATCAAAAAAATATTATTCATATAAATTACTAACATATTACAAAATCATAAGGCATAAAATATAATTAAGTATAAATAAATATAAAAAATGAATACAGTTCAAAAGTTATAAAAATTAATGAATTTTAAAAATGAAAAAATAATACTAAATGATTGAATGTCAAAATGAATAAGTAAAATTTAATAAATTACAAAACAATTCAAAAAAACGAATTTGTAAGATTATTTACATGAATTTTCAACATAAATAAAAAAAATATAATATAACAAAGAAGTAATATAGATTATATATACAAAAATATTATAAAAAACTAGATATATTAATATATTAAATAAAAAATATATAAAAAATGCATTAAAATTAATTGTTTTTATAAATTTCATTACAAATATTTAAACTTAAAAAATAAAATTGAGTAAATATCAATCATTGAAATTAAAAACATATTGAAAATATTAAAAAATATTAAACAATGAGGGGTAAATAAATATTAAAAAATCAAAAAATTCCAAAAATATTACAAACTAATAAATAAAATTGACAAATTAAAATAAATTAAAATAGTGAATTCATAATAGAAATTACATAACATAGAACACATAAAAATAAAAAAATGTCTAAAAAGATAATATTAATTATTGAAATAACTAAATTTTTATAATTGAATTTTATTGACTATATAAAAATAATAAAATTAAAATTCTTTTATTCAAATCAGTTATATAAATTTCATAAATATTTAAAATTTTAAAACATAATAAATCAAAATGAATAAATATTATTGATATAAATTACGAACATATTGAGAACATCAAAAGTCAATAGATAAATATGTATAATATTTTTTAAAAAATGAATAAATTCCAAATATATTAAAAAATAATATATATCAATAGTGAAAGAATCAATATTAAATGAAATAGTATTAAAAATGAATTAATAAAACTAAATAAATTTTAATTAATATTTTTAAAATATAATTTATACTATTTATTGCATGAATTTCAAACACATAAAAAATGAAAACAAATGAACAAATTATTGATATTATTATGGTGAATTATTGATGTATGAAGTCTAATGATTATATATAAAAAATATAATTAATTAATAACCTTTGTAATTTTTAATAATAATTAAAGAGTTTTATTAAACTAAATTTTTTGAATACGTAAAAATGTATAAATTACTATCAAAATTGAATATACATAAAAAATATTCCACGAATATATATTAAAAAGGAACAAATAATAAATATGTGTAAGTAATATTAAATCGGTAAACAAACATACACAAAAATACAAACATACGAATAGATATAATTGAATAGATACATATACATACATATACAAATATATACATACACATACACATACACATACAAATACACATACACAAACCCACACACATACACATACACATACAGATACTAATGCACATACACATACACATACACATACAAATACACTTACACTTACACATACACATACACATACACATACACATACACATACACATACACATACGCATACACATACACATACACATACACATACGCATACCCATACACATACACGTACGCATACCCATACACATATGCATACACATACCCATACGCATACCCATACGCATACCCATACGCATACCCATACTCATACACATACACATACGCATACATATACACATACACATACACATGCCCATACACATACACATTCAGATACACATAAACATACACAAACACATTCACATACACAAAAACATACACATACACATACACATACACATACACATACACATACACATACACATACACATACACATACACATACACATAGTCAAACACGTACACATAGACTTAGGCATACACATACAGATACCCCCCCCCCACATACACATAGACATACATATGTAAACACACATGCACATACATGTACACACACACACAGACACACCTACAGAGATACACACACACACACACATTCATATACACATATCCTTGCACATACACATACACATACGCATACACATACACATAAACATACACATACACATACACATACACATACACATACACATACACATACACATACACATACACATACACATACACATACACATACAAATACACATACACATACACATACACATACACATACACATACACATACACATAGATACACATATGAACATAAACATAAAAAATCACACACATATTAAAATACACGTACACATACACATACACATACACATAAACTTACACATCACATTAACATACAAATAAAAACATACCTACACACATATATGTACAAATATATTCATATGTACACAAACAAGAACACACACACACACATATATATAAATAGACAAACTTGTTAATACACATACACATACATACACATACAAATAGACATACATATACTCATACTCAACCACATTCACATTCTCCCACATAAGAAAATAAAAATACAAATACAAACACACATACACATACACATACACATACACACACCCATACATATACACATACACATAAACACACACACACACACATACATAGACACATACACATACACATACACATACCCATACACAAACACAAACTCATACACATATACATACATGTACATGGACGCATTCACATACACAAAAACATACACATACACATACTCATAGTCATAGACATAGAAATACACATACACATATAAATACACATACACGTACACACACACACACACTCATAGACATACACATACACAAAAATTTACAAATACACAAAAACATACACATATACATACACATACACATACACTTACACATTCACATTCAAATTCACATTCACATTCACATACAAATACACATACACATACACATACACATACACATACACATACACATACACATACACATACACATACACATACACATACACATACACATACACTTAAACGTACACATACACAAACACATACACATACACATACACATACACATACACATAATCATAGACATACACATACACATACACATACACATACACATACACATACACATACACATACACATACACGTACACTCACACATACACATGCACATGCACATACACATACTCGTACACATACACATACACATACGCATACACATACACATACAGATACACAAACACACACACACACACACACACTGACACACACATAGACATAGACATATGTACACACAAACATGTAGGAAAATAAACACACACGTATGTACACATACACATAAAAAACAAAAACACATACATGTACACATACTCACAGACATAAATATTCAGACATATACATACATATATGTATATATACACATAAAAACATCTACACACATACACATACATACAATTACATACACGTGTGCATAAATACAAATACACATGCATACATACACATACTATATAATCAGTCACATGAACCATAAACATATGTGCCCATACATTTATAAATAACCATTTCAAATGCACAAATACATACAAATAAAGATACACATGTAATGACATGTATATATACATGCATGAACATCCAAAATCACACAAAAATATATACACACACATATATATTTACATGTATATGCACACATACATATATACACATTCTCACATAAACATATACTTACAAAACACACACACAAGCACAAAAAACACATGTATACACATACAACACATACACACACACACATATAGACATACCCATACATCCACATACAAAAAGATGCCAACATATATGAAAAATGTCCAGTGAGAAACCAAAACTCATGAATATTTATTTAAGGGGAAATAAAAAGAAATAAACAATCCATAAAATAGATGGGGACATAAAAAGTTACATTCCTTTATCGAAAAACTAGATATCAAGAATGTCACGATGATTCCCATAATTATAATCTGAATCATAAACCTCATCAGTATTTTCCTACCCTTATTGTGAATTTCTTTGGTTGAGTATCACAAGGATCCTCTCCTTGGAACTTTGTTACTCTGAAGTGAGGTAGATCTATGATTCCATGGAAGATTTACTTTTATACAAATTCATGGGAAGGAAATAATAATCCTTCTATGGGTTTCTTTTTAAAGAAACATAAACAATAATATCACTATTGAAAATCTTTCAAATTCCATTTAAAATGCATCCTTAAAGAAATATGATCACCATTACTTGTAGATTAGAGATGAGGAGTGTCTCGGATGACCATCTGCTTAACCTTTTCACTTACATAATCCTAAAAAGTACCCATTTTGGTAGAAATAATAGACGAAATAAAACTATTTTGAATCAATTGATGATAATCCATACATTATGGAACATTATATTTCCCATTTCTATTATCCCATAGAGGATGAAATGAAATTTCTACATTGAGGGGGTCCAGAATAAAACCTTTCAAATCAATTACTGAAAGAGAAAACAAAGAAAGAACACTATAACCGTCATCAGCAGACTGACCCACATCACTAGTTTTCATTCCATCATGACCAGTAAAAATAATATTAATGTTGTTATCTTGGTAAACAGGTTCTGATGGAAAATCACTACATCTGTACTCTGATTCCTCATTTCTAGTAATAGGCCAAAGAAAATTTCCATCCTTCTATTCGAACTTTGAAAGAATATAATTAACATCAATTGACTATCCTTCCTACACCCTATTAACTGAAAATGATATATATTTTCATATAATACCTACTTGATTATGATGAGTCTAATCTAGAAATTTAACCGATTGTTTCATAGTTTTTCTTGGTACTAACTACCCATGTGGACTGAAATAATTACTCTTATCATTAACATCAAAGGATTTTGAAGGAATTCTCATAAAAAATCACCAACATTATTATTGGTTTTATCAACTATATGAATAATGCATTTTAAATATTGAGAAAAATCATGATAGTATTCTTACTCATTACTGATTGTCATATTATAAGGGGGTAGTAAGAGTCCAATATACAATAAGAGTGTAAGTCAAATCAACTTCAATAAAAAAATTCAAGGTGGAAATAACTAAAATCATTTTATTCTTATCCAAACCGATTAGAATTCCAATGATAGCTTCAATATCATAAAAGAATTTTAAATTCCAAAAAATCTAGTTAAGACTATTCAAGATGATCCAAACATAAGAAAAATAATTCTTGACCCTTGACACATTAAAATACACCATACATTCATGAAGATGATGCAATCCTAGAATCAATAATAATGAACAATAAGACTATGCATGGATCCAAGCTTCATCAGATTAAAACAAGTTGGGAAATAACCCTTTTCCCATGAAATACACAGCCATTCTAAAAACCCCCAACGAAAATAGATTCTGTGAATAATATATTCATTATTTAATGAATTCTAACCCTTTAAAGAACAAAACTTCCCAATTTTTTAATTCCATCCCAAATCCATGAATTTTGAAAAAGAGAAATTTTCATCTTTAAGATGAGTTGGTGACCCTTTCTAGAGGATCCTGCAAATAGAAGAATCCTAAATACTACCAGTAGGCATCAAGAAGAACCATTCCATCGATTAGAAAGATCATTCGATGTCTTTCATATAGTTAATACTCCATCAGACCCATATTGAGACATAAGAACAAAATTCAATGCCAAATTCATCAAATTTTTACATGAATCATCATTTTCTATAACTGATGAAACATGAGAACCAGTCACTGAAAGATAACACACATCACCCACACTGATTTGAATCACAGTTTTTCTACTGAAACCGAGAAGACAGCAGGATAAAATTATAGGACAATAAGAAGATTCCTCAACCTCACCATTCTCATTGAGCACGACGTGATGATCACGATTTTCTACCACCGCCCCGATGCCATCCACACCGATTGGAAACATAGACTACATGTAGGAACTGACTTGATTTATGGAGAACTCAA
The DNA here is from genome assembly GCA_963277665.1 of Viscum album. Lineage (NCBI taxonomy): Eukaryota > Viridiplantae > Streptophyta > Magnoliopsida > Santalales > Viscaceae > Viscum > Viscum album. Next base: position 1,570,058,907 of record OY728137.1, read on the forward strand.
CCTGACACGAATAGTGAACAAAAATTCTAGTTACATTGGTCACAGCTCGTGGTGCATCATAATTTCCCTCTACCACATGGACTCCATTCATGTCACTGACCAAACACACAAACCCATGAAACTGTCAGATAATGGAATTAATAGATTAGAGGGCCATCCAGGTTGAAAACACCTATAAACCCCATACACCACCATGGAGTATCTATAGAGGGGAGCTCCCAAACCCCTCAATTTTTGCAGGCCTACTAATATATAAATACACATGTATGTGTATTTTAAATTAGTTAATATGAATATAAATATATGAAATAAAATTTTAATAACATATTTAAATAACTGTATTCATATATATTTTTGTATAATTATTTATATAATATATTAATATATAATATTTATATTAATTTTATGCACATTTCTTAATCAGTGTATATAAATATACTATTAAAATTAATTGTTGATTAATGTATATTAAAAAAATTATATGAAAAAATTAAAATGAGATTGATAATAAATTTTTTATTATAATCTATATAAATAACGTATATATATATACATATTATTTTAATATAAATATTATATATATATATACACACATATATATATATATGTATATTAAATTATCAATGATCCATTTATTTCTATTTTTTGTGTTGTTAATGGTGAGGACTTTAACACCATTAAGAAAAGTACTAATGATGTGGAACCTTTACCAGTGCTGAAAAAGTGTTGATAAAGGGAACCCTTTTCTCACTGCTTTTATAGTGCTGAAAAAGATACCATTATTAGGGATTTAAAGTAGCTCTACTAACATCCCCCCTTTAAACATACCAACTTGTTTATCATTGAATATCAATGATTTTTAGTATTGAATGATGAAAAATAAAAAAAATCACAGAATAATTTTAACTCTTTTTCTATCACATTCATACCAATAATGTGTGAATACCTCCCTCTAGTCGAGAACTTTATCCTCCTTTGGATGATTGTTGTATTACATTAGTTGTTGGTTATTTCACTTGTTAAAATACCTAATTTCTCATGGTTTCCTCCCTATTCATCTTTTATAAACTTTTATTCCAATTTTTTGGAATTTTTGAACATCTGAAGACTATGGGTGTTGAAACTATTGTTAGGGATAATGGATTAATTTTTTATTGTTCCAGAATTATGAGGCCACTATATTCCCATTTAGAGTGATTTTTAGAAAATGTGACACATTTTATTTATATGGGAGGTTTTTATCTATTTTTAATGTGAGTTTCCTAGGGATCATCTTTTGATATTGATATCCATAATGAAAATTTAATTAAATATGATTGGCGTGACTAGTTGAGGGATTTTGTCATCTTTATTTATTTATTATTTGATTTTATTGACACAAAAGAGGGTTTCCAAATGGGTCCTATAAAATTAGTTGTATTCCTTGAACATGTTATATAAATTGCATCAAATCATGATTTGAATCTATGGTTATTTCAAAGGGACTTTGAAAATATTATTTTTATTTGTTTAAATAATATTATCTTTTGGAATGATTTCCTTTGTGTTGATATTGATTTAAGAGTTGGATACACATAACAGACCTTAGATGAGTGGGTAGAATGAACTAGAGTATCCAAAGTGTATATTTTTCACTGAATAAGGAATATATCCCAGTTATACCGAGTGTTCTAATGAGATGATTTATGTTTCCTAATAAGGGTTTTTTATAGTGATCGGTTTTCAATAACCCATTATTTACTCCTAAATTAAATACAACGTTCAAGGCCTTAATCCAAATTTAATACTGAGTCAAAATAAATATAGGACGGTATAAATTAAATATAATATTATAAGTTATAAATAGTAGTAACAAAATAAAAAAATTATATAAATAAATACATTTATATAATAAAAAAATTAATGTAAAATTAAATTTAAATTATGAACAAAATTTGTAGAATTAAGAATGAAATAGAATATATTTTTTATAAATAAATTTTTTCTTATAAAAAATGATACTTTTAAATTATCAAATATTTATGATTTTCAGTAATTTCCAAATAAATATTTAAAATATAGAAAAATGATTCCTTATAAAAATATGTTTTTGATCAAAATTTGGGATTTTATTTTAATATAATTCCTTAAAATTTTATAATGGTAAATTTTAAAAAAAATTATGATTTTTCATATTATTATTAGTTTAAAATGAATTTTTTTTTTAATTTTTCATAATTAAATAAATTTTTGTTATATTTTGGGAATAAATATTTTGTTAATGTCTTCACTTTTATGGATTTAATTTCTTATATTAATACATTGATTGTTTTTGAAAAAAATTAATATAAAATTATATATTATAAAAATTAATAAATCATTTTCAAATTCCAGGTCAAATTTATAAGCACATTCTCATTATTTTGAAAATTTACATAGCATTTTAAAGAAAACAATTTTGTGACTGTTTTGTTTAATTATTTATAAAAAATGATTTATTTATTTTGTTAAATATATAGAATTTTAGTGATAATAATTATTTTAAATTCCTTAGAATCAATAAAATTGAAAATTCTATCCAATTTAGAAATCAGTTTTCTTAAAAATACACTTGTCTAAAAAAAATTTACATGTTAAATACACTGTCGTTGGGATTAATTTGAATATAAATAAAATTTTAATTTGATAATGTGATACTTATAATAAAGATAATAATTTCTATATTAATTATTATTTCAAAGATTTTTTCCAGTATAAAATTGAAATTGTTTGTATTAAGTCCAATTACAACAATAATGGGGAAGCAATTATTTATAAATTGTTTACTTATTATTATCAATATATTTTTATAAAATAAAATAAATTTAGGTAATTTAAATAATTAATATAATATTATCTATAAATACATACATAAATATATTAACACTCATTTAGGTGGTCATCACTACTAAATAATATTATGAATTTGTAATGGTCAAAATGTATTGTTCTACTAAAACCATTTTTCTACCTATTATAAATTTTAAATTAAATGATAATTTTATAATATTTAAAAAATGAATTGGATTTAATATATTTTATTTTTTTAATAAAACCTAAATTTTAGTATTATTGATTTATTATATTTTAAATAAATATTAATTTAAAAAAATTAAAATAATAGTTACCAATTTAAAAATAGAAAATCTAAAGGTTAAAAAACATAGATAAAATCCTTAAATCACTTTATATTAACTAAAAATGAATTTTAAAGAAGATTTTCTACAAAAAAATTTCCCACATGAAATTTTAAAACACATGGAACCTTTTATCATTGAATAGTTAATGGATATAATTAAAATTTAAAAGGTGTTTCTAATACTACCATTACCTTCCCTTATAAAAGTTACCACCTCAACCGTTCACAATATATATGTATATATATATATAACATTTGAATTATTCCTTCAAAATACTCATCTTTTCTCCCTCAATAACCCAATGCATTAAAATTAGGCATATTTTCACTCATATTTATCCAAGAATATTCAATTTCAATTGAATTTCCTATTTAAAATCATGTATATGACATAAGTGTTGTCACATTCTCATGTTTTTCTTCATCATCTTTCTCTTCCAAATAATTTTTTCACCATTATAATATGATTAATTAAATACAATTATCATTTTATATATTTTATTTTAATGGTATATCCCATAGTGATATATTTCTATGCACATAGAAAAAATCAAATAATTTCGTTAGTGCATCGCACAATCTACCGCCTCCAATAAGAGAATTCATTTTTTTCCTCCTTAAATGGATGGTATTAATGTTATAAATTATGTATAAATATGAAATATCACATATAATTATAATTATTATAGTTTAATTTAACCTCCACCTTCACCCTCTCTAATGTGATGGGAAACAAGAATACTCATCATTCATACATGCAGATTAACAGCTCTATGATGAAACATTATTTTGTTATGATTTTCATAAATTATATAAAAACATTAAAATGTGTTTCAAAATCATGATAAAATCAAAATAATATCATTATAATACTATTATATCTATATTAGAACAAATGAATCAACTCTTAAACCATATTCTATTGTTGAGTTAAAGAATTTTAAATTTTGGGCCGGTTTAACCACTTATGTGAACCATGCTTTAAAAATAAGATTATGGATGACTTTGGGAATATTAAAATTAATAATATTATAATATCTTAATAAAATAATTATTAGTATATGGTTTGGTATATATTGTATTATGTGTTTAACTTGTTATTAAAGTAATATTTTCATTCACTTAAATTATAGAAACAAGCCATTATCGAACTTGTTTTCAAATAACATAACTAAAAAAACATTGAATCAAATAATAAAATTTTAATTAAATTTAAGTTATATATTATATAATTTTAATTTATATAAAAATTAGGAAATTATTATATAATTATGGTCAATGATATAATTATTATAAATCATGTGTGATTTTTTAATTATATTAACAATTGATGTTGACTAGAGATTAATACAATTTAAATACAAGAAGAGAATTTTCATTGAAGAGGAGTCTAAATAGAATTTAAAATTAGTATGTTTATAAATTATTTTATCAATAAATTTATATAGAATGTTTTATAAGACACAAAACCTTTTAGTGCTTGGGTTATATGACTTATTATAATATGTACTATTTAAATCATGGTATTATTGTACAATTTAAGTCATGTTTATCATTGGTGGATTAAGATAATATCAAAGTGTTTTTTTATTTTTTAGCATAATAGTTTATAGAACATTATAAAAAATACCATAAAAGATATAAGGGATGATTCTATGTATATGATTACATCTCAATGTGTTAGTAAGTTATAAATTATGTAGTTTTTAAATAAATACATCCTTCTATGGATAGTACATCTAGACATTATTTTTGAATTGATTAACAAAGGTGTAACAAACCAAAAAATCATTGTTTGAGTATAACTCACCTAATATTATGGTGCATAGTGACATGCCTTTACAACTCACATGGTTTGTTACTCCAAGGGGATAATATATGCTTAATAACATTATCATTAAACACCATTATGATATATTTTGATGTATATAACAAGTTAATATAGAATTACATATATTTATAACAAATATTTAAACATAGGGATTCATGGGATATCATATTCTCATCATTCATGTAATTTCCTATAATTTTATCAATTGAATTTCCCTTCATATAATTGTTTTAAATTCAGTAATGTAGTATAAATCTCACACACTATATGATAAATCCAATAAAAATATTATTATATTAATTTGAACATTAAAATTATATAGTAAACATGTCTGCATGAAATTAATATATTACATTTTTATAAAACAATAATATTAGATAACCAAAAATATGAACATTTTTTTATGCTTCATTAACCAGAATAACTAGATCGATGAAGAATGATTCAAAAAATTATGTATAGTATTTGTAATAAAATAGTATTCATGGAAATAAACATTTATATAACCGAGAAACAAAATATAGTTCAATTAATAATTAATGAAACATTTGGTATTAATAGAATTAGTGGAACCCAAATAATGGGTACATATATGACCATTAGAATTATAATCAGATAACTAGAATAGTGACCCGACGGTTGGAATAGTTATTTGACTAATAGGGATTGTTACATAACCATTAGAATGGTACTGTAACCTATTAATTTTTATAATAATATTTTTTTACCATATAAAATTAAAATATGATATATTTAAACCATGGTACAACTAATAACTGAATTAAAATGAGAAATTAAGTGTTTTAATTTTTTGAAAAACATAAATGACTAAATTAACTATTTATAAAGACCCTAATGATATAAAAGAAAAGTTTATTTTCAAAAATTGTGTTTATAAATTAATATTATGTATTATTATAATGATAATATAATATTATGAGACTATACATAATTTTTCAAAGGGTCTAAAAATCAGTCATAATATTGAAATTGCAATTTTTTGAATAAATGAGGATTTTAATTAAGAAATTTATTTTTCTTATTTAGTGAGATAAATAAAAAAATTGACTATATTTTTGGAATATAAACATAAAAAAATAGTATAGTTTAATTTTTGGTAACATTAAAAGGGAATCATAGTAGAAAACATTATCTAACATTATAAGATAAATACATGAAGTTTTGGGTCGTAGATGATGTAAGAACTCATTAACTCAAAATTACACATACCATTCACTATTTATATTCATAAGAATCAATTATATAAAAATTGATGAGCGAAAATAGTACACTAATCTATATAATGTAAAAAAACATCCCCCTCTACCCCTTATAAATATCACCCCATGCCAACCCTTCTCCTCACAGCTTCTATGACCTAGAGCTTACAAAAATTATAACAAAATATATTCCTAAAACACTCCTCTATGTCCTAGTGTATCTAGTCACATTGAAAAAAAATTCATATATCCTTAACACCGTATCTAAGAAGAGACTATAAGAGGAATATGTTAGAGTTTCAACTATCTCTTTTATGTTTATTCTTCTTCCACCAAAAGCATATTATACCCATCCACATAAACATAGTAACATAAAGAACATAAATATAATGATATATTATTACTATTGAGAATATCTTAATTAAACCATATGTTATTTTATTTATAAAAAGAAATCCATTTTAAATTATTGTTGGTTTGTCACCTCCTTGAACAATACATTTCGTTTTCCTTTACCACCATCTACGATGGTTGTGAAATTATTATTATAATTAAAAAATAATTTAAAAAATATATTTTATAACTTTTTTAATATTCAAGAATATTTATAAATTCTTCATATTAATTAAAAAATATCTATTTCATGATGTTAGGAAAAACAATCTAGATTAACTAACCACACAATGTTATGTTTTTATATAGTGAGTTGTCCATATGTCAAAGCACATATAAATACATGGGAACATTTAAATTTATAGAAGGTCATGAATAACATTTTATTTAATTTTTTTATGAATATTTTCATATGGAAATAACTTCAATATATAGTCATATAAGTTATCTTACCTTGGATTCATGAAATGAATTCCTCAGAATAACGAAATCAATCATTATATCTCAATAAAAAACTAAAAAATGAAAATAATAAAATTATAGTAAATAAAATATTAATTGAAAATTTTATGAGTTAATTAATTAATTATTTTGATCATTATTCTTGAAATTATCATCAATTTGAGACTAATTATAAAAATATAAGGGAAGGTATCTCTATGAATCTCGATTATTCATTTGGATTCAACATATCTATCTCCAACTTACTCTCTCTCTGTCACTCTCACTCTATATAATGTAATGAAATGACTCTAAATTTTATATATATTTAGTTAATTTATATTACTACCTTATTATATGTTCCATTTATGTGGTAATATATGAATTATGTTAATTACTCAAATTCATTTTTTAAAAACTCACTTTTGGATATTATATGAGGCAAGATTATAAAACCCATTTCATTGCATGGGTAAATCATATGCTTATGAATTATGAATGATTTAATTTTTTGGAACACATAATGATGTAAAAGTTATGATGGGGGAACCCATATATCTCTCCAATGCATTAGGTACAATTTTTGTTTCATTATTGTATTTGAATGATATTAGGAAGTAAACCAATTCCACAATAGGAAACTATCCACCAAGTATTGTTTTCTTGGTGGTTATCCTTAACTTATTCTTATGTCATGATTTATGTTTTTTTCCTTTTTCTATGTTATAATGATCATACGATACAATGATACTATTTTAAGATACAATTTTACTATTCACGATTTTTAAATTTGATGATATCCTATTATATCATTTAACTAACTTGTTTTTATTCATTGCCATTTTTATTCCCTTACTATGATTTTTTATCACCCTCTCCATTTATTTTTTATTAGGTTATCCTATAGTGTTTTAGTATCTCAAAGGGATTTACGATCAGGTTATGGAGATTAAAATAATGTAGTTTTATTTTAGTCTCACTATTATTTATTATGACATAATATTTCAAAGACAATAGTATATTCATTCCTTTAGTCGTATTTAATGAATATTTGTGATAAAAATATTTTAATTTTATGTATAAAATTATGGTGTCAATATAGTTTGTATTAGAGTGTGGTTTATCAATTTTTTGGAATACCAGTAAAATAATTTAGTGAGAACCCTACACATATGACTATATATAAGAAAATATCCTATAATTTTTTGAATTTTAGAGTGAGTTTTTTCCAATAAATTACATCTCTATCAGTATATTACTTGTGGATGTTGGTGTGACACGGTTGTACCTAGTTATAATAACCCCAAAATGTTCCATTGATAATTAACTTGATCATAACCTATTGTATAGAAAATAAGCCTAGATTCACACCAAGTTTAACACTTATGAGGGATATGTCTTGTAAAATTCACAAACTCTTTATGATCAATTATGAAGGAATTAAATAGATTGGTATTATATAATAAATAATATCGAAATAATTATGGATAACCTATATCGAAACCAATACATAAAAAATTAGTATTTACATTTAATTTATATGTTATTCATTTTGTGTTCATAGTTTCCCTTTTATTTGTTTACCAGTTAATGTGTTCTCATCCAATTTTCCCTATAATTTATATTAATGAAAGAAAATAAGGGGAACCATTATAACAACCAATGTGGTAGGTAATGCGATTATTTCCCCAATGATATAAAAATACTTTTTTGGAAAAAGGATCTATAAAATAAATGTAAGTACCAGATCTATTGGCCCATGCTATAAATAAGATCATTAATCATGTGGAAAAATCTCCATCTCCCAAGAAAGTGAATGATTTAGTCATGTCCTTTATGCGATAAATTCCTCATATATTTAGTTTATCTTATAATTATATTATCATATAACAATGGATTAACACTATTGAAAATATATTCTGTTTACTAAAATTCTCTGAATAAGATAATTTATTGATGAATGTTTATAATATTAATGGAGAAGTCAATCTATGGTGGACATTTATCCAGAACATGAATTTAAAAGATGGTATTAATTCTAGGGAATATAAAGGATTTATGTAAATATTCTTTAACAAATATTTTCCCCAAACATTCTATTTTAAAATTTAGTCAATGTTCCTCATACTGATGAATGAGGAATATTATTTTATCATATCATATAAGGAAAACTCCAAAAACCTTCCATATTGTCACCAACACAGAATGTAAGGTGGAAAATTACTTTAGTGGGAAGTATCCATTTTTATTAAAATATTTAGAAAATAGATACATTGAAATATATAAAGATATTATCTATTATTCCCTTAAGGATGATATGGAGATCAATGAATCTCAATGGTATCATATTCTTGGAGAAAATATTCATAAAATTGTGTTCTCTTTAAGAGGATAAATATATAAATATCATGGTAGAAATAAAACTCATCATTCCACATGTCAAATTTTCTGTTAAACGTATCTCTAAAATTGATTGTATTGAACCATGATATGATTCATGGGAGTAAAATAGTTGAACTTTAATAATCAACGATGAAGGTATTTAATGAATATAACTATTGTGATTAAGGAAAATAAAGTTCAGATAAAAAACAACTTGAATTATACTGTTTCAATTACAACAATCATGGGAATTATGTGAAATAATTTCCTAATCAAATGGGTTTCAAGGAAAATCAATTATAATAAACCCCAAATTATAGAGGGAAAATAAGGCAATAAATTTCCACTAGTTTTGATGTGGATCCCAATAATGATGTGATGACATTTACACTGGTTTTTCTTTCATGAATAGAAAACAAATTTTTTTATTTTCTTTTTTAATATTAATTAATATCTTGTATAGTTAATAGAACTATCCAAACACCAACTCCAAAAAAGGGGTTGAATTATTTTATGATAATAAAAAATAGATCAATTATTGTACCCAAAATATATAACTCATCCCTTGTTATCATTTGTGGACTTAACATTCCCTAAAATCTCGTACTACCTACTGTAGTGGATTTTCATTATATATTGGGGATGGATTGAAAGTCCCTATTTACATCAAAAGTCAACTATTGGGATAGGGGGTCAGTTTTCATATAATCATCCAACCTCTGATTCTATTCATGTTTGAGGATCAAGATAAATATCCAATGGAATATTTAAATAATTTGTTTATATTATTTCCATATAATCAAGAATATATAGCTCAAATGATTGATACCGAAGAGGGATTCATTCTTTATTAAATTCATATTTTTAGGGACAATATTTATGTGTTCCCTGATGTGTTTCATAGTGTACATATCGAAAAATTGGTATAGTTATCAATTCAAATTAAACTTGTATATCTTACCATATCCAAGACTCCCTAAATAATCATCACCATTAAGTTGGTAGAAATAAAGAAGCAATTATAAGGGAATATGGTCAACATTTTTGTATTTTTGAGTTCAGTGTCATGGGTTGAACCAATACTCTTCACAAATAAGAAGGATGTGTCAATGTGCATCTACAGTAACAATCATGAACTCAAAAAAATCATAATTATGAACAAGAATACCTTATCAAGTGTATATTACATTTTCAATCAACATTGATGGGACCATTATTTCTATATTGTGTACTTTAAGTTGGGATGTCTCCAATTAAAGGAGAATATGGAATATAATTCCATCACTACATTTTGGATGTGGTATGTACACTTTGAGTTCATAGTAATTCTTTTCAGACTGAATAATGATCTATAATTATTTTAGGACTAAATAATAGAGTCATTAGATATTACATATTTTTTTGGTATTATATATAGATGATATTATTATATACTCCAAGAGAAAGGTGAGCATGATGATAATTTGATTATTATGGTAAATACCTTATAAAATGAGAATATATATTCCATGTATAGTATATTTGAGTTAGGGATAGTGAATGTGTCATTAATGGTGATTTTTATAATAAGAAAAGAGATATTTATGGACCCCTATAATATAAATTAAATCGTTGAGTTGTCGAGACCAATGTCTATAATAGATATCCATTGTTTCCATGGAAAATATTTTTATTACACATTATTTCTTGTGAAAAACTCATGATTACAAAATATTTAACCAAGATGAATCTAAAGAATGTAATGTTTTTCTATAGTGATGAATATGAATATATATTTTTGGAATTGAAAAAATTGGATTATCATATAAACAATTCTCATGCATCCCTCATGTGGAAAAATTTTCATGGAATATTCGTAAGCCTAAAAGAAGGGAATGGTACGTGTGCTAATATAGAATGGAAATGTGATAGACTATACCCCAAGGAAGTTCAATGTTCATGAGTAGAACAATCCAACATATGACATAGAGTTGGTTACTATGATATTTTCACTGAAAAATCTAGAGGCATTAGCTCTATTGGGAGATGTGTGAAATAAATACATATTATAAGAGAATATTATATATATTCACACAAAATGATATTAACATACACCGCTGAAGATAATTTTTGTTGATCAAGGACTATGATTTATCCACATAGTACTATCCCATTATAGAAAATAATGTGGCTTGTGCTCCCCGTAGAAAGGATCGTATGACCATATCAACGATGAAAATTTAGAAGGATACAATCTTCGTGGGCTTGTAATGGTTATACATAGGGATAATAAAGTATTAAACTCTATCCTTAATTTCTCAAATTATTGATCAACTATATCTTTTTGAGATGATATAGGATGCTCAAAAATATAATGGGGAAATACCGAATTATATGAAATCTATAAGAAAAAAAGAACTCTTGAGAGTCCATAATTGATGAAAAGGGATATGTATGATTGGTTCATGAAAATGTATGCCATAAAATATTTATATAAATATGTTTTTTTTCAATGATGCACATAGACCAACATTCTCTATCCACCCATGGATAATGAATATATGACATGATCTATGAGAGAATTATTGGTGAAAAAATATGAATAATGAGGTCACATAATATATACAAATGGGCTTGGAATGTTACTTTGTGTATGTTAATAGTATAAAATCTAAGGATAATATTCATATATTACCCATTCCTATATGAAAATGGGAAAACATCACTATATACTTTTATACTATTCAATAGATGACCTAAAGAGGACATAATTTAATATGGATTGTAGGGATTATCTAAAAAAACTCTACAAAACATAGTGATTATAGAGGACTTATTACATTATAAAATTATAATTATATACATATGTGAAGTAGTGAGGCTACATGGAAGACCACTATTCATTGTACTTGAATGATATCATAGATTTACCTACATGTTCTAGAAATCTCTTGAACGTGATATAAACATTGAATTGAAACTAATTATGTATTATCAGCCCCCAAATGTTTTTCAATTTGAGTAGACAATCTAAACACTAGAATACCAGTCACAAGAAAAATTAATGGAAATAAAAGGAGGATGTGATCAACATCTCCCTCTAGAATTGTTTTTGTACTACAATAGATTTCACTAAACCATCCAAATAGTACATTATGAATCCGTTTATGGATTGAAATGTTAAAAACATGTTTTGTAGGATGAATTCGGGGAATTAAAGATTCTAGGAGAAAAAATGATTGAGAAAATAGAATTAAAGGTCGAGACCATTTAGAATAACAATAGGGATGATAATAGTTGAAAAAAATAAATTTTGATAATCGTCGATGAGACCCAAAAAATACGGGTAGAGAAAATTTTTTCCTATATATAACTCCATAAAATATTGTGTTGTTATTTGAGAAGAATGAGAATTTTACTCGCATTTTAATCGACTCACTTGGAGACTCTCAACTGTATCAGAGTTGTGGTCCATTGAATAACACTCCCTCCGGCCTCTCTCATGTACATTTTATACTCCATGTATCCCTCTTAAGTATGTAAATACTATATATAACACATTTTATGAATTTTGAAGAGGAACATTTGAAAGATGATATCTCGTATGAAGATAATACAATGAAGTTCTTTTATTATAGAGATGTTGTCTTATGGAAAAGGATAACTCACCTAGTGAAAACATTATGATGAAACCAAAATTATGTGGAGGCATCGAGGGCACTAGAGGAAGGAAGTAAGAATAATTACCCTAACCTATTTTCACTGTATATAAAATTAAATATGAAAAGTAAAATTTCTCAAGGGGAATAATGTAATGACCTAAAATTTTATCAATATAATTTTCCTTCATATAATTGAGGAAAATTTAATAATTTTTTATAAAGAACACACACCACATGATGAAACAAAAACAAATATTTGATTAATGTTAAAATTACATTTATGGAATCAAATGGATATAATAATTTACAAAAAATATAATAGGATAAAATATAAAATAATAAAAAGAAAAATATTAAATTTTGATATTCTTGATACTAGAATATATATACAAACTGAAGATAAAATTTATTTTAATGAAGAATTAATGAAACATAAGGTATTTATAAAATGTATAAAACCCATATGTACATGAAAAATATGATTGATGGAATAGTATTCTGACCATTGGAATTGTAACATGACCATTATGAATAGTAAAATTACTATTAGAATACTAAAATTTCCTATGTATGTGTAAAATAATATTTATTTTTTCCTAAAAAATTAAAATATTATATATTTAAATCACATGAGAGGTAAATAAATGTTTTAAAAATGAATAATTAGGTGTTCATATTTTTATGAAACAAGAATATTTTATTTACACTTTTATGATAAGTATAATAATTTAAAATAAATATTATTTTCGTAAAACTAGATTTTAAATTAAAATTATGTTTCATTATAATTTATTGATAATATTATGGGAGAATAAGTAATTTTTAAAATGTACAGAAAGTTGATCATAATATTAAAAATGGTATTTTTGGAAAAAATGTGTACTTTATTTCAAAATTAAAATTTCATTATTTAGAAAATGACAACCCTAATATAGGTTTAATTCCATGAATCTAAAAATTGAGAAAGCTTTAAAATATTTTTTAAAAAAATTATTGAAACAGATTAATATTTATGAATAGTGAAATATAGAAAAATATGATATTTGACATTATAAGATATATGTACATGAATTTTTGAGTAATTGATGATCTAATAAATCATTATAAAAATCTAAAAATAAATACTTAGAGTATAAAAATACAATAATAAATATTATGGGTAATAAGGAGGGAAAATAATAAACAAATGAATATATTATTCACAAAAACTCTATCCTCCACATATAAATACCACCCCTCACTAGCCCTTCCCCACAAAAATCATAAGCCAGGAAAATCAAAAAATTTATAACCAGATAAATTTCTAACCCTCCACCCTAATACCTAGTTTTTTTGTCTCATCTAAAGTGATTTTCATGCCTTCCAAATGAGGTATCCTAAGTAGAGACAATCAAAGGAAGAGGTAATATTCTAGAATCATGTATTTAATGATTCTTCTTCGTTTAACACCCCCATATGATCCTAATCAACCTAAAAATAGTGAGTTTAGTATCTTAAATACAATTATATGTTAATATATATTTTAATGTCTATCTTAGATCTTCACTCCATTTATAAAACAAAATACATGTTTACAATATGGTCAGTTCACCACCTACATGAACAACACATTTTATTTTATCCACCGCCATCAAGGATGGTAATACAATTGTTATTATGGTTAAATAATATTAAAACAGGTATATTATAACATATTTCATGTTCTCTCATGATTATATGTCCAAAATATTAATTAAATTTAATCTAGATTATGAAGGTCGGAAACTCGCTTAAATGAACAAACCATGTAATTATAATATTTTAATTATTTTTCCCATATGTAAAAACATGTATAGATACATGAAACCATTTAAATTTATAGAAGTTCATGAATAATGTTTCATTATATTTTTGGAGTTATAGTTTAATTTGACATGTATTTGGATAGAAATAAATAAGTGATCTGACTTTGGTATCATGAAATAAAAGAACCCAAACCATGAAATTAGAATTTATATCTCATAGAAATAGATATTAAATGAAGATAATAATATTATATAAAATATAATAAAAATATAAAATGGTATGAATAAATTAATTAATTTAATTTGAATATTCTGGACATTAATTTCAATTGGAGAAGAATTCTGAAAAATAAGGAATGTGATCTCTCCAAACATCCTTTTTCTTTGGGTTTTGAACTTTCTCTCTCTAAAGTATTTAATATCCCTATTTAATTTGTTTGAATTAATATATATATATATATGTTTTTCACATATATTTCCTGCTTTCAATTCCATTATTTGATGTAAAAATATTTTCCTTGTGTTCATTTCCTAAATTCCTTGTTAATTGTATCTATTTAGATTATGATATGAGGAAATATTATGTAACCAATTTATATATATGGGTAATTATAATATTATAAATTGTCATTTACTTTATTTTTAGACACTCATAAAAATGTATATGATATTATGGGTGTACCCAAATAGTGATCCAATAAAAAAGTTAATTCTTTTGTCTCATGAGATGTCATTAATTGAATTAGGGAGTAAACCTTATCAATGATGCGGCTCTATCTACTATGTGATGTGGCCTTGTCTATTATTATTGACTTATGAATGTGTCATTCCTTATTTTTCTTCCGCTTTTATATGTTTCCATTATCAAATTATACCTTGATAATAATATTATTCTCCCTTGTGATAATTCATGATCCTTATATTTCATGATATCATAATATGTCCTTTTACCTACATATTAGGATTCATTATCATTTTTATTCCTTTATCAAGATTTTCATATTACCCATTTCTTCTATGTATCCCCCAAATTAATAAATGCTATTTTATGAGATAAAATGGATTTAAAATATAATTAGGAATATTAAAATAATATCATTTTAATTTAGTTTCAATATGATTTATTATGAACCACTCTTCCAAAGACACTAGGATTCATTATCCTTTGGTTGTATTTAATGTGAATTAATTATAAAAATAATGAAATAATATGTGTAAAGGTCTTAAGACACCATTGTTTTGGAAATACTTCATCTATGTTTATTGTTTAATTTTATGTAAAATTCTATATATAAGCACACTGATTCCTAGTTTTACATTAGTAATGGTAGTGGTGGGAACCCAAATGAATTAATTTAGAAATGGGTGTAATGGAAAATATATATATTGAACTAGTGGGAGAGCTAATTTCATTGGGATGGAATAAAAAATATCATGGAAAATCATAACCAAATATCCCATGTTTTGATCAAAAACCCAAATCATGTTAAACTCCCAAGAATAGTAAGGGGGATTCTATCATGTCATTTATGAGGAAATTTCCACCCTTTTTTAGCAAGCCATTCAATCCACTGGTTGCTGAGCAGTGGGTCAATGCAATGGAAATTATATTTTTGATTTGGTATCGATTAGACTATTAATATGTTTTTTGGTAGTTAATCATTTAGAATGTTATTTGACAATAGGTAGGGTCTCCTTAAGAATACAATATAAAAGAAGATATAGATTCTATTTAATGTTAATAGTTCATGAAAATATTTTTCACTATGTATTTTACATTTACTTTTCACATTACAATGGAAATATAATTCAAGTAAATTGAAGTATATGTAGGTTGAATGGATTGATTCATATAAATAAAATCTCACAAGCCTAATAAATTATTCTGATATTTTTATCTATTATACAAACAGTAAAATTGAACACTTCTTTAATAGATTAATTACTAGCCTTCGAATGGTGTTAACCAAAAGAGACATTGGATGTTATGAAGAGATTAATCAATGTGATCTTATGGTTTATATGGAAGTAGGAGCCCAATAATTTTTAATAGATATGAAAAATAATATTGAGTATAATGTAAGAACTAATGATAAGACATATTCTTAGAGGAAATACCAATTTACTATATTAAATAAACATGGGAGGAAACATATTGGTAATTGTATCATGGGGCTGTTGAAGTGTTTAATGGGATGAAAAGTAGTACACCGATCCCATAACATTTGAACCAAGGCTAAGAGTTCATGTAATTGAAAAAAATATAAGAGAATTCATACAAATATCAACCCACACTAAACTGCGTTAAGTGCATGGTGTTCATACATTATGAGATTCATTGCCCCAATTCTCTAAAAATATTGAAAATCGACCCCAAAATCCTCCCAAACCTAGTGAAAGAGGAATGGAATTCATTATCACTTCCACAGAGGTAGATCATGATAATTTAGTGAAGTAGGGTACAATTGATATACTTTATAGATATACATATAACTTATCAGATTCATGTTCATCAAATTATTTTATATCACATATGTTTTATATGAATGTGAAACAACAACCCAATGTAATGTTTATTAATCTATAAGCAAACAATTATAGTTTAAAAATGATAATAAATAATATTTAAAAAATTTCACAAATCCATATTTATGAGGGAATACTTCTTGTGGATCTAATTATTATTAATTTTTTTTAATTTTACATAATATTGGGGATAGATTAGGTTTTACAGGAAAATTATGTTTTAAAATTTCATGATGAGGAAATCTCATTTCATATCAAGAATCATCTTTGTTTCATATGTTGATTGAAATATGATCATGAACTCTCTATTGATGTGTAATTGGAGAATATTTTCTTGATGAAATTTCTTTTTTTAATGAATAAATTTATTATTATGTAATGTAGTAATAGAAAACACATGCACTAGTTTAGATATTTTGGATCATTATATATTTCTTTTGAATTTAAAAGACTATTATGAATCATATTCAAGGATAATATAGCCATTTTATAGTGACAATTAAGATTAGTATATTATGGGACATGATAAAATCCAATTGACATATTTAGTTGAAGTGACGACCTCGACTAGAAGGATTGTACACTAAGAAGCCCATTTATTGGATATTATGAGGGAGTTGAAATCTCCCAAATTTTCCTAGGACCAATACAATGCTATCACTCAACAAAAAATTATTATAAAAATAGTTTATGGGATAAAATTAAGATTATTGAGATCAGGAAAAAACCCATGTTTATCGAACCACTGTAATAATGTATCAAAATTGAACACCATACCATTAGATAAAATACGTATATAATAAATGGTTTTATATCTTGACCCTAATAATATTATATTTTTTATTTTAATTTTTATTTAAACATTGACTATATTTAACATTTATATTACTATATTATAAATGATTAAATAATGAGTTTTATAAAATTTATATTTTGATATGATAAAATAAAAATTCTATATTTTTTGGAATATATTGTTTCAATCAAAACAATATTTTCGATGAATTCATGAATTTTTTGAAAAAATTGTTATCATAAAATAATGTTCTTATTAAATAAAATAAATTTAAATATAAATTATAAAATAATTTTATGAATTATAATTTATTTTATATATGGTATAGAAAACAAGAATTGTAAAAACCAATATTTTTTAATGAATATTGATATTTATTTAAATGGGTAAATTATATAATTTATTAATTATTTTTAGAATATATATATTATTTTTTAAATAATGACATGAAAATTATCCAACGATAAATTTTTCATAATTTTCCAAGGTTGTCATGTTTTTATGAAAAAATTAAACATTGTATAATTATACAATATCTAAAATGAAATTGTTAAAGCTAATAAATGATGTTATAAATAATAAAAAGTGTGACCATGATTGAATTTATGCTTTCCCTTTAAAATAATTTGTTTCAATAATTTTTTATTAAATTTATAACCCCTTAATGAATCTTAGAATAACTATATTATATTATATAGTTTTAAATTCAATTCCTTATAAAAAAGACTCATTTTACATCACAAGTGTTTTCTTATTGAGTTTATTTAATAGGAAAATAAAATTACAAAAAACCCTTATTTGGTTGAAATCACAGGAAATAAATTTGGATGTATTCTAAAATGTGTTAATTTCTTATATAGAGTCCATAATATAAGTATAGAAATTAATAAAGACTTTTCCTCTCTATTTTAATATAAACCCACCAAACCTCCAATTCCACTTCAATCAAAACCCTTGGATAAATAATTTTAATATATATTTTCCAATCTGTATCGATAAATTTGTTCTCCCATAATCTTAAAAATCTCTCTCATGATTTTAGAATCACCTTATCAGTATATGGGATCCTCTTCTTCTCCCCTTAATTCAAGAACCTTCTTTAAATTATGCATTTTATTTTCCAATTTTTCCCATTGAGACTTGTTTTAACACATAAATATTACTTTGTTTATGATATAAAAGCCATTAGATAACCATTTCACAATCATTTTCTCTATAAATGAATATTTATGTACCCTTAATATATTGTTGAAATCATCCTATGATTTTTTATTCGAAACAATTTTATATTGAATAACTATTACCTTATCCAATCAAATATATTAACCAATATGTATATAAAATTCAATAATTAGGGAATTACATTTTTTTAGCATGAATTCATAAATCATTATATTTTTAATTTATGAAATGAAACCTTTTGTTGTATTATCTATGTGGTGCACTTATTTATGTATATGATATAAATATTATGGGTGGGCTAAGAATTATTCATCCCTCAAATGAATTTTGTGACCTCCTTGTTTTAATGATAAAAAAATAATGAATCAAATAATACTAATGAAAATATTTTCTTCTTGTAAGAAATATATATTATCATAATATGTGATAATTCATTCTATGTATAAGACACCATTGAGATAGACACCATTTTCCATGTCACACTACTAGAATAAAAATATATTTTTATGAGACACCACCAGGATATCACACCATTAGACTGTTATACTTTTTGGATGAAGAATTGATGGAGTATTAGACACAATTAGTCGAAACATGTATAAGATCTCATGTTTCTAGAATAAATATTCAGATAAGTGAGAGACACTGCCAGATGTCACACCTCCAGACTGATACTGCCAAAACTAATAAATTACCTAAGTTTGAGACACCATCTGTGAATACACCATAAAACCATACATTACTAGTTGAGACAACACTAAAAAAATTAATATTTGGATATGTCTAAGACACCACCAGTTTAGTACAACCGATGAAACATACTTACAGAGATACAAAATTCTAGAGAAACATGCCACTTGAGTAACATACCTCAAGACCATGACAATGCCATATACTAAGACAGAATCACAAATTTTATTACTTTACTAAATTTTAATTACACTAATATACTACCAATATTATTAAAAATTAATTCCACTTACTATTTTAATGATTATATATAAAATTTCTGATAGAAATCATGTCTGAATGTACAGTATGAGGATGTAGCTAATTTTGATGTTCCTACTGGTGATAATAAAAGTGAAGCACACTCCCCTATGAAAACAGGAGAGAAAAAAGTGAAGAAAATAAATCAAAATTTTTTAGATAATAAAATAGATTTAAAAATATATATATTGAAATTGAATGAATATTTGAGAGATGAAGATATGAACTTAATTAAAAACACAATGAGATTACCTGCTGTGAACACTCGGCTGAGGGAGAAAACACATCATCACATTTAATACATTACTCTAGTTATAAAACAAGAGTTTTCAACACTCTTGTTTCATGATGATTTTTAAAGAACCTATATCAAGATTTATTACTGATTTAACTTAAGAGTCATAAGATGCATGGAAATATACTAGGAACTTCTCAACTCTACAGTCATATATTTTTTGATTCATTTTACTTTTATTGAATTTCTGAGAAGTGAGTGTGCTTACACCTATTTACTAGAAACAAAATGTCACCTACACAAAAATAGGAAGATAGTAAATATCTTTTCAATCCCATTTTTATTTGATTATACCACATATAAGAGTCTTAGAGGTCCCTGTGTGGCATGTTAATTTTTTCTCACATGCGTAATTGTGGAAGAGATCGCATGTGGCCTGGAAAATTGTAAACTGTTGTTTAAACCCAATTCAAGTTGAGGATCATCTAGTTTATTATATTTTAACTTCTTACTGGTGGCTGATTAACAAGCATAGAGGACTTTGTATCAACTTGAGACTGAACCAATTGTTTTCTTTTTTCCACTATGTGATTTAATTTTGTTGTAAAATATTTCTACTTTACAGATAAGAACTATTTTAAATGAAATATATATATAGAGTTTAATATTTTACCATAAATTATGTTCATATAGTATTTTAATCATGTAAATCGATTTAAATAGATTAATTGACATTTTATTCATTATTAATTTGAGAACTAATCAATATGTAGATAAACATTTATAAATATAAGGATATATATCATACTACATATTTTGATAAACATTGATGTATTTAAAAATTTGGGGGATTTAAAAATAGTTACTTTTTAAAAAGAATTTTTTATTGGGTATAAAATTCATTGCCTCTTCATATACTCCCTCAGAATGTCATTTGGTATCAGTGGTTTAATTTATTTTCTATTTTTGTTTTCAAATTTATTTTAACTGTGATTTTTTTTCTATTAATGATCTTAACTTTCTATAAGTTATAAATTTAGATATTTAACATGGATAATAGAAAAGAAGGTTCTTCTATGAAATGACCTCCTTTATTCAATGGCAGAAATTATGACCAATGAAAAATAATGATGAAAATCCACATAGAGAGCATGGATTTTAATATTTGGTTTGCGATAGAAGATAAATATGAAATATTTGATACTGCTAGAAGCACATGGTATGAAGAAACAATATTATAATACAATATTAAATTTAATTCTATGAATTCATTGTATTATAATTTTAGAGATGAAGAATTTAATTGGATCTATTATTTTAAAATTGTTTTTGGAATTCAATACACTCGATCCTTTTCCCATTAAGAAACTTAAAATATTTAATAAATGAGGATTAAAACATATAATATTTAATAATATAGTTATAACATAAATCCTAATGAATGATTTTCAAATATGTACCTTAGTTTTACTGATATTTTCAATAACATGAGCTCGCCTGGAAATATTTTATAAAACATGGATCATATAATGATATTTCACAAATGCCTAACTGTATGATAGAGAGGCACTTCAGATTCTATATAAGAGACATGTAATATATGTAAAATAATTGTGAAGGACTTGAATATAAAACATATGATGTATGAAGAGAATTTTATGGTAAAGAAAGAGGAATATTAGGATCCGAAAAAAATTATGTATCCTTAAATACTATTACTTCTATATAGAAAAATGGAAAATATAAGGAAAAATCACAAACTATTGATTCCTTTTCTATTGAACCTACCTCTGATATTGACTAAGAAACATCTCACCTAGATAGATGATACAAGACATTCTATAGGAAGATAAATTTTTGAAAAAATTGCTATAAATAAAAATATAACAACCAAAAAAATTTTAAGAAATTGTTTGATGGTCCAATAGAAGTTTCCTACTAGGAATGAAAAAGAAATGGTCACATAAAATATAACTTTCCAAATAGTAAGTACAAAAATTAATATAAAGATAATGAAATTAGGTACAAATGGTCTATGAAAGCAACATAGAGTGCTTCAGAAGATAGTTCATGTGATTTAGATGCATCACCTAAAAATAAACCAGACATAGAAAACATGTGCTTCATGACATAATTATGTGATGTCCTTGACTTAGCCACTATTTATAGTGTTTTGGAAGTGCATGTGTCTGATAATTTTGAAAATTTTAATAATTATGATGATAATATGTCGTGTCCAATTTTTTTAATTAAACAACATGATAGAGGATACCATCAATTAATTAATGGATTATTATCAATGTCTTATAAGATAGAACGATCTAACTATAAACTCTAAATATGAAAAATTTATTGAAAAGGATAAAAATGTTCAAATTCTCAAATAAACCAATGAACTTATTCTTTCAAATGAGAAATTAAAGAAATATATTTAAATATTTACAAATGGTAGAGATACATTATAAAAAATTCTGAGAATGTATGTTACTCCAAAATTTGTTACTGGGATATGATATGAACCAGAATAGAGGAGAATAACTAAGAATGAGTTTTTTTCTAAATCCATAACAAAAAGCTCTACTACCATTCATTTTTCAAAAGAACCCAACAAATTTTTAATTTCTATGAGTTTTTAATCCATTTATTAGAAAACCATATGGAAAATATGGGTTCCAAAAGCCTTTAATAATTACATTTACAGACCCAAAATGATTTTGTTAGATAAATAATTTTTTTTAAAACATTATTTATAAGAGGAATTCTCAAAGAACACCAGTAAGAGTGTTTATGGTACTCAGATAGTGTTTTTTAATGATATATGACAGGAGATTACTCATACTTTAATATACTTATCAAGGTTAATTGTGGCCATATCACCTTTGGTGACAATGAAAAATGAAAAATCATTGGACTAGGATAGATTGGTAACACAAACACTTTTCTAGATTTCTGAGGTTTTATATATTGATGGTTTAAATTATAATATTTTTAGAATATCTGATTTTTATGATGATGGTAGTTATGTTATGTTTGAGAATGATTCTTTTAATTTTTTTATTATAAAAATTATTTAATTTTTATGTCTCAACAATATGGTAATATATATGCTATATATTTAAAAAAAATAGTTTCTAAAAATGTTTTTTTATTTAGTGCCTTGGATAATGAATCCTGGATATGGAATATGATACTAGGATATTGCGACATTCACTAACGTAGGAATATAAACAAAAAAGGGATAGTATGGAATCTATATAAAATTTTGTTCCTAACTGATAATGTCTCTAACCCCTATCAAAAAAAGAATACATCATAAATATTTTATTAAACCAAGGAATGAAGTTTCAACTTCTCAACCTCTTGAGTTGGATCACATGGATTTGTTTTGACCTTCAAGAGATTATATTTTTAATGGGATGAAGTATGTTTATGTTCTAGTAGATGACTATTCTTAGTAACATTGGTTATGTTTTATTTCTCACAAAAGTAAAGTTTTCTTTACATTTCCATGAATTACAAATCTGTAGAAAATCTTAGTCGAATTATGATTAAGACTTTATGGAGTGATCATGGTTGTGAGTCTGAGAACTAAGATTTTGAATCTACCTACTCAAAAATTGGATACACTCATAAACTATATTCTCTTAGGACACCCAAGTAGAATATTGTTTTCAAACAAAGAAATCAAACCATACAAGGGTTAGACCAAGACATTTTAAATGAAAATTTCCTACCAATATATATCTAGGATGGAGCATTAAATAAAACCTATAATATAATCAATATAGTTTTGATTTGACACATTATTATGGAGAACCCTTATGAGTTTTGGAATAATAGGAAACCAATTTTTAATTACTTTATAATTTTTTGTTTCAATTCTTTGATTATTAAAAAAATGATAATTTCTAAATATTAGTTTCCAAAAGTGATAAAGGACACTTCATTGGTTACAAAATCCCTTACAAAGCCTACAGAGTTTTCAAAAAGATTTCCAAAATAATAGAAGAATAAATTATAGTAAAATTTGATCAACCTTACCCACATGATCTTAATACCTCCTTCGAAAATCATGAGGATAATTTATCTAGTATGGATTTAATTTCCAAAGCATTAAAGTCTTTCATAAAAAAATTAGAAAAATCATCAAGTTCTAGATAATTTCTTGTACTTCTAGAACATGAACCTAAAAATTTAAGATTTAACAAGTCTCTCTTTCTCTAGACCTGTTAGAATTATTATGTACAATAAATTAGATTCTATTGTTGGAGATCTAAATATAGTAACTCAAAATATAGATTCAGATATAAATATTGTTAAATATCATGCACTCTTTTCTCAGCTAAACCTATGAAAATCAATGATGCTATTAATGATGAATTCTCTTTAATATGAATGAAATAAGAATTAAATAATTATTAAAGGAAAAATCTGTGTGAACATGTATATAGACCTATGGAAACCATAACAATTGAAAATAAGTTTTTTTGGAATATGGATGATGATTCAGACACTATAGCTTGAAACAAGGCTTGACTAGTTACCCATGGGTATTGTTAGGAAAAAGGAATTGACTATGAGGAAACCTATTCACTTGTGGAAAAACATGAATCTATACAATTCATTCATTCCTATGAAACACATATATATTTAAAACATCATCTAATATAAGTCAAGTGTTCATTCATAAATGGTTTTATAATTTAGTATGTTTTTATGGATCAACCCCCTGTATTGAAAATCCCTAATTTGAAAGTCATTTTTTAAATTAAATAATGATTTATATGATTTAAAACAAGCTCTTTGATCTTCTTATGATGATCTCAATAATGTAATTATTTCAAATGGATTTTCAAAAGGAATATTATATCCTAAAATTTTCATAAAATGAATTTCCAAAGATGTATTAGTAGTACAAATCAATGTTGATGATATTATTTTTGGATCTTTAAAAATTTATTTATGTAACTAATTTTAAAAAATAAATAAAAAAGAATTAGAAAAGAGTTTAATGGGTGAACACAAGCTCATTAAAGGATTTAAGATTTTTCAAAATAAATAATGAATTATTTTGAACCAATGAAAATATAAAAAAGATATTCTAAAATGTTTTTACATGTATAGCACTCAAATTAGTTTTAGTCCTCTGATTACCACCAATAAATTGGATCTTGATCAAGTGAGGAAACTAGTTAAGGAAACCAATTACAGCAGTATGACTAGAATTATTCTATTATTGAGTGCTTAAAGACTAGATATTATGCTTACTGTGTGTTTGTGTGGACAATTTAAAGAAACCCAAAAACAATCAAGTTATAAGGTTGTTAAAATAACTTTTAAACACTCAAATATAAAAAAACATTGGGATTGTTTTACCCTATAGGATAACCATTTTATTTAGTAAGTTATTAGGATGATTTTGGTGGATGAAACTTATATTAAAAAAACCTATTGAACATGATACTTTTTTGGAATGTCTCCAGTTTTATTGTTTAGTAGAAAGAAAATTTGTATTGAATTTTATGCAGCTAAAGCTGAAGACATAGCTACTATTAGATTCAATACACACATTTTTTGGATATATAAAATGATATAGACTATGGATATCAATTCCAACATGTCTGTATAAACTTTGAAAATACATGTTTGATAAAAATATCTAAAAACCATGTTTCTCATTAAAGAACATAAAATATTGATATATTTTTCACTTTTTGAGAGATCAATTTTAAAATGGATATATTACTCTTTATTTTATTGGTACAAAATATAAGTTACATGATTTATTCACAATAAATTTGAATTCTAAGAGAATAAATTATATCAAACCTGAATTAGTACTGATAAATTTCATTTATGTTTAATGACATACTGTTATAGGTGACATACTATTATAATGACGTAATGTTTTTTATGAAATAACATTTTGAATGACATGATATTGTTATTTTATGTCATTGGTCTTTCATGCAATTGGTATATCATGTCACTCTATTGTTAAGTTTTTTTCTTGTCATGCCATTTGTTTTTTATGCCATAGGATTTTAATACCATTGGATTGTCACACTATTGATTTTTTATTCCATTTCCTTTCATTCCTTGGTAATTTTTTTCTCTCTGTTTCTCTTTATATCGAACAACCATCGTACTTATAGGTTTATTTCATTTACTGTAACCCGATGCCTATTTTTTGGGATTTAAATTTAAATTTGAAGTATACTTTCTTTTTTAGAGAACCTAATATACCAAATGATATAAAAATGACAGAAGTATATTCTCAATATACCTTGATCCCCGCAGGATACTCATGTATCTCTCTCTCTCTCTCTCTATCCTAGTTCAACAATTTCATCTCTTTCTGTTCAAACCTTCTCCTTAATATAAACCATTGTTTTTGAGCCAATATAAATGTCTAGAATGAGGTGGTATTTTAATGTCTATCCTTATTATTCATAATCATATAAGAAGCAAAAAAATTGGCAGGTGCACCGACACTATTTTCTTCAAATAATCCAAATCTTTTCAACCAAGTTGTTATTGAAAAAATGATGTATAATATAATTTTCTATTACCGAGTAAGTCATTGGTACTTATGTTTCTCCAAATAAAAGGGTGAATTGAGTGGTTTTTATCAAATAATAGGCCTTTCTATAGAAAATTTGTATGATAATTTTTTTTTAGAATATAGAGTTTTCATTTAATAAAGATGTTATAGATTGGATAAAAAGTCATGTCAAAGGAAATGTGTTTGGTTTTTCATCATGAAAAAGGGATAAGTGTTTAAATGTACCTCATGATGGAGTATTTAATGACTACCAAAAAGGTATTCTAGAATCTATTGATGTGTTTATATATGTGGATTCCCTTATAGTGCTAACTAGATATGGAACAACAAGGAGGGTTGTTTCTTAATAGTTAGATGGATAATGTGGGTGTATTTTTATGTTCATTCATCATATTATATGTCCATGAAAATAAGAATTTGAATCCATAAGGTATAAAAACATTTATATCCAATATTTTATGACATGTAGTCAAATGGTAAATATATGATGATATCTAGTGGACATATGTGAGACTTGATAAAACCATCCTCTAGATCAAATTTGTTGATATACCCAATGATGATTTCTACCATGTTAGAGGCCAAGGGCTTAGTACATTATGAAGAGGAATTTATTATAGTCTATGTGTGTTTCTCTATAACTAGTGGGACATGATTAAGAATGAAGATATGTTCTAACCCATGGATGAGAAAATGGGTTGGTGATAGTGAGAAGTTGTATGTTGTATATATTCATGTTGATCATCCAACAAGTCCTTAGGATGATGTTTATCTTGGATTAGAGCCTGACAAAGTTTAGTAATACTCTGATGATGAGAAATTAGTGGTTAAAGAAGTGGATAATTAACACTTAATTGATGTCAGGAGTGACTTTGATATTTCTCCAAAAGCCTCTCTAATTACCTTTGGTGCTCCAAATATATATAATAAGATGGAAAAAATAGATAAATTAGAAAAGAGTGATGAGGGAAATACTAAGGTCTCTAAAGAGAGTCAATTTAAAATTTAAAAATTTCATGATGATGATGATGATGATAAGGGAGAATAAAAGGAAGAATAATATGATAGTCGAAATACTAATAATTTTAATGAAAAGGATTATATAGATGATGAATGGGATTCTAAACCTGATGTGGATAGTGGCTGAATCAAGAAGAAGGTTTTACAAATGCCTCATTATATTAATGATGCATTTGTTGTTGGGGGGAAATCCCCATTAGTGGATATTTTTCATGGATCCTCTACTATTGATGATGTTGAGGCCAATTTGGTTTCAATAGGTCATGATGTTTAAGATTATTCTTTAGTTGAATATATGAATGTTATAGATGTTAAATAACAACATGTTGAAAAACAAGATAATAATGAGATTATTGTGGAAGAATATGGAAATGAAAATTTTCCTATTTCAAATGTTCATATGTTTCATGTTGATCAATATGTAGAAGTTCTGCCCTCTTCTTCTAATTCCCAAATGTGTGTTCAGATGAAATATGCACCAACTATTGGTACATATATTGAATTAGAGCATGCTAGTGTTGAACACAAAGAGGTTTTTGAATGATTAGTTTCTTATATAAATCTATATGTTTTAAATTTTTAACGCTAGTTGGGTACCTCCTTCCACTATTTCTATTTCAGGGTTTTGGATGGATACTATTGAATATGAGTGGGTAAATTTATATATTTTTATAGTAATCCATCCAAAGAGTAGTAAAATAGAATTTTTTTTCAATGGTGATATTAAGGGATTTTTGATAGCCCAGGATTATATTGATGTTTTCTTGAAAGGTTCATCTATACAAAGCCTGATATACCTCAAACTATTATATATCCTCAAGTCATTCCAATGGATGTAGTCATTCATGTAAAATTTTATGTTTTTAGTGAAAAAAATTATATCTGAGTTTCAAAAGTGTGATTGGAATCAATCCCCTATTTGGAAAAATCTTAGTGAATTGGATACTACAAAATCATTGGTTGAGGAAATAAAATCAGGATTTAAAGCTTCATAAACCAGTATCATTAAAATTCTTGATGTTACATCTTTAGATAAAATATATTGATGCTACAACTCCTCCTCTATAGTTTGATATTGATCATTTGAGATCAGATATAATAGATGGGCTTAGAGTTTAATATTCCAATGTTTTAGGTAGTTTCACATATAATCCACAGGAAACATTGAGTAGAATTTTGTATAATCCAAACCATGTTATCAAGTTTTTTTAGCTATTCCAATGATATAAAAGCTGACAGAGAAACAATATCCAATTAAATCAAGTTTAATAACTATTATATGTGTACATTATTTTAAATGGTTGCCAATTTATATTTTTGTATGAAAGTTTAATAATTTCTCCTATGACTGTTTCATTGGGAATGTTAGAAAGGTGAAGGAGATGACCCGATTATTGATCGATTTCATGGAAGAGTGGTAGGATTTTATTAGTGCAATGAAATGTGGTTACCAAATTATATTGGATTTAATAAATCACTAGAGATTTTTTATAAATTTCTAAGTTCAATAAGTGGTTTCTCAAGAAGATATTCATATTACTCCTAAGTAGTCTCTTAGTCCTAGAGCTGCATCAGACACTTAGCACATTTTCCTTCTCATTTCATGGCTTTCCCAATGTTTAATGCTCAAATTTGGAGACACATCTATCCAATTATAATTGTGGAATACCATTAATAATCTATAGTTAGACTCTCCTATGGGGTTCCATATCTTCTACCATTTCCTGATCTTTCTTGTAACATACCACATTTAAAGAAAAAAAGAACACTATGTACAATAGAATACATGATACACTACATTGAGGTTAAACGAACAACTAGGTATTGTTATTTAAATGTTAACAATATAAACTAGCCGTTTGAATAGAGGGATTTAGTAATATCAACTAAATTATAAAAATATGGTTTATACATCTTTAAATAATGATTTCTTGTTAACAAATTTATTAGAAATGACAATTAAAACCAATTGAATATAATAGATGTGTTTTTATGAATTCCTATTTAAAAAATAATAATTGTGATTATGAAATCATGTCACTAATGTAGTATTATATTAATTACATAATCTGATATAATATTTAAAATTCATCTTATTTATTTTCTATACATGATATAAGAACAAATTCAATTTCTTGGATAAAAGAACTGTTTTTTTCTAAAAATCCAGTTTTACAAAATTTTGATTGAGATCCCATTTTAAATTTAGTTTTCATAAAGTTTTTATTATAAATAGGAAAGATAATCATCTTCTTTATAATTTGGACAACAAATTTTACATTCGATGGAGTATTGATATTTTTTTGATAACTATCATGTTTGGATGAATAGTAAAATATAATAAAATATAATTAAAAACAAATTTTCCCATCGATAAAATTGATATGGTAATATAATATTATTTAATGTTTTTAATGTATAAATGGAATATATTTTATTCATTTAATATAATTTAAGTCATCATTATTTAATCTATATATAACTCTGATGTTAAAAAAATTCAATCTTTTCCAAAGTTTTAACTTTAAAAAAACAGATTTCTGGTTTCGACAAGGTGAATAATTATTAAATTAATTACTAAAATTTCTATGTTTTAATTTTCCAAAAATTTATTCAATATTTGGAATCATAAATTTAAATTTTTTTAAATATTTAATTTTTTTTTTGACATTTTGAATAGTTACCTTAGTAATTATTTTTATTTTCCATGGTAAAAGGGTAAATAATGTAAATAAGTGTAAAACAATATTATTATAATAATATAAAACAACCCAAAAAAATTCCTAAAACTATGGGATAATATATGGTCTACCATGAGAATCATTGGGTCCAATTTAGGAACAAATGGAGCCACTTGGTTGTGATAATGACCTTTTTTAATATTTAATTTTGGAAAATGTAAATATAACCTAAACTTATATTTCCTAACTAATTTTTTTTGGATTATATAACTGATATAATCGACTATAAATAGTAATTATGAATATAAAATAATTTCCTATATCATAGCATGTTATTTATAATTTTTTTACATTAAATTAATAAATTTATTTATGACAGAATCATGGTGCAATAATTACCTTATTAATAAAATATTCGAATAAATGATATTATAAATGTTAAAATAAATGTAATTTGAATATTTTTATTCCATATACAAATTTTTTTGAAGACTATGACATATAATATTTGAGTTAATGATTTTGGATTTTGAGAATCAATTTTTTATGACTTTAACAAAAATCAATTACTAAATAGTGTCAAAATTGACAAAAAAGAGTTTTTAAAAGAAATATTATTTTATCAAATGTTATAATAGTCCTAAAATCTAATATTTGAAATAATGTCATATATAATTTTAAAAAGGTCATTAAATGTCCAATTTTTTTCTCTTGAAATTATATAGTATCTATATTGACCATATATAATTAAAATACATGAAGACATGGTAAGCGTTAAATTTTTTATTTAAGGGTTAAAGAAAAAATATAAGGTTAATTTGGTAACCTTAACTTGTATAAAACCAATTTTTTTAGACGATCTTGACCTATCCACATCATATACTCTGAATATATATATTTTTCCATTATAATTATAAAATCAATTTATAGTGAAATACCATTTCAACGCATTCCAGAAGTTCCCCTCTTCTTTCTTATAAAAGGCCACCAATTCAACCTAATTAATCACACCACTAAAACCTCCTGAATCATCCAAAATCTTCCCTAATAATCTTCTAAAATCTCTACCTTAATCTTATAATCCTAAACTTGGGCATATGAAAATTCAAGAAATATGTTTGTCACAAATTAAAATTAGTTACCCGATTTAGAGGTAACGTCTCCTCTCAAGATCATTTCCATTATTTTCCTTTTAGAACCCCAGAAGTTATATTTATTAAATTTTCTTCAACAAAAGAAGTATCAAAAATATAATATTATTTTTTAATGATAAGGATTAATCCTACAATTGCATACACCTCTATATAATGGATACGAACATACTATTTCTATGTACAACTAACTATTTTCTCACGAAATAATGATAGTTCGATTTTCTCCAACCACCTCCCATGGTGAACATTAATATGAAACTATATTTATATATGATTTGTAATATATTTATATTTTCTCTATTCTTATGTAATTTTTATTTACAAAACACTTAAAATCATTCCATAATATGTAAATATTATAATATCATTTGAGGATAGATGGATTAGCACCCCACAATTTGATATGACTCATTCCTCTCATACATGGAACATATAAAGGATGAATTTAATGAACATATATAACATATATAACACCGATATTATATAGATATTATAATATACCTATATATTATTTATTTTTCTTTATTTTAATATCGCAATGAAATAAATATAGCATTTTTTCGTACGTACGACTAATAGTCTCCGTGAACAGTGCATTTCATTAAATATGTCCAAATATTATAGATATTAAAAACACATATATTCTAAATATTTATGAATTTTAAATCATTAATAATATTCTTGGATAGGATGTAATTTTGACTACATGGACAATTTATATCGAAACAAGACTCAAGTACTGAATATCGACAAGACATCCAATATAAACATAAATAAATATGTAATTCTTTTAACATGGAAATAAGTTATATAAAATGAATAATAAATTTTAAAAAGTTTATCATTCATGTAGAAATTTAAATAATTTTATTATTCAGTAACATAATTATTGTACATGATGAGTTGGACTCTAGGTAAGTGAAATCTTAACTAAATATCCATTCACAGAGTTAAATATCAATGTCATTGGTTTTTTTATTCCAATAATATGTGTGAAGGATCCCTGATTTTTTTACACTAAATGTCCACTTATAATTGGTTTATTTTTATTTTTCACACATATTTATGTCATTGATTTATCCTTAATCTAATGATGGGATGTTTATAAGGGACTTCATCTCAATAAACAATCATTGAGGCATATCTTGATATTATGAACCTTTATTATCCTATAACATGAATATAAAACCCTTTAGACAATTTATATCACAAATTTATATATTCTCATTATTTTCATTGTTTCCTTTGATGTTATACTTTAATAATTTTTATTCAAGTGTTTCTCATGTGGTAAGGGATTATTTAACTGAAAAGTCATTTCAAATGTTTTAAAGATATATTCTCTTAAGTCATTCTCATTAATGTATACATTTTAAAAATGGATAAAAGTATTTTTTTGATATGGAAATTAATTTTCTAAAAAAAACTTTTAACATTTCAGAGATCAATTGGACATCTTGATTCAAAAAACTTCATTTAAAATGTTTTAATAGTGTTTTAAAATTGTATTGATTATTTCAATAACTTTTAATTATTTTTTATTTATAAGTCATGAATGGAATATATCGCTTTTATTCACTATTATTTATTTATCTTCAATTTTAAATTTTAAATTTTTTATTAAAATGATCTATTTAAATTTATGTGTGTGCATATTTTTATAATGAAATTTGATTTCAAAGTGGAGATGTTATTTTTCATTTTTGAATGGTTTATGTGTTATGATTATGTTATGGTTCTGGTGAATTTCATAAGTATACGGTTGGTTCTTTGATAATCCATGGTTTGTGAGCCCATGATAGCTCTCCAATTCATTGGGTAACATGAATGAGGTAAATGATAAGGTTTCCCCTAAGATATTTAGGGAATAAACTTCTATGGGTATTCCAAACGTATCCACAAAGGTTACCCCCTATGTAGTCGTGAAAGCTACAATGTAAAAATTTTATGGATGCCTCAAGTCAACATTATGATTTATGTTTCATGATTTTATGTTTACTAATTATTTTTTTCATGATTCTTATGATTTCATGAGGAATTTTTAAGAGTTTATGTTCTAAGGATGAAAAGTATGATGTTCTGAAAATATTTTCAATGAGTTTAAAGTATTCAATTGATAATGATTTATTTCTTTATTTTATATCCCTTACTATGAATTTTGTTCTCATCCCAAATTTTTTAAATGATTTCCATAGTGGACAATGATGTTTAATAGGATGGTAGAAATAAAGATGAATATTATGAATATTTTTATCATGAAAGAAAAGGTTTTATTTTAAAATGTTAATTTTTGTAAAAAATCGATAGTGAGTATAAGTGACTGCTTTTTATTTTTAGAGTTTTTATGTATTTTTTATGGCCTAACTCTCTAAAACTCTATACATGAAATGATTATTAAAGTGAATTCTTGACTTAAACGAAGATTAATTAATGTTGATGGTCGAGACCTTATAGTTGGTTTTAAAAGAAATGTTTATAAAAGGTTTGGGATTATGTGTTTTGGATAACCACATGGTTAGACTCTGTAACGTCTCAGTTCTGGGTGCCACTCAATGGGTGCCCCGAACCCAGTTCACCACGTGACCTCAAGCACATTTCCCCAGATTCCAGAGGCTGCCGACTTTTAGCGAGGGCCCAGGTCTGATAGTGGGAAAACTATTCCATCATTTGTCAAATTGTAGTGCAGCTGAATAAATTAAAAAAACATAAAACAATAGTGGAAGCAATAAACCATATATATTTAAGATAAAAAACTACAGTAAAAACAACCAACAGTCATATATAATGATGTAACATTCCTCAAGTTCTAAGAAAATAGCGAGAAAATGTTACACAAAAATAAAGTACAGTACGGTACAGAGTACATAAAAACAAAATAAAACAGCCGGTTGCATCGTGAGCCTAAGCCTGGTCCCATGCTCCCCTACTCCTCAGCAGTAATCAAGTACCTATAAAAGGACTTTTCCCTTATACATACCTGTCTAAACATAATCTGTTTGGGCCAAAAAGCATGACCCAAACAGGGTGTGAGAAATAAATCCCAGTAGGTACCCACCAAAGGCACGTGCTCAACTATGTGTAAACATGAATCAACGGTGTGAAAAGGTAAATTCAATAAACTAAGCAGTACTCAAAAGTAACTAAATTTACCAGTCATATTTCCATTTAACATTCATTTAGTTATTCAGTATTCAGAAACCACCACAGTGAATTTCTATATAACCAGTTAGTGTCCTCAGACGTGTAATCCCTTACCCTCAGGTAAAGAGAATCCAACCCCATAAATCTGCCCATAGGCGTATCGAATATTGCCTGCAAGCATACGAGGTGTCACCCACTGGCACAGAATCAACAGCCCACAGGCATGGAAGAAGTTGCCCACAGGTTAAGTAGTACACTGCCCACAGGCTAATCATGACACTGCCCTCAGGCTAGGCAAGTAATCGGGCCATTCCAAACATGTGTACAATAAATATACATGCAATATAAATTAAATTCTTCTCAAGGATATTCTACAAATATTATAAAGTCATACCCTCGAGTATCCTGGCCAAACAGCTAAATAGATGAACGCACCCCCGGGGTGGTCCTGGATCCAATCGGCGATCATAAACAGCAGTTTAATATCACATTTAATTACCTATACAATTATAGGTATTTAATTCCACAAGGCCGAAGCTATACGACACCCCATTCATGGGCGTGTATCCCAAAAATACACACAAATTCACAATAGTTGGAAATTTAACACCAATCCACCTACCTTTAATGCCAAAGAATGATATACGTGAACGTCGATCCCAGAAACACCCAAGAACGATGTAGATCTGATGTAGAAGAAAACTCACTTACACTTAAATAACTTCCTTAATGAAAATAATTGGTAAGAACTACCCCATGAGAATGGAGAACTCACCAGCGCGGTTCTAGGGAGATCGACGGTGTATAAAACGGATTCCTGATGTGCGCTAGGCGGATCCTTGAAGATTCGGCCATCCCTCCTAAGCTCCCGTCCAGTTCTAAGCCTTCGTTGTGAACACGGGAGGCTACTGCCCATTTTAAGCGAAACAAACAAAGTACACCGAGTTTATTTCCAAGTACACTGTGTGTACTTCCCATTTTTTAATTGTTCCTCTGGTGGTTTCCTGCCAGCGTGGCACTGTTTGTCTTCCGACAGGACTAAACGGCGTGTTTCCTTGAGTACACGGTGTGTTCTATCGCACAGCTAGCCACCACCTTACTATTCGTCTGCCGACTGACTACACGACGTGTAAAGGACCACTACACGGTGTGTAGTCGGTTCCTACACCCTTCATCACTTACATGGTCACACGCCCCATGTACTCATCCCACAAGGCCAAAAGTACATGGCGTGTGTAAAATTACATGGCGTTTACTTAAAAAATTTGGTATTTTCCCACTTTTTCATTATTCTCTCAAAAAAACTTAAGGAAAGGAGAAAAGAAGAATCCCGTACCTCGAGAATAAGAAATAGGTTCTTAAAAACTTCCCCCCTTAAAGAAATTTGTCCCCAAATTTCTCTTACAAGGGTGGTGAAGATATATCTGTAAACAACTCTGGTCGCTGAGCACGTATGTCGGTCTCCCACTCCTAGGTTTCGTCCTGCACTCGACCATGCTGCCATAGCACCCGTACGAGGGGAAATGACCGGCCTCAGAGAACCTCTGTGCTCCTATCAATGATATGAATCAGATGCTCCTTAAAGGACACATCTACCTCAAGCTCAACCTACTAAGGCTGAAATTCATGAGACAGGTCTGAATGATAGCGGCGCAACTGAGATACATGGAAGACGTTGTGCATGCCCGGTACCTCTGAGGTAACTGAAACTGATAAGCAACCGTCCCGACTCTCTCCAGAATCTCAAATGGCCCTACATACCTCGGTAAAAGATTACCCTGTCTCATGATGCGCATGTGTCCCAACCTCGGTGAAACATGCAAGAAAACCTGATCCCCAACCAGAAACTCCAAAGGTCGTCTGTGACGATCAGTATAAGATTTATGATGTGACTCTGCAGTAGCCATCCTCTTTTAAATCAACTGAACCTGCTCAGAAGTCTCCTTCACGAGACGTGGTCCTAGTAAAGCTGCCTCACTTGCCTCTAACCAGCACAAGGGTGATCGGCATGGCCTACTATATAAGTCCTCGTAAGGTTCCATCTCAATAGTTTCCTAAAAAATATTTATATAGGAAAAATCAGTGATGGGTATATGCTTCTCCCAAGAGCCCCCAAATTCTAGGACACATGCACGTAGCATGTCCTCAAGCACCTCTATCATACACTCTGACTGGCCATCGGTATGAGGGTGGTAAGCTATGCTTAGAAGCACCTGTGTACCTAGAGCCCTCTAAAAACTCTTCCAGAAATGAGACGTAAAATGGGTGTCCCTATCAGAAACGATAGTACAAGAGACCCCACGACTACATACGACCTCTCGTATATACAACTTTCCACGCTCTTCAACTCCTAAGGTCTCCATGATCGGAAAAAAGTGAGCTACCTTTGTGAGTCTGTCCACAACAACCCACACAACATCATTGCCTCGAGGTGACCTTACAACCCCGTCACGAAGTCCATCACGACATAATTTCATTTCCAATCTGGAATAGGTAACCGTTGTAACAGTCCGGTTGGAATATGATGATTCGCCTTCACCTGCTGACAGGTGGAACACCTCGTAATAAAACCAGCTACATCTCTCATCATACCAAGACACCGGTACTGGCGTCTCAGGTCTCGGTACATCATGGTAACTCCGGGATGAACAGCCCAAGAAAAATCATGAAACTCCCACATCAGCTCCTCACGTATATCCCCTAGATCCCACTCTCATCCATGGAAATGCAAGACTTCATCATCGCCTATCATCCACCCAGGATGAGGGTCCTCACTTTCCACCGGCTCGCGTAGAACTAGGCCTTATGAATTGGATAGTTGTCTCATCCTCACTCTATCCAAGAGGGTAGAAGTCACAGCTAAAGATGTAAGATTAGTTTTCCCCTGACTATCGTGCACCTCCAAATGCATCTCAGAGAATAAATCCATAAGTTGCGATTCACCACTGGCCTCCTATACTGCCTGTATCTGAGTCTTCCTACTCAGTGCATCAGTTACTATGTTACCTTTATCAGGTGTGTAAGAAAGCTCAAAATCAAAGGACTGTAGGTATTCGACCCACCCTCACTATCTCAGGTTCATGTCACACTGGGTAAAGATGTACTTGAGACTTTTGTGGTTGGTGAAAACCAAAAAATGCTCTCCCAAGAGATAATGTCTCCAAAAACACAACGCATGAACAACTACAGCCCACTCGAGATCATGAGTCGGGAAATTCCTATCATGTGGCCTCAACTGCCGAGACCCGTACGCAACAACTCGATCACCCTGCATCAACATAGCTCGCAGCCCAATCTCTGATGCATCGTAGTAAACTGTATAGCTCTTACCCTGCTCTGGGAGTATCAGGATCGGTGCTGATGTCAACCTTTACTTCAGCTCCTGAAAGGCTATCTCGCAAGCTTCTGACCAAACGAACATCACACCCTTCTTAGTCAATCTCGTCAACAGCGCTGCTAAGTGGGAGAAGTCCTGTAAAAAACTCATGTAGTAACCGGCCATCCCTAAG
This sequence comes from Viscum album, assembly GCA_963277665.1. Classification (NCBI taxonomy): domain Eukaryota; kingdom Viridiplantae; phylum Streptophyta; class Magnoliopsida; order Santalales; family Viscaceae; genus Viscum; species Viscum album. The sequence continues at coordinate 1,570,097,555 of OY728137.1, forward strand.
AAACCCCCTATCTCAAAAACGTTATTAGGATGCTCCCAAGAAACAACTGCTCTCACCTTCTCTGGGACTACTGCAACCCCTGCCGCTGAGATGATATGACCCAGGAAGTGTATCTGGTCCATCCAGAAGTGGCACTTTGAGAGCCAAGCATATAGTTGATGCTCTCTTAGTGTAGTCAATATGATCTCATGATGGGTGGCATAGTCGTGTCGAGTGTGTGAGTACACCAAGATATCGTCCAAGAATACTACCACAAAAGAATCTAGATAGGTATGGAACACACGATTCATTCGAGCCATGAGAACTACTGGTGCGTTCGTGAGTCCGAACAGCATAACCGTATACCCGTATAGACCATACCTACTCCTGAAAGTGGTGAGAGGTATATCAGATGGTCTAACACGCAACTAATGATATCTTGATCTCAAGTCAATCTTCGATAACTCTCGTGCTCCATGAAGTTGATCAAAAAGATCATCAATCCTTGGTAAGGGATATTGGTTCTAAACTGTCAACTGGTTCAGCTTCCGATAATGCACACAGTGTCTGAGGATACCGTCCACCTTCTTCGCAAAGAGGACCGATGAACCCCAAGGTGAAGTACTGGCTCGGATGAAACCCTTTGCCTGGAACTCCTCTAACTGCCTCTTGAGCTCTTGCAACTCTGGTGTAGCCATCCTATATGGAGGAATGGACACCGGTGCTGCTCCTGGGACAAGATCAATAGAGAAATACACCTCACACTCTAGAGGAAGACATGAAAAGTCATCAATGAATACATCTCTGAAATGATCCACTGCTGGAGGGAAATCCTTCTGACAAGTCCTCTGGTCGTCCAGATATAAGCTCGCAATCTGGGCTGTGATACCACCTCGCCCATGATTCTCTGGTATAGCTCGACTTGCCTGAACATCCCACTCACCTTTGTATAGAAACACTCCACCCTCTGGTGATGTGAAACTCACACTGCAATGGTAGAAATCCACAAAGGCTCGAAAAGTAACCAACCAGTCCATCCCGAGAATGATGTCATAAGCTATCATCTCAAAGATATAGAGGTTCCAAAGAAAGTGACACCCACCAACCATAAGGGGGAACTCCTTGCACTGACACACGCTAGTCGTTCTAGTTCCCAACAGAGTGTCTAATGTCATAACAGCAGAAGATGTAGAATCATAGAGCCCAAGTCTCACCACAACAGGTACAGATATGAAACTATGTGTAGTGCCCGTATAAAACAACACTTAAGATATGACAGAAGCTACTAGAATAGTACCTTTGATAGTAGAAGTTCTGGGATCCTGCTCCTGCTAAGTCTGTTGCATTGCATATGTTTTCCCAATGCTGCGGCCCTATGACACAGCATGACTACCCTGCGATGTCCCGTCCTGCTACCTCTGAGATCCTCGTGTTTGGCTACCACGGCCACGACCACCATCTCTACCTGCACGCCCTGACGTATTCCAGTTCCCTGACTGGTAAGAAGCTACTAGTCTTAACCCAACACACGAAGTCTGTACATAACCCCTCTCACTAGCCACTGGTGGAAACGCCTAGAAAAAGCGCTGTAGATGACCCATCTTTCCGCAAGCTTGGCACTCCACTAGGTCTCGTGGACACTGAGGTCTCTTGTTCCCTTCCTTACCACACTGGTAGAACAAGACCTGGCCACCTGAAACATTCTTCTGGCTGGTACTGCCAACCTGAGAGAATTCCATCTGTCTCTTCCTCTTACCAGTAAAAATAGTACCAGAAAATGGTGTTGAACTCCCCTGGCCCACACCACTAGCTTCCCGCAGGTTTCTCTCAGTAATCAGCACCTGATCTACAATAGCGTGTACGGAAGGCAACTTGAAAATAGTTAGCAATTCTCAGATGACATAACGAAGACCATACTCAATGCGCCTAGCCCTCAACATCTCATCACCCACCAAAACGGGCGCAAAACACTGAAGCTCGGTGAAGCGAGCAGAATAATCCATAACCGATATAGCGCCCTGCTGCAGATTCATGAACTCTCGAGCTCTATCTACCCTCAGCTTCTCTGGGAAGAAGAAATCATAAAAGGCTATCTGGAAATATTCCCACGCCATGTCTCTATGATGCTCTGACTGGGTGGTAACATCCCACCACCTCTTGGCGGAATCACGCAGCATATAAGTTGCAACCTTGACCCTCCGCCCTAGAGGCGTCTCTAGGTTCTCGAAAATAGTCTGCATCGACCATACCAAGGACTCCGCAGCCTGTGGTCTGCCATCCCCTGATAATGTAGGCGGATGATTCTACTGGAAGATACGTGTCTAATCGGCTATAGATGTGGAAGCCAGCAGTGCTCCCTAAACGGTCTGCATGAACCGCATAAAGCCTTCACAGAACTGCGCATCTGCACCTGTGTCTGGTATAATGGCTAGCGCTGCATGTGGCTCTGCTGAAGGATCAACTGGTAGACCAGGGCCCACCATTTCTGGAGTATACTCATTGTCTCTCTCTTGGAGAACAACGCTTGGTCATCTAACCGGCATGACTCTACAAGTTCAAAAGCACACCTTAGAACAGGATTAACAACGACCGAAAATGAAGAAACCCAAAAGGGAACAGGAGGAAGAAGGCTTTACAAGATTTGAAAAACTAGAATACACAGTGTGTATACTGAATACACATCATGTACATGGCTTATCTTGCCTTACCGGGGTCATTCTACATGGCTAATCCACACGGCTCCCATTTGAACAAAACTATATAGCGTGTATATCATTTACACGGTCTATATGGTGTTATTTCTAACTGCCTGTATCGCTTTTGACACAGCCGACTACTCGGCTTGAAACTATACGGCATGTTACACCCACACACGACGTGTACACCACCCCATTTCCCATCCACACAGCTAACTCCACATGGTCTATCCTCAGACAAGACTACACGGCGTGTCCTACAAGTACATGACATGTACTAGATGAGATCTGCCGACCCGTGTTGTTAGTTACACGACCGGATACATGGCTCAACCTACACGGTGTGTTATATATACACACGGCATGTACTCGAAATAATTACCCTGACCTGTGTTGTTAGTTACACGGTCGAGTTCCCAGGTCAAACTACATGTCGTGTTCTTCATTGACACAGCGTGTTCAAGAAATGACTACACCGGCCCGTGTTTGTTAGTTACACAGTTGGGTCTTCGGGTCAACACTACACGGCGTGTACATCTGGTACACGGTGTGTTCACCCAAAACATTTCCCTTCCTTATTTCCCCACCCACATGTTCTATGACACGGTAAGAGACTACACAGCCTGTACTTAGACTACACGGTGTGTACTCAAAAAGTTTATTTTTTTTTCTTCCCGAACAGAAGACCATACACGGCATGTTGAAGGTACTACACGGTGTGTATACTGTGAATTCCAGACAGTATTCCTCAAAAACATCCCCAAAACCCAGAAAACACTGCAAAATAACACCTAAGTGTCAAATTCTGATTCGTGAGGGCCCATACTCCCCACGAATCAAAGTTTGACATCTTATCTAAGTTATAACAGAATAAACTGTCAATGATCCAACAAACTCCGTTCAATGGGGTCCCATACTCCCCAAAACCCAAATTTTGGCATTCATTCTATAAACTGGCTCATGCAAAATTTCATATTCCATAGCAGGTGATTCTCAAAGCAACTATCACAACAACATGCTTTTCTATCACAATAACTATCACAACAACATGAAATTTCTAATTCAACTACATGGCATGGAAACTATGCATGGCATGTGATTTCTAGCATGTACCAAAATGATGCATGAGAAGGAATACCGTCATCTCATTAGGTAGAAACTAAATAGAACCCATAGATAAAATATAAACAGCACAGTAGAAGCACGTCACCCTTAGGTGAAAATCAATTCAATTGTAAAATTACAAAATCATAAAAATTCCAACATGAGGTAAATTGGATTTTCCCTGTATATGGGTTAGCTACACCCAAGAACAACTTTTTACCAACTATCTCTCTCGTCCTATCCCTAACTAAGGCTCTAAATAGTATGTCAAAGAAAGGAACCCCTCTGATACCACTTTGTAATGTCCCGGTTCTAGGTGGCACTCAACAGGTGCCCCAAACCCGGTTTTCCACATGACCTCAAGCGCATTTACCCAAATTCCAGAGGCTGCCGACTAGTAGCGAGGGCCCAGTTTTGATAGTGGGGAAACTATGCCCTCATTTTTCAAAGTGTAGCATAGCAGAATAATGTAAAAAACATACAACAACAACAGAAGAAATAAACCATACATAATTAAGATAAAAAACTGCAGTAAAACAACCAATATCCATATTTAATTATGCAACATGCCTCAAGTTCTATGAAAATATCCAGAACATGTTACACAATAATACAGTATAGTACGATATAGATTACAGCAAAACAAAATAAAACAGCTGGTAGCATCACGATCCTAAGCTCGGTCCCATGCTCTCCTACTCCTCAGCAGCAATCAGGTACCTGTAAAGGGACGTTTTACCTTATCTATACCTACAGAAATGTAATCTCTTTTGGCTGAAAATCATGACCCAAACAGGGTGTGAAAAAATAAATCCCACTAGGCACCCACCAAAGGCCCGTGCTCAACTGTGTGTAAACATGCAACAACAGTGTGAAAAAGTAAATTCAATACACTAAGAAGTACTCAAAAGTAACTTACTTTACCAGTCATATTGCCATTTAACATTCATGTCATTATTCAGTATTAAGAGAACCCCACAGTGAATTTCTATATAAACAGTCAGTGTCCTCAGACGCGTAATCCCTTGCCCTCAGGTAAAGAGAATACAAACCCTGGAATCTTCCCACATGTGTATCGAATATTTCCTGCAGGTGTATGAGGTGTCGCCCACAGGCATATAATCAACATCCCATAGGCACGGAAGAATTTTCCCACAAGATAAGTAGTACACTACCCACAGGCTAATCACAACACTGCCCTCAAGCAAAACAAGTAACTGGGCCATTCCAAACATGTATTCACGAAATATACATGCAATGCAAATGAAATTCCTCTCAAGAAAATTCTACAAATATTATAAGTCATACCCTCGAGTATCCTATCCAAATGACTAAAGAGAGGAACGCACCCTCGGGGTGGTCCTGGATCCGAACGGTGATCCCAAACAGCAGTTTATTATCACATTTAATTACCTATAAAATTATAGGTATTTAATTCAATAAGGCCTCAGCCATACGACATCCCATTCATGGGCGTGTTTCCCAAAAATACACACAAATGCACAACAGTTGGAAATTTAACACCAATCCACCTACCTTTAACGCCAATGAACGATATACGTGAACGTCAATTCCAGAAATGCACAAGAACGACGTAGATCTGATGTAGAAGAAAACTAACATAAACTTAAATAACTTATTTAAGGAAAAAAATTGGTAAGAACTACCCCAGGAGAAGGGAGAACTCACCCGCGCGGTTCCAGGGAGATCGACGGTGTAGAAAACAGATTCCTGACGTGTGCTCGGTGAATCCTTGAAGATTAGGCCATCCCTCCTGAGCTCCCATCCGGTTCTTAGCCTTCCCTATGAAAAGGGGAGGCTACTTCCAATTTTAATTGAAAAAAACAAAGTACACGGCGTGTACTTCCAAGTACACGACGTGTACTTCCCATTTTTTAACTGTTCCTCTGGCGGTTTCCCACCAGGGTGGCACTGTTCCTCTGCCGACATGACTACACACCATGTCTCCTTGAGTACACGGCGTGTTCTATCCCACATTTGGCCACCTACTTACTATTCTCCTGCCGACTGACTACACAACGTTTAAATGACCACTACACGGTTTGTAGTCAGTTCCTACACCCTTCATCGCCGACATGGCCACACGCCCCGTGTACTCACCCACACAGCCAAAAGTAAACTGTGTGAGGAAAAGTACACGACGTGTACTTATAAAATTTTGGATTTTCCCCCATTTTCCTTATTCTCTCAAAAAAACTTAAGGAAAGGCGAAAAGAAGAAACATGTACCTCAAGAATAAGAACCGGGTTCTTACAGTCACTATATCAATTCTTTCAGTTAAATATCTATTATATAAGTTTTATAGATCAGTGAATGATAGTTAAAAATGGAAGTAAGAGTATCTATAAAAAAATTTGTATCTCATCCCGATGAGTTTTTTGCAATAATTAATGCATAGTCATGTCCAAATGATTGTGAAACTTTTTATAACACACAACTCACTTCCAATGTATTTTTTGAGATACCAAACACCTCTACTATACATAGAAAAAATCATGTATGATGGGTTGTCTTTAATGAAATCTTCTTTTTTATATATTATCATATTTTCAATAAAGGTAAATATTATCAAGGCATTTTGAAATATTATACCTTATCCCCAGATTTTGAAGCAAATTATGATTTTGAAAAAGGTGATGAAAAATGAGACCCTTGTGCAAATTATTTTTAAATATTTTTTAAAATATATTCTTTTATAATATATATATTTTATTTTAAAAGGGTCACTGACTAAATGTTTCAACTCATACTCGATTAGATTGTTTTATAAAAATCAAGTGTTATCCGATTTTTTGAAATTATATGTCATACATGATTAGTTTCTGAATCTATTTTTCTATAAACACTAATATGACCCATGTTTTTGAATGTATATTTTGATAAAGCATGAATTTTTTTTTAATAATAACTAAATAATTGTTTCAATTCCTATAACATCTATCTATGTGAGGAACATGGCGATGAAACCAGGTGGACACCACGATCAAGGTGTGAAGTTCGTTATTTTGGGAATATTTTTATTTTAAAATGTAGAGGTGAAATAAAATTAATTTTCAACATATATATAAATTCATGAATTAAAATATTTAGTTCATTAATATATGGGATGAAAATTTGTATTATAAAAAAATTATTGAGGATAAAACATGTTACGTTTATTATTGAGTGTTATTAAAAGGTACAACCAGCAAGAAGGGTGACAACTAGTTGCGTCTGTCTAGGCCATGAGAATTAAACCTGAAACCAAAGGGTGACAATGGAGAATCACCTACAACTAGACTATGTGAAGTCCTTTGTTAATATGAATTATTCACTGTAGATTAATGACTTTGTGTATTAAGAATAATTTGATTTTGGGAACTTATGTTTTCTTAAATAGACATCATTAGTATAGGAAAATGTTTTTGGTGATTAACTGATAAATGTTATTTTGGAATACATTCTCCCTATTAGGAACAAAATTTTCCTATAAAAAATTGTATACTTTTGGATTTCATTTCAGGAGTAACATCTGAATTTTATTATGGAAGAATCTATGTTTTTATTGTGTACATATAATGATTTGGGTTATTTATGGAAGTCATTAACCTATTTTGGAGAATATGTGATTAGAATATTTAAATTTTGTTATGATACTTTTAGTGTGATGAATTTTTTTTATAGATTCAGGTTAAAATTTTTCATTGAAGACTATGTGATCAAATTATTATGAGTTTTGGGTTTCAATCTATGTTTGTATTGTTTTGAGAAATTTTGATTTGATTTTTCGTTTAATTGTGTTTGTAGAATTTGGGTATTACTGTTGAATTTTGGAGATTAAAAGTGTTCCTTTCTTAATAATGGAATATGCGTTTTAGGGGATTCACTAATATTTTATTAACTGTTTCAGTATTGGTAAATGTTTCTAGATATGATTAATAGATAGTAAATCTTTTGTGGTTTAAGTGATTCCCTAAGAGTTTATTCTAGTTCTTCAGGTGTGACCAAGTCATATTGAATACTCATTATTTGAAGAAAATATGATTTTGGGGAAAATTATATTAAATAATGAAACTCTAATGAAAATTTATTTTGTTTCCTAACATTCATATTCAAGTTAATAAATAAATTCCTCAACATTGTGAACAATATATTAAAACAAAACATTTTGCATTTACTTTTCCTTCTGGGAAATCAAATTCAATTTAACTAATCAAATGTTTATGGTTTTATGGTTTTTAGGTTTTCTTTACCATGTTTTCAATCACTCTACATCATAACATGATTGTATGTTTTTCTTTAATATCCTGGTTTCCTACATTGAATCCTAGTATATGTATTCTTAGGTTACCTTTGTACTTCTCATTCTATCTAAACGGTTGAAGATTTATTAACCCTTTTTCTGATATGGGTTTGAAATAATCATATTTTGAAAGGTCATATCATAGTTAATGACCAATTATTATAATGGTAAGGATAAAATTTTTAAAGGGGGATTATATAACATCCCAAATTTTAATAAAGAATGACTATGTTCAATTGCATACTTGATATTCTACATCGAGCATAAATGAAAAAGTAAATATTATTATTTAAATGATACCATTATAACCTAGCAGTTGGAATGGAGGTAATTAATAGTATCAACTAAATAATAAAAATATTTTTTACACTTTTCAAAATAATGATTCCATTGGTTAACAAATTTATTGAAATGGAAATGAAAACCAATTGAATATAAAGGTTGTTTTTTTATTAAAATAAATTTATAAGAGAATAAATGTGTTTATAAAATCATATCACTCATTTTAGATTGTATTAATGAAATAATCATGTATAATGTATAAACTTTATCTTATTTATTTTATACAGACAATATAAGAACACATTCCATTTTTCAGATAAAATAATTATTTTTGTAAAAATGATTTTTTACCTCATTTTGATGGATAGCCCAAATTAAATTTAGTTTTTGACACCTTTATATGTTCTATTGGACAAAATAAACTTTTTATTTAGAGTAGATACATCAAAATTTACTTTGGATGAATTTTTAATATTTTTCGGTTATCTATCATGTTTTGTTATAAAAAATACGCTAAGTTTTAATTGAACAAAAACATTTTCAATCAAGATAATTTATATTGCTGAATCATATTGTTTAATGGTTTTAATTTATAAATAGAATATATTTTATCATTTATTAAAATGTAGGACATTTTTGTTAATTCAATATCAAATTTACATGTAGATACATTTCAACCGTTTGTAATGTTTTATCTTTTAAAAACCTAGATTCTTATTTTGACAATGGAAATTAATATTAAATTAATTACTATAATTTATATGTTTTGAATTTTGAAAAATGGATTTAGTTTTTGAAATCAGAAGGTTTAAATTTGGTATATAGGTACCTTTTATTTTTGGATGTAATAAATAGTAACTTTAGTAATAATTTTTATTTATCAACGTTAAAGGGTAAATCCTGTAAATAACGGTAAATAAATAATATTATAATAATATAAATATACCTCAAAATGTGTCCTGATCCCATTGGAAAATATATGTCCGTCCATGAGAATCATTGGGTCAAATTTAAGAACCCATGGAGCCACATGGGTGTGATAATGACCATTTATAATATTTAATTTAATGGAAAGGGAAATATAACATAAAATTGTATCTCCTAACTAAAACAATTTTAATTTTTCTGAAATAATAGAAATATTAGAATATAAATAATAATTATAAAGATTAAAATATTCCCTACATATGTGTATTTTATTTATAATTTTTGGACGTTATATAAATAAATTTATTTATGAAAAAATGATGATGAAATGATTACCTTATTAATTAGTTATTCAAATAAATGATATTATAAAAATTAAAATAAATGTAATTTGAAAATTTTTATTCCATAAATGGATTTTGTTATTGAATATTACATATTATATTTGATTTAATTATTTTGGTTCGAAGGAATCATGTTTTTATGACATTATCAAAAATCAATTACTAAATCATGTAATAACTAACATTAATGAGTTTTTAAAACAAAATATTATCATATAATCTCCATAAAATCACTCCCTTTCTTATAGAACGCTTACATTGGGAAGAACTAAATTCATGAAATCTGTTTGTCTCAAATCAAAAAGGAGTTACCGGATTTAGACGTAATGTCTTCTCCCAAGCTCACTTCCTTTATTTTCCTTCTCCAACCCCCTAAAATATATTTATTAAATTAATTAATAAAAACATCAGTATTATATATATACTAGGATGTTTTTATTATACATTTTAGACCTACAATTACATGTACCACCACCTAATGGATACAAATATAATGTTTCTGTGTACAACAAACTACTGCATCACAAAACAATGATTGTTCAATTTTATCCTAACACCTATCATGGTGGTAATTTTGATAAGAATATATTTATATATGATATATAATATATTTTTATTGCCTCTATTGTTTTTAAATTTTTTTTACAACATTAATTTGTGCTTTACATAATGTGTAAACATGGTAATTTCATTTGAGGATGTACGGACTACCACCCCCTCAAGGTGACATGACTCATTCATTCCACATAATAAATATATAATGGATGGAGTTAAAGAAACTATGTAACACATATAACATAAAATTACAATGGAATTATAATATAACTATGTATCATTTAATTTTTATTCCAGTTATAATACAAAGAAATAAAAGTTACATTTACGTGTACGTATAGTTTACCATCACCATGAATGATGCATTTAATTCCCTATATATAAATATTATCGATATTATAAATATATATAAACAGGATATATATGATATTTAAATCATAAATAGTATTTTGGGGATTATAGAAATTTGACTACTGGGAAAATTTACATCAAAACCAGTTCATTTTCGACTCCAGTATCGAATATCGACAAATCATCTTATATGAACTTATATAATTATATAATTTTTATAACATGGTAATAATTTATATATAAGGAATAATAAAATTGAAAAATGTTCTAAATAATTTTAAAATTAACCTAATTTTATTATTCATTAACATAACAATTGTATGTGACGATTTGGACTCAAGGTAAGGGAAATCATTACTCAATCTCCATTCATTCAGATAAATATGCATGTCATTGGTTTTTTTTACAAAGAATATGTGTCAATGAACTATTACTATTTTACATTGAATATCCAACTATATTGGGTGTATTTATAATTCTCACACAATATTTTGTCATTGATTTATCATTAATCTAATGATGGGATCTTTGTAACGGACTTTTTCTCAATCTCTTTTTATTGAATCATATATTGATATTGTGCCCTGTTATTATCCAATAAGATGTATATACTACCCTTTTGACATTTTATATCATGAATATCTATATTCTTTTGATATTTAAATTTTTGCACGTTATTATTTAATGATAATTATACAATTTTTTCCCAAGTTGTAAGGGATTCTTTGACTAATATATCATTTTAAATATTTTAAATACTTATTAATATAAATTTTTCTCATTAATGTCCATGTATTCAAAATGGATTAAAATAATTTTTGGTATTGACAATAATTCTGTAAAATTATTATTCATCTAAAATTTTCAAATTAATATGGGACACCTTATTCAAAAAACTTCTTTCATATAGTTTTAATTGTATTTTAAAATAGATAGATTAATTTTATAAATTGTAATTTTTTTATATATACATCATGAATGAAATTTCTAGATTTTATATCACAATAATGTCTTGATGCTTACAGTAAAAGTTTACCATTTTATTTTAAAATAATGTGTTTTTATTTGTGAGTGTGCGACTTTTGAAGATGAATGGTTATCTCAAAGAAAAATGATATTTTTTCCATTTATGCCTGTCTTATGTGTAATGATTATGTTATGGCTAGTGGGAATTTCTTATGTATACAGGTGGTTCCATGATAAACCCAAGGCAGGTGAGCCCATGACTCTCTATTGAATTGGGTAATGTGACAGAGGAAAACGATTAGGAATCTCTTAAGAGAATTAGAGAATATATTGTTATGCGTATTCCAAATGTAACCATGAAGGTTACCCCCTACATATCTGTGAAATATACAATGCAATAATGATATAGATTCCTCAATATAAGATTCTGATTTAGGTTTTATGATATTAGGATTACTATAAAACTTTTCTAGAATCTAAATATTTCATGATATATGTTTAATTGTTAATGTTATAAGGGTGAAAAGTATGATTTTTTTAAAATGTTTTCAACAAAATTAAAATTATTCATGGGAGAACGTTTTATTTACTTTTTTATATACCTTACTATGATTTTTGTGACCATTCCATGTTTGAAAAATGTTTTCCATAGGGTATAAGGATGGGTAAGGGAAAGGAAGAATTCAAGATTAATGTTATAAATATTTTTATCACGAAAATAAATAATGTTTTATTTTAAATAGTTTCACTTTTGTAAACAAATGGATAGTGAGAATAAGTGGCTATGTTTTAATTTTAGTGTTACTGTGTAATAGTTATGGACTAATTCTATATAAATGTAAACCGGAAAGGATACTCATTGTGAATTCTTTACTTGACTCTAGATTATGAAATTTTGAAGGCTTATCCCTTATATGGCTACCTCGGATAAGGAGTATGAAAAGTACAAGGCTAATGGAAATGAACATATAGACCCCTCTATAAAACCATAACCTTAGTATTTTGTTGGAGTAGACTATACAATATTTTTTTGATCTATATTGAAATAAAATTATACTCACATGATGTCTTTATTACCACTTAATCATTTTGTTTTAATTTGATCTTCCATTGAAAAATTTTCCATCTGCCTTCCTTTAATGTCTTTATTGTAATAATCTATACACTTTTTGTAACCCAGAGTGGGATATTTTTTATGGAATATTTGTTTTTAAGAATTTAATGTTATTATGATTATCTTTTTTATTATATTATTATCCTTGAAACTGTTAGTTTTAATTTTCTATTTTTGAAATATCTTATTTCCATTGATATTTAATTTTTATACGTACAATTTCTCCCTATCATTTTCATTGATACCATCTATAAATACATTGAATTACATGTCTTTATTTATATTTGGATCTTACCATGGACATCATGCTTAAACTATTGTAATACCATTAATGACATATTTTTACATTTATATTATTATTTTAATTCCATTTTTTATATCATAAAAACGGGGAGATTGTTAATGTCCCAGTTTTAATGATCACCAAATCATGTTTTTGATAATATTGAGTAAAATCGTGTTCTCTTATATATAATATGTATTATGAGAACATGTGTCAAATTTTTCAAAGTATGAGACACCACTGAGATAGACACAGTTGTATATGACACACCACCAGCATAAAAATATCTATGTTTGAGACACCGCCATGATATTAAACAATCAAACTATCATACAACTAGACCGATTAATTGAAAAAGTATGATAATCCATCGATTAACACTCCTCCTAGATGTCATGTTACTAGAACATAAATTTTGATATGTATGTGTGACCTCCATATGTGACACCACCAGACTCATACAGCCAACACTGAAATATTACATATGGGTGAGACACTACTAGAGCTTACACCATCAGACCATACTCTGATTGTTGAGACACCAATAACATTCTGAAAATATGGAAAATTTTAAGACACCAGAAGTGTCATACTCCCATAGAAACAAAACACCAGGGAAACAAAATTCCAGAACAACATACTTCCATAACAACAAACCGCCCGAGCATCACACCACTAGATCATAAGACACCATCACTATTTAAATAAGTAAATTATTTTCAATTACATTACTATAATGTATAAATTCATCCAATTTAACTCCATTTACTATTATAATGATTCTATATAAATTTTCCCAAAAAATAATGTCAGAAATTGAAGAAAGACGAACTAGGTTATCAAGGTGATCCTGCTACTGCTGATAAAAGTGGCGCATAGTTCCTCATGCAGACAAGAGAAATCAACAATTAAAAAAGATATAAAAATTATGTTGTGAATAAAATATAATTGAAAAAAAGTTATTGTGATTCACTGAATATTTTACTAAGGAATATATGATCCTTATTAAAAATACTAATAGATCAACTGCTATGAACACTCTACTAAGGAATCGAAATAATACTTACATTCTGTTCTTTCCTCTAGTATAAAAAAATAGTTTGGAACTATTTATTTTCCCAAAAAAATTGATGGAGCATGACTCAATATTCATTACTTATTCAAATCATGTGTCACATGATTCATTGAAATATACTAATCACTTATAAGCTCTATACAACTATAGTTCTCAATTATATTTAGTTTTATTACATTTTTGTGTAGTGTGTGAGCCTACTCTTCATTACCACACACAAAATATATACTGCACTAAACTGGAAGATACTCAATATCTTCTCTTACACTATTCTTATTCATTCACCCACAAATAATATTGGGAGAGGTCCGAGTATGGCTGTTTTTTCTTTACACCCACACATAACCGTGGAAGAGGTTTCATGTAACCTGGACAATTGTATACTTTTGTATAAATCTGATCCATCTTATGAATCATCTAGTTTATTTTATATAAACTTCCTAAAAATAGATGATCATAAAGTGTAGAATACTAAGTCTCTACATGATAATGAAACTATTTAATTCATTTTTTTACTATGTGTTTTGAATTTTTTTTCTTTAATTCAAATTTACAATTTAAAATTGTTTTAACTGTAAAAAAATATATTTACTTTGATTGTTTAACTTATTTCATATTCATATATTATTTTTAGCAAGTGAATTTATTTTAAAGGATTAAATTAAACAATATATATTATTCATATGATAAATAATTAATGTATAAATAAATATTTAAAAATATAATGATTAATATCATAGAAACTATTTTGATAAACATTCCCATATTTAAACATTTAAGGATTCCAAAATATTCCAATATTAACAGAAATTTTTATTAGGTAATCATTTCACCCCTCTCTTGAGATACTCACTCTGACCAATAGAATAGGAAAATTATTTTATCTCATGAGATTACATGTATAGTCCAATAGATGTTGTCCAAAAAACACAAATTTACCATGTCTTGTTTAAATTCCTTGACATATTATTATGATTCCCCATTTTATATTATTTCTACATTAATATGATTCCATCAAGTTATCATCATATATCATGCTTCAATGTTAATGATTATGATTCTTACTCCCTTTATGTATCATTGATATGAATATTGAATCACATGATTTACTTACATCATGTTATGCATTGATTATTCCCTCAGTAGGATTTATAGCTCACCCCTTTCTAATGTACATCCCAAGGTTATGCTATTCATTTTTATAATAACATAGAAAATTATGGGAACATTACATAGTTGTTTATTCCATTGTTTTTTTAGTATATAAACACACTTACCCAAATACAACTGGCCTCAGGACTCTAAATGTTTTTATTAGGTGAATATTTATGTAATAAATCATGAAATAATTTTTATTAATGATATGGGTTATCATAGTTGGTGTCAAGGAAAATTCTATATTTTTCTATGGAACAGTATTAGAAAACCCTAGTGAAAGCCTTACGGCTATTACTAAACATGTGAAAATATCACTAATTTTTTATAAATTATATATTATGTAGTTTATAAGAAAATAAATCCATATCAAGTTACTATAATTGTAAATGGCTCAATCATAGTTGTACCTTGGGGTAATAAACCCAAAAGGGTTCAATGATAATTTTGCTGATCACCACCTGGTGCATGAAAATAAGTACTTTGTATAGTTATCATTTGAGACTCATGGGATTATGCACTAAGAAAATCCCAAACTCTTTATAAACCATGATGAAGGGAACAAAAATTCCAATAAAATATTAATTTAGTAAATAGAAAATAGATGAAATATATTGGAACCTAGAAATATATTATTTAAGGAATATGTTTTAATTATGAGTTATCATGTCAATGCACATAATTTATATTTCATTTGTTTAATAATTTTTATTCTTAACCCTAATTTTCCCTTTATATTTGGTCAATGTCTAGAAATATGAGGAACTCAGTCAATAACCAATGTGATGCTAAATGAGCTGACTAACCAAATTATTTTTCCATATAAATGGGAGTATGAATTGAGAATATAATTATAATAATTTTTCGTATAAATCATGTTTTGAATTTGAACTGGAATTAGGTAGAAACACCACGTTCCATGTAAGAAAGATCAAGTTTCAATTGAGACTATTCTGTGACAAAGGCCTCCCGGTTTTAGTGGATCTTTTAATCCCATACTCATTAAAATATGGATCAACTCTAATGATAATGTATTACCATTCTCCAATTACCCAATCAAGGGAATGTGGTGATTACAATATTTTATATGGAAGGAGAAGCTGATAAATAACATAAATTTTAAAATAAATATGAGCCCTGATGAGAAGATGAATGAAATGGATTTCAAATAATTTCAATAATTTTTTTCTGATAAATATTATCATTTCAGGCTCTATGAAAACAAGAGAGGGACTTACATAGCCTCAATAAAAATGATTATAGATCCATTAGAGTGTATGAGGAATACATCAAATGTCATTCATAATACACCTCATACTTTTTAATTATCCTTAAAAAGTAATTTTTACCAATTATTTAATTGGATAAGGAAATGTATATGAAAATACTTATCCATTTAGGTCATGGACAAGCTATGAATAAATTTTCTAATGAGCCCTTAATGTATAAATAATGATCAATGAGTCTCAATGGGATCATATGTCTGAAGATAGAAATAAGATAATGGAATTAAATTCTAGTGGTCTGAGAGAGAAATATAATGGGTTAAATTATTTCAAACGCACTACTTCATAATCGTTTTGAAATAAAAAAACCTTGAAATTTTTTAATAGGGACATGTAAATGATTTAGGTGTTGCAAGGATGAGAACTGAGGTAGAAAAATATGTTGTGAGAAATCCTAAAGGTGATGGAAGAATGTAATTATACTCTCAACCCTCCTAATACTGCCCATTGTTTCAAAAATAATGAACAAGAACACTATGTTAATAAATTCACTATGTTAGGGGTTCTTGATGATAAATGACACCAAACAATCTCCAAGGCCTTGGAATAAAAGATATATTATGAAATCCCAAATGTTGAGGTGGACCCTTAAAATGAAGAGGTGGTAGGTACACTAGTTTTATATTTATTAATTGTGAATGTAATTTTTTATTTTGGTTATACACATTTTTTCATATTATTCATTTTCTTTATAAATATTTGAATACCACTGGAAAAAATGGATGGTGAGTTATTGGTGAATATGATGAATGAGTCAATTATTGAATCCAATGAATATAAATTATCTCGTATCTTTATTTTTGGCCTATAAAACCCAACTAACTTTATGATACCACATTTATTGGAATTTGATGCAATTTTGAGTTTGGATTGTCTATCCATATATAGATCCAACATAAATTTCCAAGAGAGAATCATCCTCTTCTTATACACACGTTTCATAAGTGGGTTTGTTTTTTCATATCATTATCTCAATATTGGATAATTTTACCCAATATGGAAGCATATTTTACTCAAACTATTGAGACAATGGAAAAGATCATCCTAAAATATATTCCCATTATGAGGTAATATGCTAATGTGTTTCATGAAGTATTTTGCAGTCTTTCTCTAAACACTGAGGTTTAATTATCCAGAAATCTTATACCAAATATTTTACAAAATATAATAATCCATATATTATGACCACAATTGAAATTTGGTATTTCAATATGAATTTATAGGAGAATCTGGATAAAGGGTTTGTATGCTCATGTTCTTCACCATGGGTTGCAATAGTCCATCTTGTCAAGAAGAATGATGGGTCATCACACCTATAAATTGATTATACTGAGATCAACATGATCATGATAAATAAAAAGTTTCTTATGATACATATTTAAGACCTTTTCAATCAACAATGTGGATTTCAATGGTTTTCTAAGGTGGATTATTAGTTTTGATATTATCAAGTAATGGTGAAGAAGGGGGATATCCCCAAGTCCACCTTTTGTACAAGGTATAATCTATATGAGTAAAGGGTGACTCCATTTGGGCTCATTGATGCTCTAAAAACAGTCATCAGATTAATGAATATAGTCTTTAAAAATTTCCTCAACAAATATCAGGAAGACATTATAGATGATATTCTTATATACATAAAAATTAAGGATGAATATATCGTACATTTTAATGACACAATAAAGACATTCTAGAAAAAAATGTTTTATAAAATTTATTGTCAATGTGAATTCTATATGGAGAAAGTAACAATTATAGGCCATTTTATCACCCACAATGATATATCTATAAGTCCTTAAAAAATTTAGGTATTTGAAGACTATCAAAACCTATCCTTTGTGACAAAAATATGTAGTTTCATTGGATTAGCTGGGTACAATCCTTGATTTCAGAGAAACTTATCCTGATTATCAAGCACATTAACCAATATTAATCAAAAGGGAGACAATATTTTATGGACTGATGAATGTGGAGTTATATTTAATGAGTTAACAAAGTGTCTAATCACTACACAAATACTCAAATTACCCACCATAGGTAATGGATTTGTGATCTAAAATGATGCTTCCAAAAAGGGAATGAGTTTTCAGTAATTAAATTTTAAATGGTGATAGAGTTTTCCACCATGTAATTAATAATAAATGAAATGAACTACCCAACTCGTGATCTATAATAGGCTACAGTGTTATTCATATTGAAAATTTGGAGACATTGCCTATAAATATAATTCTGTTACATATATACGGATCATAAAAGTCTCAAGTATATATTCACAAAAAAGGAGATTAATATGAACCTATGAAGGTGAATATATCTAAATAGGGATTATGAATATTTAATCATTTACCATATTGGAATAGAGAACAAAGTTATAAACACTCTAAGTAGAAAGGATCCTAAAACCCATAAAATGATGAGAATATAAGGGGATCCAATATTCATAGATCTTGAATGGATGGAAATGAGAATAAAAAAAGGAACATCATATTTTCAATCTCAAATAACTTATCCACCATCCATTCATGATAGGAGAATATAGTTCTATAATGATGATGAGGTGCTATAAAAAAAGTTTCAAATATTCAAAACATTGAGTTTTTTAAAGATGCTATTATATGGTTTTAGAACCTAGATATGGGTCTCATAAAAACCATAGATGAGGAGGGAACTTTTTGATGACGCACAAATCTCACCCTTATTTAGACATCATGAAAGAACTATTATTTAATGATATTTAAAGAAAAAAATTTGTGGGATAACCAAGGGGAGATTAAAGAGTTTGTATCTTGATTCTTGATATTAGAACAATTCGTGGTTGAAAAAAATATTTCTAATCATATTATGCAACCATTTTCTATACCCGTATGAAAATAGGGAAACATAACTATGGATTTTTTTTACTGGACTCCAATGGAAACCAAACAAAATAACACAATCTAAGTTGTAGTCGACGAACATAAAAATTCACCACATTTAATTTCCATTATGGATGGTTTATATCATTAAAACCCCACTAATATATACATAATAGATGTTGTAATAATACATGTATTGCCTCTCTCCATTGTACCTGGTCAGTATTTGAGGGTTACCTCGAGATTTGGGAGAAGCCATTAATAGAAATTTAATATGGAGTTTAGTGTTAGTACTTCTTATCTCCCTCATATTGATGATAAGTTCAAGATACCCATTAAAACTCAATAGGATGTTTCCATAACATGTAAAAGGGATTTCCAAGGATATTGGGATCCACATATACCCTTATTAGAGATCTCATATAATGTTAGTTTCCATTTAATAATTCTAATTGAAACATATGAGGCTCTATATGGGATTCAATGTCAGATTATGACATGCTGAGATTGTAATGTCATGTAATTTATATATAATTTTATATATAAAAATTATATGTAATTATTTTGAGACCACATGATTTGACGGCTTGTGATTTCGATGCCCATTGATCCATGAATGGAATTTTGACCTTTTTTAGTTCACTTATGTAAACGTACAAGAGGGTTTTTTCTTTTTTCTAAAAAGGTGTTCAGATTGAAAATATGATGGAACCATTGAACATAGAATGCTTAGATTCTCCTAGAAAAGACTAAAATATGACTAGCAAGGGAAGGACTAAAATGCTATTTTTCATACATTTTCTAAAATAATAAAATAACTTTAAAATTTTATTTTATTTCTTTTTCAACCATTGTACGGTGGATGGTGACGTTGTGGTGTAGCGATGAGGTGGTGATGAGGAACATTATATGAAACTCATAATGGCATGTTTTTGTGAAAGCGTAATAGCTACAATGTTTCATAAATGAAACCGTGTAATGACGTGACGTCATAGCGTAACAGTAACACTATGACGTGTTTTATTTTAATAACACGTTGGTGAAATCAGGTGATATAATTTCATCTGATGACGAATGTGGAACTTCTCTCTCCCCCTCCATTAGATGACTGAATGCTATCGACAAACAATGTCTATATGGATTTGAGAGATGATGAATGACAATGAACACTGATGGAGCAAGAATCAATGATAGCTCAAAGCATCATCCCTCATCAGCGACAGATCCTGAAAGTAGGAAGCTGTTGTTTGATTAAATTATTTCCCCGTTATTTTTCTAAAGTGAATAACGTTGGTGAACCCATTAATAGTTTGACCTAAAAATCATTCATCGATGTGTGAGTGTGTCCTTTTTTTGGGTTTCTCTAGAGGGATCAGTATATTGTTGAAATAATTCTATGTACAAACCCCCCTGCATTAAGATTCTAACACGGAAGGTGCAAACTGATAGGAACAAGGCTCGAACCACCTATAACATTTTCATTCCTTGTTGATGAACATTTCAAATTGAGGAATTGAAATTTCAATACCCTCAAAAAAAATTGTTAACCTGAGAGCCGTGAGGGCACAAGTGGTTTTGAAATCAGAGCATTGAAGGAGACCTGGTGGCCTGTATAAGGTGCTACCGGCGCGACACCACTAGCTCGGTAGTGCTGGAAATTGGTGGTAGTTCTATATAGTTATTCATGTGAGTGGATAGGTCTTCCCTCGCTAGCCGCTCTACTAGCCTAGTACCCCAATGAAGGGAGGGACCTACTCATTCTATGTCGTGTGAGATCAAAAAGGTATTTCCATAAGAACTTGAAGCACACACCCCAATTGGACCGGGCCACCTGAGTGGACCTACTAAACATTTGAGCCGGTCCACCTTAGAGAAGATGTACTACATGATAAAGTTTGGCCCCATGGTGGCCCATGTGTGGAAAATAGATCGGCCAGCTAGTGTGGGCCAATCAAGATAAATTTTGGGTCACTAGGTGACCAAGCGGACTAGACCCACATCCGACCTCGGCCAGATCCAATAAGGCACAATGAACTAGAAAGACAAGATGTGTCCAGTGGGACCCTAGACTAAAATTTTTCAGGTCGGTCCAACCATGTCGGACTAGCCCCAGACCCAACTGACCCATGTTTACAAAAATATATGTATCTTTCAAACGAGGCGTATGATTGACGATCTAATTGTGGCTTTGGGATGCTCTCAACAAAGCAATCCTTATGAGATACTCTTTGTGTGTTTTACAATAGGTTGGAGTAAAATTGTGTTGGATCAAACTCGAAACAAACCAGACCCCTTTTACAAAAGTGCCCATATCTTACAGATCGGGGGTCCGTTCGACACATCATATATTGCGTTGGGACACTTAAGACAAGACTATCCTTTGAGTTACTCTATGTGGGACTTCATGGTTGTTGAGGTATGACTGATGGCATTAGGATCAGATCATCCTCGAATCGTGTGTGCTATGTGACAGAATCCAATGGCTGACAGTGATGTGATAAATGACGACAGGCCCTTCGTGGATCAGCATATGAGATACCCTTCATGGACAAGCATTAGAGAGAATATTTGGGGATCATCATCAAAGTGACCCTTCTTGGATCAGCAGTAGCATGACCCGTTGTGGATTAGTTTTGGATAGACCCATCGTGGATCAGCAGTAGATCTACCCTTCTTGGTTAGAAAAAGAGTGATCCTTCATGGATCAGCATCATAGCCTCTCAACAAAATAACATGTCCAAGATTTATGCCTAACCATCTCTACTTCTATACATATATTATACATGGGGTGATCTATGCCATTTTCTTTGTGCTTTACCATGAGATATTTCTCTGTGGAATTTCCCTTTGTGGATTTCTATAATACTTGATTTGGTCTTGGGGTCCCTGTTGAGTGTTGTTAGACTCACCCTTGCATGGGCTTCACACACACCAATTAGTTCTTGTGTAGATGACATACAGCTTTCACTGGTACATTGTAGAGCCATGACTAGATGGTGCTCGGAATTGGATCGATAGATGTGGTGTGTTGTAGTGACATCTGACAGTGATTGGTATATACCCATAAGGTAGGATCCCTGGCAGACGACATCTAGAGCCTATACATCATTTGATGTACTTTCCATTCATTTTTTCATGTATTCCAGCCCTTTTTTTACTTCATGTAGTACTTGTACTTTTTATTGGTTTCTGTTTACACCTTTTACTCTCAATGGTTTTTCTTTTTGGTGGTTCTACTACTTTATTCACACTGTGGTATTTTTTGTGTAGTGTGGAATGTATGTGTGTTAATTTTTTTAAAGTAAATTGTTTTTATTTTTGGGATATGCCTTTTTGATTCTAGTCATCAGCCTCTATCTTATGGAAGGTTGGTTTGGGGTAGTCACGGAATGAGCCTTGAGGGATAGATTGCAACAAAGTGGTATCAGAGGCGGTCAGTTCTACTTGAAGAACTATGAGTCAGTATTTTCGATGAGGGAAATACTGCTAATCATCATAAGTTCGGCTTCCAGTTTGGGGATTACAGTGATGGTGTGGCGGAAGAAGTTTCTATACACTAGGACCCAGAATTTGGTTTTCCAACTCAATACATGAAAACATAGGTTTCATGTGTTTTTGAAATTTTTTCCTCTTGATCTCTTTTGAATCATCTCACCAGGTTTAACTTAATGAATATCGTACATCTTTTTCCCTATAGGGTGCCTCCACAAAGATAGCCACCCAGGATTCTATTGAGGGATCACAATGATCCCCCACCGAGGGATGAGGCATATGTGTAGGGACAACTAACAGTGATAGTACCTTTGGGTGGTGTACCAGCCACACCACCACCCGTATAGATACAATTGCAAAGATCCCCAAATGTGTAAATTATATACATACTGATCACAGTTATGGAGTTCATGAGACAGAGGACAATGAGATTATGAGGTGAGACATATCCAAATACAATTGAGGATTTGTTGGAGGTGGTTACACATGTTTTTCACCTGGTAGTGACACCTACATAAAATATTGTGGCCTTAGCTACTAGTATTTTTTAGGGACGATAGGTAGATGGTTGAGCCTTCCACTCTAGACACAAGAGTAGGAGAACCTTACCTGGTTGGACTTATAGAGCGTATTCAGGGCGGAGTTCAAATGACCGATACTACCCACAGTGCGTAATCATGATCTACTACACCTATAGTTGGGAAGAATGACTATGGCCCAGTACTCAGTGAGGTTTACCAACCACTCCTTCTACTCCACCAATGTGGTATGAAACACTCTCTTCAAGTCCCATACTTTTGAGTTGGGACTACAACAACAGATCGGGGCGATGATGATTTTGCCTAGCATCTCGATGCATGCTAGAGTGCGAGAGAGAGCACTAATGATGGAGAGATTCCTAGCCGAGGAGGCATCGATGGTGAGTTCCACCACCAGAGGATAAGTGGATGAGTGGTCCGTAGTAGATATATACTTTCTAGAGGGAAAACCCAGGATGCATGTTCGAAGGTGTAGAGCACACGAGGTTGAGGAGGTCAGCTAAGGGCCAGTGCTTGTTACTCTTTTGGCGAACATGGGCTCATAGCTCATGATTGTCCAACTCCCCACACATATGATCAACAGATAGTTGATGTAAAACCATGAATGTGATAGAGGTATAAGAGAGGAGGTCTGTAGGTCGGCTGACATGGCATGGGAGTAGGTTGAGCTTCATGCGGTGGACGATGGTCCATGGTGCAACTACCACCACCCCTAGGTGGTCCACCATGAGCTCAAGGATCTGGAGGAAAAGGGTGAGGTCATCATTAGGTGATGGGGTCCCATGACCATGTAACTCTAGAGATAATTATAGTTAATATTTGAATCTTGTCCACCTTAGCTACAGTTCTTATATACACAGGTTCCAGTCACTCTTTCCATTACACAGATCTCATTCAAGGATCGAAGATTCTGGTGGTTCCATTGGCTAAATCCTTACAATTAAAGACTCTTACTGAATGAAATTAGATGATTACACACTGGTTCTGTCAGTGTGATCTTACTCTATATGGAGAACGATTCGACTGGTATCTTCTAGTAGTAGTGTTAAGGCCTTACGATATCATCTTGGGTATGAATGGGTTATCTATAGTCTATTCTCAGATCGATTTTTTTAGGTGAAAAGTGTGATGTTTCCAAGAGGATGGGACAAATATTTCTTTAACTAGTAAGAATTGACCATTTTACATAATGGATTGACATTCTTGGAGGAGGGTGTAGTTGATCACTCACCAGTTTGATAGCCTCACCTACAGTTCGGTGGAGAAGAGGAGCCTGAGCACTACTATTGTTGTGGAAAAGTATGAGGTTGTATTTCCAGAAGACTTCCCTAAACAACCTCCTCCAAGAGAGGTAAATTTATTCATTTAATTTTACTGAGGGACAACACTGATATCTACATCGGTATATCGAATGGATCTTGGTGAGCTATAGAAGATGAAATTATAGTTGGAGGACTTTTATAAGAAGGGATCTGTAAGACCTAGTGTTTCTCCATTGGCATCCCCAATGTTGTTTTTTCATGAAGGAAAATGAGAGAATGAGACTATTCATAAACTTCTTGCACCTAAACCAGGTGACCAAGAATAAAAAGTATCCACTACTGATAATTAATGACCTCATCAATAAGCTGAAGATAGCATGGTGGTTCTCAATGATCGAACTTGGTCAGGATATCATCATCATCAAGTATGCAATGAGGATGTGCTGAAGAAAACCTTTAGATGTTGGTATGACCACTTTGAGTTTTTGGTGATGCCTTTTTTCATGACCAGTTCCCCAGTGGGGTTCATGGAATTCATGAACAAGATATTACAACCTTACCTCCATCGTTTCATGGTAGTCTTCATTGATGAAATATTTATGTACTCTTTATCGATGGTGGAGCATGCTACACACCTATGTATTTACCTGGATACCCTTTGAGAGAACCAACTTTATGGTATTCTCTCAAATTTCTAGTTCCAAATTCTGAAGGTCTACTTTTACGGACACATCATCTCAGAAGCTAGAGTTGACATGGATAAGGAAAATATAAAGCCATTACATGCTTGAGATCCACCCAGGAGTGTGACTGAGGTGAAATTTATCATGGGGTTGGTTGTGTAATATGATATTATTGTAACTGAATTTTCTAGAGTAGAAACACTCTATTAAGCTTTGACAATCAAGGTACATACCTTTGTAAGGATGTAGAGGTGCCGAATGAGTTTACTGGAGCTGAGGGGGAAACTGAATAGTACCCCCATTAAGATACTACCATAAGAGGGTGTTGGGTATGTAGTCGTATACGACACATCAGAGAGCAGACGGGGTTTTGTCCTGATATAGGAGTGAGGAGTGATGGCCTACGGGTCATGAAAATTGAGGGAACATCAAAAATATGTGACCCATGAACTGGAGTTAGCAGTGATGAACTTTTCTTTGAAAATGTGGTGGCACTACTTGATGGGTGAATGATTTTCTGTCTACTCCGACCAAAATAGTCCCAGGTAAATCTTTTAGAAGAGGGACATAAACTTGAGACCTTGGCGATGGATGGAGTTCCTCCCAGACTATGTCTCTGAGATAATCTAAAATCATTGTTAGGGTAATGTGGTGGATGATGCACTCAACAGAAGGTCTGTTTTGTAGCTATTGAGTGAGGTGGAAAAGCAGCTAGTCACGGCACATATATCCTTCATGAATAATGTTGTAGTAACTTACCTCTGGTCTATGAAAATCTCTCCCCCACTCTTTTAGTGAGTTAGGGAGGCACAACATGTGGATGTTGACTATAATTCCCTATATGCTCAGATATCCTCCAGATATGCTCCTGATGGATTTTTGATAGGTGGGAAGCACATAATCTATTCAGAGGATGTACCATGGTACCAGTGACATTATATGAGGAGTTGTTGAGGGAGTTGCATACATCCCCTTTGGTGGTACAACATGGTGTGGCGAAGATGTACCAGGACCTCTTGCGTTCGTACTGGTGGCCATGGATGATAAAAACGACGGCACTATTTGTTTCAAAATGCCTGACTTGTCTGCATGTGAAGGTCAAGAATCAATTCCCAGTAGGATTAACACATACACTTGAGGTACCTCAGTGGTAGTGGGATGGTATCTCCAAGGACATTGTGATGGGGTTACCATGAACGTCCAGGAACCACAACACTATTTGGGTGATCATTTACTGAATCATAATGTTGGCTCACTTCCTACTCTTCTGGGAGTAGGGATTGGTAGAGGGATTCACACACCTCTACATCTAATAGATAGTATGGCCTCACAGGGTGCCATCGATGATTGTCTCAAAATGTGATTCACGCTTTACATCCCAGTTGAGGAAGTGGTTGCAGGAGGTTTTTGGGACATAGCTGTGCTTTAGCACAATTTTTCACCCCCAGAGGGATGGTCATACGGAGAAAACCATACAAACCTAGGAGAACCTACATCATACTCATGTGCTAGATTTTTTTCTTAGTTGGGAGGACCGCCTACCACAAGTGGAGTTTCATACAACAATATCTATAAATCCACAATTGGAATGGCCTTGTTTGAGGCCTTGTGTGGATGACCATGTAGATCACATCTATACTATAACAAACTCAGGGATTCAGCACTCATGGGTCTATAGATGGCATGGTATACCACTGAGAAGGTTCAGATAATCCATTAGTGGATGAGAACTGCACTAGGTAGACATAGGTCTTATGCTGATAAGAGTTGGAGACCCATGTTGTTCGAGGAGGGAGACCATGTTTTGCATCGGGTCTCACCCTGGTGAGGATTTTCAAGATTTGGCCAGGACGTGAATATATTTTTGAGGTTCATCAGAATACTCTAAATCCTCATTAGATATGGAGATATTGTTAACAACCTAGATCTCCTCCCATAGATGCACCGGGTGCACGATGTTTTTCACGTGTCACAGCTGAGGAGGTACATGAATGATCCTTCAAATGTCATCGACGGTGAAAGATAGAAAATGATGATGGGGTGATTTTTGTAGTTTTCTATATTGTCATAGAAGATGAAAATGATAGGGTAATTTTTGGATGGTTTATTTATATGGTGTGCTTTCGGTGGTAGCACGAGAACCGCTAAGAGAGAACATGGCAGCGGCAGGCTCATATTCATGCTCAGTACCCCCATTTGTTTTTATTAATCATTGTTTTGGATTTCTGGTACATAAATACCTATGGTGGGAAAAATTTGACATCCCAAAACTTTGGAATAATTTTTTTTAAAATTTATATGGAATTATTTCGACACTACACACTTTGACGACACGTGATTCTGAGGCCTAGTAAACCCAAAATGGAATTTTGAAAAACAAATAGTTTACTTAAGTAAATGTGTAATTGGGGTTTTTCTAATATTATATTAGGTTATTGGATCAAAAATATAAGGGCAAATTTGAACTCAAAATGCCAATATTTTCTTATAAAGGACTTAACTTTGATCGGAAAGGGTCGGACAGATACGTTATTTTTCAGAATTTTCAGAAAATAATAAAATATCTTAATAAATGATATTTTAATTATTTTATCAACCGTTGAGTGGAGGATGGTGACAATATGGTGTGAAGATGAGGCAATGAAGAGGTGTATTAAAGAAAACGTGTATTGACCCATTTTTGTTCAAGCATAATAGCTACGTTGTTTCATATATGAAACAATATACAAGTGCGACGTCACAGTGTAACAAAAACAATGCAATGTGTTTTATTTTAATAAAACTTTGGGGAAATTAGTTTGTTGAATTTCCTCTAACGATGAACATGAAACATCAATATTTTTTTCACTCTAATGATGAATGATATTGATGAATGATGGTGGGATTTGTTCTAGAGACTATGAATGACAATTAATGCTAACAGAGTGGGTATCGATGAAAACACGATGCTTAAACCCTCATCAGTAATAGATCCTAAAACTCGTTTAGGGTTTTTAATTAAATTTGTTTCCTTGTTATTTTTTAAAAATGACCAGCACTGGTCAACCAACGAATATGTTGACCCATAGATCAATCATCGATGCGGTAGGGTGTCATTTTCTTGAGTATCTAATATAGGATTGGTATATTATTTATATAATTTTATCTTGAAACATCCCCATGCATTCAGATTCTAACGTGGAGGGTGTGGCCTGACATGAAAAAGGCCTGAGCCCAGTCCTACTTGTTTTTTCATTATCGATGAATGTTCAAAATGGCGAAAAGGAAATTTAAAGACTATTTTGGGAATGGGGGGAACACGAGATGCCCATAGTAATTATAGGTTTTGAAATATGACCAATAGAGTAGACCTAGTGGACCATGGAAGGGGTCTCCAGTGCGTTACCACTGGCTTGGGAGTTGTGGGCAGGAGGTTGCGCCAACCGGGGCCACATGCGGTTAGTGCGGTCGACCCTTGCTGACTGCTCAGTCTGAGGTGATGTACCCATCACACATCGCGGTTTTCAGGTCCCTAATTGTCGGTTAGATGATGTGCTAGCCCAGTGCCACATATGAGGGAGTGGCCCCCTCCATGAGGGTCATGTGTGAACAAAGGGTTTGGCCGGATGAACTGACCATGCACACCCCAACCGGACTAACCGAGCTGGTTTGGGAAGAATAGGACCAGCTCAGGCAGTCCTGGTCGAACTTTGAGCCCACTCGGCTTAGTCGAGCTAGTGGACCAGGATAGAAAAAGATATCGGCCCACGAGTGCAGGCTGAGTCGGATAAATATCAGGTCACTAGGTTACCAAGTGGAATTGACCCAAAACAAACCTCAGCCATTTCCATTAAGGCCCAATGGGCTAGCCCAATAGGATAGGTAGACAAGACATGTCTTCTAGGACCTCATGAAATGATTGGGAAGGTAGGCATGACCAAGTCGGATGAGACCCATTGTCAACCAACCATTGTTTACTAAAACATCAATATCTTTCAAATCGTGTGGCCTATTGACGAGCTGTTTCCAGCGTTTGGACCCTCTAAAAAAGGTGTTACTTCAGAGATACTCTATTTGAGTTTTGGTGGAGGATTTTATATGTCCGGGGGGATCAGACTCAAAACCACCAAGACCCTTTTTACAAAAATTATCATTTCATAGAGATCACGCATCCACATGATGCATCATTTGTTGCATTGGGACACTTACGATGAGAAAGGCCTTTGGGTTAATCTATGTGTGGCTTCGTGGAGGTTTTGGTACAACCTATGGCTTGAGGAGAAGATCCTCCTAGAATCAAATGTGCAATGTGAGGGAATCTAGTAGCTAGCAATGCTGTGAAGAATTAAGAGCGACCCTTCATGGATAAATATAAGAGTGACCCATTGCCGATCATCATAAGAGTGAAGCTTCATGGATCAACATAAGAGTGTTCCTTCATGGATCAGTATGATAGTGACCCTTAATGGTCATATATAGAGAAACCCATCGTGTATCAACTGTGGAGCCACCAGTCATGGATCAACAGTAGAGTAACCGTTCATTGATCAGTAGCAGTGTGACCCCTCGTGGATCAACAATAGATATCCACGATAGAATAAGATGATCTAGCTTTATAGATAATCATAATTACATATGTACATAAGTTATACCTATTTTGATTTGTGTCATTTTCTCTTTTTACGATGAAATATTTCTTTGTGAAATTTTCCATTGTGGATTTATGTGAGACCCATGCTGGTATCAGGGTCCCTAATGAGTATTATTATACTCAAACCTGCATCAGATTCTCGTGAACATTTTGTGTGTTGGGAATATGCTAGACAACATTGACTAAGACTTTGGGGATCCAGTGCTAGACGGTGCTCAGAGTTGGATCGATAGATGTGGTGTGTGGCAGTGACATCCTCAAGTGAGGTATACGTACCCTTCAGGTAGGATCCTTGGTGGAAGACCTCCAAAACTATTAAATTCTTTGCTGTAATTTATTTTTAGTAGGTCTTTTATTCCATCACCTTTTAACTTCATGTAGTACTTTTACTTGTTGTTGGTTTCAGATTAATCATTTTACTCTCAGTAGTGGTTCTTTTTTGTGGTTGTAGTACTTTCTTCCCGTGGTGGTCTTCTTTGTGCAGTGTTTCTTGTCTTCTTTATGGAATAAATAAAATCTTTTAGAAAAAATTATATGGTGAATCATATGTTTTTTTAGGATACAAGGTAACTTGAGGATGTTATGAGAGAAAAGTACACTGAATTGTTTTCTTTGGCATAATGAAATTTTGAGGTTGAAATTATTTTTAGGGGTATAATGTAACGAACCATGATTTTCTATTATAATTAAATACAATGTTCGATTGATTTCCCCACACGAAACACTAAAACCAAATGAAAATAAATCATTATGAGGAGACATTAAATTTTAACACACAAATAATACTAACATAATCATGAAATCTATATAAGTAAATATATATATATATATATAACAAAGTAAAAAATAATATTTAATAATCAAAAACATTAATAAATCTACGAAAATAATACAATATTATCATAAGAATACAATGTATTTTATAAACTATATTTTGAAAAAAGTATAATTTATTTTAATTTTTTAATTTTTTATTGACAGTAATTTTAAATAGCATAGTTAATATATATATAAATGTTTTCACGTAAGAATTCTATCTTCATGATATTTTATATTTTTAAGTTTAATGTAAAATATATCAATTTTAAGATTGTAATTTTGAAAATTAACATCATTTTATGAGTTATCATAGTAATATTTTATTAAAATTAATGTTTGGTAGTTTTTAGAAATAAATAATTTCCAGGTGATTAGTAAAAATATATATTTATTAATTTCTTCAATTTTATGAAATTATTTTTTTATAAAAATATGTTGACTATTTTTTAATAATTTTTCAAATAAAAATATTTATTGTAAACAAGAATTAATCAATTTAAAATACCATGGTTAATTAATAAACCCATTCTCAACGTTTTGAATATTAATGTAATGTTTTAATGAAATACATATTTAGATTATTTATTTTAATTTATTATAATATAATGAAATAATAGTTTTAGTTTATTTAAATTTAAATAAATACGAATTTATTGATAATATTTATTTTAAATTGATTATAATCAATAAAATTAGAAATACGGTCCAATTAAAAATACAATTATCTTAAAAATACACTTTCTAAAACATATTTTTAACATATTACATGTGATATCATTAAGACAAAAAAAGTTAATTTCAAATTTTTTTCTTTTATTTGAGATAATAATGTTCAAATTATTTAATACGGGCAATTTAAATTTACGGTATAGAATTTATATTGTTAGGATTAATTCTAATTACCATGATAATTGTCATGAAATCGTTTTAAAATTAACTTTTTTAATATCAAGTAACTTATATCAAATAATTTAAAATTAAATAAATTAAATAATGAATTTAATTTTATGTACAACCAAATAACTAAACAAATTAACACTCACTGAAATGGTCGTCAATTCAAAATAAGATCCTGAATCAATAATAGTTAAAATGTATTTCCTCAACTAAAATATTTTTTCTACATATTCTCTATTTTAATTTAAAAGTTCATTTTATAATATTTGTAAATTTAATTGAACTAAAAAGATGAACAATTTTGTTCTATAATTCATAAATTTGGTTATAATGGGTTGTATATATATATTTGGAATTTAATTATTATGTATTTTTTTATCTATGGTAATAAAAAAAATGAAAAATGTTATAAAACTATACATAAAGGACTTAAACCATTAAAATATTTCCTCCAAATACTTGCTAATGAAGATTTTATACCCAAAAAATTTCAAGATTCAATTTTCGAAAACCTTTTAAATTATACCCTTGAATAGTGAAAGGATATTTGTATAATATATGTGGTGTTTCCAAAACTACCCTTATATTCCCTTCTAAATAGATAAAATATCCACCATTAAAAATATATGACGAAACATATAATTTCTCATTAATAATGACAAATATTTCTCTTTAAATAACACTATAAAAAATCATAGTTCAGTTCTCACTCAGTGTTATCACAATCTCTTTAATTTCAATGGATCTTACATATAATAATCAAGTCTCCAATGTATGTGTTATAATTGTATCAAGTTATTATTATAAATTTTAATCCCTTAAATATTTTATCACCAGAATAATATAATTAATTACATTAAATTAGCACACTAATATGTACTACTAATAATGGTAACACCCACTTATAAATTACACAAGAACACTATTATTGTGTTGTAAGGACTACCACCTCTTATGAGCGTCACCATTTTATTTTTAATTACTACATTTGATAGTTGACATTAATGGTGTATTGATATATACATATTATATATGTGATGTAATTATAATTCTTAAATTTAATTTTTTTTACTACCTTCACTTCAACTTACACACTGAGAAACATGAATGTTAATCATGAGTACATGTGTATTACAACATCCATGATGAGGCAATTTTTTTTCAACATATTAGAATATTTTTAAGAATCGTAAATTATAGTTCAACATTATAATAAAACTGATATAATGTAATTTTTTTAATGATATTATTTTAAAATAAGTACCTATTTATCCATTCTCACTAATTGTGATAAATTGTGTTTTTGTTTGGATGTGTATAACAACCTATGTGAACCATGTAGTAAAATTTTATTATGGATTACTAAATGGAATTGAAAAAAAATATTATGATAATGTATTATGGGATTAATTATTATTATATGGTTTTGGAAATATTTTATAAAGAAGTTATCATATTATTAAAGAACCATTTTTTTTTTCTAGAATTAATTAAATAATTTGTTATCAAATTAGTTCTTATATAAATTCACTAAAATGAACAAGGAATAAAATTAAAAAAATTAAATCAATAGTTTTCATATATTATAGAATATTAAATTATATTTCAACAATGGACAGAGCATGAAATTTTGGTTAATGATGTAAAAATTATAAATCATGCAAAAAATGGTTAAATATATTTACACTTGGTGTTTTTAAGAGATTTAAAAAATTTAAATGTAAAAATATAATTTTTGTTAATGAGTAATATAATTGGAAATGAATATTATTAAAGTTCATAAATAGGTTATTGAGATGTTTATGTTGATAATATTTATTATTCTAAACATTTTAATCTTTAATTAATTCAGATATGTGTGAGATGTATTATTTAAATCATTATGTTATTGCCGTATTTGTTTCTTGACTATCTTGGGTTTCTTCATTGTTAGTAATAGAGGACTACTAATATGTAACATATTTTTTTCAAAGTGGGTGCCCTAAGCCCAACTTGAACAATACATTTTTATTACCATATCATGTATATAGTGTGTTATTAGTGTTGTATTCTTACCATAATCATTTTAATAATTATAATGTCAATATTTACATGGTAATGTACAATGATTATTTGTTCATAATGAAATTTTATACAAGTTACAAACTATAATTTGAACCTATAGATACAATTAAAGTAATATTAAACAAATGTCTTATGTTCTAGATACATAATATTAACTGGACACTTATAATGACTAAATAACTGGTGTGGGGGATCATAATAATTGATACTTATTATCATGAATCTCGCACTTGATGATCTCAAGTATATGAGATAATGAGAACAAACCCCATAATTGGGGTACCACATGTTTTTTTAGGTGTAGTTCTTATATGTGAACATGCTTATTGTTTACTCAACTTGATATAATAATCAGTTTTTTCACTGTATTTTGTACTTTGATTGAAGACATAAAACATTATATTTTTTTATCTTGAGGAAGCTTGAATTAGGAGCACCATTTGTGTTATGGCAATGATTCAATGATAAAGACAGTTTTTTCAATTAAATTGATGAGATGACTTGAGCCCAATTGACCAGGTTGGTAATTCCATATTAAAACCATAGACATGGTGATTGGAGGAAAATCATTCTAGTATGTTCATGAATAAATAATGAGATAATGGATTATGTCATGAATTTTTCATCATGTTTTATGAGATATCACGAGACAATGAGATAAAATTACACAACACGTCTTAAATAGTGGTCTTAATTTATATGACTATTCCATAACTTATTAGGGGACATGTTCGGTTTCTATACTTTTCTCTGGCTCTAAGAATAATATTGACATCAATTATAAAATGGTCTTAGAGGGTTAAACGAGAAGCGAATTTTGAGGCATGGAAAATTCAAGTGAATTTATGATTACCACATGTGGGTCTCACAGTGGTGGTAGGGTAATGTCTAGTTTTAAACAATCATAATGGGAATAATTAAATTTAATATTTTTCATGTTTTGTTTAATAATCATTGAATTTAGTTACAAATTATAATCAAAATTTATTCAATTAATATAATGAAAAATACTTTTCAATTTAATATTAATAATTATATATTAATGGATCTGTATTAGATTTATGGGGGAGGCCAGTCGAGTTATTTATTCATATTTTATCATGTTGTATGGTTTATGTGTTACAATCCAACAATAAAATATCCATGGCACATTTCAATATGCTTTATGTCCCGTTTTTGTTTTTCTTGGATATATTTTAAGGGTTAACATACATAAAGACCGAAATGAAATCTGTGAAAGCTCTGACATAAATATAAATTAGTTTTTTTCAAACAATATGTCAGTGGTAATGAATTTCATGAATTATATTTCTTCTCCACCAACTCAACTCCATGAGAGATAATGTGACGGGAAGACCAAATATTTCTCAATCCATGTTCATGGATTGATATTAAAATCTAAAATGATCATAAAAACATAAATGACCCTATAATTCCCCATGTTAGCACTTAAATATCATTTTTTGATTATCAATAAATGTCTTCCCACATGTATGGATGATCTCTAGGGTTCCAGGTCAGTTTCATCGACTGAAAATTCCCAATGATGGGTGAAATGGGTTTCTGATTGAAATCAAATGAGTTACTATCTAAATTTAATCTTTAATCCCTAATTATCCAAGATTAATTAAATTTTCACATGAAATGTGGATTAATCTAGGTTATGTATGGATGATTTGATATTTCATCACAAATCCAAACCTGAAAATTATTTGTATACCATATTTCATGGTTGACAAAGCCCATATATCCATCAATTATTATCATAGAGAGGTGTGAATTGGTTGATGGAGAGCACTGCGATGAGTTCTGGTTCCGATGATCATGTAGTTGGATACCTTTCGATTAATGGGGGTCTTTATCTGTCTTCTTCGGTTGTGCCTCCAAGTTCATTCAAAGAGGTTGTGGTGGGAGTCCCAATTTCAGTGGATAGATCTCTTCATTGTATTCTGGCGATTCTTCTGGAACCTAGGTTTCCAAAGAATGTGGACAGTATCCCTGTGGTAAAGTTTTCAAAAAGGGAGCTTATAGATGCTGCCACATACCATAGGCGTTCTATTGTTTCACGTTTTGGACTGGATCAACCTCTTCTAGAGGTTTTCAGATCTGTGGTTTCTTTGTGGGATCTTCTTTAACGGGTTGTGGTGTCTGAGTTATTCAAGTATGCTTTTGTGTTCTCTTTTTTAATAAGTATTATTTTATATTCACCTAGACCAGGAAGGATAGATGTTGTGGTTCTCGGTATTTCACTTTGTCTGTTGGTCCTGGGATTACCATTATGGGAGAGAATCTTACATGGTGGCGGTTTGGAAAAAGCTCTCGGGCCTTCCTCTCCTGCTGTAAATCCGTCATTTTTGGCTGATATATGTGATTCTTTAGGGAGAATTCTTTGCTCATATATGACTACTGAACTCTATTGTATGCTTCCAACCCTCAGGTTTGCGTCGAAAGGGATCTTGAATCAAAATTTCCTCTGTGGCTCCTCATCAAGACCCTGAAAGGTTTCAATTGGTGGTAGCGATTGATTTATCTAGCACCCCCGAGATTCTGTGCAATGTGTAGTTTACAGGGACACTAGGTTGAAGATTTTCAAAAATGGAAACTGAGATTTTGGACCTAAGATAATCCTTTGGCATGAGGTAAGGGTTACATTTAAATTCCATATGCAATGGGGTTAGTAGCTGGTTTTGAAATCAGTGTAGTCTCATAAGGGATTTTGGGTGCTACGGTGACCGGTGAGGATCAGGTGTCGCTGTCTCAGTCGGTAGGGGAGATAGCAGATATTAATACTCTAGAATGTGCCAAGTCAAAGCATCTGGCAAAGCCTTTACCGCTACTACATAAGTTTCCTGGTCAGCCTTCGTCTCCAGACTCTAGGTCAGAATTGTTGGAATTGCAAACCAAAAACATGAGTCAAAGCTGCCTGCGGTGTCATTTATTACTTGTACATTTTTCCATGGGTCCACCTCCATTTATTTTCTTTTAATGAATTTAAATGCTCTGCATTTAAAGGTTTGGTATATCATTGTACCGTCATAAATGCTCTACATTTAATATTTTGGTCTTTCCTTGTACCGTCATAGATTCTCTGTATTTAATGTTTTGGTCTTTCTTTGTACCAACATAAATGCTATGCATTTAATGTTGTGGGTCTATAAATTGATGTAATTGTAGTCTGAAATTTAAATCGTGAAAAATTGTGATGTTGTGTGAAATTTTGAAAATCTTGAATGCTCCTTTGTGGTGTGCCAATTTTCTACCTCTTCCATTCTTCCTCTCATATTTCTCTGCTTGTATAGCCAACAAACTGGTATCAGAGGCAAGTTACCAAGATTCTCCAATTTTTTTAAGATGGCCACAATCCAGCCGCAAGTTCCGAAGTTCTCCAAGGACAACTATGAAATATGGTGCATCCAGATGAAGGCGTTATTCGGGTCGCAAGAATTATGGGAGATCGTTACCGACGGGTATGTTGTACCCACTACGGTGGAAGAATATTCCTTCACGAATGAAGAAAAGGCAGCCCTCAAAAATCAAAGAAAGAAAGACAACAAGGTGTTGTTCATCCTCTATCAAGGGTTGGATGAATCAATGTTCAAAAAGATTTCCGAAGCAACATCAAGCAAGCAAGCTTGGGATAGCATTTCCAACGTCTTCAAAGGTGTTGATTGAGTGAAGCGGGTACGTATTCAAACATTAAGAGCAGAATTTGAAGTGGCGCACATGAAAGAAGGTGAGAGCATCTCCTCTTATTTCTCAAGATTAATTGTTATTTTTAACAATTTGAAGAGGAATGGTGAAAAAGTGGAGGACATTCGAGTTATCGAAAAATCGCTTCGATATCTCACAACCAAGTTTGAGAATGTGGTTGTGGAAATCAAAGAATCAAAGGATTTGGAGAAACTGTCCATTGAAGAACTAATGGGGTCGTTGCAAGTGCATGAGAAACGGATGCAAAAGAATACCGGTTCAAAAATAGAGCATGTCTTGGAGTCCAAGTTGACTCTACAAGAACAAAATAATGGCCACACACAATGAGGTGGTCATCGTGGAAGAGGAAGAGGGTGTGGATATTATCCAAGCCATCAAAAAAAGCAACAATATCCTACCAGCTTTCATGGAAGAGGGAATGGTGGAGGAAGATTCACGTGTGGTCATGGAAATGCAAAGAACATTCAATGCCACAACTGTAAGAAATTTGGCCATTATGTGTCTGATTGTTGGAGAAAAGTGGATCATGATGAACGATCCAACAATGCTGAAGCATATCATCATGAAGAAGAAGGTACCACACTCCTCCTCACACAAGAAAAGGCATGTGAATGCCCCGATGTGTGGTATCTCGACACGGGTGCAAGCAACCACATGAGTGGTAACAAATAACTGTTTGAGGAACTCACCGAAGAATTTGGTGGCGACGTGAGTTTTGGAGACTCATTCAAGGTACCCGTGAGAGGCAAAGGTAAAATCAAAATCTATCTAAAGAATGGAGAGTCGAATTACATTTCTAATGTATATTACGTACCAATTATGAAAAATAATATCATCAGTCTCAGCCAACTTCTTGAGAAGGGGTATGTCATACACTTGGAAAATTCTCTTTTGTCTATAAGAGATGCTCAAAGGATACTTGTTGCTCAAGTCCAAATGGCGAAGAATCGCATGTTTCCGATACAAATCAACACAAAGTCTGAGGAGTGTCTCTTGGGACTCATGAAGAATGACTCATGGAGATGGCATCTGCGATTTGGACATCTGCATTTTCATGGGCATAAACTTCTATCCTCATCAAGCATGGTGCGCAGATTTCCAGAAATTGAAGTTCCAAATCATGTGTGTGAGGCGTGTACACTCAGCAAACAACAAAGGAACTCCTTCCAAAGTGGAGTGTCTAGAAGAGAAAATGAACCACTTTAGTAAGTTCACACTGATATCTGCAGACCGCTTGAAACACCCTCACTTGGAGGTAATAGGTATTTTATTACCTTCATTGATGATTTTAGCAGGAAACTCTGGGTGTATTGAATCAAAGAAAAATCTTCTACATTTGAGATCTTTAAAATGTTTAAAGCTCGTGTTGAAGCTGAAAGTAGTTATAGAATCAAAGTTCGTAGATCTGACAGAGGTGGAGAATACACTTCAAATGTTTTTCAAGATTTTTGCAGGGAACAAGGCATCAAGAAACAATATACTGCTGCTTACACGCCACAACATAATGGCATTGCAGAAAGGAAGAACTGCACCATCCTCGACATGATGAGGACCTTGCTGAAGGAGAAAGGCTTGCCAAAGAACTTTTGGGCAGAAGCAGTGGCATGTACTTCATATCTTCTCAATCGGTGTCCAACAAAGATTGTCAGAAACATGACACCACAAGAGGCATGGAGTGGCTACAAAACGAGCGTAGCACACCTAAGAATATTTGGATGTATTTCTTATGCTCAAGTTCCAGAAGCGAGAAGAAGGAAGCTTGATGATCGTGGTGAAAAGTGCATCTTCATCTGCTACAGTGAAGAGTCTAAAGCCTATAAGCTCTACAATCCACTAACCAATAAATTAGTGGTGAGTAGAGATGTGGTATTTAGCGAGGAAGAATCATGGAAATGGAATGATGAAGAACCAAACAAAGAGATTCTAGTCAAAACAGAAGATCCTGAAGAAAGGCGTGATCATCAGGAGCAAACGCCAGCAACACATTCCCCGGGCACATCATCAGTACACAGGAGTCCGGGATGACATTCCATCACTCTTGAAGGGACTCCATCAAGTCAAAATTTGGCGAGCTCATCCTCACCCATGGCACCCATAAAGATGAAAAGCTTAAGCGACATTTATGAACAAATTGAAGAGGTAAATCTTTTTTGCCTGTATGCAGATCATGAGACTCTGACGTTTCAGGAAGCCACAAGGGAAGAATGATGGAGAATGGCTATGGGAGAAGAAATTCGCTCCATAGAGAAAAATGACACATGGGAGTTGACCACACTTCCTAATAGCCAGAAATCCATTGGTGTCAAATGGGTGTACAAGATCAAGCTAAATGATGATGGTGAAATCGATCGCTACAAGTCAAGGCTCGTATCAAAGGGGTACAAACAGAAGTATGGGGTGGACTATGAAGAAGTATTCGCTCCTATTGCTCGCCTTGACACAGTGAGAATGATTTTATCTCTTGCTGTTCATCACAGTTGGATGATCTACCAATTGGATGTGAAGTCTGCATTCCTGAATGGAATTCTAGAGGAAGAGGTCTATGTAGACCAGCCTGAAGGCTTTGTTATGCAAGGGGAGGAAGACAAAGTGTATCGACTGAAGAAAGCTCTTTATGGGTTGAAGCAGGCTCCTCGTTCTTGGAATTCACGCATTGACAGCTTTCTTCGAGAGAATGGCTTCACCAAATGTCCATATAAGCATGCAGTTTACATCAAGAAGAATGATCGTGGCGATATAATCATTGCATGCTTGTATGTTGATGATTTTCTGTTTACAGGGAATAGTCGACAGATGTTCGATGATTTCAAGAAGGCTATGTTCAAGGAGTTCGAGATGACCGACAGAGGTCTCATGTCCTTTTTTCTGGGCATATAAGTAAAGCAACAACATGGAGGCATCTATATTTATCAGAAGAGGTATGCTAAGGAGT
Organism: Viscum album; assembly: GCA_963277665.1. Taxonomy (NCBI): domain Eukaryota; kingdom Viridiplantae; phylum Streptophyta; class Magnoliopsida; order Santalales; family Viscaceae; genus Viscum; species Viscum album. Next base: position 1,570,137,859 of record OY728137.1, read on the forward strand.
TTCTTGAAAAATTCAAGATGGCTAATTGCAATGCTGTAAACACACCTGTGGCAATGAGCTTAAAACTGACAAAAGATGGAGAAGGAAGAAGTGTTGACTCGACTCTGTTCAAGAGTCTAATTGGAAGCCTGAGGTATCTCACAATCACAAGGCCTGATATTGTCTTTAGTGTTGGGCTTCTAAGTAGGTACATGGAAGCACCAAAAGAGTCACACTGGTTAGCGGCAAAACATATCCTCGGGTACGTTAAAGGAACGGTGGATTTTGGTCTTTTTTATCCATAAAATGAAGAAGAAAATTTGCATGGATACTCAGACAGTGATAGGGGAGGTGACCAAGATGAAAGAAAAAGCCCCACTGGGTATGTATTTTTTTCTTGGATCGACTGCTTTCATGTGGAATTCAAGGAAGCAAAGTGTGGTCGCCTTGTCTACATGTGAAGCAGAGTGCGTGGCGGCATCATCCACTATTTGTGAAGGAATCTGGTTGAGAAATATGCTGAGGCAGATGAAGCATCCACAAGATAGATCCACAGTGATATATGTGGATAACAAGTCGGCAATTGAACTTGCCAAAAATCCAGTGCAACATGGAAGAAGCAAACACATTGATACCCGATTCCATTTTTTTCAAGATAATGTGAAGCAGAAAACGATAAAATTGGAATATTATCATACTACGGAGCAGGTGGCTGATATTTTCACAAAGGCATTACCGACAGATGTATTCAAAAGACTCAGAATGATGCTCGGAATGAAGCCAGTTTTTGTTTGAAGGGGAGTGTTGGAATCGCAAACCAAAAAACATGAGTCAAAGCTGCCTGCGGTGTCATTTATTACTTGCACATTTTTTCCATGGGTCCACCTCCATTTATTTTCTTTGAATGAATTTAAATGCTCTTCATTTAAAGATTTGGTATATCTTTGTACCGTCATAAATGCTCTGCATTTAATATTTTGGTCTTTCCTTGTACCGTCATAGATTCTCTGTATTTAATGTTTTGGTCTTTATTTGTACCAACATAAATGCTTTGCATTTAATGTTGTGGGTCTATAAATTGATGTAATTGTAGTCTAAAATTTAAATCGTGAAAAATTGTGAAGTTGTGTGAAATTGTGAAAAGCTTCAAAGCTCCTTTGTAGTGTGCCAATTTTCTACCTCTTCCATTCTTCCTATCATATTTCTCAGCTTGTATAGACAACAAGAATATCATAAAGTTCGTGCGTCGGCTTGAGAGGAGGGGTAAATCTTCGAATTCATCCCTACCCTTCACTCGGCCCGACCATGGGAGATCCAGCCCCCTTCCCAATGCTTTCAAATCTCTACTATTCTTTTGTCAGAGTCACTTGGGAGGTCCCTGTTGGTGACTTTCGGATTTACCAAGAATATTCAAAAGGTGTTTCCGTGGAAGGTGCCTTGATAATGGGTGACGAGGGAGGTGTGCGCTACATGGAGTTCACCTTCCAAGATGACATAGATTTCTCTTCTTCATGAGGATTTGGTTCATTGTTCACCCCCAAAAACGTTGACTAACAGAATTTCCTTAATTGAAGGGTTGGATATCCCTCTTAAGCAAAATATTCTTACACAGAAGAAGTCTGCATCTCCATATGGCCCCATCAGACAGGTTACGAGATATTTGTATAAGGATGATGGGAAAATTCTCTTAGCTCAACAAAAAAATACTCCTAGCTATAACGTCAATAACTCTATCATTTATTGATGTCCTTGATTAGGTGGAATTTTCTTTGGTTCGGGTCACCCGCAAATGAAGCCTTCTTGGATTATGAAGTCATGAAGCATAATGCGTCGCACATTGTTATTTTAGAACCAAATCAAAACCCCAAAAAGATCACTATATTTTCTAAGAAAATGGGGTTTTGAAGATATATTCATTCTTACCCTGAGAACAAACAATTATATATTTTGGGGAGTAGTTTGCAGCACGCCTCCCGATAACGCACTAGGCCCGGATGGCTTCCCAGGAGCTTTCTATGTGGCCTCTTGAGACTTCATTGGGAATGAAGTCATTGAGTCAATTCAATATTTTTTTTTGAGGATGATCTATCAATCGAAGTTATTTCTCTTCTCGGGTGGTCTTTATCCCAATTGTGAAGGACCCATCAAGTGTTATTCAGTATTGATGTATTTTCTTATGCAATGTATCTTACAAAATTCTACCTAGTTTAATTGCAAAGAGATTGAAGGGTGTGATTCCTCGTATCGTGTCTCTGGAACAACATGGACTTGTTAAAGGGAGAAGTATTTAACATGTGATCATCATTGCTGAAGATCTAGTGGAGGATATTAACAAAAACATTATTGGTTTCAATATCATCATTCAATTGGATATAGATAAAGCGTATGAAAATTTTGAATGGAACTTTGTTATTCGGCCCATGAGAAGATTGGGCTTCCACGAGTGGGTCATTGATTTATTCTTTAGATGATACTCCTCACTGTGGTTATATATTTCACTTTGGAAAAAAGAAATATGGCTTCTTAAAAAGATTTTAGGGTGTGTGGTAAGGGGACCCTTTGTCTCCCATTATTTCCATTCTGGCTCAAGAAGCCTTATCTTGAAACCTCCATAGAAGCATAGATGAACGAAGAATCATCCCATGTAAGAAAACTAGGGAAGGGTGTAATTCTCATCTCATGTTTATTGAATATATTCTTGTCTTTATTAATTGTAGGAGGAATTCTTTATATAACCTCTTGATGATCATGATGGTGTATGGTGATCTAAGTGGCCAAAGAATCAATGAAAGGAAGATCAGTGTATATATTTTCAATAAGTTTCTTGATAGAAGAATCATGGAAATTGATGAAATTCTTGGAATTTAGAGGATACATTTTCTTATGATTTATCTTGGAGCACTGATTTCATATGGTTGGAATAAAAAGCCTCTCTTCGATGATACTTTGAACAGAATATTGGGGAGAATTTTTAATTGGAAGTGCAGATTTCTGTCTGTCAGTGGGCAGGTTTTTTTGTTTAATAGTGTTCTATCTTCTATTCCTATGCACGTTTTTTCATCTATAATACCTACAAAAGGAACCCTAGATAAGATGGAGAAGATCTTGAACAATTTCTTCTAGGATGTACACTCTGCAGGCCACTTCCATTGCACTTCCTAGAAACGTATGGATAAACCAGTGGAGGAGGGAGGTATTGGCCTATGGGAAATTAAATATTCCATTCAATCTATACAAGAACGGCCGACATGGGACTTTCTATTGGGTTAATCCTTATGGTACTCCTTTCATAGAAATTGTTATGTCAAATAGTGTGAAGATTGGGAAAACCGTCATCGAAAAATTTGAAGATTGATAAATGTGTTTCACAACATTTGGAAGTGCTACAAGAGGATACCCGATGGGTGGTTGGAAGAGGAAATATAAATTTATGGAGGGATAACTGGGTGGAAGAAAGATTATTTTTTCCAGTATTTCGGGGGCCTGACATGTCAGTGAAGGGGACAAGCTTTTACCCTTACCTGCTGGAGGCCATTCTGAGAAAGGAGAGAATAGATGTTTTCATTTCTATTTCATTAACGTATGAGGTAGATAGATTCACTTTTACCATGTTGTCTTTGGTAATCTTCAATGGACATGAATATAGGGGGCTGCTGCATGTGGTACCTACTCGGGATGAGTGGGCTTCATGATTATGGTGTAAGTACATCCCCAAGAAGATGAATTTTCTAGTGTGGAGGCTACAGAATCAAGCAATTTAAAGGGAAGGTAATGTTCAAATAATGGGTATTTATATGGCCTCAAACTATTTTGGATATATTAGTTTGCACGTGGAGTTTGTTTTGAATATATTCTATTTGAGTGAGTGGGCGGTTGTCATTTGGTCTGGTGTCAATGTTCAGATGGCTGCTAGGCATGATTATGATTCACTGTAGGATTTCATTGCATTCTGGTTCAGGGGTTCAGACCACTACGAGATGGAGGGAATGATTCACTACTTAATATTCAGTGCCACTTGTTGGATTTTATGGGAAGTGCAGAATCTGACCAGAATGGATAAACAACCTTCGATGTCATATCTTCAGGTAATAGTTAAGACTCTCATACATGATCTGACCCAATTTTGAAAGGCGGACACTGATCATAAGTGCTTGATAGATTCTTTAATAATCTTAGTGTTGTTAATATCCTTCCAAACCGATGGGTTAGATGGCAGCATCCAGTTAATGGTTTCAAGATTAATGTTGATGGTTCATTTAAGAGTGGTTACAAGCGAGGGGTGGTTTTCTCAGGGACACAAATGTGTCAGTTATGGTAAATTTTAGTGCTTTTTATGGTTATGGGAACTCCTTGTGTGTAGAGGTAAGGGCCATTCTTAGCAGATTCTCTCTATACTGAAGGTTCAGCATGCAAATCTTTGAGGCTGAATCAGATTCAGAGATTTTCATACGATCTATCCAAGGGAAAGAAGGTCCTCTATGGAACATGATTTATCTTATTAGAAGTTGTTATAAGGAAATTAATGAAGGGTGCATTGTTCCTCAGGTTTGGAGAGTATCTAATTTTGATGCAGATTCTCTTGCTCATGCAGGAAGTGACGAGGAGCCACTTATTATTTATTCCTGTTTAGGTTCACTTCCTCAGGATTTTATGGATATGGTCTGGGGGGATTCCCTCAGACTTCACCACTTCAGATCTCCGTGATTATTCTGATCTGCTTTTGATGGGAGTTTTACCCATACTTGAATGAAAAATTAATTTTCAATCGAGTGGTGTGAATTTAACTAAGTTGACTTAAAAATAAAATTTTCATTTATTTGAGATGGGGGTTTCTCCATGGTTCCACAACTGTTAGTAGTACATTAATTATAGATCAGATGAGTGAGTTATAGCCTTTTAAAAATTTAAATGAAAATTGTTTGGGCTTAATTCCTTGAACGAATATTATATATATATATATCCCTAGTGTCATATTACATCCCAATGACTGGTTACTTCAGATCAGAAATGATGGTCATAACCATACCCATATGTGATTTTTATCGCCGAGCTACAATATCGAGGATGTCTAAGTCATTGCAGAATTATTTAAATAAAAATAATATACATTGTAATATATATATATATATATATGTGTGTGTGTGTGTGTTTGGGAACACAAAAAATGTGGTAATAAGGCATCCATTGTTTTTTGTGTCAAATCATAAAGAATATATACTTTTGAGAATTTATATGAATGCATTTGATGACTTATGGGGTGGCTCCCTCCATGAAGAATTATTAGATCCCCAATATTGGTGAATAAATTTTAGGCACTACATTTAATATATATAAAAAATTTATGTAGTTTTGGGTTGATTTTTTCTTATATATATACATATATATTGGGGGGGTCAATTTTCCTTTTGTGATGAAGACCCCCAATTTTGGGATGAGGTATGAATATATAATACGTGTGTGTGTGTGTGTGTTTGAGTGTGGCACCCATATACGGTGTCCATTCCCCCTACCCGTGTGTATGGTATGTGGGTGGAATGCACAACCAATTGGACATCAGTTTCGGGTTGTCCCAACCCCTATGATGGTCTGCTTGGCCTGAATTCCAGTAGGTTGAGTCAGGTTGTGCCTCCCCACATCTCAACCTTACAAGTATTACCCCACTATTCTAAACCCATTTAAAATGCTTAAAAATTTCATGAGAGCTCAAATAGGTATATAATATTATAAAAATAATTTAAAAAATATTTTTTAGTTTAATTACATAATATAAGGGACCATGTAGTAATTGTCAGTGAATTAAAATTAAATTAATTTTTTTAATTCATCAAAATACCCTCAATTAGAATTAATTTCAAATATAATAATTGTACATGTGTTTAATTTATACTAACTTATCAATACATGTCTTTTTTATTTATTTATTTAATTTATCATTTAATTTCATGGTTTGAAATAATTATTTAATAAATAATGATCTTCATGTCATCTTTTTTATCATTATATATATAACAGCCTGTGATGCCAGATATAAGTTATTTTTTTTGTATTTCCCATTCCCGATAGCCCCTCGTCTACAAGAGAGTGTTTTTGTATAACGAATAGGATTAAATGTGAGGTAGTTCATGTGGAGACATTTTGGGATATTGTGTGAGACTTTATCTCCTTGGATGGGTGAGTTTTGCAACTCAATTTTCATGCATGGTGACTCGAGGAGTTACCCATGGTTTCTAGGTTGATCCATTATGCACTCAATAGATCATCCATTAGTTTTAGATCATGATCATGTCATTTAATCTTATTTTCCCATTATTTATTATTTAATGTTATTTTTGTATTCATAATAAAATTTAATAATAAGTGAGAAAGTTTAAATTGAAGTTACATTCACAGTTAATGTTTTTCTATTTATTTCACTATAAATATGCGAGTTTAGTTACATAAAACAATAATGTGTGAATAGAAATAGATTCCATTATACATGAATAATAAAAACAATCAAAAAATATTAAGTCAACAAGCCTTATATCACTATATTTTAAATAAAATGTATGAATGATGTGCATGTCACCACTAGTTGAGGTATCCTCAAACTACTAGGGAGAAATTATGAGAAAAAAATGTCTAATTAAAACAAATATGATTACAAAAAATACCAAATTGATCTTTTTGAAATGTTAGATGTATATTGTTGAAAAAAATAATGTCTATCATTTACCAGAGATTGGACACACTCAATAGGTCAAGAAGCCAGGAGTAAATTTGGTTGGATAGTAGAAAGCATACCTTGAGGCTCTATGAGATGTGGAATAGACATAACCTAGATTATGTCGAGATTTTCTAAGGATCCTTTCAACTACAATACTCAAGTGACTAATTATTTTAAATCGAATATTTATACAATAATTTGATAAAAATGTGAGAGACATTTAAATTAATAAAATATATCATGCCTAATAACTGGTAATAAATTTAAAAATAATAATATACTTATTTTTCATATTATTATATGAATGGAATGTAATACTACAAGTTTACTACATTCCAAAATGAAAACAACACATTTCATAACATTCACAAATTTTCATGTGTAGTATAAGGTATTACAAAATGTACTAAGACATAAAAAGAAATTACATGTATCAGAATTCTCACTCTATATTATGCCGAATCAATAAGTGAGTGTAAAAAATATTATATGAGACACATGATTGATGTTTTTGATGGTTAAATCAAAATTATATCATAAATTTCAAAATATGTTTTCAAGAAATAATAATAGATGTATGGATTCACATGTTGTCACATCTTTGAGAAGTCTTTGAGGATATAAATAATTAAAGAATGATTAATAAGATGATTACACTGGACATGTGAAAAATTAGTGATGTATCATGATATTTCAATACATAACATCACCTAATTACTCATGTTCCATATCATAAAATAAATTATATTGAAAAAAATGAATCATTACCTTTTGGGTTTTGTTTTCTAAGAAGATAAGAACATAAAAAATATTAATAAATTGTTCTTATAGTGAGAATGCTGAAATAAAAGGTGAAATTCTAGTTAAGACTGTGATACTAGTAGTTCTTTCATATTATCTGTTAATGATATAAATAAAGGTATAACATAAGTTTCCATTTTATTTACACTACATGAGATAAGAATATATATGATTAAATTAAATAGAAAAATAAATGGATTCCAATTAATGTATATCCATCATAGTGAATAATTATTATATTTTACTTATTAGGTTTTATATACTAAATGTGCCTTAGAAATTATTATCAAAATAAAACAACCATGTATGTATAAAAACATTAAAATAATTATAGTGAATTATATAAGAATCTTAGAAAGGGAGATTCTGAAGTTAGTAGTGAGAATCACACAAATTTTAATTGCCTCATTTTATATTTATGGTTATACTATTATCAAGTATTACCAAAAAATTTGTCTCAAAAGTTTTTAGTCACGTGATTAAATTATTCCATTTTGGAATGAATTTTTTTTATTGTTCCTCATACTCTTCTAATATTTCAACAGTTATTTAATCATTGGGGATAATTGAAGAATATAAAATTCATCACTTAGTTATACATATTTGTGGAAAGATGATTATTTTTCATGTAAAATTTTGTAGGATTCAAGAAAATACATAGTATGGTTTTAGAATCATTGAATATAAATACCCAAGATATTATTGAAAATTTTACTTTTTTATCATTGCACAAATAAAACATTATAAATTAACGTGGGACACAAGGTCTTCTGAACATTTTCTCATAGAGAGCATGGACTAATCAATGGATAATCTAGCGGTAAATATATTTCATAAGAATACATTATTTGTTTTATATATTTTGAAATTGATGTAAAAATATATTATCGGTTAGAAGATATGAGTTTTTTTCCCATGTTCTGAATAATATCATTACCTAGAATTCATCGATCACTATTACGTAGCATCGTGTAATTCCCAAATTCATATTTCCTTATACACATCTATAGTAATATATTTAAATGGAATATCAAGTATTATTCTTAAATGAAAACATATATAATTAAAATTTACTATAGTGTAATTTAGAAAAAATCATTTCCTTATACATATTAGATTCATGATGTATATAAAAGAGCAGCATTGTTGAGGCTCATAGTCAATTTAGAAACTGACATTACATTCTGGACATGATTTTGAAATAGAGACATTATCCCATAACCATATTCCAGCTATATCTATAGATATATCTCTAATATTTTATAATATATATCAATATTTTTTTAAATAAAATTTATTTATATAAAAATAGATTTTTGGGGATTAGTCATAAAACAATCTTTCATTTAGAAAAAACACATTTTTTCATCTTAAGTAATTATCGTAATATTTTATAAGGATATTAATTAAATCCCGAAGATTGAAAATTTATACTCATGTTCTTGACTATATTTCAATAAAATTGTGGATATATATATTTTAGATAGTGGGAGAATGATTGACATTGATTTTTTCAACAAAAAAATGAAAAAGTGGATGGAATAGGAGCACTCTCCATAAAGCTAGGGGAAATGTAATGTTTGAGAGACATATTCAACATAGAAAGGATAAACCCATAGTATAGGTTTTAAATTTTTATTAAATGGTGACACATTATTCATTGAGAATAATAGATCTGATCATGAAGTAATAAATATAAATCTTTTATGATTGTAATATTTATATGAATTCATGAATTGGATTCAATTTACCAAAAATAAACTCCTCATTTTTGTAGTTTCATGAATTAGTATAGAACATTTAGTATCCCATTATTTTTTAGACATGTATTTTTGAAACATTGTGATGGTTTGTTTTTAGTTGGCTGGGTATAGACAAGATTTAAATAAGAGAATACCTATAATAGAGAAGAGAGATCTTTGTTGTAATTTTTGGAAAACAATCAACTGGTGTAGTATCCTACTAGATATTTACACGCCATGTAATATTGTTAAATGATTTTTAAACCATAAATTAAAATGAATCCTATTTTTATCAAAAGGTGATGGGTGTGTTTGGTTATTATGAGACCAATAAATTACATGATGTGTAATTGGGTTACACAACGTTTAAAGTCCCAATAGTATTTTTTAAACAAGAACCCCGATAGAAAACTTCATTTTAGGTCATTCATAATTCATTTTTGTTGACCTAGTGTCGTCCCCATGATATTTTAGGAGAATCAAACCCTAATAGGCCTTTTTCATCATGAAATTTATCATTGTTGTGATCAGGTTGTGTCTTTCTAGGTAAATGTTCTTTATGCCTCTCTTCCTCTTTGTCAATTCCTTCTGTAGAGTTTGATGAATCATCTTGGGTTTGATGGATCTCAGCCCAGTGTTGTCAAATCTTGTTTCAAGGTTGTGTTACCAGATAGTTTTCACCATCATTTTTTAGTGGGTCTATTATCGGCTTTGTGTTCCCACAAGAAAATGGTAGGTGGTCCCATCATGATGCTCAATTTATATTAACCTAAAATGGCATGCTCAATTTCTAATTGATTGAATAAAATAAAATTGTTTTTATTTTTTAAAATATATTTCATTTGTTTTGTTGGACAAAAAACCAAATCCTTTGGTTTAGGGTTTTAAAATGGGTTTTTGGAATGAAATCAAAAAACCTACAATTCTGATGAATTGGGATGTTGTTTTAGAAATATAAAATGTTTAAAATGTTTAATTTTAACTGTGAAATGATTTTTCCATAAAATTGTACAAAACCCCATTTCCAAAGATTTGGGGGATTGTTATGAAATTTATGGAGTTTATTTGAAAAATAAAATTTAGAATTTAATTGTGATATTGGATTTTTGAATTACATGAATTGTTTTTAAATCTATATTTCTGAAAAATGGATATTTTTTGAGTGAATATTTAAGGGTATTTCATCATGAAAAAGCATGTTTTTTATTAAAACTCTATTATGGGTTTTAATATAAAAAATTTCTAATTTTAATTGGATAATGAGATTAATTTTCTTTCAATTAATATTGAAATAAGTTTCCCATCATTGTTTTTTAGTTGATAAAACAAATTCTTTAGGTACTAAGTGAGATATCTATATAAGCATTACATCATACATTGTTCTAAGAAATCATATCAACATATCACATCCCTTTAGAGATGGCCATGAGTCCTCTTTCACATGAGTTCAAAAGGGTTTATATAAATAGATTCCATTCACTATGAGTGTAGGATCTTTATGGTCTATAACATAGTTATCTCATTAGGTGCTTAACCATGCTGATCATTTTTTTTAATTTACAATTTAAAGTTTCTTATATTGAATACTATTTTACATGACTGGATATTTTATATAAATAGTTTTATGTAAAACTATTTTTTAAACCATTTCTATGAGAATGTCCTTTTTTGTAATGTGCCCTTGTGTTAATGAAAAATCCCCACTTTTGAAATATATTTCCATTATTTTAATTCTAAATCATAATTTTACAAATCATTTACATATTTTGAAATAAAAATCATGAATCATTTTATTTATCCTCTTTGAAATAGAAAACATGTTTATGTAAAAAATGAAATAACATTAATTGGTTAATTTGATATTGGAATATGTTAGGAAATATTTGGTGAACTCCTATTGGGCATTATGTTACACCCTACTTGTTCATGTGGGTGTTTTTATATTATCTTCTTCATGGATAGAGTAATGGAAAAGGATCACATGGAGGTGGATCCATCTACGGAACCATGGACATGGTGAGTAGCATATGATTTGGAACTTGGGATGTTTTCCTTATTTTGGTACATTGGTTTTAGTAAATTGGGAATTAATTCGTATTTGAATTATTGTACATTTAACATATTATAGTTTCTTTTGATATGAATAATTTATTTTTTCTTTCACTTTTTTAATGTTTTTGGAAAAACTGTTCCAACTTTCAGTTTGTACAGTTTCAGGTGCTAGTCACTAACCTATGGGGATCAGGAATTCAATTATGGAAATTTCAATTCCAACTCAGTTATCATGTTACCAGGGTACATGGGTTGGTCTAAAGAAAATTAGTATTTAAGGGAGCATTGGGTTGTTCTTCTTATATTGAAGTCGGTATACATTGTGAAATCTCATCAGGACGTAAGAGGTAGTTATGATTGAGTGCTTATCTAGCTCTGACCTCAATGAACCTAATGGATACAATGGTGGTTTTGGATTGAAATCTTGTAGTTATGTTCATGTATTTTACATGTTTTAATATGTATTGGTTGAAATAAAAATTTTGTTTGTTATATTAGTTGCGATTAATTTTCTTTGTTTCTCTATTTGAGTGTAAACTAATGTCTTCCTTAAGTCTGTTGATATTGTTTACCATCTTGCCTCTAAGATAAAATGTTAATCATATCTAGGATGAAAAAATTATAGAAACCAACAAATTGAATCCAATTTGAGATCAAAATATTTTTTATGGGATTTTGAACACTATTGATTCTCTTTGATTGGAACCACCTACAGTTTCTTTTCAGTCTCCAGCTACTAAACCTTATAGGTATGTTCTAAAATATTGTTCTCAAGAGTTACATTTCCAAAATCCATCACATTTCAATGTCTCGAATGATCATCAAGAGGCTAAGGAATGGATGAGAATAATGGAAATAGTTTTTGGATTCTTGGACACACATGATAAAATCCATGTTTGGTGCACCACCTTTATGATGAAAGGTCTAAGCAGAAGATGGTGGGACATTATGGTAAATGAGATGATGCATGAGGGATTATAGTGGAAGTACTTCATGGTTTATTTCATTGAACATTTCTATATAGGATCTATGTTTTTAGCCAAGGAAAATGTGTTTTTCAATATTGAGAAAACTGAAAAGACTATGATAGAAAATGAAAATAGTTTTGTGGAACCCGTGCATCTCACACATGATATTGTATTAAATGAAAAGATAAACGATGAAAGATGTGATATGGGAATTCTTTAGGATATGAATTCTCATGTTTTCTTGCTAAAGATACACTATTATGTAGATTTACTAGAGAGATAACTAATTTTAGACATGGTACTAGGTATAAGTTTAGGGTTATCGAGAGTTTCAATCTGTCCAAGTGGGAGCATGCATTCATTGAAACGAAAGTGTAAATGTGGGGGTTCTAAAGACATTTCTAAATGTTATGGCCTTTATCCAATTCCTACCATGAAATTAGAATTTTTTTTCATTTTCTACCAGTGTGGAAATACATGATATTTAAAAAGGGTTTCCACTAAGGCACTTATGAAATATGTCTCCTACAGACATTTATGGAACATAATTAAATTCTTCAATATCTATTCAACTCTTAATTTTGGAATGGGATCATCATATCCACCCAAAAAATGGGGAAATCAGATTCTACAGGTATAAAAGGTTTCTAGACACACTCATCTAGAACTAAGCTTCATCACATAGTGGAATAGTCTATAGTGGAAGTACATATGGGTTCAGTGACCAGAATGGTTCCATTAATATAGCTTATTAGTTACTAAATGCTTTATTTGGTACTAGTTTATCTCATTCATTTTTTTAAGCACATATTTTTTAATCTATTATATCTTCATATGTATTTATATCTTATGTAATGTATTTTACAACAACCCTTACGATTAAGATAGTGTAGGGTCTCTATAATCCCTCTTGTAATTCCTCTCTATCAGATGTTAACATTTCTTGATGTTTTTTAGTTCTCAACATGAATCCACATGATGTCATATTTGGGATGTATTGACTCATTTATAATAAATATATGAATTATTTATATCTTTTATGGTTCCTTTACGACACCAAGTGGTCTGTGTCATGTCTTTCAAGGAGAATGAAAATCAAGGACAAGTAGAGCTAAACTTTATTTTCTAAAATTTGGGAAAGCAATATCAGTGTTTTCCTTTTATCTGGAGTGGGAATATGTTAGTTGTTATCTCCCTCCATTCATTTCCATGTTTCCTAATGTGTTTCATTCTGAATTATTAAGTTTTCCACTAGTAAGAGAGGTAGATTCTTCAATTTATTTAATTATTGTTACTCATCCAATATATATCCCCCCGACTATATTGAACCATCTAAAATTAATGCGTTGATGTCCTGGTCAGATGATCTTCTTGAAAAATGATTAATATAACTGAGCATGTCACCTTGGGTAGAAATGGTTCGCATTTCAAAAAAGGACGTTGGTTAACTTCACTTGTGTGTTTATTAAAAAAATCTAAATCAATATATGGAAAATAAAAAATATCTGTTGTCATAGATAGATGATATATTTGATCAGTTAAAAGGGGAAATGTGGTTCTTGATCATTTATCTTTAATATTGTTACCATACATTGAGGATAAAATAATATTATTTTTAGAATGTCACCTTTATGAGTATGTATAACCCTTATGAGTACCTTTTAATTCCCTTTGGTCTAACCAATTCTCATGAATTTTTCATGGAATTGACTCTTACAGAGGTTGTACATGTCTATGTGGTATTTTGTGATGCATCGGATTTTGAATTGGGCTTCGTTATTTTACAAGGTGATATTTTCATTTCTTTTGTCTCTTCAAAATAAGTTACACGGGAATAATTATCCAACCCAGGACCTTGAACTCACAGATTTTATGCACAAACAAAAGAGATCATGGAATTAAATTTAAAGAAAAATAATGACCATGTTTTTAGACCATAAAATATTGAGTTATATCTTCTCTAAAAAAGAACAAAATCTCTTCCAGAGGAATTGGGTGGATTATATGCAGTATTTCAATTTCTACATCGCCTACACCCAAGGGAAAGATATTATCATCACTAATGATTTTAGAATGAAAAATTCAAAGCAGTACATGAATGAATATTTTAATGAGTGGAACTTTACAGCTCTATTTGCATAGTTTCATATTTAAATCAATGATCTTGGGGTGAGGATTCCTTGGGTAGTGTTTAGTTGACAACTGATCTTCTCAAAAAGATTCTTCGGGATCAGCAGCTTGATGATGAGTTACATAGCACTAAACACTCTTTTTATGGTGGGGAGATAGTTTCATATTTTTTTCATCAAATAGGGTATTTTACTCTATTAGAATAGATTTTTTATACAGTTAACATTAAGGAAATAGGTGAGGAGAGATTTTCAAAACTCATAATAGGCATTGCACCCAGAAAACACTAAGATGTTCAATGATATGAGGATAAAATTATTATATCAAGGAATGAGACAAAAAATTTATATGTTTGTCTCACACTTCATTACATGTAAGAAGGTAAATTATGAGAACAAAAAACTTCATGTTCAATTTAGAAAATTCTAGTATCTACATGGATGTGGTATGATATCGCAATTGACTTTATGGTTGTGTTTCCATGTACCCAAATCCAGAAGAATGTAATATGGATTATGATCAATAGGCTGAACAAGTCGGATCACTTTATAGACATTATAGATATAAACAATGTGTAGGAGTTGGGAAAATATATTTTAATGATATTGTATTGTTTCATATTGTTCCATCTACTATAGTCTTTGATAGGGATCCCCAGTTAACTTTTCATATTTTGAGAGGCCTTCAAGAGGCACTAAAATCTTTTTCCATTTGATTGTGGAATAATGTTCGTAGTTAGAAGTCTAAAAAAGTGGTATATATATTAATGAGGATATTCTTCATGGTTGTGTTCAAAAATTTGGTGGGACTTGTGATGATCATTTGGGTGTGGTTTAGTATTATATAATAATAATTTCTAGTCTATGATCATATTGGATTTTATTGAAGACATGTACGTTCAGCCTTGTAAATTATCATTGTGTTAGTCGGAGGTTAGTGAAGGATCCTTGGTGGGGTTGAGTTTGGTCCAACAGATGACATCAAAGATTCAGTTGATTCATCAATGAATGATGAAAGCACAGAGCTGGTATAATTCTAGTGCTAATTATCATCATAGAATGTTGGAATTCATAGTTTTTGACTACGTGTTCATGGATGTTTCACCTAAGTTGGTTTATCAACAACTTAAGAATAAAGGGAAACAGGATCATCATTTTGTGGTACATTTAGTAGAAGTTGAGTATTTGGGGAATGATTCATATCATGTATCACTTCCACCGATGATGATATCAATACACAAAGTATTCCATGTATCTTAGCTATGAATTTATTTTTCAATTTCATTTCATGTTTTCAATTGGAGTAATCTTGATATTGAGCTTGATTTATTTGTGAATGAACATCATGTCAGGATAATTGATTATGAAACAATTTATTCAAGAGATGATCATTCTTTTTTTTCGTGTTCTATGTATCATGATTCATCTTCTCCGGAGACAAGGGAATGTGTGGCATCGAGGGGAGTGCAGTGGCCTCAATTTTTTGATTGGAAGGTTCTTTATAAGATTTTTGTAGAAATAATTTTTTATAGTGTGTAGGTTTTAACATTTCTATACAATTCAGAAAGTTACATTCAAATTCTTGTTGTGGTTTTCGTTTTTCGTTGTATGGATAAGGTCGAGAAGTAAAAGGGAGTATACATGAAATGGTGAAGTTAGAGATTTGTTTTTAAAATTTTTTGCAAGAAATCCACTGGTTGTATAGCCTCCTAAAGATTTACATGCCATGTAATATGGTTACATGAATTATAAACCATAATTGATAAATAAATCAATTTTTTATAAAATGGAAATGAGGTTTTTAGTGATTATGAGACTTATTAATTACATGATTCATAATTTCCTTACATGTAATATAAATTCCCAAAGGTGGTTTTTTAAACAAGAATCCTTGTTTAAATCTTCAGTTTTATTACTCCAAGATTAATTTCAAAGGACTATGATCCTTCCCCATGTGATTTTGGGAGCCACCAACCCTCCAAAAATTTTCATTCGTTCTTGAATCTTTATTATGATCACATTGTGTCTTTCTAGGTATGTGTTCTTTTTGCCTCTCTATCATTTTACCTATTAATTCCTTAGAGTTTAATAGGGAATCTTGAGTTTAATGGATCAAATTCCTATTTATAATTTTTTTTCTAGGTTATGTTCCTAGATCATCGGTGTCTTTTTTTGTTGGTGGATATGTAGCTGGATTTCTGTTTCCATGAGAAAAAGATAAGTGGTTTCATACTGATGCCTAATTTATTATAGCATTAAATTTCTTATATAATTTAAAATTATTGTAGTTAAATTAAATAGATGTATTTTTTTAAAAAATTCATTCAATTAGATTGTTAGAGAAAAAAACCAATTCCATTGGATTGGGGTTTTAAAATTGGATTATGGAATGAAATTATAAAAACTTAAATTCTAGTGAATTGGGGTGTGGTTATGGATATTGGATAAGTTTAAATAGTTAAATTTTATTTTTTTAAAATAATTTGGTGTAAAATTGTAAAAATCCCCCATTCTAGTGTGTTGGGGATTTGTTATGAAATTGATGAAATTTATTTTAAAATTAAACTGATGAATTTCATAGTGATATTGAAATTTTGAATTTAATTATTGGTTTCAAATCCTCATTTATAAAGGATGTCTTTAAAATGATTTGATCGAAGAAATTGGGTGTTATCAATGTGAAAAGGAATGTTTTTAATTAAAATTCCATCAGGTTATCAAAGGTAATGTTATCATATTGGAAATTAATAGAGCGATTAATTGTATTTTAATTAGTCTTGAAATAAATTACCCATCATTTTTTACATGCGAACATGAAAGACTTAAGGTAGATAGTACCTTTTTTCGATGGAATTTTACAACATAAAATTTTCAAAAACATTATAGTAGAACATAACATCACTTAGGAGATGATGATGAGTCCACTTTGTCATGAGTTCAAAGGTGTTTATGTACATATTATCCATCAAATATGAGTGTGGGATCCTTGGAGCCTGAAACTTTTGTACCTTGTTAGGTTTATGACCATTTTTCTTACTTGTTTTTATTTGAAATGTATATATTCCTTTGTTTTAAACTATATTACATTCTATGAAAATTTATATAAAAAAATTTATATAATCATTTTTATTTATTCTTTTTTTATGAAATTTGACTTTTTTTTATAGATCCATTAGATTTAAGGAAAATTCCATATTTTAAAAGGTATTTCCATCATTTAAAATGTGAAACATGAATTGATAAAGTATTTACAACATTTTAAATATAAATAATGAATAGTTTTATTTATTATTTTTTTCATAACAATCCATTTTATTTGAAAATTGGACACACTTCACATAGATAATTTGATATTTGAATCTGCTATAGAATCACTGTTGAAATATGATTGGGCTTTAAAACACACTCTACATGTGCCTTCATGTGTTTGTATATTATCTTCCTCTAAGGTTGATAATTGAAAAAATGATCTTTTAGAGGTGGTGGATAGAGCCGTTGAACCCTGGAATTTAGTGAGTTTCATATGTGTTGGGACTTGGGATGTTTTCCCTATTTAGGTAGTTTGGTTGTAGTACATTGGTCTTTGATTTCTATTTGAAATATGATGTATTACTCTGAGATGTGTTTCTTTGGATATGAAAATTGTATTTTTTCTTTTATATTATTAATATTTTTCTACGAACCATTACTAGTTTTAGTCTATACATTGTCTTCTGCTAGTCGTTGAACTATGGGCATTGATAAATCCGTTTGGGCAATGTCAATTACACCTGAGTTATCATTTTACTATGGTACATTGGTTGGTTTTTTACTAAGGTTTTGATGATAATTAAAGGTAAATAATACATCAGCGGTAAAAAAATATTAAGTATAAGTCTATATTAGATATAAAAAATCATAGTGTCTAAATCCATTTGAATTATACATTTCATAAAAATTTACTATAATCATTATTTTTGGAATTAGATTTCAAGACTACCTTTCTTGGAAGGAGTCTATATGATGCAAGCAGAAAGGGTTGATGAAACTAATGAATAATAATAAAAACTGAAGATTTCAATGTTCCATTTATATATTAATGAATGAATTGTGATCAAATAATATTAATCTAGGTTTAATATATTACATGTTTCTAGAAGAGGAATATAGGGGCATTGTAGATTCCAAGGAAAACATGTTGATAACACATAGAAAACTATTATTAGTGTTATTGTTAGTTAATAATGAGGTAAAGGAAACAATCTTTTTGTTGATGTAATGTAGTAACCCCTGATCTATGTAAAATATTTACTATAGTTGATTTTTAGGTTAGTTTTTCCACGTTAATGTATATATACTAACAATATATTAAGAAAAATTGAGATTCTATCATTTGTAATGTCAAATGGGATAAATATCTTTTTGAAGAACTATATGAGACATATGAGGAGATTAAAATGGTGAGTAAAAATCTGTATTCATATGATCTAGAAAAATTAATTATTCTATGTTATACACAACATATTACCCACATTAATATTATAGTAGGAAAAAATCTGTAAAATCTAGAATAACTGTATGTAATTGAGTGATAATTTTCAAATTAAAGTTGAGAAATTACAAGGGAAATGTACTTGGTATATGAAGAAGAAGGAACACTTATTATATAGTAACAAAATGTGTCTTCATATGGATCAATATGATCTAATAATGATGTTTTAATACGTCAATGAGAATGATAAGCTCATTCAAGTCAGAGATAGCCATATCTAAAAATACCGAGGCTTTTTTGGATTCTTATGAAGATAAAAAAGAATTGATAATTTCACACAATATTTTTTAGTTTTTTAAATAACACATAGTAAGTGATGTATTATCGTAATAATGAGAATATTACTATAATGGTACTAGAAAATTTTTTGATGATTTAATAGAGTAAAATAATATATAATCATGGATATCATTTCTGTAGGAGTGTCAATCAAGGAGATAAAGTGACAAATTGAATATTAGCCATATAGGGGTTCATGGAAGGCCCAATAACTAGATTCATAACTCATCATGATAATTACATTATCATGGGAGATCTAATAAATATATTTATTACTTTATCTCTATCTTATGTGGGAGTGTGGTGAATGCGGGGACCTTATAACTAACAATAATAATAATTTTCAATTAATATATCCTATATATAGCGAGTTACGCATGACTTATTCGTACAATAATAGTTTTGATTCTTTGTCATCGAATACATACAAGTTAATGTCCATAAATTAGTTATTTTATTTAAAGGATATAAAAATTACATACTATATTAAGAACCAATATAAAATATGATATAATTTTAGACATATATCCGATGATATAAATAAACCATATTATTTAGACATATATTATGTGTGATATTAGTTTTTGGGGGATCATAATAATGGAGACTTATTTTGTTGATGTTCAAACTTGGGGGGTCTCAAGTATTAGTGACCATGAGAACAGACCTGTTAATAGTAACAATAACTATTTTTGTTATCATTGGCAGCTCATATCAGTGAGCATGTGAATTGGTATCTAGACTTGATATTAGTATCAGTGTGTTCCATTTTATCATGTACATTTATCTTTGATAAATCTAGGGAATATATGTTTTATCTAGGTACCTTGCATTTGGGGTGTCTTCGGTGGTATGACTTTGATTAAATGATCCAAAATGTAATTTCACATTGGAAATGATCACAAGTTTCATGGAAAGTTGAAAAGTATGGGGGTACATTATTAAAACCAAGTCTATCGTGTTTACATGTGATACTATCTAGTAATTTCACAAATAAATAAATAAATAATGGTTGATAACACGAAGTGTACATCCTAATTCATGATATATATTATGACATAGAGATAATATTTCCTAGCATGTTTTTATAGGAGGTAATCATTATTAGGACTATTACTTATCTAATTTTTGTTGATGTTGGTCTACTTGAATCTTCTCCTAGTTTATGAATAATATTCACCACTATCGTGAAAAAGAATCACAGGGTCAAAGACAACTGGTATTTTGATGCTTGGATAATTCTACAGAATTAGAGTTTAGGACATGTCCTTCTCTACCACAATTTCGAGTTAATGTCCTTATTTATTAAATCATAACAAGAATAAAAAAATTTAAATGTTTTCAAATATTCAAATAATATCCATTTAATTTATTTAATTAATATATCCATATTTTATTTGGTGAATTTAGTAGAAAATAGTTTTCAAATGCATATTAAATATTTAATATTCAAGGATTAATTTAAATTTTTTGAGGCATATGAGTCAATCCAATGAATCATATTTTTTCATTAGAACGTTTTATGAGTTTTTTGTATGTGATAAAAGGTGTATTACATTTTTATAATATTTTAAATGTCGATTCAATCTTTTTTTGTGCACATTTAAAGGGTTAACTTCCATAAGAACCATAATTTTCATTGTAAAAGTTATAACCTCAGTATTAATCATTTACAACACCTAGAATGAGAAGAATAATGGTTTGAATGAATTATATCTCATATTTATATATCTCACAATCCCTGGGTGGAGAATGAAAATAGAAGATCAAAGATTACTCAATCCATGTTCAACGGTCATTATCTTTTTCTCCATCTATTGAGAAGAAATTGAAGGGGATTAAATTCTCCATGGTGTCTACCTGATTTCATAGGATGATGAAAAATCAAACCTCCTAAATGTTTTAGGATTATATAAATGGTTTCTGGTAAATTTAATTCTGGTAATGATCATTCAAAATGATAAAAATTTGATTCCGATCGAAATCAGTTGATGTATTATTTCAATTTGATTTTTTGTTCTTAAATATTTGTGCTTAATTAAATTATACATGATCTTTGAACAAATAAATTATTGATATAGTGTATTTTTTTTAAAAAATTATATTTCAAATAATTTTAATTCAACATTATCATTATTCAACTAAATCCCATGTACTCATCATGTTTTTATCGATGATAGTTTTTATAGTGAGTCCTATTTACCTTAAGCCAATAGGTTCATTCCCATGATGCGTGTATGGTTTTTATTGATATATGTTGTTTCATATTTTTATCTTGTTTAGTTTAATATTATTAATAGTAGTATTCTCTCAATTTTATTTATGAATTCCATATTCAATTCATTTTATAACTTATCATACTTTTAAAGGAAACCTAATGATTTTAATTAAAATTTTTAAATTTAAAATATGTTTCAGATAATATTTCTAAGTTGAAATAATATTATTCATGGTTAAAGTCATTATATATATTCATGGTGGTATCCTATTTGGATTATGGATTCACATACTACATATACCTTTTCGTATATACATACATGGAATTGGAGGCCAAGGATAAGTTAAGGGAGATATAACCTTTAGATGATATTAATAAGGCTCATTATGTATTGGAAACCATAACATGGTTCTATTTTATCTTATGCATGAATTGAGCCACCTATGGCCTAATGAGAGTTATCGATCCCATGGAATATAAACTAGTTATTAGGTTATGAATAAATAAATTTGGGATTTTTTTTCAAAAATTAACACGGTTAAAACCCTCTAATTTCAACTGAAAACATTGAATTATGAGTACAAAGATAAAAATCCCATACATGAAATAAAATAACCTATTCAAAAAATATAAATAATCATTATATGAAAACATATATAAACAAATCCCTCATCCCATGCTCAAATACCCCCAACTCTCTAGAATACTGCTTCTCACCCACATTCTCCCTCAACATGATATTTCACTAGAATCACCAATAATCTACATAAATAATGAAATATACTAATAACCATAACTAAAATTAGTAAATAAATTATTGAAATTGACACAGTATAGATATTCTATAAACTGTAAAATAAACTCTTTTAAAACATGTAATTGAAACCAAAGGCTAAATGTGATAAATATAACTTACTAACCTCAAATCCCTAAAATAATCAATGTTCCATGAGTGGTCAAGAGTTGAACAATAACCCCAAAACAGAAATGGGAAATTTTCAATGAGCTTAAAATTTTCTAGTTTGTCACCACCAACCTTTCCACATGAGAAAATATTAATAAAATATTCTTTCCCAATCTATTTTGGTGTACAATAACTCAACATATGTATTTAACTATCTCTAGAAAAATTAAAGAAAACCTTTCATAATAACTATTCATTAATGTAAACAAACTATAATTATTTTTAGACACACACTACATGAAGATAATTTTACACGGTTTAAGGAAAATAATCAAATTCAATAATTTAATAGGAATTTTATATATTAATAATGGATATCCCAATTATGGTAATTTTAAGAAATCCAAGGCCTAAAATTCATTTTAATAATATATATCAAGTCATGGAAATTCACCACTTTTAACAATTCATAAAATCATTACTAATAAAACAATTTTTATATAACATTTATTGAAATAATTTTCCATTAATATAATTCAAATAATATCCATCCATTTCAAACACTTCAAATATCTTATTCATGAATTTAAATCATTTCCCAAAGAGATGTAACATGGGATCTAAGTCCTAGGATACAATTGGTCTAGGTTGTCTATTATCCTCACACCATCTCAATGAATTTTCATTTCTTGTGGGAACCAAATGTCCTTAGGCTAATAAAAACAAATGGATAGAAGAATAAGAATATAATTTAACCCCATATGTTGTAATGAAATCCATTGTTTTGGTATAGTGGTAATCATATTCTCGTGCTAAAAAATATATGATCCCTAGAATTAATGTCCCAATTCAAAACCCCAATTATCTACCATAGGTTACCACGGGATATATCCACTCTAGGTCCAATAAATTCAAATAAATCAACATTCATCACATATCCTTAGAGGCCTTTCATTTCATATAACTTTATTTGAAATCACATTCCTTCAAAATAAAATGTCCTTTTAAATCAATTTCCGTGAAAACAAAACATTCTTCGAAATCACATTGCATAATTATAAATAATATTAAATAACATACCATCAAAAAATCATGAGAGTATTCTATATTATAAAAATAGAAAAAACAAAAAAAAAAATCATTAATTATAAACCACACCTTTAATATTTCAGAAAAACCATTTTAATTGGATAATTCATTAATAGTTCATAAAATGAATTCTTTATGTAGATCCAACCACTATAAATCCATTTAAGGATTTATCCTCACATAATAAAACAATGGAATATATGATAACAAATTTTTTTATTTTATTGAATAATAAAAATGAGGACAATTAATTTATAAAACAATCATACTAATAAATAAATCCCTTTGAGAAATATATTTAGACTTGGTATTATAAGTTTCACATTGAATGAAAAGGAAATATCTTAAAAATTCAATGTCAAAACCCAATAAATAACAAAAAATGGTAAATATCACATTAATGGGAAATCAAAAAAAAATTGACAAGAAGGAAATGTGGAAGTAGATTCAATACACACTTTTATAAATAGTGAAAAGCCTTTTTTGTCTATGAAACCTTTAAATAAATATAGTTTTATTTTAATGAAATGAATAATCATACTTAATATACAAATTAATTAATTTGAACAAGAAATTAACTCATAATAAATCAATAGTTCTATGATAAATATTAAGGATGCAGGGAAAAACATCATGGACTAAGTGAAGATAAAGAAACCATTGAGAATAGAGAGAGGGGGACCCCAAAAGAATATCTCATTCTATAATGATAAATTTTTCAACAATAATTGGAATTTGTAATACCCTATGGTTTTAACCGCTATGTGCACAATGATTAATGGAAGAATAAAAAGATAAAAGTGAGAATAAATGTATGAGAAAACACAAACATAGAGTTATTTTCAATAATTATAAAGAAACAACATTGAATAACCAATGGGGATGGAGATCCAAAATATGGAGGCACGTACAAGTGGGTTACTTAGATGGGTGTTATGCAGAATGATAGAGGAATATTAGGAGGCTTAAATCTGAATGAGTTTATTGTGGTCTATTTCATATCTCATAAATTAAAATACAAGTGTTAGCTCTGTTGAACAGATAGTTTCTCAAGGAACTATATGTATGATCCATGCACCATATATGTGGGTTGTTGAGGGATAGAACCCTATTTTTGAATTTCTTGTTCTCCCCATATAATTATAATACTCCAAGTGTCATTAATTATTAATAATAATTTATTCATTAAATTCATTCATTTATCTTTATTCAATCATATTCAAAAATAGGATCAAAAAATATAAATGCCAAAAATAAATAAATTCAATAAAAGGGGGGATATAAAGATTTTATAATTCTCCCCATCATAACAATTTCTACACTCCAAAAGCCTCTAAATACCATGATGATAAATGGAACAGATGGGACCAACTTCATCAAACTCAATTCTAATTTAAAACTATGGAACTCCATGACCTGAATCAATCTGAATAAAACAATAAACTCCTTTTATCTCCAAATTAACTTCTAATCAACCATAGATATGAAAAATCTCTCTCATTAATGTAATTTCATGGATGGGTTTAAACTAAACACTGAAAAAATATTTTTTTAGATCAAATATATTGGACTTCACTATATAAAAATTCAACTTAAATATCAATAATTTCCAAAATAGTTAATCTAACTGAAATAACTAATAAGGATATAAGGAGAAAAAAGAATTTAGATAATTAAAAGAGAATTCACTAACTAATTTTATTTATTGTTCAGAAAATTATTCCTTTGTTACCCAATTTATGATTAATACAATAATTAATCACTTTAAGATTCCTAAAAAATATCATTAATTAAAATACATCACATAAGAACAGAACTACCAAAATGGTTACCATCTCCAAAAAATAACCATAATGGTTTGAGAAAATTAATGTTGGAAAATAATTAGGAATAAATTAAATAGTTCCATTATTCATGAATAAATACATACTCTAGAATTTTATTATTCGAGAGAAAACAGTACAATTATTTCAAAATACAAGTTCCCATGGGATCTAATAATACTTCAAAGAAACAAAATCCATTCCCATTTATCCCAATAACTACCATTAACTTTATATGTACAAATATTCAAAACCAAAAACTCTTCACATATCCACATCATAATAAAATAGAATCATAAAATTTTTACAAGGAATAAATACCTTATGAAATTGGTAATTCTCCATGAACAACCAAAGGTTGTCAAAGAACAATTCTAATATACTTCACTACAAATACAAAACTACTCTGAAAAATCCAAAAACATAATTCCCATTTTTGTCACCCAAGTAGCCAATTATCTTAATATAGAAATAAAAATTAAAAAAAGCTCCCTTA
The DNA here is from genome assembly GCA_963277665.1 of Viscum album. Lineage (NCBI taxonomy): Eukaryota > Viridiplantae > Streptophyta > Magnoliopsida > Santalales > Viscaceae > Viscum > Viscum album. Next base: position 1,570,163,576 of record OY728137.1, read on the forward strand.
AAAGAATTCCATACCAAAAAAATAATCAAAAATCTAAAGGATATATAAATTAATAACCTTATAATAAATAATTCCCCAAGTCATAAGACATACAAGAGATAATATTAAACATGGATCACATAAAATATTAAGACTTCTCAAATGATTAAAAATAAAAATCCAAATGAGTACCCAAATAAATTCATTAATTTCATTAATGAACCATTATATGACTATATAAAGACTCACAGTAGGTCTCATGGGAAGAGATATAATTATATCATTTAATTTATACATTTCTAGGGAATATTAAATATAACACAACTAAAATCTCAAATAATTCAAGAATACCAAAATAATTATTCCAATATAATAACTATGGAAACAGAAAACAAATAATCACATCACATAAAATGAATTTTGAAAATATTAATATTCATGAAAATGAAAAATGAAATTAAAATTTTTTAAATCGTATTACTTGAAGATTGTAGACACTAAAAAAATTAAAAACCATATTTGAAAACACATTATATCATTTATAAAACCAAACAAAAAAATTAATATCATATGAAATTCATTTTCACATTCAAAATACACCATATTGGTTTTAAAACTAAGATATTTTCAAATCTAACAAAACATAATAAAACACATTTGATAAAATTTAATGAAAAATTATTTCTATTTTGAAAATATGACAGATGGTGTAATTTTATAAAAATTAATTTTTTCATAAAAACCAATTTATTAATATTTATAAATCATATTTTAAAAATAATAATATAATAAAATCATACCACTAAAAAAGTCCACACCACCAAAAAATCACAAATTAAGGCACGTCACAAAACTCAACCATATCTAGTCCATCTATTTCCACATGATAAAACAAACTAGATTATTTTAAAATATTTACCATGATTCCTTTATAAAAGTTATCAATTACTTTTTTAACACTTAACCAATTTTTTAAAATCATTTACCAATTTAAATATAAAAAATCATTACAAAACACTTTCTAGTAGACAAGCCTTTTTTTAAATTCACAAAATTAATTTTCATATTTAAAATATAATATCCAAACCACATTAAATTTTGAAAAGTTCATTTTCCAAAATTTCAAAACCCCTCATGACATTCTTTTTTAAAATTACATGGGAAAATAAACCATTTTTAGATGTTATAATCGAAAAAAATCCCCATTTCTCAAAAAACTATTAGCATCACGTGAAAAAAATTAATATCAGGTTCGAAACCATCAATATTAAATCAATTGTTTAAAATAATTTCCCTAAAAAATGTAAAATTTTAAAATTTTAATGAATTGAAAGATCAAATTAAAACAAAATAATTAATTTCCAAAAAGAAATTACTTTTTAGTTTATTATCAGTTTTAACCTAATTATTCATTTCAAGCCCACTTTATCATTTAGAATCGTGTTTTTTTTTTCAAAACACAATATTTATTTAATTATCCCTTCATAAATTATAATCCGTAAATCATTTCCATTTTTAAAACTAACCTGTTTGTTTTCAAAAATCAAACCAAAACTCAATTAAGGAATATCATATAACATAAATATTTTGTTATCCCCACCTTTTTCAATATCATGTGGTGTGAATTATGGAATGAAATATTAAAATAACTACCTCCTTGGATATTGTTTTATCATTAATCAAAACACTATTATCTCCTTTTTCCATTGTAATGTGTGAACATAAATAAAATCATGTACAATACATACCAATTTTAATGGGTTCACCCGCACTAGGCAACATCCAAGGATCATACAAGAAGAATTTTATTATGTACCAAATCCACTAAATCACCCTACTATTATAATCATTTGATTGGAGTCACTTTGCTTCTTTGTTTATAACAACTCACAATTTGAAAACCCACTGCTCTATAAAATGATGTGTGACCAATGATACATTAAAAGATTCTCCTATTTATTAAATGATTCATTATATTTTACACATCATTTTTTTGAATCACTTTGTTAACCTTTCATACATTTGATGAATAAAAAATTATGATCTAATTGGGGGAAATCCTTTATGATTCATGTTTTTTCACATTAGTTAATAATTTTTCATACCATTCTCGAAACTACCCAATACTTCACAAAATCTTATCATTTCATGAATCCCCCACATTTCTCCAAAATCACTTCTTCTGTGAAGCTCATAATCTTCAAGATACACAATACATTCCTGAATCTTATATAGTCTCCATAAAACAAACTTTATTCAAAAAAGAGTTAGCCCTATGAAATTATTAATTGATTAAAAAACATTCTAGTAACACTTTTGTGAATTAAAAGTCATTTAATTTTTTTAGGCTTCCTCTCCTTAATTGAGGTGGTTCGATGCCTATTTATATATGTATCCTTCCATTACTGTAACATCCAACCATGATAAATCCTTTTTCCAAAAAATTCATTATTATTATGGAAATTCTCGACCTTCAGAAAAAATCATTGAATTTTTCAATTTTATAAACATCGCATAATATTGTTACTTACATATTTCCATTTTACTAAAACACAGATTTGGAAAACTCCAAAGTCCAATGAATCATAAAACCATCATGATATAACAAACCTTTTAAAAATAAATAATATTTCTAAATTCCTTGAATTTTCTATATTTCTATGTGGTACACCATAAAAGAAATCATTCATGAAACTCGAGTCATAGTCTAATATTTGGACCAAAACAATTTGACAATCACGGGGAAATAGAGGAAACTCTTCAAAAAACTTTCTACTCCACTTCCATATCATCCATTATTTTTCATGGAATTATTTCCCCATATGTTTTCAAAATTGACATTTGAACTCTCCAAATAACTCAATCAACCTATTTTACCAAAAAACAAAATCAACCTAAAAAATAATAAAAATAAAACTTGATTTATTTCTTCCAATAATATCTGCATTTGGGGTTGTTAACAACTCTTCACCCTTTTTAGACACATTAAATCTTCATCCATCCTCAAAAATAATTTGGTTTTTATGATTCTATCTAGAGACCAAAGATTTACTCAACACACACTCAAATCCCACATGAACATTCTCATCATGTGAAAAAAGTATTATGAAACTTTCATCAATGAAACAGTTCATTGCAAAAATAGTAAACTACTTTCATCAGGAACCCAATCGTTTGTTATATATAACCTCTAATATATCATATTCAGAATCATAAAATTTGATACACCACCTATATTGATATTATTCATATCATATTCTCCCCAGTCTTGATATATATTGGTCAATATATTTTCCCCCTATTTCAACAAACCCTATAGTCACACATCTATGTCTAAAACATTGTTAAAAAACACATATCAACCAATTAGGAAAAAATAAACCATACCTCTGAGAGAGGTGTCCCACATCCAATCATTTTTAATTATGTAGAGCTAATTGAACTCCATGAGATAGTTTCTACAAATCAAATTCGTCATATAGTGAGTCCTTTATCAAAATATCTTCAACCTTTAGTTCTATAGTCACATAATCTAACTTCATAATCAAATGATACACCTTACACGATATATAATTATGTTCTATTTTAATGTGCTTCCAACATGAGTTATGTAATAGATTTATACTAGGATTTATATAACATAAATTATCATAATGGATTCTAATAAGAGACCACAATTCAACTCCCATATCATCAAGCTGAGGCTTCATCCACCATAATTGTGTTCAAGCTTGAGTATATATAGTATGTTATGGTTTTAAGGTGCTCAAATAAATGAAGTCTTTTTTCATTCAATGTTATGAAGTACACAATCATCCAAGACAGAATATACCAACTGATGTTGATTTTATATCATCTGCAGAACTGGTGTAATCTTTATCTGTATAGCCTAATAATTATTAATGACATTTTATGTTATAAAAAACCAGAAATTATCTATTCCATTGATATACCTAAGTATTTTTTACATTAATTAAGTAGATTAATTTGAATTAATTTGATATCATAGTTCATGGAATGTGGAAAAACAATATCATTTAGTGATTCTATTAAATACAATTAGATTCCAATGAACTGGATAAATTGTGTTAAATTAACTATTTATCCTTCATAATGATGTGATATTTTCATCCGGTTAGAAATTAGAGTGATCATATCCTTGTAATTGTCAATTCAAAATATTCATAGAATGTCCTGAGAATATTTTGTTGGAGAAATTAATAATTTAGTACTTCCTTATGTCACAAGTAAACCAAGGAAATTTTCCATTCCCCCAATTATTGACATTTCAAAGTCACATTTCATGTTATCTATGAACTATTTTTATTTTGATTAATGTAATACCCAAATATTATGTCACCAATATTCATAAGCACCATCATACATTGCTTACATTAATTGTTGAGATAATGATTTTAATCAACTCGACCACACTAGAATCCATGATTATAAACAAACTAATCATGTCTTGAATACGATGCTCTTGGTTCCTGATTCAACCCATAAAACTCATTCCTAAGATGAAAAACTCTATTATAACCCTCATTAATGTGAAAACCACCCTGATACTCAATGTTCAATTATTTTACTTGAATCCAATTTTTAAATAATGACCAGAATTATATTTTGAAATCATTGATTATTCATTAGAATGATATTGATAAGAATCTAAGAACAATATCGAGCATTGAAAGAGTTGAAAATGTGTCATCAAAATTTCTTCCCTTGATCCATGAGTATCCATTATATACTAGTAATGCATTTTTCAGAATTACAAATCCTTATTCATTTTAAAAAAAACTATCTATTCCTTGTGACATTCATATCTTCCAGTAATTAAACTATCTACTTTATCTCATTCTTCTCTATTTAGCCAAGCTCTACATACATATACTAAAACAAATTCTCATCTCCATATTATTCATAAAAACATTTAGTCTCTTCCTTATATTGGAATGACACATATTTTAAAGGTAATAATCTCTATGTTTGAATTGGAATTTCTTGATCACCAATGATGTTTCTACATTAAATTCCACATTAAAACTTTTTCTTTCATTAAAATATATATTTGAATTCCTTTTTATTATCATCTATATATTTTTTTTAATTATAATTTTCCACTTCTACCCCTTGATATTCTTAACTCATTAATTTCAGTAGGGAACTATTAATTGTGTTGTTAAAGATTTTGTTCATTCTAATCAACATTGGAATCATTGATTTCAACTAGTTTTACATTCTTCATTTTTAAAGAATTTATATGATTTTATTTTTCCTGAATATCGATGGAATATCCAATAACCTCTATAAGATTAAAATTTACCATGTTTCCTTTATTAAAATTAATACACTTACTTCTAATAATTCTAACGTATTTCAATGCTGTATTAATTCCATAACAGAACCAATAAAATGTCGTTTTTTTCTTAAAATAAAATTTTCATTGTATATGTAGAAATATTTCATTGATGATTCCTTCAAAAATTCATTTAGTAGGTCATTTTCAATAATAATCATTTTGATCATATTTTTTATGATCTAATTTATCAGGACCACAACTCCATTTTCTAGGTGTTATAATTAATAATACTTCATTCAATATACCGTGTTTCTCAAGAGAATTATCTACATTATTTAATGTGAATTAAATACAATTATTAGTTAGAATATTTATAATCTTTTATACAAGCATCCTTTGAACTTCCCTCCAATGTGGTTTTCTGCAACTAAACACATTATAATTATGAGAAATGAAAAATATCAAAGAAATACTAATAAAATCATCAATTAAAAGAATATAATACATATTCATGTGAATTAATCTTTGTTATATAAGTCTACACACATCTTCCTTCAACAATTAATTCTATTTGGTTTACTTTTGTTCTTATTTAATTTTTTGTCTTTATGCCTATCATCACTTATTGAAAAGAATCACATGTGTGAGTATGATCCCAGGAAAACATGGGGAGATCTAAATATTTATCAAATTATGTTGTATATTCTATGGATATTAGGACTAGATGGACATTATTTTTTTTCCACAAAATATTTTCTTTTCATAGGGATCAAAATTCCCTATATTCTTCTTCAATGACAAGCTAGAGATTCTACTTCGTGCATTTTCCCCAAAACCCAAAACATATTTTACCTTGGTGATATATTAATTATTAGTAATGGTTATATAATTATCTGATATGAAAAATTTAATAACATATATAAAGTGATAAATAAGACCATTTAATACAAAAACATCAATACATGTCATATTTGTTCCACAGAATATGGCTTTTCTAGAGCCATTTATTTTTAGAACTCAAAATTTACAAATTTTACAACAACATCCCTGTCATTTTTTATTATTATAATAATTTATCTATTTTGTATCATATGGTATATAAATCCACTTTCAAAGACCTATACACCAACAAAATTTAATGATTTAATTGTGATCTATGCAACCTCTATATACATAAATATTTTATTCTTGATAAATTTCATTTATTTCGTACATGTTGTGGATTTATATTATTGATCTCATTTAGGGTATGATGGAACAACATCATCATGAAAATATGGATGTCAATTTTAAATTTGTAGTCCATTCAAAGATTATTTGAGATTATATATATATATAATTTTGATCTGATTCAGCAAATTCTTATGAATTATTAAATAGAAATATCTGGACATGTGTCCAAATCCTCCACACACAAAACAGTGACCAAAAAAATAATTCTGGGAATATTTTACTCTATATAACCATGATTACTGGTCTCATTTCTATAGATAAAATTTTTCTATGGAAAATATAATTTGGTACGGTCACATCATTATAATAAAATAGGACATAATATGATGATTATTCATATACATCATTGTTTCACCACTACTATCCCTATAGGATCTATGACTATTCTAATTTTGATTCATACTAAAATTTATCTTTAACCTCAGATATGGAGTATGAATTAAGAAATCAATCTTCACATTGTTTTTCTATTTTGTAAGCCTCATACCAATCATTTCATTTCTATATGACCATTTCTTCTATTTTGTGGGACCTATATACTCTAATTAATATTTCATATTTCTTAATTAATCTATTTTTCTGATGTCTTATTATGGGAGAATTGTATCTCTTGATCCTTTAATTTTATTCACAGTTCGATGACTTCCTCTTCACATTCATAAATGTGTTTAATTTGATCTGTTTCTTTGTTTTTCAAACCATCAATCACCATTTTACAATATTTAACATTTTACCTATCGTCAATCAAATTTTTCTTGTTCTCTATCATTAAATAGTTATTATTTTCTATTTATTCAATCATCTCATAATTCTCTTGTTTTTTTCTACTCAATATAGAGTTTTTCATCATGAACCACGTTTTGTCTTTCTTTTTTCATTTTCTTCAAACATCTATATCCTCAAGGGTGTATTCTAATTGATTATAGAGATCTACCATTCCTTTTAAATTCTATTCATCATTACTAATTTTTTCTTTTTTTTAATAACATAAAACGTCCATTATGAATTTCCTCTATTATCCATTAAGTAATCTATATAATAAACCAAATATTCATTTAAATAGTTATTTTCTTATGAAGGAATATTCTATATTTTAAATTAATTTCTCTTAAACATTTTCTTAGCATTCATATATGATGAATACTTTTTAATGGTAATTTCAACTTTATATCCATAATCATTTGATTCTTCATGGGTTTCCTTTCTGTAATATGTCTAACATTTCTAAATTGAAGTAATGCTAGTGGATGTTTCCCTTGGAACATAACTTTTCATATTTGTTGATTTGAGGAATGGAATAGAATGAACTATTCCATATCATCTTACTCTTGATCATCATTAATAGGGATATTATTCATGGCCTTGAATTCCACCTATTTGGACATCCCTTTTTCTGCATACTCAATATCATCATTTGTCATCGCATAAATGAAAATAGTATTGTGAATGATATCCAGTGTCAGCTTCTTTGGATATTTATCTTCTTGTATTGATACTTTTAGATTGAACTAAGTTCCGTGTCTTCTCATGTTGCACTTATAAATATTTATATCATCAAGAGTTTCTCTAAGACCACACATTTCTTCCACAACAACATTGACTTGGTCTAAAAATTCATTACTGATTCATTAAGGTGCATTATCAAGTCATTATATTTTTTCCACAAATCATGTAATTTTTTTATACCTTTTTAATAACATTAATATGTATTTTATTCCCATTTCCACATATATTGTGTAGACATACATGATATCACATTTCTATATATTGCATTGGTAAATTCTACCCATAATTCATTTTTTTCATTAGGCTTCATCATCAAATTCCACTATGACATAGTTTTTTAAAAACACATTATCCAAACTAGTAGAAATAAAAAACATCATAGTTATAAAGATATACATTCTAATGATCAAATGTAGTGTGACATTTGATTCATAAAAAAATGAATATTATTTCAATAGAAGATTTGAATCCTTTTGTGATTAAAAACCTCAATTGCTTTTACTATAAGATAACCTCTTATATTACTGTGACATATGTTATCAATTTTAATTCCAAATAGCTTAAATATCCTAATGGGGTGGGAGTTAATCTAGATATGACATGCTAAAATAATTTCCCATTCATATCATGTTTCATTATTAAAAAATAGTCTCTCTATTTACTGTAGAAATGATTGTATAGAAATGAAATATTGCTTGAGAGACAACAATTTTACATGGGTCACTCACACTGTTATACTTTCAAGGAGCATAAATAGATAATTTGCCTATGTATCAAAAAAAAGTTATCACACTACTTTAACAATGTTATGAATAAAATAACTATCCATCGTGATTTATAACCAAACAGCATTTGAATGTTTAATGTTCTCTTAAATGGAGTGTTCTCACTGATTATTTTATTGATTATTTAGTTGATCACATAAATCAATATTTTTTACACCTAATTTTCAGAATCATTATTCTCCACATTTATCCACTTCAAGGGTATCAAATTAAATGATAATTACTTGGAAATCCATAATGATTCATTTAAGTTTAAATTTAAAGAAACCCTTTTCTCATCTTTTATCAAACTACAAAATTCTTCACGAAACATTATGATTTATCAAAACCCACAACTATAATAAAATTAACTATTTTCATAAAACTCACAACATAAATGATTCTAAAAACATTCATGAAGATTACATAATATTCATGAAACATCATTTCTTAATGAAAAAATATATCTTATGAAAATATTTATGTAAGAAAAAACAATCACAAAACACTTTCACGCATTCAGTGCCCTTTGATTTCTACTAAGGAATTCTCTATTCAAATTAGGTTGGGAGGGGGTACATGACTATTTATAGATGTTTGATCCATTTTATATAACATATAACAACAAAAATTCCATTCAAAGAAACCATTATTTATTTCTCATTAAACTCCCTATGTTAGTGAATTGTCATGGATATTTCTCATTCATGAAACATATCATAATCATGTCAGATAAAATTATTCCTTTGTACTCAACCAAGTTTTTTTTAAAAACAAAACAATGTGAAAAAACTTCACAAAAACACCAGACATTCAAAAAACACTACACCTTCACATATTGCATTCCATTTCCATATTTTAATGAGGTATCCCTTGAAAACTAAATTTCAAGAATCATGAGTCATCCTCATAATTTTTGACCCAATAAAAAAGAAAAAAAATTAGAAATATCCAAATTGTCTAGACAAATATTTCTACACTTCCTTCATAGTATCAATTCAATGCTCTTGGATCTTTATCAATATACATTTTTAATAATAATGATGGATTTTCACAACTGCCTCTATCAACATATTTTTTCAATAGAAAAAGCCAACAAAAAAACTTCAATTCTACCTTGAGAGATTTTTTTGCATCATATAAAATGAAGGACTACTTGATATGCATGACTTAGCTACATTTTATATTAGGGCATGTTCCATATAGGTAGAAAAAACTAGAGTACAAACTAAATCATGCACCTGTTCCACATGGGTTTCTAGGTGTCGTGAGCTCACCACATGACATCGATTCAAATTTCAATTTCATACCCCAAATAAACATATAAATAAAAAAATAAAATTGAAATCTTTCAAATGATTTTTAAAAAAATATCTTATTCTTAAATAAAAAATTTTATTACCATTATAAATTTTCTTTATTAATTGGTGGTAGTGATCAAGAACCATTTTATGACCTACCTCTTGACTCTCGATAACCCAATCATGAATCAACTAAACTTCTAAAATAATAAGGAAAAAAACTCCATTAATTCCATTTTAAATAAAAAATAAATAGGTCCCAACCAAATTTATTCTTGAACCGATGTATCACTAGTTTAATGGGAATTGACAACCCCAAAGGGCTAGAAAATATTTCATGAGAATCAATTTTCGAATGATTTTTCAAATATAAACATTGTTAGAAACTGTAGAATTCTACTAAAATTATATTACTATTCATACAAATGTCAAACATCCATTATAGATACAAAACATTAGATACAAAAAATATAATCAAATATTAGATAAAATTAGATATAAACAAATCCATTATTTCACATTCCAAACTCACCCACCTGACTAACATACCTCTTCTCACACCAAACTCACTAAATAACTTATATAACTAGAATAATCCAGAATCGTTATGAATAATTCATTCCACTAATAACCATAACAGAAATTTGTAAAAAATAATTTAATGGGAAACATTCCATATTCTATATAAAATATAATGTTAATCCCTACAAAACTAATTAATAGGAAAAAAATAATCAATATAATAGTTATAACTAAAAAAACACAAGTAACCAAAATAATTAATTCTCTACTAGTGGTCGTGTTTCGAACCAGAACCCGAAAACAAAAATGAAAAAATTCGCATGATAATAAAATTTTCTAGTATGGCACTACCCACCTTACCAAACTCTAATCCTTTAATCAAAGATCTATTTTCAAGAAAGTTTGGGATGTAATACTTCAATATATATTTCAAACTATTTATAAAAAAATTATGTAATTCATTTCATAATAATTTCATATTAAAATAAACCATGTGAGTTTATTTATTGAAGAAAACAACATTAAGATAATTTTAAACATTTTACAGAAAAAAATGATATTCATTCATTTCATAGGTATTATGTGAAGTAGGAATGAATAAAACAATAATGTATTTTTAATTTTTTTTAAAAGGGGGTGATTTTTGGTCAAAAGGCAAGAACTTAGAGATTTAATCAAAAGAAAAGAGAAGCATATAAGTTATATGAGAGGGAAAGAGGGCAATTTTCTAGAGTCCTTAATAAAAAAAGGTGTCAACTCCGCAGGGAGTTCATTCCACCAAGTGATCTCATGTGATACACCCATGTTTGCAATCCCTTCAGCGATCGTATTAGCCTCACGATAGGTATGAGTGGTAATAAATTTGAGGCCATTGAGAACGGTGAGGTAGTCCATTCAACGGGAGGGGGTGAGAGACCAAGAAAGATGAGAATAACCCTTCCAGATGGCTTTCACAATAGTAGTGGAGTCGCTCTAGATCCAGATATTATTCCAGTTGAAAAGCTTTTCATAGAAGATGGAATGAATGGTTGCATGCATTTCTATCTCCAGCGCAGAAGCAATGCCGCAGATTCCATAGAAGCATCCGAGCATCCGATCCTGATGGTCTCCGAAAATTCCTCCGCATACCGAAAGTCCAAGGATTCCTTTTGAGGCTCCTTACACATTAACTTTAATCCATCCAGGTGGAGGTGCTTGCCAGAAGACTTCAATAGTGTAGTGTGGCATCGTAAAATTACCTTTGACGCCAATTCAGCGAAGGGTTTCAAGATCTATGACCGAATTTTCACAATGGCCTTTTTGGATTGTGTCCGCCTCTCTTATAGTAAGAAGAATCCTCATTTTACCTACATTAATATAAAAAGAGTTATTGTTGAAAAAATAACCGTTTCTACCATACCATAGAATATGCAGAAGCTCCCCAACAGCAGTAAGAAAGAGATTCCTGATTTGGGGAGACCTCAGAAACTCCAACGTTCTTTTCAATTGTGAGAAAATAAATGTTTCCAAAAGCTATATGCACTCAAAAAGGTCAAATATGTAATGCCAAAGGGCCATAGCAGTATCACAAGATAAAAAAAGATGATTAATTTCCTCTCGATGTTGATTTCACAATTGACATTTAGAACAATGATAAAATCCATAAGGTTGCAGGAAAACATTAGTTGGGATTTTTTGATGAGCAATACACCACATGAGTGTTAGATGAGAGGGCTTGATCCAGGCCTTATTAAATTTGGCAATCCAATTAAAATTTTAATCCAAATTTGGGAACTGGTTTCTTGGATAAAAAAGGTCTAGGTAAAATATTATCCTCATATAATATCAGTGATTTATCATTAGTAGTACATAATAAATGTCACGACCCGTCCCCTGGGGCTCATACCATGACTACCCAGAGCCTGCCTTCTATAGGCCAAGGGGCTGGCGACTAGCATTGAAACGCGTATTCCCTAAAACTGGGAAGGCATTGCCTTTATATCTTGTAAATATACTCAACTAGGCACACAACAAGATACGAACACTGGTAAACCGTATAGTAAAAAGACTGTGTACAGTATGTAAAAAGGGAAGAATACAAGACCAACTGGAAAGTACAAGAAAATTGGAAAGTACCTGTGAACACCTGCCATGGATCCTACCTGAAGGGTAGGTACAACACTCGAACGATCATCTCTGTGGTACACCTTGTCTACGTTCCACCTCCGAGCTACCTCTAGTCCTAGTACCCTCGTCCTCAGTCAGCGCTATCCATCGTCTGCACCAAACACAATGAGCTGCGGGCATAGCCCGTGGAGGGGTGAATATAATGACACTTAGTAGGGACCCCGAGACCCTCAAAGATCTCACAAGATACAAAAAGTATAAACCACAAAGCATGAAAACATATGAAAATCCTACTTATGTATATGTCCATACATATACCTAAGTTATCAAGTATACCCATCTCATTCAAGAGGAAACGGAAAGCCCAAATTCTTAGCCAAAGTATAATTGTTCAACGAAGAAAAAAATACCACGAGGGTAACACCACAATGGTACGTTCCAAAAAGGTAACTCCATAGAGAATAATACCAAAATGGTATCACCAAGAAGGTAAGTACCAAAAAGGTAGCACCACAATGGTAAGTACCACAAAGGTAACGCCACACATAAGATTACAACAAAGGTATCAAAACAAAGGTATGTACCACAAAGGTATGCCACACAAAAAATTACCAAAAAGTTAAAGTCTCATCTCAAACCATGTATAACATAGATACAGTAGTATAGATGATTACATGAGACTACTACATCATCTCAATCTGTTAAGAGGTAGACCCACGTAGGATCATAAATCATCAGAACCACGTAGGCTCCTAGATCATCAGACCCACATAGGATCCTAGTATAGAAGAACCACATAGGATCCTAGTGTAGTCCCACATGGATTCATAGAGTAGATCCAAGAGGGATACTAGAACACAGACCCACATAGGATCCCAAAACACAAACCCACATAGGATCTATTTCTCTAGTTACATCTAGCTAATGGGTTCATTCACTAAGCTCGCTCGATTCTAGGAGGATCCTCTCTTCAAGCCACAGGTCGAAACACCAACTACCACGAAGTCCCATGAAGATGTATCTTACAGTACTGCCACATAATAAGGGTCTCAACACAATAGACGGTGCACCAATCAGAGTCCCGGTCTGTAAGTTATTGTTTTTTTACTCCCGAGGGCCAGGTTGGATTCATGTTCGATCAAACCCAGTCGAACCCCAACTTTATCAAATACTCATATGGGTATAACAAATGGATTTTCTTGATCAAAGGTTTCTGGTGCCGTAGACGGTTTGTCAAAATGATGCTCGTAGATCATGATATGGCTAAAAGAGTGGAAGGGGTCGAACCTGGTTTGGTTCTGGTCCGACCTCGTCGAACCGACCAGGCCCGACCTGGCCCGGGACGACTAGACCCAGTTTGGGTGGACCCGACCCGAACCGGGTCCGGACCTGGGTCTAACCTGGCCCATGGTGCGGTTAGTGATTTGCGGACCGCTTGGTGGTCCGCTCTGCTCGCGGCTGGTTGGACGACCATACCTCTTCTGCGCGGTGCGGTCATGCACCTCGCCATCCTGGCGGCCGACAGCGAGCCGACCGCCCCTCCATCACTTTTGTGGCCATGTGCCGCAACCCCTTCATGCTGGGAAGCCCAGATGCATGCCTCCCACACCTTCACCTAGCCGAAGGTGCGCTGGCCACCACCCTCACTCTGTCATGACCCTTATCCATGTCACAGTTGTGCCACCGCCATGTTCGCAGCCGGTCAGAGTGTCGACCGCCGCTCTTGAGCCCCACCGGTGCTGGTTGCTGGAACTAGTTTCCAGCGACATTCCTCGGGAAACCGGGCGCACCCCATTGGCCCATTATTCATTATATAGACATACACACTCATCTCGGGATGTCACCATTGATTTAAAACCACCACAATCCACAACGGATGTGGAGCGGTTGGGCCGTTTTTGTTTGGCCCAAACCCTCCACTTTAGAATGGTAACAGGAAGCTTATTTGTTCTTGAATCATGAAGAATGTTAAGAACCGGTAAGGGGTATTCAAAATAAGCAACCCTACCTTGTCGTTCGTTGGAGGAGTCGAGAGGTAGAAAATTATATTTTTGAATAATGTGGGCATTTTTTTCTTCCGCAAAGCACCTCCGATACGGGCTTGGGGTCGTCTCCACATTCTTCATTAGAGATGAAAAGTTATTTGTTGGAAATAACATTTATCCACAATTCAACCTAGCTCATTTCCCAAAAAAATCCTCAAACGCAATAAAAATGAAGATCCAAATTATTAAAAATAAATTTAACAATTAATTAAAGTTGATACAATTAATTAATTATTATTGGATCAATTTATTTATTGGAATGTTGAGAGATATTCCCCAATTAAGAGGGGTTCGGGTAGTCCCCACCACCAAGAATTTAATTGGGGGTTTTCTATCTCGGGTGGTCCCCACCTCCATAATTAAAAAATAGAGGTTATAAAATTAAAAAAGATTTGTTGTTTATTTTATTTTTATTTCCACAAAAAACATGAAAAATACCTTTCACCCTCAACATACTGTGATTGAGGTGAAGGTTTCTTTATGAGAATAATGGCACTGTGAGTTCAAAGTTTTCCTCAGATTTCAATTCCTTCCAATGGTTCAAAATTTACAAAACCCTTCTCACACACTTACTGAACGTATTGAAAAAAATGTTCTGAAATTCATTCTGGGCACACCATTCCTCAGAATCACGTGCCGTCAATTTTTGCGGACTCATAAAATTCCCATATATTTAAAAAAATTATATGGAATTCATGGGTCTTTACATGAAAATCCTTTAGAACTATAAGAGAAAAGATATTTATGAACACCCAAATATTTGAACCACTTGGTAGTGTCATGAAATACATAGTTTAGTTAAAGTTGTAATCATATATCCTCTCCATGAAATCATAATATCCCAACCATTATTTTCCCAATTCCAAAACCTAATTAACTGCCCCAAATTCCCATTTACTATGTATATGTCGAGGATAATCAATTAAATGTAACAAAGATTAACAGCATACTCGTGGATTCTTTTAAATTTCACATACCATGTTTTGAAGTCTCATTCCATCCAAATAATATATTATTTAAAATCACATTACATCATAATAAATTAATCTTTAAAACCACATTCCATAAAAATAAAAAAAATTAATTCCAAATCATGATCCAACAATAAAACAAAGAGATAATTCCATTTCATATAAACATCCAAAAAAACATTTAGATAATTATAAATGATAAAATTAATAATAATAAAATATAATTTTAAATGTATAAGTATAGACAGTTCATAAAGAACGATTAATATCAAACCAACATATTGAAATACATTGAAGGATTTATATTTATTTTATAAAACATTTTAATTGTTGAAAATGAGGATTTATAATTTATCTTACAACGTAATCATGGAATTTTTTTAAATCAATCCTTTTAATCAAAAAAACCCATTAAAATTTAATAATTACTTCTCATTAAATGTTTCACTTAGAATGCCAATTTAATATCTTTGAAAATTTAATTTGAAAACCATAATCATAATTGAAAATAATAAATACCTTTTTGATGGTCCAATTTAGTAATTTTTCAAGTACCAACGTGAAACCAGATCCAATCCATTATTTGAAAAAAATGAAAATAAATTTTTTATCCTTGAAATACAGAATTAAAACAATTTTCGTTTTATCATGTAAATAAATATATTTAATACTACTTTTAAATAATTTAACATATTATTTTACACCCATAAAATCAGTAATTCTACAATTTATAGTCAATACATGGGGAAACCCTTCATGGTCTAAGATAAAACAAATAATTCCTTGAGAATAGAGAGTGGATTACCCCAAATGTACTTCATTTACCATATATATCAAATATGAAATGATGAATCAAAATATAGGACACCCAAGGGTCTAGTTGGGTTGTAATAACCCCAAATACTATTAATAAAATTCTTATTGCATAGTTATTATATGTATTATTATATAATATGGTTAAAGAAAACACATGCACATATTTTTAATATTATTCATATTTGAATTAAAACAATGATATCTATCACTATTATTTATAATATATACATTAAATAATGATAACATGATTATTATAAATATGGGGCTTTAATAAATCTAATGGTCACATACAAAGGATGTGATGACCTCAAACAGTTGGTTCGTACCCTATGAAGCCGATTTATCAAAGCTTCTTGGGGAGATTATATTTCTGGGATTTTTTCATGACCAATACCAACCAAAGAACCAATGTATTAAGTATTAGAGAATCTATTTGTAGGATAAGTTCTTCCCCATCGAGATCACAGACCAACCCGTGTTCACCGAATCACTTAGTGAATGTCCAGCCATTGTGCACTTTACCTGTAGGGTGTTTTATGGTGTACTAAATGGATATGTAACATTTACCTATAAATATGAGTATTTATATTTTTTATATAATAATTAATATATTTAAATTCTTTTATTCTTATTTTACAAATGATTTTTATTTCAATTTAATAAAACACAAATAATATATTACATTAATTTTCAAATTCAATTAATATATCTATTTTGATGAATTAATAGTTTTTTTAGATAAATAATATGTTAATTTAAAAATAATCATTGACCCATTTATCTATCATCCATCATTTTGGTAAATTTTTATGTAACATCCTTATGCTGTAAATATTTCATTGTGATTCTCCATACCAAAATAATTGTCTACTTAATACCATACTCATTATTCTGTCAGCGGTATTAAAAATTATAAACACATATACATAGTTACTAGGAAGTTACATGTATTAAATCTAAATTATATTATTTTGGAATAAATTAATATGATGAATGAATCCATGTCTTATGATCTATATGGCACACTTAATGATGACAATGAAATGATTATCATGGGGGCACCCTGATAGTACTCTATTGCATTGGGTAATGTTTAGTACCATGATACATCATGTTGGGTTAGAGTTGTGACTAATTCCTTTATGGTACTTTGTCCATAATGATGTCTTGGTGATTTATCCTTGAACTATGTTTATTATTCATTGTTTTTAGTAGTTTCCACATTTCCTATGTTATGATTATTAGGCTATATCATGCCTTATTATTAATATTTCTTTTGTTTTTAATTTATATGCCTATTATAACATGTATAACTTATTCTATATATATTACCTTTTTCTTATTTATATCTCATTCCTTTCATATGTTTGTCCCTAGTTCTTCACTTGTTGTTTTATGTTCGATGTGGTATTTGAGAAAGTTAGACATGTTTTCAATAAAGCATATTATGTATTTTTTAATAATGTTGTTGTATCCCATATGCAAGTTGTTTTTTATATACCAAATTCCCAAATACACTAGAATAAAAGATATTTTGGGTTTTATTAATTGTAATATTATGTAATAAATCAAGTATTAATGTATAATAATGAGCATAGTTGTTATAGTGGGTATCATAGGAAACATTTAGTAATTATTTGGATTAGGATTACAGAACAATAAATAAAGACTTAGGGATAAGACTTTGTATATGAAAACATCCATAAATGTTTGTATGTATAGAGAAAATGGATTATAATGAAAATACATCCATGTCAAGATAAAACATGTGTAAGTGGAGTTGGAATAGAAATGCCTAGGACAAAAACTCCAACAAGGTTTTTGTGCCAGAATCAGGCTAACCTTGTACATGTGAATGGGCCATAATACACACCTAGTTTGACTATCTTGGGGGGATATTATTTTGTAAATTCATGAGCTCTTTAAAAACCATTATTAATGGGAAAAATTACTATAATAATATATATTACCTAATATATAATTTATATCATTGATTGATTCCTAAAAAATCATATGTTAAAGAGATAAATTTAATTTATATTTTATCAATTTAATTTCATTGGATTTCCCTTTATGTGTTTTGTAGTTTAAAATAGTCATCCCTAATTTTTCTTTTATTCCAAAAAATTCTTGGAAATAGAAGAAATCAGGTAAATAATAATTCAATTTGGAAATGTTATTACAACTAATGAAGTAAAATCATATATCCTTTTTCGTATCATTAAATTAACGATTGAAATTATTTAAATGATAATTCGATTAGTATATTTTTATTTTTCTAAAAATTGGATTCTAATGATTCAAATTATGAAATTAAAAAAGTGGGAAATTTCCTCTTACACATCATGAAATAGCATTACACGATGTGTAGTAGGCTTACAAAGTATGATTCAAGTCGTGATGCACATCGTGAAAAAAGTAGTGAAGACTAGAAGTGAAGAAGCCATTACACATCTTGAGTTGCAGACACATATCACAAACCCTTTAAAAATAATTCTTTCTTCGAAGATAATTCATGATGGATGGTACAAGTCGCTAGTCATGAATACACAATGTGAAATCAGAAAAATATTAAAATTTAAGTTGAGATATGTGTGAGATACACAAAGATTCTAAATCCCTAGAAGAATACAAAAATTGAAATAAGATGATGTGGATACCCATTACACGTTGTGTATTATTTCGCTAATAAATCGATCATCAGGACCGTGGGTTTGAGGGAGTGATCTAATAGATTAATTTTTTTATTTGTATTACATTAATTTTCCCAATTGCCTCATCTCCTATAAAATCCAATTTTCATTGTCGTATTTCATTATCTCTATTTAATACAAGAATCATGAGTTGTTTTTCAACATCAGCATCTTTCGCTTTTTTCATCCTTGACTTCATCATAATTATTTTGTGCATCGATCATCAATGAGCTCACGATTCAATCATTTCCATTTAATGTATGAATTTCATTTAATTATTATTGATTCAATATCTAAATTTTACAATCTAGGTTTCATGATCATCACATTTAGTTATCCTAAATCATTTCATGTTTGTTAACAGTTTAAACACAACTTTTCACAGCATGTTGAGCACAATATCTATATTCATTAACATGTGTTCAATCTTACCATGAGTGGATGAACCGCCTATTGTAGGGATCAGGTGTAAGGGTAACTAAACGTATTAAAAATTTAATTATTGACTTGGTAACCTTAATGATTATTATTCTGGATAAAATTTTGTTGTCTATCAAATTTATTCAAACATCCATGACCATGAGATATTTTAGTGAAAGGTGTTATCCTGGTTGGAATATATTAGGTTATGACCAGCTGCCTAAAATACATTCTTCCAAAGGATCTATGATTAATTCATTTATGTTTTCACTCATTCTAGATCAAGGAATAGTTACCTATTAGGTAGAACTATTTTATTTTAACATAGTCAACTAGAGACTTCCACTTTCTTCAAATCCTAATCATTAGGATCCTATCTCATTAGAATTAAGATAATATTTTCTTCAAATCTTCAAAATTTACCCTGATCCCTATCTTATTATAGAGGTAAACCATCTACCCTCTATAAATACATTTCCCAAATGGAAACAATCTGAATGGAATCCTACACCAAATGTTCCAAGCCATAGTTATCATGTTCCAGATTAACTTGTCATGAGATTAAGGCATAAATTCAATATAATACGCCCATGTAGCATGTGATGTTTGAAAAATAGTAAAATTATAATCTGAACATAGACCATAAAAATTAAATGATTCACGTGGATGAACAGAAATTTTGAATAATTTTTTGGGATAGTAAAGATGTGATTTTCAAATATACATATCAATCACAGACTTGTGATTACCTTTACCTCACCCATTTAATTATTTTTCAATATGCCACTACATCCCTACTATCACAAAATATTGAATGTACGAAGTCAATTAGACTCTTTCATGGATCTTTAATGAAAAATAACAGTTATTGTTAGATATTGAGATCAAATGATATATCTATGCACAATACCAATGAAAAATGGATAAATTGAACAATCCAATGGGACCCAACTCACTGACCTCGAAAACATGAAACTACTAGTTACCGTGGAGTACCAAGTGCAATAAGATAAAACCATCATTTAATATAGATTTCCATTAATCCATAATGATACACCACGTATAGTACATCACAATATTAGAGACCATAGCATTGAGATAAAAAATTGACTGATTAATATGATCAAAAACATTGGCTAGCTTAGTGGACTACAATGTGAAGACATGTATGAGCACAAATCCAACTTCTAGAATGTATAAGATACCTTTTTTAACAAGGGAGTATCCTAGGATACAATCAGACGTTGTGTTGGTCACTTTTCTTTGTGATATCATGATAATTACTAGCTTAAGATTCATGTTCAAGATTCAATCATGACTTGGGATGATCTGCCCATAAAATTTATGGAAAAACACTTCCCCCAAATTTGAAAACTGTTACTCTATAATGATATTCAAAACATAACTTAGGATAATAGAGGATCTGTATGGGAGTCTTGGTACTGGATCCTAGATTCGTTGAAGAAACACCCACCCCATGGACTAAAAATTTTGATCCATCTACAAACATTTTATCAAGGTCTCCAACCAGCCACATGAACAGTCGTTGATGTTGCAGCTGATGAAGGACATTTGTTCAAGACACCTGAAGCTGGAATTCCATTTTAGAATAATTTTCTCACAATTACATCATATAGAATAGTTAATGTGGACCAACTCGATGTGTAATCCACCATGTGGAAAATAACACCGGACTAGGAGTGAATGTTGAAGCACCCACAAAAAACTGGAATCATTTCAACTACCCATTACACCACCCCTTCGGCTCCAGTAATGGAGATACAGTCTTGTGAAATATGTGGTAGCCCATATTTTTACCAATTATACAAGGTAGGAGTGGAAAAAAACATCATTATTGTAATTTTATTAATTAAAATTAGTATAACCAGCCATTCCAATTGTAAGAACACTACTACCATCATTGGTTAGCTCAACATCCACCTCAAAATAACCAGGGCTATTATCAATAGAGAAGTAGTCAAGATCCATTTTTAAACCAAGTACCACTAGTTTATCCTTCCAAGAACCATGTTCCAAGACAAAAACAACCTTTTAATCAACAAACATTCCCCCATAGAGTATAGTAACAGTTTCGACCAGCTCATCCAAGGCCTCTAAAACAAGTTCCTCCTAACAAGAATAACATAAAGAAACACCAATATATATATATATATATATATTAAAAAGTCCAATGAAAAAATACTCAAGAGATGGAGATTTAGAGTCAAATAGAATCTTTATGCAATCGTGAAGTCTAGATCGGTCATAACTCAAAGACACTATCTGGAAGATTTCCAGATACTCTACCTGGTAATAAAAAGACATACCCAGAGGAATATGTTAAGAATGTAGTGATTATAAGTGAAAAAATAATGGACTTTAAACAACCTAGTGGATGAGATGAAGTAAAAAATTAGTGACCATAGAAAAATTCACATGTGGAAGAAGAAGAAGTTAATAGGACCTCTCACATGATACCCCAAGTTGTATCACAAAATAAAAACACTCAAACACTTGGGAAATGAAATGAGCCATTTTATGTCCCCCACCAAAATAAATTCCTTTAATTCCTTTTCAAAAAATATAAATACTTGAAATACATGAGGTATAATACAATATGATTTTGGGAATTTTCAAACAACTACATATCAACAAATCCTTTGTAGTGGACATTAATCATATGGTAGTTTATGAAAAATATTGTAAGGTTTTGCATTCCAATATAATAAAAATGGAAGATCTAGTTTGATATATCTAAATGATTAATGGTATACTTTTTTCACCTGAAAATCCAACCAAATATAAGAGACCCTAGATGTTTTTCAATCTATGTGGTATTGGATAGTGTAAATTTTGAAGAAATCTGTGCGAACATCAAGTAAGTAACAACCCAATGCTAATGAATGTATTCTGAAAGATGGGAAATCAAGATAGTAAACAAAATTGACTATCAAAAAAACTAGATGACTGATTTGAATAGTACCCATGATGAATTCTTGAGGATGTTCTTCCCATAGTCAAAAAAATCTTCTTTTCGAGCATACATCCTAATACCAAACATGGATGAAGAAGGTGAAATCCCAATTATTCTAGAATGAAATTTATTTCCCACATGAAATGTAGTAATATATGTTAACCAAGGGAATATAATCATTAATGTCAAAGAAGAAAATGTATTTTTACCATCATCAATTATTCTCTACAAATTGATGATTCCATTTATTACAACTCCATCTCTCTTAGCCATGAAGGAAATGAATACATGGAAATTGAACAAGACAACCTGGAATCACTCCCTGATGTAGAAGAAGAATATTATTTTTAGGATGTTATATTTAAGGAGCTTTTGGAAAGGGATAATTTTCCACCATTCACACCCTCAATCATTCAACCACCTATAGTGGAGTTGAAGCCTCAACACCCTACCATTAATCATTATTACTTTGAATCTTGGGCATATCTGCTAGTAATAAAATATTATGAACTATCCTAGTAAAAATTATTTAAATTTATTGATATATTAAGAATAAAAACTCAGTAAATTCTCCATATAGTATATGAAATTAATGGAATCTATCTTATCTTATGCACCCTCAAAAAAACATCAAGAAGATGACAAACTGAAATGCCAAACTAAATGGTAGATCACTCCACCAATGAAGATATTTTTTAAAAAGTTAGTGTTGAAACATAAGTATTATAGAATTTTTTTCATTTATGATAGTGAATGGGTGAGCCCAATATAGTTAGTCCCCAAGAAATGAGGACTAATAGTGGAAAAAATCGATGAAAATAAATTGATCTCAACATGAACCATAACTGGATGGATAGTTAGTGTGGATTAAAAAATATTAAATACAAGAACTTGAAAAGATTATTTTCCTTTTCCCTTCATAGTTCAAATGTTAGAGATACTCGAAAGATATGGATTCTACAATTTATTTGATCGATATTCATGATACAATAAGATTATATTCAACCCAACTGATTACTCCAAAACAACAATAACATGTCAATATGGAATCTTCTCCAATAAATACATATCATATAGATTGTTAAATCATCCAGAAATGTTTCAAATATGCATAACCAATATTTTCCATGTTATGATATTGGAATTAATAGAAATCATCACTGCAAACTTCTAGATTTATTGATGATCCTTAAAAGTCTTCCTTGGCAATATGGAGTTATTCCTATGATGTTGTGAATAAAAATACCGAGTTTTGAATGGGGTAAAATGATATTTTTTGGTTCAAGGAGGAATATAACTGGGACATAAAAACACTAAAATGGAATAGAAGTTTACCCACTTAGGATAATGGTCATCATGTTATTACCTAAAATTTCAACAGTTAAGGGTATAAGGGGCTTTTAGGGTCACGTATGATTCTACAGATAGTTTGTAAAAGTTTTTTACATTGTTTCCCACTTACTAAAACACATATTTTCAAAATAATTACTTTATAAATTCACCTAATAATATCAGTAGTTATTCAATACATTGAATTAATCCTCATTAAATCCCCAATTCTAATTTATCCTAATTGGGACAGAGAACTATAATTGATGTATGGCGCCAATGACATCACTATTGGCATTGTTTTCTAAAAATGAATATGTCAAATCTTCTATTTAATTTAGTATTCAATCCACACACTTAATGACATTCATGTAAAATACATAACTAAAAATAAAGTTTTCTAGGGTGTTGTGTATGCCTTTAAAAAATTATGTTTCTATTTGGTCATATTGATGGTGATTGTACACACCGATCACACTACCCTATGTTATTTAATAAAAAAGGATGTAAAGAAAATACTGATAAGGTGGATCCTCATGCTCTAATAATTGATATTGTCATCAATGATACTAAGGGAATAGAAAATGTGATATCTAATCAATTATCACAACATGCTATTCCACTCAATAATGATGATGGTGATACTAACAATGAAGATGATTTTCCTAATGAAACCCTTTTCAGAATTAAGCCACAACTGTAGTTTTCTTATATTACTAATTATCTAATCATTATATTTTTTCACCATGAAATTTCCTTCTAATAAAGGAAACAATTTTTAGCTGGAGAAAAACATTACTACAATGACGAACCACACATGACCGATCATTGTGCCGATGGCTTATTACAACATTGCATTACAGATAATGACATCATAAATACGACACAAATTTTTCATACTTCACCAACTAGAGGAAATCATGAAATCAAGCAAACTATTTGAATGATTTTAAAGTTTGGACTTTTTTCCCATTCTACACTATGATCTGATGAAATTCTATCAATATTGTGATAGATGCCAGTGAACAAGGACCATTGGGAAAAGAGATATATTTCATCAATACCTAATCATTGAAGTCCTGATTTTTACATATAGGGCATAGAAATCATTGAAAAAATATCCACTTCACAAGGAAAGTAGAATATTCTTGTTATAATGGACTACATCACAATGTGGCTATAAGAAAATGCAATGTCACGTAAAACCTCAAAAGTGGTATTGAATATTTTGAAAAAAATTGTGTTTTAATGATTTGGATTTCCTAGATTACTCATTATAGGTCAAGGAACAAATTATACAAACCAATTTGTGAATGAATTAATCGAAAATTATGTTATCAGATTAACACATGAACTGTCTACCACCACCAAGTAAGTGGCCTTGTTCAAAGTTTAAAAAGGGAAATAAAGAAATTCTTGAAAAAATCATAAGTAAAAGTCAAATAAACTGAATTTTGAAATTGTACCATGCAATATGGGCATACCACACATCATAAAAACACTTATTGGTACCACACCATTCATAATGTTTTATTAGAAGCAATTTCATATTCTAGTTTTACAATATCATCGCTAGTATTATGCAATTAGTAAAAAAATTATTATTCTTAGAAAGCCAAAGAAGATCATATGATAATATTTTATTTATTAGAAGATATATAAAAAGACACTTGTGATAGTGAGAAAATATATAAAGTGAAAACTATGAAAATGCATGATCAATTCATTTTAAGATGCAGTATTGTACTATGATATAAGGTTCTCTAATTCAAATCTAAATTAAAATTATTTACTATGATGATAAAATCTTGATGGTCTAGACCATTAAAATCCATTCATGTTTTAACATAAGGGTCCATTGAAATTTACAAGGGGTGGACAACCATTCATATAGAATGATCAATGATTGAAAATATTATGAGAACCCTTCCTTGATGGTTGTTTAATTAGTCTAACATTTATTTGAGTCTTAATGGAAAAAAGATCTCCACATTAAAGGAAATGGTGATTGGGAGGAAGCCTAGGGTAATCCATTTTATCCTATATTATATTTTAATATACATAGGATGTCTTAAGATAAGACATGAGATAAATAAAACGGTTTGAATACAAGTTGAGCTAAAAAATCCATTACATATCTTGTAACCATGTTACACAGTGTATACCTTTTCTACCCAGAAAGTCACAAAAAGCATCATTACACAATGTGAAATGTTTTTATACATCATGTATTTCCAAAATCGTGATTTAAAAAAAATAGTTTTTGAACCCTAGGTTCATGACCCAAACACCTTCTTCCTCAAAGTCCAACCAGTTTCACATCCCTACCATTCAAATACTCCATAGATACCTGAAAAACTCATGGTTTTAATGGGAAGATTCACATAAGAGTGAAATCCAGGTAAATTTATTCCCCTTTTTAGTTGATATGGGGAGCCCAACCATTTACATATATTCTATATCTTCCTACTACTAATGGGCTCATGCACAGTGGAACAATGGTACCTTGATGGGCAACTATTTCGTAACCTACCTCACTAAAAATCATGGTGTATTCAATGTTTCACTAACCCTAACATCACATGTACCCTTTTAGTATATAAATTTGGTGATGCTACACAAGATACCACACCTGTTGATGGAAGAAGATACTTTCCATTGGGAACCATGCATGCATGAGGTAGCACCAGCAGCAAACTAACCACACGAGGTAGTTCCACCAAATTATCCACCCACACCATCTCCACCATCACCTCCCACACATTTTCATTCCATAATACCACTGCATCCACTATAGATTCACCCAAAAATTCCACACCACCACATATCAGGACAATATTGATCTACATCATGCAGAACCTGTGATGCATCATGGCTCATCTTCACCTCCCTTTAACAGAGATTTCTGATTTCACTACCCCTCCACCAAACCCTTCTACTATAGACTCCCCATCACCACCAGCACCTGCCAATAACTCATCCTATACCGCTCCCACACCCACCAAAATCCCAACCTGTCATGACCTCAGAGATCACTAACACTACTACCCAATAAAATAACCTCGCTAAGATGGCCCGACAGTTCTAGGGGAAGACCACTACCACATCCACCATGGTGCCCTTAATAAATGAAACATCCTGACACATGGACACACTAAAGATCAGCACCTCTCCACCTACTACCCCATCCCATATTTCTCACAGCACGACCCCAACCTCCATTGTAGATCCTCCCGCCCTCTCCACTGTCTCTTCAATTTATCCATCTAGATATCCCCCACCACCATCCAATTATGAGTGTACCATAGAGAAGAATTATTATTCCGCCAGATTATCATACCCAATCACCCAGCTCACATTTATTTTATAATTTTTTTTAAAATATGTATTTTTTATTTTATATTTTAGGTATCCTATCATTTTATACTACTACAATCATTAATATATATGGGAACTGGTTTTTGTATTACTTTTACTAGGATTAAATTTCATATCATTCAATTTTTCAGTATCCATGTCTGGATCCAATGTTTCATTTATCATTGTAGATGAACCTTTACCACCATCTATTCTAGTTAAATGAGAGACTCAGCATGTTTCCATGATAGAATAGGGAATTCATTTCCACTCACTAGAGATCCATAAACATCTGCCAAAAACCAATGAAATGATATGATCCCTTCCTCACCTGATTCATGATTATGATGCTCAGAAAGTCATAAATCTTTTGAAATGTGTTTTTGAGCTTGAAGAAACTACCATGAGTACCTGTATATGCTAGAGGTGACACTAATAAAATTGACTACAATGAGTGATACTTTAATCTACTCCTCTAGATGACATCATTTTGTTAGAGTTTTGTGGGAGGTAACCCATAGTTCCTAATTTTTCTTCTATGGTCATTTTTTATAGTTTTTAGTTATATAGACTATTGTTCATCATGAGTAACTATAGAACTATTGTATAACCTTTCCTGCAATTAAATAATTTTTTTCCCATATTTCATCATATTATGAACCTACATATAGTTATTAATATATATATTTTACACGTATAGAATAACATTTAATTTAGTGTAGGATTTGCTTTCAAAATCATTTTTCAAGTGTCCAAGATTCTATATCACAAGATTCAATATCCACAATGGCATGCCTCTTCAAATAGGGATATCTCTATTCCCTTAATATTTATTTGTTTAATTGACATTAAATTTTTTTTGTGAATTATATTTCCTTAACACTCCAACAATACTTTTATGGAAAGTGCATAAACTGTCTAATTTTATTTTAGATGAAGTTTTTCATAACATTCACTTTAGATATTATTGAATTTTTTCATGTTCTCATCAATATAGAAGACTTTTTTCAAATTGAAAGCATGCATTAAACATGAAAAACATTGGTCCCATTTAAATAAAATAAAATGTTGTGATAAAAATTCTTGGATCTCTATTTTTTTCTCTTTTTAGTTTTTTAGAATGATTGATGTACTAGGAGAATTATTTTGATATTCCAAATTTTTGGAATTATGGTTAATTTAATTTTTACTTTATATTATCCCCTTATTGATTTCTAGATTATATTTTTATTATCATTCTTGAGAGGAGTCTATGCTGACAATTGAATATAATGTTTTGAACATATTTATTGATGGATACCTAGGACATATACATCTATCATAAAATTCATTGAGATCTTATTGAGGCTATGATTGAACAAATAAAATTTTAAAATGATTGAGGCTGTATTTGTTGAGATAATTTTCCCTAAGAATAAACATACTTTATTCCATCATTAAGCTCACAGTTTACCTGAATCACCTTCAAGGATGAATCTATTCTATGTATATTATCCCTTCCTACCATTATCTTTGTGTAATGAATGAGTATACATTGAAAAAGTGTGGGTAGGATTTCAAAAAGTATATAATGATCATATTGTGGATTTGTATCTAGATTCTCATCATACCATTTGGTTTTCACACATTTATACTTTATAGCATTTCACATTAATCCTATTCATTTTAAAATTATTAAAGAAAAAAATGGCATGGGTAGTGTATTAGGAATGTCAATTCCATCATTTTCAGATCGATAAATACCTTGAAGGGTCATATAGGGTTTGGAGATGGATGTGAGATCTGATCGAGGCATGATATCTGAAAAATAAAAATATAAAAGGAAATGAATGGAATATGATATCCTTTTTTCACATAGTGGAAATATACGTGGATCTAGCTAGATCAACTACAAGCATTGACTTGATTATATATGGATGATTCATTTTATTACACTTTTCATGACATTAATGCGTTATTATTTAGATTCTAACCTCATTTTTTGCTTGTTTTTTACCTTTTATCTACCTGACCATGGCCATAGAGTCATTAAAACCCAATTACTAATGCCCTCATGATTAATTTTATATTTTTCATTACAAATTTGATATGATAAAACCAATACAAGAATATATTTAGGATCATGTAATCTGGGTCTGAGCATAACCCCAATTTCATTTTACCTATTGTGATGATAAAAAATTCATTATGAAGGAAATTTAAAATGGGTTTAGAATTCATGAAACATTTGAGATAATTTAATTAATAGTTAATGAATTGTATTCCAAGAACTGAGCTATGAGGTATGAATACTTATGTTGTAGGAAATATTCTAGAAACTATCTTTTTTACTCACACTTAGTTTTATTTTCCAAGATATAATAAATACTTCCTATTTTTTTAAATTGTTTATCCTTATAGAATCAGAATTTAGACCTTTTTTCTCAAGGAAAAACAATTTTTCATGTGTAGAGGAATTTGATGAACTGATATCATATATACTTTTTCCTGAAATTTTGTTAAATATTTTCAATGATTTAAATAATAATGTACTTGTTATATGTTTATTTTTTCATAAAACGTGATTTAAAAATTTCAAAAGAGAAAATGCATTAAATAGAAACTTTTCCAATTAAAAATCATGAAATAGAATTACATAATGTGTAGTCGATGTTAAAATCATGATGCAAGTTGTAAAAAGGTCATGAATGATGTAATGAAATATATTAGTTAAGAATCCATCACATGTCGCCAGTTGTAAATACATTCTGTGAACCCTTTGAACATAATTCTTTCTCCAAAGATAAATCTTGAAGGAAGGTACACATCATGACTATTAGATAGATGACATTAATGGATTAAAATATTCAAATATCAGATGAGATATATGCAGGATATGCATAGATTCAAAATCCATGGAGGAATATACATATCGACATTATACGATGTGAATACCTGATATACATCGTGTAATATTTTTTCATTTATATGAAGTAGTAGGGTAGCAGGGTTGAGGGAGATATCCAGAAGATGAATTTTGTGCTTTTAATTCCCTTCATTCTCCCTATTACTCCATTTTCTTTAAACTCTAAATTTCTGAGACTCTTTTAATAATTTTTATTTAAAACAAGCATTGTGAGTTTTTTTCACATCAAATTCATTCCTTTTTTCATCCTCAACTTCATCATCATTGTTCTAAACATCGATCTTCAACAAACTCATTTTACATTAATTTCTATTTAATGTAATTATTTAATTGAATGTGTTTTATTTGAGATCTACATTTCTTAATCCAGGTTCCATGATCGTTCAATTTACTTTACCTAAATCATTTAATGTCTTTTCACTATTTAAACTTGATTGATAATAGCATGTTGAGCACGATTTCAACTCATCATTTACTTTCATTCCATATTACCATGTGTGGACAAACCACCTATGGTAGGGATCGAGGGTAGGGGTAACTAAACATAATAAATAATTAATTTTTGACTTGGTAATAGTAAGTATTATTAATCAGGATAAATTCAATTGTCTATAAAATTCTTTTGAAAATCCCCAACCATTAAATATTTGAGAGAAGGAAAATGTCCTTTTTTGATTATTTTTTGTTATGAACAATATCCTAAAAATAACTTTTCCTTGGAATCCTAGAATAATGCATCTATGTTGACACTGTATAGAGATTAGGGAGTAGTTATCTCTTAGGTACAACTAGTTGATTTGAAAATAGTAAACTCCAAACGTCCAATAACATCAGTGCCTAAAAAAAGGATCCAACCATGTTATAATTAAGATAATATTTTATAAAGATACTATAAATTGACCTCTATCCATCTATTATTCCATAAGTGAACCATTTACACTCTATAAATAAATTTCCTAAACTGAACTAATTTGAAATGACTCCTACACCAATGGTTTCTAAGACAAACATTTATAGTACCAGCTTAACTCTCTATGGGATTAACCCTAGATGTTCACTATACTATTCCCCAGAAGCAAGTCAAATATTTGAATCAGTAATATTATAATCTATCCAAATCTCATGAGAATTAAATGATGTGTGCGGGTGGATTAACTTCCAAAACAAGGTACCCAATATGATGGGAGTAGTAATTGAAATGTTTTTCATGATACACCCTTGCCTAATAAATATTCTAAATAGATTCATAATTTTGAAGGATTGACCAAAACCCTATAGAGTGAACAAGATGAAATTAAGATCTTTATGCGACAAAGGCCTCCTAATTTTAGTGGAACATCTAAAACCTAATTGTGTGACAATGGATCGACTCCACAGTTCAGATATTCTCTATCCATCAATGATCTTTGTTTGATAAGGTTCCATATGATATTTATCTTTTAGAGGGAGAAGCAGATCAGTGGTGTAGAATGATCAATAATACCAATCCAGAGGATGAGATTGAATGTATAGAGTGAAAATAATTCCGTAAATGGTTTTTTATAAATATTTCTTCACACTCTCTGAATTAAAAGGAAAATGTATTAACTCAACCATATGAAAAATGTTGGTGAATCTATTAGGTCATATGAGAAAAACATTACAAGACATTCATGATACACCTCAGGTTTTTCATTACCCTATAATTCAAGGTTATCTACTTATTTGGTAGGATAAAACCTAGTCACTGAAAATACCTAGTGATACATGACCTTGATAGATATAATGAAATTGTCGGATGTGCCATCAATTTATAAATGATGATTAGATAATACCAAGAGTATTATGGAGATAAGATAAGGAATTTGGGTTTTAATTTTGGTGGTCTAATAGATCAATCTAAAGGTGCTAAGAAATTTTATTATCATACTTATTAAAGGTGTGGAAAAATGAACCTCAGAAATTGCCAAAGGGGTGATGAAATGATGTAGGTGTGCAATGGAAGGACTCATAAATAATCAATGATAATAGAAGAAACCTGCTAATGAAATAGAGTAATGGAATTCTCTAGTTACCCCTCAACACATTGTTCATTACTTCAACTATAAGTAACAAAATCACTTTTCCAACCAAATCCATAAGACTAGTGTTTTCTTAGGATACCAACAATCTCCAAGGAAGAAAGGGAGAGTTTTTTCCATCACTACCGATGAAGTGAATTATAACATAGAAGTTTCCACATGTATTCTATTTATTAATTTGATAATAGATATTTTTTTCTAATTATAGTTCTATAAATTCTTTCATATCATGAATATTTAGTAGAATAATTTAAATATCATCATATAGAAGGGAAGTGCAAATTTCAGTGAAAATAAAAAATGGGATAATATTAAATCCCATGTATTTAACTCCTCCCCTCCCACAATTTATCGGCTGATCATCCTTGTGAACCTTATTTTACATTTTTTGGTGGGATTTGATTCAATTCATTGCTTGGATTGTATTTCCCTATATATATCAAACATAAATTTCCACGATATAGAAATCACTCTCCATATGGAGAATCGACACCCGGTCATATAATACTGAATGGTAAAGGATGTATCTTATTTAACACCATAATATTAATAATGTAAATTATTTCCCTCTAAGAAAGAATATCTTGATAAAATGTTTGAGTCTATTGAATGGGTCATCATAGAAGACATGACCATTGTGAGGGAATACATTATAGTGTTTTATGAGGAATTTCCTAATCTTCTTCATAGTATGGATGTTTAATTTTTAATTTAGCATATACCTAGTGTGTTACCAATATCCAATAATCCATATAGTATAGATGATGTGGAACATTAGGATATGAAGAAAAAACTATAGGATAAATTGGATAAAGGGTTTATATGACCAACTGCTTCACCATGGGGTCTACTAGTTCACTTTGTCAAGAAGAAAGATGGGGAGATGTGCTTTTACATTAATTGTCATGAGATCAACAAGATCACCATAAATAATAAGTATCATGTGAAATAGATTGATGGTTTTCTTGATCTACTATGTAAATCACAATACTACTCAAAGGTGGACTACCTATTAGGATATTATCAAGTAAGGGTGAATAAGAAATATATCCCCAAGACCAATCTTCATACATGGTACGGTCACAATTAGTTCACAGTAATTCCATTTGGACTAACGAATGCTCCATTAATATTGATGGATTTGATGAATATAGTATTTATGGATAACCTTGACAAATATTTGGTGGTATTTATTGACGATATTATAATATAAACCAATAGGAATGAGGAGCATGAGGATTATTTGAACATTATGTTGAATACCTTCCAAAAGGAGACAATTTAGGACATGTAAAACTTCTGTGACTTATATTTCAAGGAAGTATCATTCGAAGGGATATCATGACAAGAAATGTGATATCTATTGATCCTTTAAAAATAAAATTAATCTAAGGATGGACGAGCCCAACATATGTGATATATATCCATAGTTTCTTTATGTTAGATGGGTATTATCTCTAATTTTTGAAACATCTATCATTATTGACAAAATCTATTAGAAAGATAACTCAAATTGGAGTCAATTTATCTACCACTATCCATGGTCAATTTTTTTCAGAATCCAATTTTTGGAAAAATAGGAACCATAACGAATCCTCCACATATCACCCGCACATACCCCATCAACATAAATCATGCACAATAATAAAATCCATATCTAATACAGTTAATCCCTACCACCACAACCACCATCAAAATGATAACAAAATTAAAAATTAAAATACATTATATCATCATCCATCACAAAAAACTATCCAATTCTATCCATTCAACACCCCGATTCCAACACCCTTCCATGAGTCACACACAAAATGTAACCATTGCTCTGTATGCATCAAAACAGATCACCGGCGAGTTCCACAGGTGGTCGTTGTGTCTATCCAAGGAAGCTTCATCATCACCACCATACTCAAATCACAAAGAACATCATGCCATCATCAATTAATCCCTAACATCATACCATATCCAGCTTATCCTCGTCACTTTACTAAGTTTAATTCGCCGTAAATTGGCACTAGATCCAGAAAAACAACCACCTGTGTTGCCGATCAAACATCATAACAGAACACCAAAAACCATCAACAACACCATCTAACTACATTAACTCATATTCATGCTACAAACGACCAAACTAGAAGAGAAATCACTAATGAGAAAGAACACCACCAATAGAAAAGAGGACCAAATAAGGAAACAGAACTATGGATGAAACCCTTATTAATGATGATGATAAACCCTAAAAAACATTAATACCACATAAAAATATGGCCTAAAACACCATTGTAAGAATCACTCCAACTCCAACATGGATATGAGAGATAGAAATATGGGATAGATATGGTTTGGGCATCAATGAATAAAACAGAGTGAATGACTGACTCTGGTAGCATCGGATACCCACTTCCATCAACACCACAAATACCAATGCCTCAATGTTAACAACACGCCGAATCCGAACAAGAGAGGAAAATAGTAACTTGAGGCTAGAGCATGTTACGTAGAAATACAACATCTACATAATGAAGATTCATCAAAAGAGAAAAATCCGCTGAGGAAGTTAAAAGAGGTAGTCACCATAGGAGAGAATGAGGCCGAGAAAGGAGGGAGAATCCAGGAGATAAAGGCAATGCCCAAAAATAAGTGGAGAATCTGAGTAAGGGCTCAGAAACCCTGGAGGGGGTGAAAATATGAGATTAGATAGTTATCTCTATATAGATTATGGAGGACTAGAGTTGTGTTTTCTTAGAAGGATGAACATGAAGAATTCCTAAAGCATTTAAAAAGAAATATTATTAAAACCACTATGTTTACACTTGCCACATGTGGACAACTTTTCACTATTTTTATCTATAATTCGATGAAGGAATTTTTTATATTTGTTAATGAAAAATGAAATTTCCACTGCCTAATCCTCAAGTTAGTTGACTATTCTTGAGAAAACATATCCCACACATGATCTAGAGATGAAATCTTTGATATTTTCTTTGTAAATATAGAAAGATTATCTCAACAAGGAGAAGTGTTAGATTTATAGAGATCATAAGAGCCTCATATATATATTTACATAAGAAGAGATTAGAATGATATAATGAAGATGGTTAGATCTTATCATGGTCTATATCTACATAATTCACTACCATCTTGGAAAAGTGAATAAATTGGTGGATTCTCTATGTAAAAAGGATACAAATATTTTATCATTGATGATAATTGAGAAGGATTTAATCTTTTATAATTGAATAGGATGGACAAGAAAATAATTAAGGATGGAACACCATCAATTCATTCACAATTTATTTCTCAACCGTCTCTTCATCAAAGCTAAATGATTCTCAATAATAAGATGCGGGAATTTAGAAGAAAGTGGAAACTATAAAAAATGATAAATCCTCATAGATAAATGTTAATGAATAAGGAGTTGTGATATTTGGGTCAAGACTATGTATTCAATAAAATACTATGTTAATAAAGGAACTATGGAATGGTTCACATAGTTTGACATTCTCTATTCTTCTAGGAGACAAAGTGATATATTGAGATCTTTGAGAGCACTATTGGTTGGAAAACAAGAAGAAGGAGATCAAAGAATATACTAAAATGTTCATGGTTTGTCAACAAGTGAAGGCTGGAAAGAAAACATCTAATGGGATGATTCAACCATTACCCATACTGACATCCAAATGGTAGAAGTCTCCACGGACTTTGATACCAGACATTCGAAGACATCGAAAAGAAAAAAATTAAATATGGGTTGTTGGGGATTATATTACAAAGACTACACAATCCATTGCAATTTGAGAGGATTTATTCCTGTACAATCTTTGATAGATTAATATGAGAGAAGGCGTGAGGCTAAATGGATTACCACTATCAATTTTTTCCAATCAAGATCATGATTTTTCACTATGTTTAGGAAACATGTTCAGAATTCTCTAAAGACTGAGCTTTAATTTAGTGCAGCTTATCACCCTGAAGTTGATTTAAAATCAAATTGATCTATCCAAACACATGGGGAGATGTTGAGATAATTATCAATTAACATCAATGGATGATGATTCCAACATCTTCCTCTGGTCTGGTTCTCTTACAACCACAATTTCCATTCAAGCATCCAAATGACTCCATATAAATCATTTTATGGGAATAGATTCAAAATAACATCTTGTTGAAATGAATTTGGCGAATTCAAACAACTAGTTTTGGAAATGGTTGAACAAATGGTGGAGAAGTATAAAACCATGTAGTAGCACATAAAAGTTGGGTTGGATTAAAAAGAAGAGCTATACTGATAATCATTGAAGAGACCTAGACTTTGATATTAGAGAAATTATATTCCTCTACTTATCCCCATTGATGAATGTGATGAGATTTGGGATGAAGGTAAAACATAGTCCAAGGTTCATCTGCGCTTCTGAGTTGCTTTATCGCATCAGAGTAGTGGCCTGTCAAAGAGTAGTCCCCTGAACCTATATCATGCTAATGATGGATTCCATTTATCCCTCTTGAGAATGTACATACCAAAACCTTCTCATTTACTCAATCTATAGGTTGTAACATTGTATAATGTCTATTCCTATGTGGAGTAGCTGGTGAATATCATATATTGATGATGAAAAAGTTCAACGAAATATGGAAATTCTTCCAATAATGTTTTGTGGAGAAACCACAACTCTGGAAAAGAAATTTGGAACCTCGGAGAAGGTATAAATCAGAGTAACCATCTTTGATTTATGTGAGGAAAATAAAATTTTTATGAATATATTTTAGGGGGGAATATTTCAAAAACCCAAACTATTGTAATTAAACTACCCCATTAATTTTTATTTATATTATTATTATATAATATGTTCATAGAAAACACATGATCTTGTATTGTCTTATTATGACCATTGTATTTAAAATACCATTATCTATCATTACCATTGATAAAATACCCATTTAAAAATGATTGGATGATTAGTATAAATATAGGGTTTCAACAAATCAAATCATCACAGAAAAAGGAAGTGATGACCTCAACATTTTAGGTCAAACCCTATTAATCCCATTTATCATATATTCCAAGGGAGATATCATTTATGGGATTTTACCATGACCATGTCTAATATGAGATCCAACAACATACTCTTGAGTGAAACCATTTATGTGAGAATTTCAAGCTCATCGATATCATGGCCCAAACTGTGATCACCGAACTGCCCCAGGATATTTCAACCATTTCACACCATACCCTTAGGGATGTTGCTGGTACATTATAAATGATTTTTATTTTGATTAAATAAATCACAAATAGTATTTTATATAACATTCAAATTCAATTTGGAAATCTATATTTTCTTTTTAATGGATAATTGCAATAAATAATATCTTAATAAAATATTTTTATTTAATAACAATTATTAAATATTAATGACCATATACTTTTTATAATGTCAAATGTAATTTTTAAAGGGGTTTAAAAAATGCGATTTTCAAAAAACACATTATATTCAATAAAAGTCAGTTTTATATTAAAAGTGAAAATTAAACAGCTTAAAAAATTATTTATATAAAATTAATATTATTTTTTGAATTAGGGCACTTAAATTAGTCAATAGTGAATTTTTTATTATTTTTAAATATTTTCAAATATTTACTAAAAAATTAAATACAAGAAAAATATAATTTGTGTTTGATTGCCTCAAAATGACCCAAATATTATGTAAGAATTAATATAGAGACAGTACATGACCAAATATATGATTCCTTTTAAAATAATATGATTTTATAATTATGTTATTTTTCTTATATGTCCATTATGAATGCTCTAAGACTTGTAATATATTTTAATATTTTATAATAATTTCAATAACATTGTGAATCAACACTACAACACCAAGGGTTATATATTAATATGTTTTAAACTTTTAACCCTTAAATAGAAAACACTCCCTTTCGGAAGAAACCATGGTAAATAAACCATCAGTTGGTTTGTGTCTCTGGTTATTTTATTATGTATAGTCCAAAACCTAAATAATAAATAAATCCCCATACTTTCCTATATAAACCAACCCAAGATACCATTTATATTCACTAAAACTATTTTTTGAATTTCTTTACTCTCCCCTCCACTTCCTAGAGTCCTCCAATGGTGCCCAAATTTTTAATAAGACCATAACATGCTTTTAGAGTCACACCCTCATGTAAGGGATCATCCACTCACTTCTTTTATCAAGCACTCATTTTATATTATGTATTTTAATTTTCTTATTATTTTATATGATATTTAATATTCTCCATACTTTTCATTTTATTTAAAAATAATGATATATTTCTTTCAATCTCATAAGGCCTCCCATGATCTTTTATGTATAGACGTTACCATGAAGATATTTATTAAGGATTATTTTCTCTATTCATGTTTCTTCATTACCTTAGTCCTTCTATTTACAAATTTATTATTTTGAGATATTATTTTACATGTCCCTATTATAGAGGATTTTATGTCCAAATATTAATATTCCCTTTTCTCATTAATCAGTAATTTTTATGAATTTTTATGTAACATCGTTATGCTACTGAAATTTCTCTGCAGTTTTTCATTCCAACACAATTATATAGTGAATACCATACCCATTATCCTGTCAAAGGTATTCAAAAATATGAACATATACTTATTTATTGGGGACTTGAATGTATGAAATCCATATTCCATGATCATGGAATAAATTTTTATGATGAATGAATCTATATAGTGTGATATATGTCGCACACATATGCATGAGAAAGAAATAATTATAATGGGTGCACCCAGATAATGCTCCATTCAAAAGAGAAATATTTAGTATCATGAGACAACATTTTAGAAAAATGGTGTTTCTAATTACTTTATTGTACATTATCCACAATGATGTGTTTGAAATTTATACTTCATATATGTTCATGATTCTTTTTTTAAGTAGTTTCCACATTTCAGATTTTATGATTATCAATATATATCAGGCCTTATTATTCATGTTCATTTTATTCCTCACTGATATGCATATTTTCTAAAATTTATAAATAATTTCATTATTATTACCTTATTGGGGTTTGAATATCACCCCTTTATTATGTATTTCCCCAGGTCATCTAATGCAATTTTATGTTCTAAGGAGTATTCTAATTGTGTTAAATATTTTTTCAATATTTCATGTTAAAGATGTTTTTAAAAATAATGGTGTATCCCAGGTTCAATATGTTATGTTATGCACCCAATTACTAATGAAAATACACTTATTGATATTTTGGGATATATTATGTGTAATTTTATATAATAAATCATGTATTACTATGTTATTAAGAGATGGGTTGTTATACGAGTGTATGAACAGTGATGTGAATGGAAGAAAACAATAGAAAAAAGAGAATTGAAGAAGGAGGAAACCCAACATTTGAGTTCTGATTTTGAATCTTGAAAAAGAAACCATGAATCACCCAAAATAAAGAAGACCAAAAGGATGGAAGCACGTATAAGGGGGGATGCTCAGTTGGGTGTAGAATGACACCAATGATGCAAAGGGGGAGGCCCAAATTTTTAGGTTTTACCCCAGGAAATGAATGACATATAGAATAGGAGAGGAAGGAAGACAAGTTCAAGGGAGATGTGAACAAGTGACCTTACCTAGCTATGCGACACATGATATATCTAGGGGAATGATAAGGATAACCAAATTTTGGTTTCTATTCTTCTCCTCATATATTTTTAATACTATTACTATCATTAATTATTATAATTAATTTTATCATTAAAATAATTAATTTATTTGTATTCTAGATTTTCGTAAAATATATTAGGGTCCAAATTATAAAACACAAAATAAGTAAATTAATTAATAGGTGGAGGTTAATATGTTTTATAGTGTTTCATTGTTCTAGAAATGGAGTTGATCAGGGGTCATGAGAGGCTTTGGGATAATGTTTAGTATTTTGGGTTCCTCAGTGTTTATGGGTTGTTTTTTACTATCTGCATTAACATTGGCTACATATTGACTCATGTTGTGTATTGATGTTATGTATGGTATTTTTAATACCCATGTTGTGATGTAAATGATTTGTTTAGTTTTTTCTATGGATATAATTTTTTTGATTTATAATATGTATATATGACTATTTTTTTTTTTTGGAAATATGATATATTGATGATTTATACATGAATTTTGAGTTGAGATAGGTTGTTGATTATTTGGATTATGAGGGTGAAACCATTCCCAAAAAGTAATAATTGATACCTTGGATCTTGTATTGAGTATTTAGTGATATGGAATAAGCATTAAATGATAATGTTAGATTAGATGGGTCGAACTAGGTTATTTCTTTATAAAATGTAATTAGTGGTCTCATCTTATTGGGGGAGTAAATGTAGTATGAAGATAAGTTCATTGTATAAGGACCAATCCTTAAAACATTAAATAATCTTAAATGAAGTTAATAATTCACATTGAGTATCTTTTCCAGTTTAGAGTTTTAGAGAATTAGGCAATAACTATTAAATTACATCTCAAAAATTACAATGTAGACACTTTTAATTGGTTTCCATTTTTTCACAAAATAAAAAATCTAGAAAAAAGAGTCAGGTCAATATCAATGTTTTAGACCACATGACTTTTACATGATATCATCCTTGACCCTATTCATCTTTATGTAATGTGAAAAACATTTCAAATCATGGGATGTGAAAAAAAACTCTCATTAATGGTTAAAAGAAATAAAACATTATTTCATCAATACATACATAACACAATCTCTTTAAAATACATCATGAAATCAAAAGATTTATGAATAACACATATTAATCAAAATCCATAAAGGTAGCAGGTGGAATCCAAAACATACTTACATTGTATCTTTGACAACTACATTGGGAGTTACATTTTCAAAACCCATCATAGTATATTCCATAAATCTCTTAGGAGAGACATTCATATTTACCCCTGTCACGTTACTCAATGCATTGGAGAGCTCTCTCAGGCTCACCCTCCCTAGTTTTGTCACAAAACCACATATATTCTTAAACAATGACCAAGAAACATAAAATAATCGCAACACATAAAACAAACATAAATTAAAGATACCATTTTTACATTTCAATCATAATATATAATTTAAATATATTAACATGAAAAAATCCATTATCAAAAAAAATTCAGTACTAAAATTCGTAAAAGAGTATATGGTATTTGTTTTCCTTTTAAATACCTTACGTCTTATAAAGGATGAAAAATACCAAATAATAATTGATGCGAATGAAAGGAAGTTTTCACCGCTTACATTAAAAAGAATCATTCGTTTTGTCATTTAGTAAAATGATTCGTAGAAAAATATTCCCTTTGAATGAAATGAAAAGTAAAAGGTGTTTATACATTGTATAAAAAATTTCATGTATAAAACAAAATATTCCTTAATGAAAGGATATTGAGACCAAGTCCCTTACCTCATGTCTTACCTGACCCATTTATTCTTTATTCACCTAAATAATAAACTAAAATTAATTTCTACTTTCTTAAGAACCTCCAATGGCCAAAAGGCCATCATGTTTTTTTATTGATTTTGATAATAAACCATTCAAGGGTTGAGATAGAAACCTAAATTACTTTCTTAATAAAGTTTTTCATGTTTATTATTCATTTTATTCCACTTATTACAATTTTATTAACATTACGTAATCTTTTAAGATAACAATGTTCGATTTGTCGATATTATGTACTTGATTCAAAAATGAACTTCTTATAACTACAAGATGTTCATGTGATCAATTTTCCATTATCTATATAATTATATTCATGATTTAGATATCAAATATATCCTATATATACAATATATATATGTATTTATAATATTACATTCCATTTTGAGATAAGAAATGAAATTCACTATTTATGGAGACGGTAAGTCGTAAATACGCATGAACGCTACTTTCATTTCTATTTCATATTTTTCTAGAATAAAAACTTAATTATACATAGTTATATTAAAATTAAAATTTAATATCATATATAATATCATTAAATCCATCCTTTATACATTCCATGTATGAAATTAACGAGTCATTTCACTTTGAGGGGGATGTAGTCTACACTTCCTCAAATGAAATTATCATATTTACCCACTATGGAAACCATAATGGTGTTCTATAAATGAAAAATAAAAAAGCATAGAAAAACTATAAATATAAGATATATCATATATAAATACATTTTCATCTTAATGGAAACCATAAGATGTGTTAGTGAAAGATTGAACAATCATTGTTTCATTAGGCAGTAGTTCGACGTCCACGGAAATAGTATGTTCTTTACCCATTAGATGACGGTGTGAGTAAGTGTAGTTTGAATAATTCTCATAAAAACAACCTAGTATTTTGAGTATACTATTGTTGATATAAAATAAAGTAGTAAAAATATTTTAGGGGTTGGAGGAGTAAAATAAAATAAAAGAGTTTAAGAGAAGATGTTAACTTAAAATTGGGAATCTCCCTTTGGTTTGACCCAAAATGTTTACATGAATTTCCTTCTTCATAAAGGATGGCTTCTAGGAGGAATAGAATAATGTAGGGAGCTTAATTGGGTAGAGGAAGGACGAGCCAAGGGTCTTGAGAGGTGTGAGTAATGGGTTAGAGTTGAGGTATTTTTATAAGGGGGAGGAGGTTCTCTTCAAGAAATTTTAAAAATATTATTTTATTATATAGTAATTATAGGTTTATAAAGATCAAAAACTCATTATTGTTGAAGATAAGACTACGAATGTTCTAAATAATATCATATAATAAAAATAAGATATGCATTGAATATTTTTTTAACATTTATAATCTTTTTTATTTAAATGATTTATTAATAAGGTAATCACTTCATCATCATTATGTTAGAAATAATTTTTTATTTAATGAATAAAAATTATAAATAAAAAACCACGATATAGGATATATTTTTAAATTTCATATGAATATTTATAGTTGAATAGATTACTTATATAACCCCATGTATGAATTGATTTACTAAAAGGTATAAGTTTATGTCATTTTTCTCATTACATTAAATTAATTAATATAAAGTGTTATTATAAATCTTAAGTGGCTCTTTGGGGTTCCAAAATTGACCCAAGGAAAAAAATTATTGGAAATGTATCAAATAATATGATTAAGAATCATTTTAGGGTAATTTAATATTATTATAATATTATTTTTTACCCTTATTTACCATATTAACCCTTTAACCATGGTAAATAAAATATTTACTGATGTAACTATTCCAAATGTATGAAAGAAGATACATATTTACACAATTTGTACCTCCTGATTCCATATATGGAATCCATTTTTCCAAATTCAAAACACAGATGTGGCAGAAATTAATTTAAAATTAATTTCCACTCTCAAAACAAAAAGCGTGTTTTTAAGAAATAATAACAATCAAAAGATTGACACTTGTTTTTGTCCAATTTTATAGTGTAATTATTTTCAATGAACAAAATTCGATTTAATAAAAAAAAATATAATTACAATTTAAAACCAATATTAGCAATAATATAACCTTATAAATAAATTAGATTGATAAGAAGTTTTGAATTAAAATAATGTATTTTCAATATTCATTAAAAGATAAAAAATTTCGGAAAAATAAATAAATTTCCTCCAAAGTTAATTTTGATATCCCGATCTTAAAAAAGAATTTTATATTTTCAAATAGAATATATAAA
This sequence comes from Viscum album, assembly GCA_963277665.1. NCBI lineage: Eukaryota > Viridiplantae > Streptophyta > Magnoliopsida > Santalales > Viscaceae > Viscum > Viscum album. Next base: position 1,570,207,571 of record OY728137.1, read on the forward strand.
ATTGATATAAACTATATTTAAAAATGGTTTTCTATCCAAATGTGGTAAATCGACCATTTAATGTATATTATAGTATTTATGCTTTAAATTAGATTATTTTTTAGTTTAATGCTCTAAAATTTATTGGATAAATGTAAATACATTTAAAACACATGTAAAATCATATTTTATTTCTTACTATTCATTCCTGTTAATAAAATAACTATGAATTAACTACTATTTAAAATAATATTATAATATTATTTACTGGTATAACGTAACGTTGTGTGAAACGTAAGATATCAAAGAAGCATGTTGCTGCGTATAAGGTACGCAAGAGAACATAAAATCTCATTTAATGTAAAATTACTATTTAATTCACAAATATTAATAAATATAAAAATGACTTGTCCATTATGTACATGGGATGTTACATCCTTTCACCCTTTTGGAAATTTCATCCTCACAATTTTTATTTACTTATCAAATATGTGGGGGTATTTATCTCACATAACATTTTTGGATTCCCACATTGCCTCATCAACCATATGGTTTTTTCATAAAACCATTACCTGATGAATTACCTTATTCTACAACACTTTCTATATTCGGTCAAGAATCTAGACTGGTTGTTCCTCATTGGAGATATTCCTTTCCAACTGAACTAGCTATGGGATCAAAACATGAGATGGATATGGCATATACTTCTCAACATTTAAACATAAAAAAATTGTATTCTTCAAATAAACATGGAGGTAAATCCACTATGTTTGAAACTAATCCAACATTCTCTATGATTTCATAAGGTCCAATTAACCTCCAACTCAACATTCCCTTATTAAAAAAACACATCACACTTTTCCATGGATAATCATTGAGAAAGGCATGATCACCTACCTCAAAAGAAAGATCCTTCCTCCGGTTATCCGCATAAATTTTCTGCCTACTTTGAGCTGTTCTAATGGGCTTCTAAATCCATTTAACTCCTTCTTCCATCTCTTCTACCAATTCTAGTCCAATCAATATCCTTTCAGCTACTTCATCCCAAAAATATGGAGTTCGACACCGCTTCTCATTTAATGCCTCAAATAGAGCCATTTTATACAGGAATGAAAACTGTTATTATATGTAAATTGAACCAAATAAAGATGTTGGTCCCAACTTCCCTTTTAATCCAGTGAACAAGAATGTAGAATATCTTCCAAAGTCTGAATTTTTCATTCTGACTTCCTATCATATTTAGGATGAAATTCTATACTAAAATTTAATTCAGTACCCATCCACATTTGAAGGCCTTTCAAAAAGTTAGAAGTAAACCTGAAATCACGATCAAATATAATGAAGGGGGGAACTCCATGTAATTTTACTATCTATTTAACATACAACCGAGAATTATGATCTTGAGACAATGTATCTTGAATAGAAAGGAAATGAGAAGTTTTAGTCAATTGATCCACAATAACCCAAATTTCATTATTACATCGAGATGTCTTCGGTAATCCCAAAATAATGTCCATGGACATATTTTCCCATTTCCACTCTGGCACTAGTAAAGACTAAAGAATTCCTTTCGGTAACTGCCACTCTGCATTAACCTGTTAACATGATAAATACATCACATTGAAGTCTGCAATATTTCTTTTCATTACATCCCCCCAGTAATACTCCCGATGATCTCTGTATATCTTAGTATTGCCATGATTATCTAAAAATGGAGAACTATGAGCTTCACATAACAAATCATTCTTCAACTTTTAATCAAAAGGAACATATAACCTCTTAAAAAATTTCAAAACACTATAATTATTAATGTTAAAATAAGGAAACGTACCCTACTGAACCAACACTAAATTTTTCTATAACTCATTATCTTCCTTCTGTGCTTTCTTAATTCTATCTGATAGGGATTATTTAACTAACACTTGAAAAAAATAGAGGAATTTCCTGCACCGACAACATCTATTCCAAAGATCATCATGTCAAAAACAAAATAATCATGTTCCAAACGTAACAAGGTTAATGTAGCATTTCTTTTTTGACTCAAAGAATCTGCCAATTTATTATCCTTTCATATATGATAATGGATCGTGCAATCATAATCATTGATTAATTCCAACCATATCCTATTTCTCATGTTTGATTTATTCTATGTGAATATATACATCAAACTTTTTTGATAATTATATATTTCATATTTTAATCCAGACATATGATGAATCAAAAAAATTTAAGAAAAAAAATAGCAGATAATTTCAAATAATGTGTTGGATAATTTAAATCATGAGGTTTCAACTGAAATTAACCATACACAATCAACCAATCATTATTTATTAGGATACAACCATGTCCTTTAAACGAATCATCATTGTAGAAAAAACCAACCATTTCTGGAAGGCAGTACGAAAATAGGATCATTCACTAATCTTTTTTTGAATTCCTGAAAACAATCATCACATCCTTTAGTTCAAATTTAGATAACTACTTTTTGAGTTAACATAGTCAGTGGTCTAGATAACTGCGAAACATTTCAACAATCCTTCAGTAATAACAAACTAATCTATGAAAAATATGAATCTTAGTTATATTTTTGGGTATTGACCATTCTTCAACAACTTTTGTTTTAGCTGGAACAAAAGTTTTGAATTTTTTTGAAATAATTTATCCATGGAATGAAATTTTTTGTAACCAAAACTCACACCTTCTGAATTTATCATATAGTTTCTTCTCTTTTAAGGTTTCAATACTACCCTTAAATGAATTTCCTGCACCACTTTACTTTTAGAATAAACCGAAATATCATCAATGAATAAAACCACAAAATTATCCAAGAAATCACAGAAAATTATATTCATAAGATTCATGAATATAACAGGTGCATTGGTTAACCCAAAAGGCATAACTACATATTTATAATGGTCATATCAAGTATGAAATGCAGTCATTGAAATTTCTTCTTTCTTTACATTCAAATAATGGTACCCCGACCTCAAATAAATCTTCTAAAAATACTTATCTCCCAAGAGCTGATCAAAAAAATAGTTGATAAGAGGCAATGGATACTAGTTCTTAATAGTGATGTTATTCAATGCTCTATAATCAATGAAAAGTCAAATTGAAACATCATTATTTTAAAAAAATATACATGATCACCCCATGGTGATGTGCTAGGTCGAATGAAAACTTTCACCTAAAAACATCAACAATTTCTTCTTTAACTCTGAAATTTCAATTTCAGCCATTCTATAAGGGGGATTTGAAATTGTCTTAGAATCAGGAACTAAGTCAACAGTAAATTCAACATCACGATTAGGCTTAATACCAGGAAACTCATCAGGAAGATAATCAAGGTAGTCATTTACCACGGGCACATCATGAATCTGAAAATTTCATTTATCTTCCCCAATATGTGCAAGGTAACATTCATTCTATCTTTTACTAGTTTCTCAGCATCCTGATATGTTATAAAAAGTATGGTTTCATTATTTTACACAAATGAAAAATCATTCTGAAAAGATACCTTTTTAGCTCTACATTCAATCATACAATGATAAATAGAATGCTAATAGATACCCAAAATAACATCAAACTCTACTAGAGAAAAAACAAAAGGTTTTCAGGCAGATAATTCCTGCACACAAGGATAGGAAGGTTCATATAATGTATTTTTATCTCAACATTCCCTCCTGGTTTTTTACAATAACTTCACGATTCATATCATTAGATATAATTTCCAATTTACTAGATAAATTCTCAAAAATTAATTATTGTGTAGACCCTGAATCAAACAACACATTGTAATATTTTGCACAAACAAAAAGTGTACTTGATGCAACATCATTTAATGGACCGACATCTCCATAAGTAGTTGCAAAGGATTTCAACAACCCTTTCTGCATATAGTCCAGATTCTTTCCCTCAGTTTAGTTCTTCGTTGACACTCATTTTTATAATGACCCATTTCACTGAACATAAAACATTTTACTAACTGTAAATAAAAGTTTGTCTTAACATTACCCAGTTCTTTTTAGTGAAATTATGAGCCTTATGTCCCATTTTACCACACTGGTAACACTTACCAAAAATCAAAATACATTCCCCATCATGCTTTTTAACACAATTTTCACAAACTGTAAAATTAAGTTTCTTACCATTAGACTTTTTGAAAGATTTCTTCCCTTTCGTCTTCCACCACGACCTCTTATTCGGTTGTTTTTCAAAGAACTCCTGACCATCAAGAAAACTCCATTTCCAATATCTCCACACATGAAACAAGTTTTTCATAACATTTAAACACATGGGAAGTTAAATCCCTTGATAATTTGTCATTAATTATGAGTAAAAATGGTATATTTTAATAACTACATCTCATACAAAATTTTGAGTATACATTGCCAGTTGAGTGAAATTTTCTTCATAAGAAGCCACTGAGTCATCCTCTGGCATCAATTCCAAATTTTATTTTTCAATCCCAAGATGAACCCGCTTAGGAAAATATTTCTCAAGAAAAATACCTAAGAATTCATTCCAATAAATTACATCAATCTCCTCAATATCCATGATATTTTTTACCATCGACCACCACTTATCAGCTTCACCTTTCAAACAGTTTACAACAAGACTATCCTTTTGTTATTCTGAACACCCCATGACATCGAAAATATTTTCATGTGCTTTAATTCATCCTTCTTCTAGAAAAGGTTCAGATGATATACTTAATGATGTGGGATGTAGCCTTATGAAATGAACTACTAGTTACATGATCCTCTATGGTTTATCTGAATGATATCATGCATGGATATCACCACCATTTATAGCTTGAGTCAATTGTGCCATCACTATAACAAACTATTCAGTTCCGATTCCAACATTTTCTGGTTGTTGATTTTGAAGGTGGTCTTCCTCTTGATAATATCTCATCAAATCTTCCCTATTTCCTATATGGAAAACAATTCTAAATATAGAAATATCTTAGGCGAAGAAACATGGTAATATGTAAATGCTATATCATTTAAATTCGACCATAAATTAATTTATGAACATTAATTTAACAATATTATAACTCCTAAATTTGTCTAAACCGACCATTGATACCATGTATAATGACCCATCTTTAAAACATTACATAATATTGAATTATGTTAGTAATTCACATTGAATATCTTTTCAGGTTTAGAGTTTTAGAGAATTAGGTAGTTACTATTACATTACATCTCAAAAATTACAATGTAAGTACTTCTACTCAATTTCTATTTTTTTCATAAAATAAACACTCTTGAAAAAAATAGTCATGTCAGGTTCTATGTTTTAGATTGCATGAATTTTCTTTAATACCATCCTTGACCCTATTAATCTTTAAGTCATGTGAAAAACATTTCATAACTTGGGATGAGGATACAAATCTTTGTAATAGTTATAAAAAATGAATGAAAACACTGGGTCATCAATACATACATAACATAAGTTATTTAACATACCTCATGAAATCATTATATTTAAGAATAACACATAGTAATCACAACTCATGAAGGTAACTTGTGGAATCCATAACATACATATGTTTTAGCTTTCACAGCTACATTGGGAGTAACGTTTAGAATACCCATCATAATATATTCCCTAAATATCTTGGGAGAGACATTCACATTTACATCTGTTGTGTTACCCAATTCATTAGTGAGTTATCTCGGGCTCTCCCACCCTAGGTTTATCATGGAACCTCCCATATGTGTAAATAATTCATAAGAACCATAACATAATCATAACACATAAACCAAACCAAAAAAAAGATTAAATTTACACATTCCAATCACAATATATCATTTAAATTTATTGAAATAAAAAATCCATTATCAAAACCATTTCCAATACCAAAAAATTTAATATTGTACATGGTATTTATTTTCCTTTTAAAAACATTATGTCTTGTTAAGGATTCCAAATATCATATAATACTCAGGGTGGTGGAAAGGTCATTGACACCGCTTACCTTAAAAAGAAACATCAGTTTTTGGTTGTTCTGTAAATATATTCGTAAAAAAATATTCCATTTGAATGAAATGAAAATTCAATGGTGTTTATATAGTGTATAAAATAATGTTGGGTATAAAACAAAATATGCCTCCATGAAAGGAGATTGAGAAGAAGTCTCTTACCTCATGTACGACTTGACCCGTTCATTCTTTAATATCCTAATAATAAACTAAATTTAATTTCTACTTTCTTAATAAAATTTTTTAAGATTATTATTCCTTTTTTATCACTTATTTACTTTTTATAAACATTATGTAATAATTTAAGTTAATAATGTTTGTTTTGACCATACTTCGTAATTGATTCATAAATAAACTTATTATTATTACAAGTTGTTCATGTTGTCAAATGTTCATTATCCCAATAATGATATTCAAGATTTTGATATCATATATATAATATATATCCAATATATATATGTATTTACAAAATACATAACATTTGAAGATAAGAAATGAAATGCACCAATCATGGTGACAGTAAGTCTTACGTACTCATGAATGATACTTTCATTACTATTTTGTTTATTGATGGAACAAAAAAATAATGATACATAGATATATTATACTTAAAGTATAATATCATAGGTAATTTCATTAACTCTATCCTTTATATGTTCCACGTAAGGAATTAAAGAGTCATATAACTTTGGGGGTGGTAGTCCGCACTTCCTCACATTGAATTATCGTATTTACCAACTATGGAAAGAAGAATGGTATTATATAAATGAAAAATAAAGAATCATAAAAACAGCATAAATATAATATATATCACATATAAATACATGCCATCACAATGGACAGTATACGACATGGTGGGAGAATATTGAACAATCATCATTTCACGAGGCAGTAGTTCGCTGTCCACAGAAACAGTATGTTCTTTACCCATTAGATGGTGGTGTGTGTAAATGTAGTTCAAATACTTCTCATAAAAACACCCTAGTATATTGAGGATACTAGTGTTGTTATAAAATAAAGATTTAAAAATATTTTAGGGGGTTTGTGAAGAAAAATTAAAAAAATAATTTAAGAGAAGATGTTACCATTAAATTAGGTATCTCCCTTTGGTTTGAACCAAAAGAATTACTTGAATTGCCTTCTACCTAGAGGAAGGATTATAAGAAGAATAAAGAGATATATGGTGCTTAATTGGTCAAATGTCATATGGGACAAGGGGATTGAGAGGTGTGAGTAATGACTTAGAGGTGAGGGTTGTTTATAGGGGCTCTTTAGGAAATTTTAAAAATACTATTTTATTATATAAAGATTCTAGGTTTCTAAATGTCCAAAACTCATTAAATTATAATATAAGATGAATCATTTTCAAAATTAAAATCATCCAATAACAATTGTAAATTTATTGGATATTGTTTTAATTTTTCTAATTTTATTTATTTAAATCATTTATTAATACATAAATCACTGCCTCATCATTGTGTCATAAATAATAATATTTAGATGATATCTAAAATTATAAATAAAATACCATAATGTAGTAAATCTTTTTATCATTAAAATGAATTTTTATAGTCTAATTGATAACTTATATAACATCATGTATGAATTTATTTACTAAAAGATATATGTTCATTTCATTTTTGTCATTACTTTTAATTAATATTAAGTGCCATTATCACTCTTATGCAGCTCCATGGTGTCCAAAAATCTACCCATGTATTCCCATGGTCAGAAATCTATCAACATATAAGATTAGTACCCATGTTATGGTAATTTAATATTATTAAAATATAATTTTGTTTTACCCTTATTTACCAGATTTACCCTTTAACTGTGGTAAATAAAATATCTATGAAAGTGAATATTCATAATGTCTAAAATAAAAATTAAATATATACACAATTTGTACCTTTGGATTCCAAATATAGAATCTATTTTTATAAATTCAAAACAAATAAGTGAAACAAATAAATTTAAAATTAATTACCACTACCAAAATAAAAACGGTGTTTTTATAAAATAATAACTATTAAATGATTGACACTTGTTTAAGTCCAATTTCAAAGTGAAATTACTTCCAATGACCAATATTAGATTATATGGTAAAAAATTAATATTATTAAACATAAAATAATTATAAAGATAATCTGACCTTATAAATAAATAATATTAAAAAGGCATTTTTTTAATTAAAATACAGTATCGTCACTATTCATTAAAAAATCAACATTATCATAAAAATAAAAAAATTTCAAACAATACTTCCACATCATGATTATTTCAAAAAAAATTAAATTATCAACGTATTCACCCCTTTCGTATTTTTAATTTTCCATGATTAATTATAATAATTATTTACGATTAATTGAATGTGTGTTTATGGTTAAATTTATGATTTTTGGAATTGGAATTTCATTTTGATTGAGTTTATATATTGTATTCTATTGATAATACCTCCTAGAAAGGCCCCTAAAACCGTAGGGAGGAAGGTACATAGAATATCCTTTAAGACAGTCCAATACTAAACCATGTTGTTGTTTAATTGGTCATTCATATCATTTAATGATTGGCCAAATATGGTGGAATATATCATGGTCAGATGGATGGACATGCTTAAGAGTATTCTATGACTAATCAAACAACCATTCGCGGTGATAATGGGATCCAAGATCCTAAAGAATATAATGAAATTATCATGAATTTAATCCATTTCATTATGAAAATATTGTCATATAAGGTAATATTCAGTAACAATATATTATAAAGAACCATTTAGAAAAAGGTATATTTTAAACATCTATACATGTTGCATTGCAATATCTTATAGTTAGCATTTAAGAAAATGTTTAACCAATTGTTTTTTATAGAAACAATGATAGTGGAGAAGGATAATGAATTAATGAACAATTATAAGGTAAGCATTCAGTAATGTACTACACCACTCCCATTATTGATATAGTTCAGAATTCTCTCATGATTATCACGAATAACTATCTCAATGATCAATACATTGAAATGGATTTAATGATAAATATCATGTTACGGGTTATTAATATTTATATACAATCTTTTGAAAATATGGTCGAAAAGGAAATTATGGTAGAGTGTAATATAAGTTTCATGATGGGTCTCGATTATTTTACTTTGTTACCTATGGGTAGTAAGAGATCATTGTTCAGATAGAAGAAGAATATTGATTATTTTTTCCAGCACAGTTGTGGGGAAAAACCCCATTATCTAATTTTACAACAATGGGTACTTATGAGAGCAATAAGGTAACCAATTTTCAATGCAGGAAGTCAAGGCAGTCCAATATTGGTTTCTATGAGGTACATTAGTCATGAAACGAATATTTGAATTTAGGATATCTTTAAATCTTTTGTTGGAGTCCATCCTTAGGAAAAAAATCTAGATCTTCCTTCTCCAGGTGTTCTCAGGTAAGATATGATGCATCCAAGGGTGAGAGGACCCATAATTAGGGAAAAATTTATTCATATCTAGATAATAATACATAGAATAGGAGGAAGATAAAACAATAATATAAAGTGAAACATGTTATGGATTATTCTAATGTCTGTCCAGCCTCCGTGAAAGGTACATATTTTATTGCTACTTTTATATCATTGGTACTATTTTAGTTAAGCAGATAACATACATTTATTACATATAAGATTATTGATTCTTTGAGTTTTCATTCTATGTTAATATTTTTTGGAATAAATCTATCCAATCCATTGGTAATGATGAAGGATCATGAATCCACGGATCTATTGTTCCATGTAATGAATTTAGGTTTTCATATTTCATTGAATGTCATAGTCATCAACCTGGATATTTTCATCCAATTTCTAAAATTATTTTTATAATTAGTTTTAATGTTGAAATCATTTTCTACTACCATATGATCTATTTATTTTCTCCCAAGGGAACCACCTACATATTTCCAGGTTAGTGGGACCTTTGGCCAGGGAGGGAAGTAATAGTTTTACCTGATTCTGACTTGATCTAATGCATGGTGTAATTTTTTCTCATTGATTTAATAGATTAGATGTCAATTTATCATCATCTAGTATTGGGGGGAATGTTTCAGAAGGTATTTTCGGAAAACATATTCTTTCTAACTTAGATAAAGGTAGTGTTTTCAATTAGATTATTTACGTCAATGTTTTGAGTTTAATTATTTTTTTAATAGATGGCTCCAAATAAGATGAAGGATTTGAATGTCTAATTATAATACCTTATTGGAAATACATTCATTCGATTGATTGTGTCACTATGGGTATCACCATTTCTCTATGTGAAGTAGGAGAATGAAACCCTCTAACATAAAATTGATTATTGGATGTTCAATAATGTTACTATTAAGAATAAATACATATTTCCTAGAAATGATATTCTCATTGACCATCTTAGGGGATATGAATTGTTTTCAGTGATTGAATTGAGATTGGGATATAATATGTTGATGGTTTGGGAAGAAGACATCCTTAAAACCACTTTTAGGAGAATGTATTCCCAATATGCATATTTTTTCATTCTATTTGGACATTCCAATCCTCATGATATTTTTTAATATTTTAGAATTAAAATCATTATTCACTATTTGAATTATTTTATGGTTTTATATAGTGTTTAACTCATCGTATAATCCATGTTGTGGGAGAAACATAATGTCTAGCTATTCATTTTCTTTAAAATAGTGAGACAGAACTACCTCTTATTAATGTTATATAAAATTCAGTTCTATATTTAGGAAGAGATATTGTTAGTCCATGTAATATTCGAGAAAGGTCTTTTAGTGAATTATGAGTAGATCTAAGAAATGATGTCATGGGATTACACTTTAGAATGTTTGATCTCAGAAGATTCTTCTGTTTAGCCAAATGCTTTATACATTTCATTTAATGCATCACACAGTTTTATTATCCATTGAAAACCTTAACATGGTGGGGGTCTTGATTCATTGGCTTGTAAAATTTCATATGTTCATCAAAAAGTTACAATTGACATTAAATTCCTATATATTTCTTATTATCCCAAATTCAAGTATGTGTTATGTCATGCAATATGACTAATCAAACATAGGATATGGGTATATGTCGATTTATCTTAACCATGTGTTGGAATATATCCCTCAAAATTTATTCCTACATGAGAATAATTACCACATTCAAGACTTCAAGGTTATATTCATGATGAATAACTAAATGATATAGAACCAATATCTATTAAAGTATAGATTTATGGAGTATTAGGATAATAAAATAATGAGGTATATCTTCACTCAAAGAGATATGAATATTTTGATGAGGTGTGTGTGGAGTATATCTAGACATTTGATTTTTAAATGTCATATAAAATTAGAATGGAGAATATGGTAGTTTATTATTTGATAATGAAACTATAAACCTTAGAAATTATTAAATCCATGGAGGAATAGTTCTTGATGGGTATGTATTTTCAATATTTTTCTGAACATAGAAAAGGTTGGGGAGAATTTTTTTTAAATATATGTTGTTAACACCCTATTTAGATGATAATATTAATATTTTCAAGAATATTATACCAAATTAAATCATATTAGAATAATTATTAATGGTATGGATGTGACATTTTATTGGTCACAATTAATTTATGGTGTTATCCATTTCAAAATATGATTTTCATTCCTTGGAATAAAAAGTAGGATTTAATGGGGGTGAAATCTTGTCTAGTTGGGTCATTAACCTTTCTTTTACCAAGATGTTTTATGATTTTTTATGATGAAATTATTAAGCCTAGATAAGATGGTCAGTTTTAGGTTTTATATCTCTACGTATCACCACTGAGATGATTGAAGCTGATCATCAACATCCAACAAGATTATAGTAGTCCATTTCCATTCCAATATGGAGATGGGATAACATTTTCATAGACATCGTAATCATATTACCTTATAATATGAGTGGAAGGAAATAAGTTTAGGGTTTTTTTGATCAAATAAATAATTCAACCCACTACATACCCGTTTTGGAGTTGATGAATATAGAGGAGATAAGACCTCTTTATTTTTAGATCGTACATGACTCAATGTAGGTCCTTGAACCATTATTTTTAAATGACACCCCTACCTCACATCACAATTTTGTAGTATTACTCAGCACAAGATGGGTTCTCATATAATGTTAAGCATGATGTATAACCCTCAGATTGTTGGTAAGTTTGAACATAAAATATAGACTCTTGAGGATATGTTTCTTCCCTTCATGATTAACCTTGGAAGTTCATGGGAGAATCATCAAATATTGATTCAATTTTCTAATAAAAAAATTCACAAAGATTCAATAGATACATTCTACTATAAGTCTCTGTATGAGTGACTATGTCAGCATCTTCTTTATTGTTAGCAGTTATGTGAGAACTCTTTATTGGGAATGATTATTATTCAGGAGATGATAGAGATGGTTAAATTAATATGAAGGATATTAGAAATATATTAGTGTAACTAAAAATACTATACCAGTCATCTCTGAAACTTTTTAATGTTAATGGTAGGTGATAAAGTATTTATAAGGGATTCTATTAGGTTGGGACACCATTAGTTGGGAAGATAGGGAAGGTTCGTCCCATTTTATATCAAGCTGCTTGAGATCATGAAACATATCGAGAAATTGTCATACTTATCATCCATTATATCACTATAGATATTGATTAAAGATGTGTTCCATTTTCCCTAGCTAAATAAGTACCATGAAGACCCTTCTCAGGTTATTTAGTGGGAGGATTTTGATGTGTATCCCAAAAAAACATTATTGAAAATCATTTTTACATGATAGATTATCTGAACAAAGAATTTCAATGAAATTATATTACCTTAATTCATGTTTTATAGAATCGACATTAGTATATCCATGATACATGGTAGAATTAAGAATTGGTGATGGAGAAACAGTCACTCATTTTTCCTTATTTATAATCTTAAATAATTTCTGAGGTGTGAATGTGTTATTATGGTATGAATTATGGAACCCATACTATCAAAAGTATGTATTTAATTTTTATTTTTCCATTATTTTATTTAAATTAAAATTTTTGGCAGACTATGTAAAAAATATGTAATTTTTCGTATAAGAAGACTATGAACAAGATTAGTTCATAGTTAATATTAATCATATGAAATGATATATGAAAGGGGGTAATGGCCTCCAAATCCATTTTCATGGTTACCATATGGTTTTTCAAACAATATAGATACATTAAGAAAATTTTGTAATTTATATTTTAATGTGTAGGTGAATTTTATAGTTGGAGTATTATACTGTAAATTATAAGGTCTTCAAAATCTCATAAAATAGTGAAAATGGCCAAATTGGTGTTCAGATTTATAAGAAACTTTCTCCCATATTATCCCCACTTAAGAAAGAAATCATGATCATTATCAGCCTTATATTCCTTGGTGTATTATTTTGTTTCTTGGTGATTACCCTCAAGGAATGACGCAGTTTCTCATGATTTATTGAAATCTTTATCTTATATCCCCTTATTCATCCCTTTTGTTTCGAATTTTACAACCTGGGAGGTCTATGTGGGGACATGTAGGTTTGGTGATGAGTGAATTATGGATTTACTAATGTTATAGTGATGTGAGGAACCTATATTTTTAATTTTAGTAATTCATAGATAATTTTAATGTTTTTATTTTTTTGGGGAGTCTAAACCAAATTATACTTGCACATCAAATTTGATTATTTATTAATTTTTTTTATTAAATTTTATTAAATATTTTTTGTATGACATGTGGAAGGGTTTTATTATTATTTATGTTATCCTTGGATTATTTTGAATTTACTGATGGTTTTTTAAGTTTTTTTCAGGAAAATTATTTTTACATCATAAACATGTTAGATAAATTGTTTAAAATGGAGTTTTGAAAATCAAGTGATTTGATGGTGTGTTTTAAAAAATGGTTTTTGTTTTTTTTAATATTTATTACTTTCGTCATGATCACATTATTATTATTATTAATTAATGGTTGGATTCAAATGGGAGTCATTGGGTGAGTGGTTAGACCAAACTATAATCTCCCTAGTGTAGATTGTGTGTTCAATAGGTAATGTCTCCCACTTCACCGAGTGAGATAATTGGATGATTTATACTTATCTATAAGGATAGATTATAGTTCTTAGTTACTCCAAAAGGAATAATTAGATGTAAAACATTTTTTTAGGAAATATAGAGTTTATGTATTGATTTTTAGTATCAATAGGACCATTGGTTTTATCTCATGTTGTATATATGGTTTTAGTTTAGATAATTGGTTTCTTAATTCAATCTTATTGAGTTTGATATTATTTTTAACTATATTCCCAATTTTTTTTTATGAATGCCTTTATAATTACATCTCAGAACATGGATAAAATTTAAATAATACAAAATTATTTCAATAATTTTTTAAAGTAGAAATTCTATTTGAAATATTGTTTCAAACCATGACAAGAGGCATTCTTGGTTCATGTAATTTTGTAGATCCATGGTTGTATCCTACTGGGCATATAGACTAACATCCTACATATTCAATTGGGTGTATTTATTCTTTGGTCTTCAATATATATGTAAAAGTATGGTAAAAATAAATTTTGTTGACTCAACCTTAGGCTCATCACCCTTTCAAGTTCAACTGATGATGGTGATCAAGGTTTATAAGGAGTATTCAACTCATGTTGAGTATTTAGTGTTCCTCAGTGTTTTAGATTGTTTTATATTGGCCTCACATTCAATTACTATATTTGGAGTCCAATTTTATATTTATATTATATATATTTTTATGATACAAATGTAGTGATGTTTATTAGTTTTGTTTTAATTTTGACTTCAATACTATATTTTATTTCTATAATGTAAGGAAATCATTTTATTTATTATTGTGCATGTTTATTCCTTGGATGGGTGATACATAGAATATATATAGATTGAAAATTGTTTATCTATATGATAAACAATAAATCACTCCAAAATAGTTATATTTGATCATTTATTTCGTGTCACTAGCATGTCATGACCAAGATAGTGCTTCGACCCCAATTGAATGATAGATTGGGTGATGGGTTCATTAAAATAGGAATGATTTTTAATAGTTTTTTGGGGAACCTATGGGCTGGACTGAATTTTATTCAGTAAATTTAAAATTTATAATACCATTATCAGTTCTATAAGTGTTTCTTAATAAAATGCATTGGCATTTTTCTATGATTGGATTATTAGTAGTTTTTCTTAGTGATAACAAATGCCCATTTTTTTACATGATAAAAGGTAAATATATAGTAGTATAATTGGTTATTATTTTCTTATTTTTATTATATTACTATTGTTAACGTACTTTAAGAGTTCTTGTTATGTTTTAACACATCTCACAAATAGTTTTGTCTCTTTCTAAGGGAATTATTTTTCTTTTTTCATATAATTAAAAATAATATATTTGGTTTTTCCACATCTTAATTAAATGAAAAGGCTGGTTATAAATTCACATAAAAATCTAGGGAATTTGGTTCCTTTTAATTACTTTAAATGGGTTGGGACCCTAATTATGAATGGAATATAGTTTAAAGGGTTTTTACTCCATTTGAATGCGAGGATATTTCTGTACGTTCATATCTCTAGAAGACATAGAGTATTTGATGATTTGATTAGGGATTTACCCGAACCTTTATAAATTCTCTTATCTTAATTTTCTATACTATATATTATTATTTGGTGTATTTTATTTCATAAATACCCATTATATATGCAATTTATTGACTTTGAATTGTTTTATTGGTTTAATCACCTCATTTAATTTCCATTTTTTATTAGGCTATTTTATAACATTAATAATTCACCACCCTCTTACATTTTTCGATCACCTGGGAAGAACTAATTTTAACAACGTAAAAGATATATTTATTAAAACATGATCCCTCCAAATATAAAAGTGACTGTATGTTTGAATGATCATAAATTTAACTAAATTTAATTAAATTCATTATATAATCCATTCGAGGATTTAAAATGATTTAAAAAATATAATATACCAATAAAAAATGGAAAAAATGAAAATATATATAATAGAAAGATAATATAATAGTATTGAAAATACTAAGTTTAATTCATTCTTGATATTTTGTAACCCAATTTATTAAAAATAAATAAAATATCATTATATTAAATTAAATCTACCCATATTGGATATGAAAATAAATAAATATAGGGTAAATATATTTTATATTGATAATGAAATTACCCAAGAAAACATTATAGCTAATGTATATAATAATGATCAATATAAAGTTTATATTAATAATGGACTATGTTAAAACTAGGTGGGTATGATTATTGAATACACATTTTTAATTAATTTGATTGTTAGTTACATTAATTAATATAAATAAAAAATGTAACTATATAAATTTCAAGATGGACCAAATTTGAAAAAACCAAAATTTTTATTCCAATTGATATTAAACTCACTTGTTAAACATGAGGTCTTTAATTTATTGTGAAATCCTCCTACGAGCTTAAATATTATTTTATAAAAGAGTATTTGTTTGAAATAGAAATAATGTGAATGATTTTGTGGGGTATTAAGCATGGTTGGTTGTTAAATTTTTATCATAAATATCCTTGAATGATTATAATAGAACATATGATGAAATGATCGATTCTAACACTTTTTATATTTAATTATTTGGTTAATAAATAAATATATTAAATTAATTATATTGAACGTTTTTATAATGCACCTATACAGTAAAATCGATAAGGACGTTGATATGAAAATAAATGACGTATAAAAAATATTGGAATAAGGTTTAAAGATTTGGCCATTTTTATTCTGTAAAATTACATAAATCATCATAAGGATTTAATATGTTTTGGGAGATTATGTATAGATATTTTAGTGATGATTTGACTAATGATAGATATAAAAATTATTTAATTTTTTATGCCTTCTCATAATGAGAGTGAAATTTTAATTTGTCATCTTTTATGTACATGTTAATGATTTTAATATTATTGGGACATCTAATAAATAATCAAAAACTATTGAATATTGAAAGAAAATAAATTTATATTAAATAATTTTAAAATAAAATGATTTCGTATTAATAACATATTAGAAATTTAGAACGTGGAATGATTATATGTCAATCATTATACAATGTAAAAGTTTTAAAAAGGTTTTATTTGAACATAACATATATCCATTTAGAAAATCAGTGATTATAAAATTACTTATTAATGATAATGATCATTTCCAACCATGAGAACATTATGAAGAACATTTTCATCGTTAATTACCACATATAAATGAGTTAGGTGAACCAAAATACTTCTAAATAAATACTAGGATTGATATATGATTTTCAATGAATTTATCTAATAAGTAAATTTCTTCCCATACTCATTGACATTGTATTGGTAAGAAAAATACATTGAGTTAACATCAAGAAAATATTTATTAAGGATTATTATTTTTAAATATATTAAAATAAATAGTAGTTTGTTAAATTGATGTTGTGTTGGGACAACTTGGATTGGTGAAACTAAAGGAATCTTGATAGGGGAGGGTGAATCAATGTTTTGATTGATTAATATTTCTCTCTATAACCCTCACCCATCATCAGATATTGTTTCCATATTAAAAGGAACTTGTTTTAATCTATATATGTCTCACTCTATGCAATATCCAAAATATATAATTAAGGAATATAAAAAAAATGAATATATAAAAAATAAATTTTTACATGGTTCCCAATATTAGGAAAAATTCAAGGATAATAACCAATGTGTTGAATTAGTGTACCAAAATCCATTATAACACATTATTTTGTTGTTAACACATTTAGGTATAGGAATTACTCACAATGGAAAAATCACATTAATAGGGTTTAGGGATAGTACACTAAATACCATTGGTAGATCTATGTTTTCCTCTCACCCTTCAATCTTTAAAATATAATTATACATCATATAGTAAGTCAAATCTGTAGAATAACATAAAAATTAAAATGATGTAGATTTCCCCATAAATATGGATTTGGTGCCCCATTTTCATCCATTCACTACCTCCTTGCTTCAAAATTAAAACATAAATGAATCTCTGTTAGAAGAATACTTTTAATGAAATTAAATCAAACTTCATAACAACATAATATCCTCTATAATGGATTTATATAAAATTAATTTTTTCTATGTGATTTTTCTATGTTAAGATTTATCTTTTTCTACCTTATGATATGCTCTAAATATATTAATGGTACTCTTGGTATTATATTTTTTATCATAAAAAATTCTTTATGTCATTCTTGTTTATGTAAACCTTCCTCAATACTTCCATAATTTCAAAAAAAATCGTATCATTAGTGTCATGACAAAAAATTCGAGGCTATGATTTTTATAGGTCATGATTTCATGTGTAATTTTTATAATGATGTAATATTTATGTTAATAACTCCCACTTCTATAGTCAAAAAAATATTGGTTTATGTTTATCTATTTCCCATAATATATCCTTTATAAATATATGGAAAAATATATAGTCAAATACTATGTTCTAACTGGATTTCAAATATTTCATTCCAATCATAATGGTGGGAAAATTATACATTCAATCAATATTACTTCCATCACATATAATTTATATAAATTCAATAATAAATATGATCTAATAAATAAACAATTAAGATTGAATCTATATATTCTCTATTATCTTACACCAAGAAAATTTTTAATCAAGGTAAAATATACATCATGTAAATATTTTATCATGGTGAGTTGTAATAAAAGAGTCCCAAGAAATAACTTCTTTATTTTCTCTAAGATAATGCATTTGGTTTTCTCTAAGATATCTCTTTTAATATCCCCAAGACATCCCCTTGAGATCATAAAATCCAGACCCAGACATGTCACAAATAATTGGGTATTAAAATCCATTCTAAAATGTGATTTAAACATCTATACAAGTCACATATGATTTTCCACATTTTAAAATATATTCAAATATAAAAATTTACTAAAATAGGGAAAAATTAGTGTGCCCACCCAATGCATGACATAGTTTCTTGGTTAATTTTTTATATTTATAAAATATGGGAAAAATCATATCACTTTAGACATAAAATCATTTAAATCCTTTAACATACATTTTTAAACCACATAATAACATGGTGATACTCCAAATATGACATGGTTTTATCCCTGCCTCTTTTGTAGATTCTAAAACCAAATCCCAAAAAAAAAGAATCTACTTTTATGGCTAAAAAATGATAAAATTTCCATTTTATAAAAAGTGTATTTAAAAAGACACATGTAATCTTTTTTTTACTTTTTCACAAGATAATATCTCGAATGATTCTCATTTCTCTACAACCAGTACATAGAAATTCTCTTCACATACAAAAAATGATGAGTCATCTCTTTATAATCCATGATATCAATTTGTATTATAGTATACCACAATATAAATTATATTATAGTTTATCATCCAATGGATACTATAAATTTATAAAAAATCCATCCTCAACAAATAGATTCTATAATAACATAGGTTTATCACTTTGATGTGGTTTGATAAATAATGATGTTTTTTTCTTTATTGTTTTCCTTTAACACAAAAACATTATTTTCTATTGTCAATGATGTAATAAAATTACCACAAACCATTATGTGGGTTTTCTATTATTACTACATAATCTTCCAATATCCACCAAAATTCTTGAATAATTATTAAATTTAACATACACCTAAATAGTTTTGACTAAACATTTCAAACCATTAATGTAATTAATATAAAAAAATTATGAATATCCAATATTCATGAAATATTTAAAATCTATATACCTCTTTAAGTATTTTTGATGTAGGAAAACAATGTGAACTTATATATTATTTTCCATATTATTGAATTTTAATCTAGTGATCATCATACACATTAGGTTTCATGTCAATATATCACCTTTCTTACCTCTTAGACAATGTCTAACTGAGATATTATTTCATTATTATGTAATATAATATCAATATCTATCTTTTTGATATAAATATGATACATATTAAAAAAAATCCACCACAAAACTAGTCATCCAATTTAAATAATTCAACCCAAAACAATGATCATGAAATTATCCACTCTGAAATTTTCTTTTAAATTATTTCTTCTATTAATCCATGTCCACCTTTGACAGTGAATATAGTGTTCAAAAAAACATTTTCTATTTATTCAATATGTAAAACTTATATCTAATTTATTTATTAACATTTAAAAATAAATTTTATGGGATATAATTTCCATATTTATCTCTTGTAAATGGATATGGTTTTCATGAATATGATACACCCTTATCTGGTTTGGAAAACAATTTTCATTCACATAACTGAAAAATTATAGATTTTCCATGATGTTGGTACCTCTATAAAAGGTGTAATTATGAACAACTTTTCCCAAGTGAACTTAAAACATCAAAATTTGTTATTATAAAATAATTGAGTCTTGCATATATCTGGCATATGTTAATGATTTCTTCACAAAATAAGTGAATAAGTCCAAAAACTCAATTATATTAGTTTTACTAACTTACTTTCACAGTATAATGAACCATGATCTCTTACTCCATGTATGAAACATCATACAATCTTATTCAAATTGAATCAAAAATGGTAGAAAATATATTTATGTAAAAATAATATGATTAATGAAACATTATGAAAAAAAAATCCTCTGTTCACAAATAATCCTCATTTTTGTTAATGAGAGTAAAAAAATTATATTTTTTTTAACCAAAATCTTTTACTTAATCTATCTACATCATTACTATATTTGAATATAAAAATAACCAAAGAGTATATCTTATCCATTATCAATAATTATCCTAAAATATTCATATGATACCACTAGATAGTTCAAATAAATTATGAATTCATGCTAATTTTTTTATGATCATTTAAAATAATGTTATTATTTTTTTATTCAAGGTTTTGTTCCATAAGTATTTATAACTATTGGTTATGTAACATCTCAGAAACTGTTCACCTTCATTGTCACCAAACTGTGTGTCTATAAACATCAGGTGTTCTTGCCCATATTATAGATCCATCTGAATATGGTGAGGATCTATGTGTAAGCATGGGGGGACTATATATTGTGGTATATATATAACAATTAATTTCTATAAAATTAATTATATATATGATCATAAATAAATGTAGTAAAACTGATGTTATTGTTCTGATATACTCACAAATGTAAAAACCATAAACCTTGATATAATAATATCAACAATTTTATGACTGATAGAAGTTATAAAAATCATTACTGGACCTTTTATGGGTAGTTCATATACAATAGAACACAAAATAAACCAAAAAATTGAGAGATATATATAAAACATTCCTTAAGTCGTGGATTGGTCACATCTACTAACTGAAATTCAAGTAATTGGATTAACCATAAATTATTTTTCGATTTCCCTTACCCACAAATATAACCATGAAGTCATCTGAGGTACCCGCAATGCATGGTCACTTTTTGATTACTCAAAGTAGACCAAAAACAACAGTATCCCAAAACATAATTTGTCTATAGGGATACGTATTGACGTGACATGACATGTAAAATAAATGTATAATAGAAAAAACATTTTGATCTTTAGGATTCATAGTGACACCTGCTATTGAACAAAAATTCTTCAAATAGTAATTATTCCTTGTATATATGTGTCATATATCCATACCTTGGGTTAGAATGACGCCCTCTAAAAAAATAAATCATTATTTCATGAAAAAAATTTGGAAGCACTACCATATAATTCTAAAAAATATCTCACTTGAATGGAATTTCACCTATCTTAAATATAAATCAATAAATAGTTTGAATGGATGTAAATTTATGTTGGGTTTTTTTTAGGTGTGTTTGGAGACATTGGAGTGTTACGTGACCTTGAAATAAACATACTTGTTGATGGAAGATGTAAATGGGTTTCTAAATTCGCTACTATAGTTTGTTCATCATAAGAACATTTATTTCAATACAAATTTTCCAAACCCCTACCTATTAAGATAATAAGATTAATTTTTAGTGGATGTATTCATAGGGAGAAACACATCACCAAACTAGTCCTTGAGTTTTATGCCATTTGCTTATATGGGGGTCACCCCATAGATATTTGGGTTGTTTTGTGAATGAAATTGAAGTGAATTTATGTGGACCTATGTATTTAATGTTCTCATCATTTTTTTTTTGACAAAAGACTAATTCATTGATAACGAAGATCAGTAGAAGTACAAGTATGTAACTATGATGGGAAGTGATCCAGTCAGAGCAGATCGTCATAAAGAGGGCCAACGACTGCCAACCGGTGAGCGGCCTCGTTTCCTTCCCTTTTGACGAATGTAAAAAATGCAGGATGTGAAGCTTGACCGGAGAGAGTGAATAATCCGAGTGATGGATCCAAATGAGTTTAGCCCACCATCTTTGAGATTAATGGCATTGATGATGGTGAGACTATCTGATTCGATGTGAATTGAGTCCCATCCATGATCTTTTGAAAAATTCAGCCCAGTGAGAATGGCAGCAGCTTCCACAACTGAGGGTTCCCAAAGTGGGTGGCGTGATTCGTGTTTTGCTGCAATAGTATGTCCATGGTTGTCCCTGGCCAGCATACCAAGTCCAACAGGTCCATCCTTAGGGAGAGAGGCATCCAAATTAATCTTAATAGTCCCTTACAGTGGAGGGAACCAATGTAGGGAGTGAGGAGGGGGATAAAAAAATATTTGCTGCTCAGTGTGGTGTTGCCAACCCGCAATCCAAGATGATGCCTGGTCAACCCAAAATCTGGGGGGCCTAAGAAAAAGATTGAAAATGGCTTCGTTACGATGGTCCCAGATAATCCAGACCAAAATGCATAGAGATCCATCTTCAGCCAGTGGAAAGGAGGAACACCATCGTAGAAAAAGAGAAGTATGGTCCGAGGCAGCGTCCAGGTAAAAATCTGTGGAAGATCCCCAGCAATTCCAAACCTCCTGAGCCCCTGGGCATTGGATGAGAGCATGAAGCGGGGATTTTGGGACAGATAGGCAGAAGGGGTAAGAATTGTCGTTTGAAAAGTGTCGGAAGGCAAGGAGGCTCGTGGTAGGGAGGATACCAGTGCACACCTGCCACAAGAAATAGCAGATTTTTGGGGGAACATTGAGCTTCCAGATTGATTTCCAGGGCCTCGCATCCCCTTCAGTTGTCTGAGTACCGAGAGTGAGACGGTAACTGGATTTCACCGTAAAAACTCCCAAGATGTCATTGTTCTAGAAGAGATGGTATGGTCCTACATCTGGAACACAGGGGATACTCAGTATAATCCTTATGTCCCTCTCATTGAACCAAGAGAAGAGTTTTTACAAGCACCACCCCATCCCCTGGTCAGCAAAAAGGCATTGGACCGTGGCGTTCTCAGAGCCTGGATGGATAGGTGATGATGCCCTCACGCCTGCCAAGTCAATAAGCCAGGGATCATTCCAAATGTTAACCGTTGAGCCATTCCCAATCCTCCAACCTAGTCCTTTATTCAGAAGATTACGAGCACCCCAAATACTTCTCCAGATAAAGCCGGGCCGGTGGACAAGATGGGAGTACAGGAACTCCTTATGTGGGAAATATTTTGCCCGGAGAACTCGTGCGCATAGAGATGATGGATGATTAATAAGTCACCATCCTTGTTTATCCATCAGTACATCATTGAAAAGAGGAAGGTCCCAGAAGCCCATTTCACCCTCGGATTTTGGTTGGAAAAGTGATGGCAATGTAATCCAGTGGATTTTATTTCTTCCATCATTTCGACCCCACCAGAAGTTTGCAGTGCTGGAGTGAATCTGAGTATTCACTACAGTAGGGAGCTTAAAGATAGACATAAAATAGTTGGGAATAGATTGAAGAGCCTTCTTAATGAGAGTTTCCTTTCCAGCTTTGGAGATTTTTTTGGGAGCCCAGCCTCGTATTTTTTCTCTATTCGATCCACAATAGCTGTAAAAATTTCATTCTTGGACCGACCAACGACCGTTGGGAGCCCAAGATACTTCTGATGATTTTCAACCATAGGGATGCCTGCTATGGAGTAGAGCTCTTCTCTTTTGGGTTGAGGGACTCCAGATATGAATAAAACTTCTCACTTGCCCTCGTTGATCGTTTTTCATGAAGCCCGCTCATACAATTTAATCACCTGGCAGATGGCAATGCACACGTTTAGATATTCAATTATTCAAATACTATGTATATATGTGATTTATTGGATTTAGTTATTTACCATACGTCATGTCACAAACCAAGGTGTTATGATATGAATTATGATTTTAAAGAAAATATGGAATTTATAAAATGAGAATAATATTATGACATAGAATGGAATTAATGAATTTGTCTTAATTATTGAAATGTTATGAACACATTTAAAATATGTGTTCTACATGAATAAATATGAGTGATCTAAAAAAAATAAGAATGAATCCTGATAATTATATTAATAGTTATTATCAAGTTGCGATATAAAAAATTATTTTTAGTAGTTTTTAAAAGTTGTTTAACACATAATTGAATGAAGAATAAGGAATTCTATAAAAATTTTGTATGGTTAGGAAAAAAAGTTAAAGGAGCTCCATGAAGTATCAACATAATTTTTTATATGGATTTCACTACGATGATGAAATTAAATCAGTTGGCTACACCGTTGTTTGAGTATCCTTATTTATCTTTTATTGTGAATATTATCTATAATGATTATGTGAAAAATTCATTCCTTTTGTTCTCGATATTAGTTATAATTTACCTCAATGGGGTTGAAAACTAGATTATTCATTGTGGATACAAATAAATTTTAATAAAATTATTCAGTTTAGTGGTTTAGGTTCATAGTAATATTACCTCCATATACTTCTTGGATTATAAAATTTATGTGATCTAAGTAAAAACAGGATATAAAACATGTCATAATATTAATCTATTCTATTTTAAACTGATTATATCATCCCATATGGGAGATTAATTTTAAAATAACTTTTACCAATTATATTTTTAGAATTATGAAAATTAAATTCAATATTTTGAATTATAATAAAATATAATATCGAATAAAGTTAAATTATTTTTTCCCAAATTATTAGTTAAATTAATATAAATTAAATACAATTATTAAGGTAAAAAAGTTTTTTACTTATCGATCAAAATTTGATCATAAGAGAAAAAATGACCAAGTCACCTATCAAAATCTCATTGGATCTTTATATTTATACTCTTACAATATTAGGATAAATTATATGATTATATTTGAGATACTATTATATAAATGTTACATATATAGTATACAAGGGAAATAGAAAAAAGGAACCTTCCTTTCCATTGCCAAATTTAATGCTTAAGAGAAGGGAAGAAATTAAATATGATTCGTTATAATTATTATTTTTGTAATATAAATATGTTATTTTTAGAATAATAATTTATATTTAGTTTTTATATATTATATAAATACTTTAAATTCTTAAGAAATGTGGATGCATTGATTATTTAGTTAACATTTAAATAAACTAATCGAATTTTTATCAAATAATTTAAAATTAATAATAATATTATCATATAAAAATTTATTTATAACTGCTAATAA
This sequence comes from Viscum album, assembly GCA_963277665.1. NCBI lineage: Eukaryota > Viridiplantae > Streptophyta > Magnoliopsida > Santalales > Viscaceae > Viscum > Viscum album. The sequence goes on from OY728137.1 coordinate 1,570,233,192, forward strand.
ATATAAAATATGGTCCAAAAATTTTCAATTTTTTTTATAGTAATCATAGTGACCCATAAATAGTAAAAATATTATTAGCATAATTATAGTTAGTGTAGAGTTTTTCCCCTTACATGCGTCTCTCTTAAAAATCAATCCACAAAACATAATAGATTTTTATTTTATAAATCAGAATTTTTATTTTATAATAATAGGGAATAAACTCTTTATTAATGGTATCTTTAATTAATTCTTAATGGATGAATTATGTAGGTTATAAAACTATCTACCAAAATGAAGAACTAAAAAAATAACATAAAGACTAACGATCAAATGATAAAAATGATTTTTTTTTGTGGTATGAGTGTGGATCAACTATAATTCCCATTTACTCCATTATTTTTCATTTTGGAAGCACAATATTTAATTTATTCATCACTATAGTGTTTACCTATTGGTATTTACAAGAATTTCACTCCTCCACTATAAACAATTTAGTATTTTACTCTCCTAATGCCTCTCAATCCATTTTTCTCATAAAAAATATGCCCAAATCAACTCCTGCAATCCGTCCTCTCATCATAAAAGCCTCACTTTGAGCATAAATCTATCAAAGGTTTCCCTTTGGTGAAACTAGTAAGAGTAACCAAAGGAGGGGTAACATTATTCAATGATTTTATTTGTTTTAATTCTATCTAAAACCAATAAACTATTCCTATTTCACGATTATATAAAATCATATGTGTAAAAAATATTATAAGATGTTTTATTTTATTTTTTTATCTACACCTAAATACACTTCCATCAAATATTTAACAAAATTATCGTTCGTGTATATGGTGAACTATCTCCCCACAAAATGATGTCGTTCATTTTTTCTATTACCAAATCTAATGGATGTGAATTATGATGAAAACACTATTTTTATATTTTATATATAATATTTATGTTATTTTAATTCTTTTTGAATTTTTAATTAATATATACCTTCAAGCTTCTCTTTTTTTTTTACATTTGATTACATCGTTTATGGATTTGGGGACTATTATTTCCTCAAAGTGATGTGATATGTTCACATATTAAATGGAATGTATTAATGATCAATTTAATTAAAAAAACATGGAATAAAAAAACATAAGGTATTATTGACATAATATATTTTCTACATGTATAATATATAATTTTCTTTATTACCATTTCACATAGTGAAAAAGATATAATGTTTTTTGTGGATGAGTGAACTACTGCTTCTTCGATGCGATGTGATTCCTCTTACATCAAATGAATTATATATATAATTATATATGTTTAAATAACTTGGTATTTATTATTAAAATGGTAATTATAGGAACATAAATTTCGCATACCTTATTTCTATAATGATCATTTGAATGTGAGAACGTTACTCATTCGTAGGTATGACCTACCCTCTCCAGGACATAAATGTTGGTTACTTTTTCATAAACATATTTCCATATTGGTTTAAAATGAATAATTGTTATATAAATATGATATATATTTCTTTATTATTATTTTGGATATGTTTTTAATAATGACCCATTTGACCTTATGAACCCAACCTTAGTAATTTTTACACATAAACCGAATATAGTCAAAACAAAAAATGTTGAATTAATTTATTAAGTAGTTTATCAAAACACTATAATAAGTTAAATAAATGTAATTATAAAATTCAAAAGTATTATAATTAGAGTATAAAATTTAACATTGTCTTATAATTAATGAAGATAAAGACACACATGACAAGTCGTACTCAAGGTAAGGGATTTCATCTCAATCTGCTTTCATTAACGCATTAGATGATGATGCAAAACGTTTTTCATTCATAAGGTGTATATATAGACCTTTTGGACATCAATATACCTATTTTATCTATTATCACGTTCTTTATTGTTTTCTAAAATTTTATTATTTCATTGGTATTATGATTTATGTGTTTAATGTGTCCCAGGACTCCTAGAATGTTTAAAGATTTAAAATAAACATCTTTTCTCCATGTTGATATTATTGAAATTATTTTACCTATATTTTTATATGGATATAAAATGAATAGGAATGAAAATTTATGCTTATTTTTAATTTCCATCAAAGAATTTAAAATGGAATATTTTAATGTTTTTTATACTTAACATTTTTTACAAAAAAAAATGATTTTCCATTCATAATTTAAGTAGAAACAATGAATATTTCCCCATTATGGCCATTATTTTATGTTTGGATTCATTGAATGATTTCATGATTCCATATATGAAAAATATATATATATATAATAGTAATTTTGGTATTTAAAATGGGGGTTTCAAATAAAATGGTATTTTTCTATTAAAAATGGGTTTTAAAAGAAAAATATCATTTTAATCCGAATGTGTCTTCCATATTGGTTTGAGAATAATTTTTCAAAGGGTTTCATGATGAGTGTATTTTACTCTTGTTATGGTCCATGAGAATTATATTAAATGGGTGAGCCTTAATAATCTTATATTAGGGTTTGATCTCCATTATGTCTCACAGGTTAGCCTGATATAGAATATATGAAGGGTTGATCCCCATTATAGCTCATGAGAAATGTGTGATACTGATATAGATTATAATAATGTTTGAGCCCCATAATACCTCATGTGTGAGAGAAATATAGATTATTCAATGGTTTAACTGCGTTATAGATCTAAAATAAATTTGGTGATGATAATTTTATATGTCAACCTTGAGGTGATTCCAATTAAAAGGGTTTTTAATGGGTTTAATAAATATTATTTTCTAACTAACCAAAAGTTCATTAATTTATTATTATGGGTTTTAATGATTTTATTTGAATGAAATATGAGTATTTTTTTCAAGTCAATTTTTTTATTTCATATTTTGAAATAACATTTAATATAATGTTATGAATTATATGAGTTTTCATGTTTTTATTGAACAACCATTTTTCATTATTTTTATATCCCTTATTGATGTTTTATGGTCATCCCATATTTTCAAAAAGTTATAATAGATTTTAAAGATAGGTACAGGAATAAAAGACATAAATTTATAGGGTATTGATATTTTCTGTGAAAATAATTCATTCTTTATTTTAAAATATTTATATTATTGTAAAAATTAATTTTGATCTGAAGTGTCTACATTGTATTTTATGATTCTTTTGGTTTTATTCGTGTCCTAATTCTCTAAAAATTTAACCCTGATAAGATACTAAATGTGAAAAAAATAACTTATTGACTAAAACTAGAGATTATGTAATGTTTATAGTCATTTCCTTATACTTACCCTCAAAACACTAGGTGTTAAAATCAATTACATGATATCAAAAGATACAAAAAAATAGATTGTTATGAAAATTCAGATGTTTTAAATTGAAATTATTTCAAAATATTATAAAAATTATATGTAAGGGTGTATTAAGAAGAATAGGATTCATTATCTGATTTTAGTATCAATGAAACAATAATAAAATGATGTCTTAGAACAGAATAAATAAATAATCGAAAACATGGAACAAATATTTCTTATTGATAATAATGTTATTGAGATACTTATTAGAGGTGGTTATTCGTTACATCAATATAAATATCTATTTGATCCTTTTTATTTTTTTAATATATTCAATACATAATATGAAATGTGGTATGGGAAGAAGTTAACATTAATGATCATTCACGTGTTTCTAAATTAGTGTTTTATATTTAGAAAAAAGATAAATCAAATGTTTTTGAATCAAAGGGATAAAATTATATTAATTTTTTATTCATCCAAAGGAGTACATATTCTATATATAAATTCTTGATAATGTTTTTGAAATACAATATCTAACACCTATAGATAATAAGAAGGATATTGAAATTACTTATCATAATTGAACGTTTTACTATTGAAAAATAAAGGAGAAAAGTGATTCTCAGCAGAGTGACATATGGGGAGGTAATGGGGATTAATAAGCCTCAAAAAATAAATTAAAATGGAATAAAAAATAGATATATTATCATTCTCAATGAGAAATATTAAATATTATTAAATTAATGAAGTAAATAAAATTGGGTACAAAAAAATCACATTAGATATGAATATCTATAGAACAAAAACAAGTCTCACTTATATCACACGTGTGGTATAAAATTGTTGAATATTTCTCAAAATATGTTAATTGGTTTAAGGATATGAATTAATAGATTTACAAAATTGAAAATAATCCACAATGGAATGTTCTTCAAATACTGATGGAAAAAACAATCATCAGAACAAAGTAGGTGATAAAAAATAAACATAATAAATACAAAAATGTGACATGAAACAATGAATGCATGATGTACAAGGGATATTACCAATTTTAAATTATTTGTGTTGAATAAATTTTTTCAACTAGGTCATAGTTGAATATTATTCATTTATTCAATGTTATAGGTGTTTAATAAAGCTTTTATAGTACATATAATGGATTAAAAATCCACCTACATCAATTAACTACATTATTATGAAGAATAAATTTAAAAACAAAATGGATTTATTATATTGTTTGATAAGAATTTTTTTTACATTTGAACAGGGAATTGTAGTTTATAAATAAAGCATCATGGGCTTGGTACCCATGGATAGACCTATATTTGAGTAATATTGGCATTTAAAAAAGAATAGTTGATCATAAAATTTACATCATGAAATAATAATATATAAGAATTTTTTTTCTCATATATGTTGGTGAATAATTTGAAGAGTCTCGGATAATGTGAAATTCATGTTGTTTTCATAATATACAAGGCAAGAAACTGAAATCTCTTTTATTAGGGAGATAACCCATTTCCATGGATTACAGGTGAATACATGAATGAATGGATAATGTTTTCTCTAATAATGATTCTAAATAAGTTATCAAAATCCTCATAATTGATGATATGGACCTAAGAAAAAATTGGCAACTACCCAGAGGAGATTATCTTTGAATGATGATGTCTAGTAGGTAGAAGTGATAGGGTGTAGAATAAATTATTAGGAGTTCTCTATACCTTAAAACAATATTACATGATATATAGTTGATCACATGATAATATTAATGTTACCAATTATTTCTCAAGGAGTGTAACATGTCATAAGTGAAGAAGATAATATAATATTACATTTATTTGGTAAATTTTGGGATGTTTTGACACAACACTTCATATAAGGAGTTATTTGAATTTTTAGATGTTGATTGGGAAAGTTCAACTAGGTATTTAAAGTCAAAATACAGGTGTGATTTCTATTATAGATTTTCATAAATCTCATGGATTAATAATACGTAATAATATATTTTCATAAGAACGACAGTGGTAGAATTTATTATATCGGTTTAAGCATATACTCAGATGATTGGGATAAAGAAACAACATCGATATGTTGGAGTTGATGTGAAAAATACTATTTATATCATATATGAAAACTAATGTGCTATTTTTACTGAAAATATACCACCCCTAAATCAAGGTAAAATCACATCAAGATAATGTATAACTTCCTAATGATTAAGTTTGAATATTTCATGTCGTGGTTGGAGTATGTGTCTATACAATAACATGTTACTAATATTATGGAAAAGGAACTACCCAAAGAAGATTTTTAATGGAATTTTTTTTATACTAGATTCCAATCAAACCCATGTAACTATATTGGATATAAAAGAGACCCCTACTACCCCATGGAAATATATATATATACAAAAATGTATTGTTTGTCTCATAAATTTAGTTCTTTGATGTCTAACACTCATTTTAAAACATTAATAGAATTTCTCATTCGGTTAATTTAAAAATGAGTAGAGTATATACCTAAAATTAAGGGGTAGAAGGTATGGGATGGTGTGTAATGGGAGTGTTTTCCTACTATAAATGGGGTTAATTCCAAAGATAATATTTTAGTAAGGGAAAGAGAAGATGAATTATTATTTATAGGGAGAAACAATTTTCATTGGTTTAGAGGATTTAAAGATCATTGATTCTAACAATATTTTTATGTCGATATTTTATTTTACAGTTTTTCTCACATTGATGTTGAATCATGTGGGATTATAGTTAGTGATTGGGGAATCATTAATGCATTATATGCAATAATGTGGATTTAGACTATGTTGTAGTTTTGTTGTGAAGTCTCTAGGGAAAGAATTATCGACTCTATTTTGGAATTTTCAACTAACCCAAAGGGGAATATTATTTAAAAAAATACCATAATGTTAAATTTCTGTTCTGTTTATCGACAATAGATTTTTATAAGAATTTGAAATATTCATACATGGTGATGAAAGAGATAAATGCTATTTTGAAAGGATATATATTATTTATGTCTACCAAACATCAATATTTTCAAGAAATAATTGGCCATGACATGTACTATATGTACATATTTTGATTTATCATGATTTATTAGTGGTTATAAATTAATCATTGAAGTTGGTAGTGATTTTTGCACCTTGATTTCTTTCTTTTGTAATTCCATTGACATTAGATTTACCCCATGAAGGCTATTGAACTGATTTTCAATAGAACAATGCATATATTGTTTTCAATCAAGATGTATGTTCCACACCTAAGTAGTTTAAAGATTGGACTATGTGATTTTGGTGTACATTTGATTACATATTGAGAATATTGTTCACACCATTTCAAGATCATGGTATATTTAGAAGGTATACCCAGATGAGGATCATGTTGTGAAGAATAAGATTACACCATGACTATTTGAGTTTCAACGTGGATTTGAATATCCACATCATCATATTACCTTAATATGAAATGAGATAAGAATAATATTTAGTGGATATGTTTGTTGACCATATGACATGTAGTGAATAATGATTTCGTGCCATTAAATATGATTTTCTTGACCAGAAGGAAATTATAGCAAGAGATATAAATTATGAAATAACATGAAATTATAATGGTGTAATCATATTTATTTGAATGTTATGATAACATTAAAAATATGTGGTGAAAATTGAACAATCTAGGTGATCAAGAAAATAATGAATTAATCCTTACCAATTGATTAAGTGTTCAATGCTTTTTGGATTATAAAAACTAGATATAGTAGTTTCTTAAAATACGTGACCACAAATATATTGAAAAGAAGAATAAATTCAGGAAAATTTATATAATAATATTGACTAAGAAAGATGAATCCAAAATGTATTATCAGTAGAATATTTTTTGATTTCTAAAAGAAGAATAAAGTGTACCAGATTTTCACCCCATATATCAACCCAAACATTACATACATTGATATTACTTTATATTTGAAGAATATTAATTACAAAATATTACAAGGCCATAAAAATACTGTATATGTATATTATCTTTAGAAATTAGAAAACCAACACAATAAGTTAATAAGACATCTTCATTGTCCCCCATTTATTTCCTCATAACAATGCACCTTTTTGACATATGATACTTAATACCCTTCTTTGTGACTTAGGGAAAGGAAATATATGAATGGTTGAGGTGAGATGCTCAGTAAGGTTAAATTCGTTAAATATAAAAAATAATATAATCATAAGATGTAAGAACAAAAAATTTGTAAATCATATCATGCATATGAAATATAATTATATCATTCCATGGGACAAATCATAAAATATCATAAGATATAGTGAACAAAATCATAAAAGACATAACCTAAGACATGAATTTTTATGTAATTCACATAATAATTGAAAATCATGTCATATTAGTTAAGTCTCATTGTCATGAACATTGAAGTGGATGAATTCCATTACTGAAATGCTACCACCCCTTGTTCCAAGCCTGTATTGCTGAATTAAGATCATCTACCATCCCAACCATGATTATCTCATGAGATATAAATCATCACCCAATCCATAAGAGGGGGATATAGGTCCCACCCTTCTTATAATGAAATCATTATTACATATTCCACAATAACATTAATCATTCATCCTTAACCAATGAATAAAATGGGTTTCATTAAACATCATTCAACCATAACATAATCCAACTAAAAAAATAAATTTGATAAATGGAATTAAATAATAAAAAAATAAAATTAGAGTAATAATATGGATATAATTAATTGAAACATACCCCAATAAAATAATTCCATCTTAGATGGAAAATAATTTTTATATAACACTAGAAATTAATTCTTAAGAGAAATAACATTTCCTCTTCAATAATATATTAATTTCCCAAAATTACATGTAATTTTAAAAGAAAATAATTGATTCAAAAATAAATATGAAATCATGTAGAAGATGTATCATGGGATTAATTAATTATGTTAATCTAAAAATCAATTCATTTCATATAAATCAAAAAAAATTCACCTGTTTTTTTGGAAAAGTCATAAGATCCACATATCAAATAAAAAAAATTTACATTCATACTCTTTAATAAAAATTCACCAATAGGTAAAACTGGTTTTAAACAATTATATAAAAATATAAATAATATAACATAATTTGGAAACATGTACATGTATTATAAATATATCCAACTAAATAGTTACGTATAATCAAACTTAGATTATAATGAGATTTGAAAAATTACCCCTTACTATTTAGGTTAGATTTCCATTATATGTTTCGAAACATCTTGTATAATGATTTAAATAATTTAATTGATGGAATTAATAACATTAAAAACTTTTACAATATCATATATGATCATATTAACATCTGTTTAATAATAACATTTCATTATTATTTATTATTGGGGTATTAACTACTTCATTTTCTTATGCATGTTTTGTCGACCAAGTTCTAGTTATCCTTAATATGTCATATTTATATCATTCAAAATGATATTAACATTATATATTTAATATTTATTCATTCTATACATCTATATAATCATGATTTAATTAAGAACAGTAGAGTGTATCACATCGTATTGTGGAGATGGTAGGTCATACATAAGCATGAACGATGATATCATTCCCACAAATGTTGAATGGTATTGAAATTAATGGTGTATAATATTTATGAATCAATATAAATTTATAATAATAATATATAGTTATTATTTCCATCTTGTTTTTGATGCTTTTTCCTGGGCGCGCGCATCCGTATTTTGGAGGAGGACAAGGACGCGCTAGATTGTGCCCCACATTCCCACTTTTCGAAGGCGGGAGACATTTGTCACTTATTCTAGGATGTTTACTTCTTTATCAGAACAGGATGATGGGATGTCATTTCCCCCTTCTGTGGATTCCTCCATGGAAGTAGTCACATAGTCTGGATCTCCCTTATAGATTAAGTTGTTATTTATGAAACTCTTCCCAGTGCCATATCTTCAAGGATATTGGTTAATTAAACTCCTACCATCGGCACATTCCAAGGGGTCTGGTCAGGGCCGCAACCTTTAGATAGGGGATTCGTCACGTTCGACATCACTGGTGTGTCTGGATTCTAGAACACTAGTGCGACTTCATTTCTTCCCCTTATTATAGGGATTCTCAAGTGCTCATAAGCCCGAGGAATCCCACGTGAAATCTGGGAAATTATATGTCATGGGCATTCCTATGAGGTTTTCCTATGATTCCCATGTTTACCACAGGGTATGATGTGAGTTTAACATGCAGCGGAGATGGATTGGACTGATCGGAACACTGACTGGAGTTGATCGTATATGTGAGACCTTTGGATGGAACACTAATTCTAGGGATAACACATGGTTAGTTACCCAAGTGCTTCTAAGAGCCGTGATGTGGTGAATTGGCATGATCTCCCAAGGATGTGGTGGCCCAGGTATGAATCAATATAAATAATGGGTGGTTATGGGAAGTGTATAGAGAATGAGATGGAGTCGACTCAAGGGTGACATTGGTTTTGGGCTTGAGCCTCGAAGATATCTCATGTGTATCCTCATAGTAGGGAATTAATGTCTATGTAGTTCGATATTGGGTATAGGATTGGGCTATGCACATAGGATAGAGACCCAATGATATATTGGTGCTTACGCGTGGTTAGCAGCCCGAGGTTGGTCTGACGCCGCTGGGACATACCATAGATATGGGTCCCAACGAAATGGACGAGAACCTCTTACCACTGGGTTTGGATTGGCAATGGTTTACAACTGAATAGGGATGTCAATGGTATACCGCTACATGGGATTAAAAATTGATTACCATTGGTGTGGGATCATAATTTCTAACTAAGGAATGGGGTTGACATCATCTTATGACAGGATGGGGGCACAACAACTTACCACTGGATAGAGGCACAATGGCTTACCACTAGATAGAGATAGTTTAGTTTCATGCAGGACAAAAGGAGTGTATAGTTCAACATAATGGAGGACGGGGGTGAACCGACGTGAAGTGGTCTAGACCAATGAAGTGTTGGGCATGAACCTCTAGGAGGCTTCTTGGGTACCTTTCCTTAGTAATGATCACATTCCACGTAGTTCAAGATGTTTTGGTGAACTGATGTGAAGGGGGTCAGAACAGATGGATGGTGGGATTGAACCTCAAGGATGCTTCCTATGAACCTTGCCTTGACAAGGATCAAAGTCCATATAGTTCAAGGGAGGGTTGATGGACCGACGCGAAGGGAGACAAGACCAATAGAGGTTGGTCTTGAACCTCAGGTAGGCTTCCTACGTACCTTGCCTTGGCAAGGATCAAAGTCCATGTAGTTCAGGAGAGGGTTGGTGAACCAATGTGAATTGAGTCAGGACCAATGGTGGTCGGTTTTGAACCTCAGGGAGGCGTCCTATGTACCATGTTACTGCAAGGATCAAAGTCACGTAGTTCAGAATGGTGCAGTGAACTGGCATGAATATTGTCGGAACCAATGGATGGTGGGATAGATCCTCAAGGAGGCTTCCTACGTACCTTGTCTTGGGATGGATTAATTTCCTCATGGTTCGGGTTGGTGTGGGGCTTACACACTAAGGTGGCCCAAAGAGGATTTCATGGTCGATACTTACTCTAAGCTCATGTGTGTAATGCTCAGTCTGAGAAACAAGAGGAAGAAAAGACCTGACGATCACACTTTGAAAGGTGCATCCATGGGAAGTAAAGTGGGAATGACACATAGTTAGCAGCCCAAAATGGAAATAGGGGCATATGTGTGGTCTGCATCCCATAGAGGAAATATGGGCTTACACATGGTTACTATCCAAATGAGAAAACAAGGGCTTACACATGGTTAATAGCCTAGGAAGATGGAGATTGGGACTTACTTCAGGATGGAGGCCCGATGGCGACCAAACCCAAAGGGGGAGGAATTTTGAAACGAATAAAGGAGGGATCTGGTGCCCATACCCCTTGGTATTTGTCCAGGAAGAAGATGTGAGGATATGGGATGCTGCCTCACACATGAAAGGATATGGTCTTACACAAAGATGGTTTCCCTTTCCATGTGGATAGACGCTGCTCTAGTAATGCGGATCTCATTCCATGTGAGTAATGTTCTCACTCTTGTGGAGAATAGTGGGTGTAAAGAATGTCCCTAATGAGGCACACCGTGTATGATGCACGGGGCATGTCCACAGTTTAACTTTATGTGCTAAGGGCGATAGTGCTTTGTAGTTTAACATCTTTCAGCTCAGATGAGGTGGGTTCACACCGCACCCATTGGACTTACATAACTGATACCCACCAGCCCTTAGGGAAGAGAAGGCATCAGGAATGCTATGGTGAGGGGGTGTTATGGAGTGATCCATTGAGGGGTCCACGTTATCATGGCTATGTGAAGAAGAAATTGTTGTTAGCATGTCTATGCGGAGAAGCATGAGGCGAAGCAACACAAAGGGAAGTACCACCCAAGGAACATTGAAATCACTTCATGAAAACCTAGTGGGTTGCCCGGGAAAATGTGTTGCGGAGCAAAGTGGTTCATAGGTAGAAGCCTCGTGAAGCTCTGGTTCTCTATGTAGCAGAGGGGCATTGTGAAGTGGTGTGCTTCACAAAGTGAAGTGGCCTAGCCTAGGCATAGGGAATAGGTTCATATAAAATATTCTTGACAAATTTTAAAGTATTTCACAGAGTATTGCTTCACAAAGTAATGGTGCCTTGTGAAGCATAACATTGTGAAGCAATGTGCTTCACGAAGCATATTGGACCTGCCTTAGTGTGAGGGTCAAATGTGCATGGAAGATATTTCATGAAGCAGAAGTGCCCCATGAAGACCAAGTACCCATGGTGATCCCCTTACTTCATGGAGGACTATGGGATCGGTGAAGGGAATCCCTCATTGAATAGGGGTTGAATTCAAACAATGGGGGAGGTACATCATGATGAAAAAGTACCTTGAAAATATCATGGTTCAAAGTGATAAAATTGATTCATGATTTGAGATTTGGGAAGGGTAATGGTCAGAGGATCCATATTTTAGGCTCAAGGGGAGACTGGTATTTATAGGAAAAAGGTGACGTGATGTAGAGCATGCTGAGCATGAAGATAGGTGGTATTTTGTGGTAATCGTGAAGCCACCCACCCCTTACTCCATGGAGGCTTTGAAAATGTCAAACAGGTTCACAGAGCCTCCCAAATCCTTGCTCTGGGTGGCTTCATGAATGTAAAATGGGTTCACAGAGCCTCCCACCTCCATGCTCTGCATTGGTTTCGTAGAGGGGAAGCATTTCACCATCCGCAGTGCTGCAGGGCTCTGCGAACAGGCTTTTCGAGGCAGCCCCTATGTCTTTCTGTTTGTTCTTTTTCTTCCCAAATTTTTCCACCATCAAATGACCCCCCTCTGACTGGGATCTGAGGAGAAAAAGAGGATCAATGTATGAGGGCTAATCAACAAAATTCATTAGTCAATCACGATGTGGACTCATGGTGGAGGCTCGTGAAGCATAGTACTAACGTCCATGCTGAGGTCGGCATGGTGCTCACTGTGGTAGGATGTGCCGCGAAGCCCAAGGGGTACTCAGTTATAAATAGGGGAGGCTGACCTCTCATTTTTCCTCTAGCATCTCCACATTTTGGCATTTACTGATCTCGACTCACGATGCTCCGCTTACTCTGTGATTTCTCTCCATGGATTGTGCCTTCTACTTCGTGGAGCACGACGAGTCTTTGACATCGTGACGGTGTGCTTTGCGGCATGCCTCTGAATATTGGGGCACAGATCCGCGAATGGTCGTCGTGAAAGAACTCCACAAACGGGATCCGTGAAAGTGCTTCATGAACCAAAACCAAAAATTTCTCAAACCTCCAAAACTAAATGGATGACCAAGATTCTACAAGGGGGGTCCTTGAAGAAGCTTCCTAGAGGGGGGAGATGGAAGATAAATCATAAATATGGGTTTTTTTGTGAAGCCATTCTGACCATGACTCGGTTGTTGTACTACTATCGGAAATACAGAATGAGTACCTTAAGTGTAGGAGGCTGCATTTTTATGGATTTGGCCTAAGATATGATATCTTCATACCTAAAGTGAGCAGGGATGAAATATCTTACTTGTTCAGGAGCACACTGTGTGAGTGACAGTGGAATAGGGTGGCTGACTGACATGCCCCTAAGGAACCCATGTGTGTCAACACTGAATTTTTTGTAAACTCATCTAAACAATGTTGACGGGAAGGAATTTCAATTAGATAAATATCCCTCTCTATACCATACTATCTTTAATAAATCCCTAAGGAACCAAGAAAAGGGGTGGTCCAATGAGTGGGATATGTGCCAGGGTGGAAACTTCATAGACAACTTGGCCTTATCTTACTGGGTAGGTTCCTCGTGCGAGGAATTCAAGGTGGAGCTAGAAATAGTGGTATTATACGAGGTGGATAGGGCCTCAAAATTAAAAATATATCAACCAAAACAACTAATGTCAAAGTTGCTGATTAGATATTCATTGAGGACCAATACCTTCCACTTACACCATAGAGAGGCTGACATCTGTTTATGAGACCTGCATTAGATCTCGAGTGTCCCGATACTGGGGGAGATGTATGATGACTTCCTCCCCGATATGGGTGAATGGGAGGATCCATAGAAGATTTATCCACTAGAAATGGCATTGATGAACCTAGTGTTGGGAGGGGACAAGAAGTTGGTGAGGGACGTCCACTTTAAATGGTGGTTCAAGAAGTTCTTGAACATTCCGTAAAATAGGCAGTTCATTATGACACCTCGGACATGATCAAAGAGGGATCAACAAGGCAAGTAGCACTCGTAATGGATGCTTTTAGAGGAAACCCAGTGGAAGATGTGGGGATTCAGCATTAGTACTGAGCAGAAACCATAAGACAGGTTCGATGAATTTGTTATGGCGCTCATCTATTGTTGGATTCTGTCGGTTAGAGACACAAACATGAGCTTTCAACTAAGCATGTTTATCATGGAGTCCATGCTGGAGACAAGAGTGTGGGTCAACCATGGGATCCCGATGCTCACTAAGTTGTACACGATGTTGTGTCATATCAGTGAGGGGAGAAAGATATAAAGAATATGCATGCCATTCCACCTCATGTATGTGTGGTTAGCAGCACACGTCTGGGGTTTCTATGAAAATCTAAACCCCATCTCCCCTCTAGGATCAAACTTCTACCAATACATTTTGAATTCAGTATGGATCTTACTAACTACTTTGATTGTGCAGGTGGTACTAAACTAGATCTGGAAGGTAGAGGAGTTCAACTTTCACCCTGTTCTCATTGCAAATGGGTGTGTTCACTGATGATGGCCAGGGAATAGAAGATCATCGGTCATACATCCTTGTCTTTCGAGGTGGTGTCCTGGTGTAAATGGTGGACTATGAGCCCCTCTGTGAGCCTTACTCCCTGCACCGATTTGCAATTCAATTTAAGTGTATGTAGCGGTTGAACTCGCAGGTCAACATGGGTGTGCACCAGGAAGATCACCTGTGTGTAATGAGGAAGATGTTACTCATGTTCACATGGGAAGACGGGAAGATGTGGAATGAGCTACCGCTTCCCACAGTCATCTTCAAACTAGTAAAGGAGTTTACCAAAATTTTGTAGGTGGCCTACCCTGTGGAGATGTTGAAGCATCCAACCATTTGGGACAACGATGGTGTGCCTCCACATCCTCAAGACCGAGGCCGGAAGATGGAAAGTACATCCGAGGGTTGTGGGACTGTCATAGTGGTGAGGCCCACACTGGTTGAGGGGGAACCTACGGCAGCGCATCCAGTGGTGGCAGCAGATCCGATGATCCCAGAAGAGAAGAGTTATTCGGAGGGGAGGCCACCAAGATGATTCCATAGAAAATCCACCCGGGATCCGAGGAAGGCTTTATGTTATATAGACATGCCAGAGAATGTTTTCTTCCTGTAAGACTAGGACATCTGGGATGTCAGCAAGAAATCCCTTAACTCATCTGAGATGTGAAAACACCTGAACCAGGACGGGATGGATTTTCTAGTAATCGGACATGTTAGGGCCGGCTTTGCAGTATCCCAGGTGAAGGCAAGGCAATACCTGGCCGAGTTGGAGAGTTTGTGCACACTTGGGGTGCCCCATGTCCAATGATAGATCGGGTGAAGGTGTTTTTGGATCAAATGACCCCTTCATAGTTTTTGGCTACATAATTTAGGGAGTTCTTCCCTTTTTTAGAAGAATTAGAAAAATCCTCTTAGGGGAGGAGGCCTGTAGAGGGAACCCTTTGAAGGAGAGTGTAGTTGACGATTCAGACCAACAACTCGAAGAGTTTGTAAGGGCTCTTGAAGTAAAATCTTGAGTCCCTTCCCCGGGATCTACTTCCAGGTTTCTTTGGACCCCTCACTAATAATTAAACTGTGCATGAGGGATTCATATACAGAACCTGCACTCGCCCCTCAATAGATTCAAATGCGGTGTCTTTGGGATCTATTCCCATGGCTATGGAAATTACCACGTCCAAACATCCCAGGACACCTGAGGTGATTCCTCTGGAGTTTTCAGACATCCCAAAAATATATGGAGGGCCAACCCTAAGGGTACCGACAGCAACAACCCAGGAAAAAGACTAGGAAATCAATCTCTATAAGTCTTATTTTACAAAATTCATGACTTCCACCCATTTATCATGCTATGTAAAATCCATGCCATTTTTTGGTATGCAAAGTTCTTCAAATTGAATTGGCTTCCTTGGTGGAGTTGGTTGGTACTTCTAGCGGTTTCTTTCCAAGGGAATTCTAGAGGTCATGGAGGTGGATATCCAGACTGACCAAGGTGCGATGCTCTCGATTAGTTGTGGGACCATTAGCAGGGCTGAGATTGATATTATTGAGGTGGGATCTGACGGTGAAGATCGATCAGATATCATGGGTCCTTCCATACATTATCAAACACCAAATGCAGTCCCTTCAAATGAGTTCTTTGGTGTGTTCCCCACGTAAGATCCAGCTAACCCCTTAGAGTTGGATCAGACGACCTTTGTTGAAGAGGATAAAAAAATAGTACGTCACCGATCATGGAAGCTGATCAAGTGCTTCATCAATAATACCCCTCAAGAACAATGGATAGACTAGATGGAGAGTCATCATTCACAAGTGAATGAACTGTGCACTAGGGGAGTGGATTCCAAGCATCCCCACATAATCGTCTAAGATCTCATGGAAGAAAATATCTAGGGATACGACTGCAGCCTATGTGTTAGTTGGCAGCGGAGAAAAGCGGTGAACATCATGAGGCTTCAGGGGGATAAATACGAGATTCAACGGCTTCACATCTGGGTAGATGAACTTTCTGATTTTTTCAACACATATTCATAGATTATATCACTGCTTATGGCCTAGCTGGCGGAGGCCGAAGAGCACATGGGGGAAGCCTACTAGGAGATGAACATTATCCAAACCAACGAGGAGTAGGCCCGGATCACATCTGACAAAATGAAACCCATTGCTACAAACAAGAAGCGAGAAATGAACAGGTGACAATGATTCCTGTATGCCACAAGATAGAGGGTGGCAGAGCTGCAACGCTCTTTTGACAGGGTCAACCCATCCATGGGAGGGGACTATCTTCATGTACTGTGATGCATGTATCTTTTGAACATGACTTCATGTTTTGATTAATCCTACTAAATGCATGCATGAGTTCTGTTATTCATTTTTTGTGTTTTTTATTTCTATTACAGTCATAGAATATCCATAAATCAGTCCCTATGCTCAAATGGGTCGGTCCAGATGCAAGAAACAAGGTATTACTACCTTGACATTCCATCCTAATATATGAGTGAAGTCCATGCTCTGAGCATCTACATCATGAAAAACCAATCCAGATTTCCAGGAAGAAAGGGAGAGGCCTGACAGAAAGATGAGGACCTCCGAACAATCGATGTTCCATCTTCCCAATGTGTTCTAGTTCATGAGTTGGTAACATCATGGGTATTTGGAATCAACCCAAATATAAGGGAGTAGAATGTGTGAATCACAATACCCCAGATTCAGAACACTATGGGGGTGGCATGAAAAATAAGGAAAACAGATGATATAGTTAGAAACATAGTATTATTATTGCATTAGCCTAAAATGAAGATAACAAACAAGGGATGAACATTGACCATATTAGAAAACACAGGGCCTGGCCTGAAATTTTATCCATCGGTCTTTCTTAATGTTGGACCTGGACACTAGGTGATCTATGTGCTAAGTGTCCATACTTTTAAGGTTTTCTTTTAGATGTGAAATAGTATGAGGGTCCAAATAAAGGGTATTCAATGTGTGGAGGGTGGTGTGATGGGTTGTTAGAATGGAGTCCAACACTCTTGAAATTATGCCACCATGGTAGAAACACATTAAATGGATGCATCAGTTAGATTAGGGATCAAACCTACCTTATAAAAGAACCTATTTGGTGAGGACCAAGAGTGCCTTGTGGTTTTACATCGTGCCAAGGAAGATGATAGATAGGTATTATAACGTTCTACGGTAAAGATGGTGAAGATGGTTTAAATGTCATACTACCTAGACCATGATTGGGGATGATAGTCTAGAAGGGTTAATGACCCTAGGACTGGGCTCGAGGCGTAATGCCTCGGTGTTGCTACATATCACATGAAGATGAGAATCAAGCCAAACATAGCTCAAGAAGAACGGTGAGGTTAGAGACCAACACAGGTAGGGAGAATCCTCTCCGGTGAGGAAACTGATGCATCCCATGATTAACATGGGGAATCCTAAACTTGTTTATGGTAGAACCACAGTTTAGTGTCATGCGTTGAGGACATATGGAATCAAAAATTTTAACTTCATACAATAGGATGGGGATTGAAAGGGAATATCCCATGAATGGAGTTTTTGTTGTGGTAGCTATAAACCCAACATGAATGAGGAAATAATGAGTTTACACCACACCACATATCTCCAGAGGAATTAATTTAGGTCAATAAACCAAAAGTAAAAGTTAGGATGAGCCCGAGGAAAAGTTCTTGGGCATTCTTATGTATCCCATGAGGATGGGAATCATGATTCACGTAGTTCTAAGAGCACAGTTTAACATCACAGCGGACAACATAAGGAATGTGTGGCATGGCTGCACCTATACACATCCTACCATAACTACTAAGCCCATGTGAGTCGTGTTCGATGTGGGAAACAAGATGTAGATATGAAACATTCCAAGCATAGTAAGGCACATGTTAGGGTTTATTGAACACTAGTTTAATAACATCCCAATAATATTGAATCGCCTACTTAATGCACCTAGATGTGTGAAAAGGTAAATCCATGTATGATGGAATTCCACTTGAACATAAGGATGTTGAAATCTGTGAATCATGATGCTCGAGATGTGGACCACATTGAAGGTAGTGTAATGGTAGACTATAACTGTTGACTATTTTTGAAACACAGTATATGTTTCACGTTAGCCTGGAATGGGGAAAGACAAATGAGGGGCGACCGCTGACCATGTTTGAAATACGGGACCTAATGCAAATGTCATTCAAGGTCCTCAGGGGCGTTGTCCCAAGATGGTAGGTAAGCCAATGTGGCATGAGACCAGGCCATAAAGGGGGTCCCATAAGATTTTAAAGTAGATGAGGATCCAATTAACGTGCTCACGAAACTTGGACATGGAACGAGGGAATGTCCCTATGAAAAATCCACCCATTGGGCTCCTTGCCACAACAAATCTGAGTATGAAAATAAGACATTTTAGATTTAGGGAGTCAATTCCCCCTCTAAGGACAAGGGTCATCTGGTTGCATGCTCCCAACTAAGTGGTCGTTGGATGGGCCATAATGGGAGGATTGATATAATGGGATGTGAACAGGGACACCAAGTAGCTAAACCCGATTCGTAGTTTGCATTGGGAGATCATATTTTAGGGTCATAGAACTCAGACAAGGTTGGAAAAAGACATAGGAGGCACATGGTGTGACCGTTGAAAAATCCAATGTGAATGAGAACCCAAGATGTGATCGCCACACCACATGATACCGAAATAGTTCTGGCCGAGAGGCTGGAGAGACGGGACAATATTTTAGATTCATGGGGCTGGACCTGAAGATGAGCTTCATGGACGTTCCATCGTATCCCAAGAGGTTGAGAATCATGCCATACGAATATCTTGATGATGTCATGCATTATTTCATCATGTGGCAAGGATATGGAATGATATTTTTTTATGGTCATAGAGCTTAGACCTTGAAGAACTGGAAGAGTGAGACATGTGGTGAAGTAATTACTAAAACTCGACATGAATGAGGAAAGTGGGATTCTGTATCACCGCAATGTGCTCCCCTTGAAAATAATGGGTCAGGGGGCCAAATGTAAAATATTGGATGGGCCCGAGGAAAAGTTCTATAGTGTTCTTATGTACCCCATGAGGATGGGAATCAAGCCATATGTAGTTATGAAGGTGGAATGGTAAGAAACCAGTGACATAGATAATAAGATCATACGAGTATGGCCCTCAAACCAAATGAAGTGGAATTTGAGAGATCTTGTTTGTCCGTTAGGATGAATTTTTGTGTTGTTTTTGTGGAGCGATAGACCAGGGATGGGGAGTCCAGGTTTCACCACAATAATAAAGTCGTATACAGGTGTGAACAATGTTATGGTGGTTTACTGACACCAAACATGATGTCTCCTTGGGTGTGGACACCAAGATGTAGTACCGTTTTTCGTCGTGCATCCAGGAAGATATTGTCACATTTTAGGGTCATGTGATGGTATCAACCATGAATTTTAACATAGTGTAGTATATATGTAATAGTTTAATGTCATGTGGGACTAGGCAACATAGTTTAAAGTCAAATGACTCAGACATATATGGGAGAAATGATGCTCAAGATGGGATCTTCATAGGTTGATAAAGCATACCCGACATTAATGAGGACAAGGTCCACATCACTCCGCACGTGATTCCAATAAATAAACCATTATACGAGGGGTGAAAAAAGGTTATAGAATAGGGTATATCATTGTTTAAGGTCTTAGATATCGAACCATGAAGAAGTGACACTCTTCCATGTGAGTTCATACCTCAATCCGGTACCTAATCCCATTTGAGTAAAACTTGGTATGGGAAACAAGGGAGGAATAGGTCTTTGAAACACATGGGATATACATAAAGGCATAGTTGGGTCAGATCCCCAAAAGACGCCTTAGTTCATCTTTGTCCACCTAACATAAAAATGCGCACTGAGGGACAATACCATGAGTGTCGAAATTCCACTTGGACATTATAGAGTGGAAAATGATGTGAATCATGTAACCGATATTTAAGTCTTGATGGGGTTTTCATGATGATGGAGGATAACAGTTGAATGTGTTCAAAACATAGCATCCATATTGTGTGACCTGAAATGGGAACAAAAAATGAGTGTCAACTGCTGACTATATTCACAATGCGGGATTTCTTTAAATTTTTTGTGTGAAACCCTCGAGGACGTTATCCCATAATGGTTGGAGAGCCCATAGGTCAAGTATCCTTGAAACATGGGTGTCCCTTCAGATGTGAAACATAATGAATGCCCAAATTAAGGGGATCATGAATCCTAAAAAATGGTTGAAAGTATGTCCAGGTAAAATCTGAAACTCCAGGCTCTAAACCGAAGTACTCTTAGGAAAGTTGGAGAATCACCGAAGAGGTTCGAGGGACCCAACGTAAGAGCAGTCGACTCGAAAATAAGAGTGTAGGGAAAGGGAGAAAAGGGAACTCATGATAGAGAGAGGTATGTGTATTGGTTGTTAAAAACCCGACGTGAATAATGACAGAATCCCATAGCACACTGTGTACCCCACCCTTGGAAGGTCTCAGGCGAAGGGGCCCGAATGATAGTGAGGTTTCTATGAAATGGGGATGGACCCAAGGACTAGACATTCAGGTGATCCTATATATCCCAAATTGATGTAAATCATGCCTCACATAATTATACCGAAGACAGTTGTGATGTTTATCATCATGAATCAAGGACGAAGGTTCTCTTAGTTTATGGTTGTAGGGCTCTGATTCTAGATTCCTAGTTTAATGTCATATGCTTGGGACGACTGTGTGGAGAGGGTGAATCATTATGCATGTGGAATAACATGATATAGAAACAACGATATAGGATAATTGTTGACCATATTCGCAACATAGTATCTGTATTTATGTGACCAGATTTTGGGGAAAAACAATTGAGCATCGACCATTGACCATATTTACAACACGAGGCTTGTATCAAATTTTCCTCAAAATCATTGGGGTCATTGGCCTGAAATGGTAGGAGAGCCCTTGGGATAATAACCCATGCCATCTAGGGGACCTTTTGGATATGGAAGATGATGGAAACCCATGTTATGGGGATCATGAAGCATAGATGGGAATGTGATCACAAAAAGGATGATATGTGAAGGATGTATGTCTCATGGGGATATGTGTGGTGTGGCAATATATTCTGACGTAAATTAGGATGTGTGTCCAAACCACACCCGAAAATCCTAATTGAGAACTCGGGCCAGGGGTCCAAAATGGTCGAGGGACCTGAGGCTAGTAATCTCAACCAACTATAGTGGCATGATCCATCATGTGGGTATTGCCTTACCTCATCTCCTAATCCCACGTATGTGATGCTCGGTGTGGGAAATAAGATGTAGGACTAGGCTACCCCATCATATAAGGGTCTCAGAGTTGGAATCACGCTCCTACGTGAGGCCGACCACATCACTTGAAGAGTCAATGAGGCATAATGAACCACTACATTCAATGTTTGGGACATATGGGGGTGGTGACAAATAAAAAGAATATTTGTTGACTAGATTTAAAAAACAAAATCTATATTGTTTGACCTGAAATGGGAACAAAAAATTAGTGTCGACCACTGACCATATTTCACAACACCTGACTCGTATCAATTTTTCATTTAAGGTCCTCAAGGGTGTTGGCCCAAAATGATAGGAGGGCCCATAGGCTAAGTATCTATACCGTTCGGGGGCCCTTTCGGATATGAATGTTAATGGAAACTCAAATGATGGTGTCTGTGAAGCATTGATGTTCCTGTGAAACTTAAATTCAAGATGGACATTAGAAGTGGTGGGGATCTTCATCGATGAGGGATACACGATACAGTCATGATGAACTCCATGTAAATGATGGAAAAAGACTGCACCACACCATGTGTTTCAACCCAATGGGCAAACCCGATGTTTGGGGTTGGGCCTACGAACAAAATGTTCGGGCAAGCCTACATATCCCATAAGGATGGGAATCATTCCATATGTAGTTTTGAAGGCCATGTAGTTTAGTGTCCTGTGGTGAGGACATGGCAGGAGAAAAGAATGAGGGAGGGAACATGGGGAAATATTCGTAATCATGAAATGAGTGTTGTAAAGAAGCCTACACAACACCATGTGGGATCCTCCAAAAGAACAATACCCAGGGAGGAAAACCAAAGAATAAAATGGTTCTAGACTCAAGATGAAGCGTCTGAGCATTCCTAATTATTCCATGAGGATGGGAATCAGGATGTTCATAGTTATTGTGGTTTAACGACTTTCTAGACGATATATAGGTTAATTTCATGGAAATTGTATACAGTTTAACTTCAAGCATGATGACATATAGTTTAGTGTCATGTGAGATATTTTATAGTTTAATGTCATGTAAGACTAGACAGTTTAAGGTCATGTAGGACCCTAATTTATTTTAGGGTCATGCGAGATCGTACAGTTTAAGGTAATGTTGGACCAGGCGACTCAAGAAATGCATTTATTGAGGAACTTTGCATTGGTGGGAGTAGTTATTTGCTCACTATCCAGGGTAACCAGGGAATATTAACCATTGGATTAAACCTTTTGAATGAAATAATGTCCATCCCATTTGGGCTACATCATGGGTGGCTTCCTACAAAGTATCATTGGTTTCTTTAGGGCCAATAACAAGTCACCTAGAAAGAAGAAGAGGAGGCAAACATTCTTGTGGAATTATCTAGCTATCATTTTTGGATTCCTTTATAGATTATGCAGGGAACGATGTTAGTTATCATTGAGTTCGTCCAACTCATCTAGATATATTTTAGCTACTTTATCTAGAGCTTGCTGATCATAGACAACTGTGCACAATCAAGGAAATTGAATCTTGATGGGCAGGATAGTCTCTATTCTATACACCAGTGAATATGGGGTCACTTGGGTGGAATTACAAGTCATCATCTGATAAGCCCAGAGGTCATTGGGAATCTTATCCGGACAACTATTATTTTTCAAACCCACCATTTTCTATAGATTTTTAGGGAGTGGTTTGTTGAATTTCTCGATCATTCCATTTGCATGCCAATAATAACAGGAGGTATGGTTAGAATGGATGTTGTACATATCATACAATTTAATCATCTTAGCTTCATGGATGTTCATTCCATTATCAGTGAGGATGGCGTGAGGGGCCCCAAATCGGTAGATGATGTTGGAGTTCACAAAGTCATCTATGGAATGGGGCATGATCGCCGTGTGTAGAACTACCCCATCCCACTTAGAGAAGAAATATGTAGCAGTCATGATGAACCTGCCCTGGTGAGCTGTCACCAGGGGATATGGTCGACATCGTGTCCTCATACTAAAAATGGCCAAGAGTACTTTGTAGTGGGGATAGGATCCATAATCCAATGAATAAATTTGTAATGAATTTGGCATGCATGGAACCTTTTGGAAAACTCAATGTAGTCATAGGTCATGGTTGGCAAAAAGTACCCCAGTCTCTAGATCTGGTGAGATATTTTTAGCCCGGTCTGATGATCCCCATAGGAACTGACATGAACCTCTTGCATGACACATGAAATCTTTACTCCTTGAATGAAACTGAGGAGAACCCCATCAAACCTGTGCTTGTAGAGGATATTCTCACAACCAGGACCCTCCATGAGGGTAGAATGTAATGTATGGAATTGAATTCTTTCATGCTTGGCCTGATCTATCGGGAGATTACATTTTTGTTGGTACTCTACCAAGGTGGTTCTCCAGTTAGAAGTCACTTCAATCACAACATCCGGGGGGACATGGGGGTCTTGATGTGGATGCCCTGGCAGTATGGTGGCTTACCTGTGGGCTGTCAACTTCATATGGAGGGATAATAGAAATGACTCTCCGGTGTGCCACGTTGATAAGTAGGTCATTATGTTCAGGCTCTAAAAGTGATGAAGCTAAGATGTCTTGGGTTTCATCTCGACCATTCTAAGATTGAGGGACATGTGTTACTTCTGGCTAAGATGGGAACTGGGCCATTAGCTAGAGAGTGTGTTCAAACAATGGTAAAAGCTATGGCTTTATGACGATATAGTCACCATTGATTTGTTCGTTGACTAGTTCAGAGTTCCCTTTCACATCAAAATGGGGAATGTCTCTCTCGACCACCAGCTCAAGGTAAGTAACATGAGCCTGATACTCTACCTCTTTTTTTGTGCATCCTTCTAACTATAGGACTGAATATGACAGAACGACTTGTGAATGGGTAATGAAGACCATACCTAGGACTACTCTGTTGAGTCTGGGGCCATTGAGCCTTTTGCCGGTGGGGCTTTGAGAAGAACAATCGAATAGCATTTGATAGAATGGGATGGATTGGTCTACTGAGAGGATTTACTCATCCGAAAAATCAAGGTCTAGAGACTGGTTTACAATAGCTGGATGGGCGGTAATAAAGTCTTCCAATTAATTCCCCTTAATACCTATCTATGAAACAAACCCGATGTCGAACTACTAGAGGATCACCGTCAATCGAGCTAGACAGCCTATCAACATGGGGAAGTTCAGTATGTACATCAACGGATCTACTCGGGACACCAACTGTACCTCATAAAGCTGGAGGTAGAGCCACAATTTTTGTACTATGAATACCAGCGCAAGGCATCTCTTCTCGATATGGGAGTATCTGGTCTCTATATCAAGGAGCATGTGGCTGAGGTAGTAAAAACAATTCATTATTCCCTTGTTGTTCTTTTGGGAAAGAAGGGAACTGAGGGATCATTCCAGGGTGGTACTGTAAATGAACAGATACTTTCCAGAGATAGGTGGCATTATGACCGGAGGCTGGAGTAGGTACTACATGATTTCATTGAAAGTAGTATGACTTTATTCGTCCCACTCGTAAACAGTTTCATTATTCATGAGTCTAGAAAATGGCTTACACTTTCCAAATAGATTCATGATGAATCGGAATATGTAGGCTATGTGGACTTGGAAACTTCCAAGATCCCAGATATTGCATGGGGGAGACATCTGGCTAATGTACTTGATCATCTCTAGGTCGATCTCAATGCCCCTATATTTGACAAAGATGCTGAGAAATATTCGAGAGGTGACCTCGAAGGTTCACTTCAATGGATTCATCTTCAGGTGGTTATAATGGAGGAAGTCTAATAATTTATCCATGTCTTTGATATGGTCCTGATGCTAGAGAGATTTTGACACCAGATCATCCATGTAATATTCCACCAAAATTCTAAGGATCGGCTTAAAGATGCAATGCATTGCCAGATGATAGGTGGGACCCGAATTCTTTAAACTGAATGTAATGACATGGTAAAAAAAGTAAATTGTGGTGATCTAAAAGTTGTAGACTCCTCATCCTCTGGGGGGCTATTCAGATCTGGTTATATTTGGTATATCCATCCATGAAAGAGAGGTCCAAGAAACCTGATGTGTTGTCAATCAACAATTTTGTCACAGGAAGTGGAAAATTATCTTTCGGACACTGACAGTTGAGATCTCAGAAACTGATCGAGACTCTAATCAGTTTATTCTTCTTCATAATTATCACAATGTTGGAAAAACATTTGGGGTATTGGACCTCCTTATAGAAATTTTTTTTGATGAGCTTAGCAGCTTCTACCTCAATAATTGCATCGTGACAAGGGTGCATTTTTTGGCAGGCTGCTTGAACCTGCAATGATTTTCTGGGTGACTAAGGTGGTGGAAGGATACCTAAGGATCTAGTCCTTGAATCTCATCATAACTCCATGAAAATACATCCTGGTGTTGTTTAATTAAGTTTACATACTATTGTTTCTTCTAGAGGGGCATGGAGGCTCTGATTAATGTGGGTTTCAAGTCTTCCTCGCTATCGAGGTTCAGTTGCACCAATTTGTCGACCGTGGAAGAGAATCCCTCTTCAATGATTGGGGGAGAATCCTCTGAATCCTCTTCTTAAATTATGGTAGATGGATCCTCAGTGGGAAGAGTTTCCTCTGATTTGATAGATCTCGATGGGAGGCTAGTACCAGCCTGAGGGTCAGTGGACACTGCATTGGGGAACTCCTGTGTTGCCAAAACCATAGAGATGAAGGATGTTGATATAATCCCATCTGGTCTCCATCCCAAGGGGACACACTTGATGATATCAAATCAATAGTGGTTTTTTTTTTATACAGTTATTTCCATCATATCAAAACAAGAAAGTATGATGTATTATCGTTTTCATGGGGTAGACATCCCAATACATTATGGGATTAGGAGGCTTTGGGATCACTTGAGCCTGATTTTTGTAAGAGTATGTGGTGATCTTTCAGTGTCGCTTAGAAATGGGAATGTGTTCCCCCCTAATTCCAAAATCAATAAAGCATTGACCCATTTCGGGGGTTGTAACCTCTAACTGATGGATTGAAACAAATGTAGGTGTCATCTTGATCTGTCCATGGGTCGGTCGCAGCCATGGAATGCTCAACCACATTTGACTGAATTTTTTTTCCATTACTCTTATAATAGTCAGGATCCAAATAGTGGGATTTCTAGAGTTAATGGGAGACTCTTTACCTTGAAGCATGCCCACTCGAATATTAAGTGTGTACTTGAGGCATGAGTGATATGTTGAAGGAACTACCACATGTATGTGGAGTTATGGTCTTCCCATCAATGCATTGTAGGATGTGTCCTTAGAGACAACCATCAACTCAGTGCTGGAAACTAGGCCACTGAACTGGGTCTTCAAGTGGATCTTTCCAATTGTTTTCTCTTCCATCCAGTAATAACCTTGGATTCCTAGGTCATAGGGACTCAAATCATCCTTAGAATACCCTAGTTTTCACAGTGTTTGAGTCAGGATTAGGTTGATCCCGGAGCCTATGTCGAAATGACATTGACAAACCTCCATGAAATTGAGCTGACAGTGATGTATGGTGGAGGAATGTGCCCTGTGTGGGAGATCATTCATCTTCCCTAGAGAACAAGATTATGGATTGGCACAAAGTTTTCTCGACTTCATAAGCATCGAAAGCTTCTGCGGCGGCTACCTCCATCTCAAACTATAGTGGGATTCTTAATGCCTCGATAAAGGACTCATGTATATATCAAGATAAGCGAAGGTTATTAAGGATGGAGAGTTTGGTTGGAATTATAGAAGTATGCATGAGAGCATCATACTTCTGTGCCATGCAAGAAATTCTTCTTACATGAGTTTTCTCTATGAAAGGATGCATGGTGGGCCTTACCGACTAGACCAGTGGCAGACTGGTGTTAGGAATATTCCTCTGCTCACTTGTCGAATCCTATAGAGTGACTATCGATTTAGGGACTAATGATTAAGACTGGCCAACAGAAAAATGTGGATGATCACGACATAGTCAAGGTGGGTCTGCTTGATCCAACAACACGAACGATAGTGAAGGTAGACCTGATGACTCTATATGATAAGGTTGTGCTTGTTGAACTCTATGATGGGCCTGATATCTAGTTTTGGTAGCATGAACAGCCTGACTAAGAGTACTAACTGAGGCACTCTGATGGCCCATATAGCCACGACCCCACTGACGCTAGCTATGGCTGGGGATGTTGGAAGGATCCTTCTAGCGGTCCTCATCATCAGGAATCATATAGGGGTTTACTAGCTCTACGGTATTAACTGAGACATACCCTTGACTATCTCTTAAAGATTTATCCACTACAAGATGGATTCTAGGAAGAATCCCATCTCCATGGAAATGAATTCGCCAAGATTATGAGATGACAAAGACATTGGCGGGAGACTTTGTTTTCCCTTGCACCGCTGATGATTGCTTTTCTGAGAAGGGTACGACGGAGACGACGATGCAGAAGTAGTATTTGAGACTTCTGAAGTCTCGGGATGATTCAAGCGTCCATGGATAACACCATGGGCATGGGAAACTATTTCACAAGCCATATAGTCATCGTACTTCCATGACCCATGGTTAAAATACCTGATACCACTCTCTTTCGCTGCCACTGCTGCTTTCTGGCCTCACGAAGATACAAGCCACGTATGCTATAGTTGTACTTAATTGGACTATGTTGTTATCCACCTGTTCATGAAGCCAGTCATTAAACACATATCATTTTTTGAGGTTGTTCCCCTGGATTTGGTGATAGGTTCATTAATTATGGCGATCAATGTGGATCACCTCTTCTAGCCTCTTGCACTCAGGAAAACGTACAATCCTCTACTTCATGGAACTACAAAAGTATCTGGGGACCTTAGCCTCATTGAATGAGTAGGTCATATTCCTCTTATCCGTGAAGGGTGCCTTTGGAGCATGACCCTAATGAGGGGCTGGAGGAGCCTATCGAGGAGTTGAATCCTGGTTATATCACCTAGGAAGTGGTGACATACTGCGTTGGGCACCTTCCGATTCTGAGGTGGGTGGTGCTATGCTGGAGGATTTGCCTAAGGTGGAGGGCCTCTGTGAGGCTGTGGATGCGGATCCATTGGTAACAACTCAAGTTTTTTGGGGGCCTCTATTTTATCCACTATAGTGGGCTCAACACTAGAGACCCTTATCGTGGAGATTGCAGAAGGCAACATGCATGCATGGCTAGCCTGTTTTAAGGCTTCTTCTACGCAAGAGGCACTATTAGTGAAGTCTCGGAATCTCCTATGATAATTTTGGATGATCAGAGAGGGGAACAGTTCTGTCTTGACATTCCCTATGAAGATCGTCAGTAGTTTCTACTCAGTCAGTGGCATGTCAAGGGAGTATGTGAGCCCTTTCCACAGGACGACAAAGTCTGCAACGTGCTCATCAGGCCTCTTCTTGCACACGAAGAGGTCGGCGATACTCATCTTCCATGTTGTGGAACTGAATTGTTGGATAAATTTCCTACAGAGGTCTACCCAATCGGCTACTGATATGATGGGGATCTGGTTGTACCACACGACGGTTGGCCCCTCTAGTTTCTGTATGAAACATTAGATTTTCACAGCCTCCTATTGATATGGAGTTCCCAACCTAGTACCACACCTAGAGATAAAGTGGGACAGGTGCTGTGGCGGCCCACCATTCCCGTTAAAGGATGAAATGATGTGATTTTCGAAACCTAAAGGTGCAAGAAAATCATCCAACCATACTGGATATGGCTTTCCATCAGGCGTGATTTCTACCTCTCCAGTATCTCATGCTTCGAGGTGGGTGATGAGTGCCACCATTAGATGATCTAGTTGGGGGTTCCTGTCTTGGAAGGGATCCTTGACCACCATGGAATTGGCAGGTTCATTTACATGATAAGCATGCCCAGAAAATCATGGATCTACTGGTGGAAGAACCTGTGGATCTTCTAGGGGAACCTAAGCTAGGTCTTGAGGAGTGTCACGCTGTTCAAGAGGATTTTGCGACACATATCGTGCCCTTTTTTCTGTACGTTCTAGCCTCAACACTGTCTCCATAGGAAGGATGGTCACGGTCACCTGGATGAAATTTGCTGAGCGGATGTTGTTTCAGCCCCTACTGCCCTAGCTAAGGATCACCATAGTTTGGCCATCACTCTGCAGTGTGCTTAGTATCTATGTCATCAACCATCTTCTTTTGTTCAGTGAGTT
This sequence comes from Viscum album, assembly GCA_963277665.1. Taxonomy (NCBI): domain Eukaryota; kingdom Viridiplantae; phylum Streptophyta; class Magnoliopsida; order Santalales; family Viscaceae; genus Viscum; species Viscum album. Next base: position 1,570,263,309 of record OY728137.1, read on the forward strand.
TCTGACGCCACACGCATTTTTGGAATCATCTTCCACCTTCTGCATTGAGCTAGATGAGTCAGAGGTGTTGATAGATCCGAGGTTCCCCATACAGTATTTGGGATTTTGGATGAGGGATAATTCCTCAGTGGGAATGAGAAGACCCAATAGATTCTTCTATTGATGGGTAATCCTTCCCAACTGATCCAAGAGGTGTGAAACTACCTTGGGGGGTTGGGCCTCTATAGGAAGCTCTAGATCATTTTCACCCTCGGCAGGTCATCCATGTTAATCATGACCCTTCTAGGAGGAATATACTCTTTTTCACCCAAATAATTAGGCTGGCTCCGGATGGAACTTAAATTTAGGTGTGCGTACTACCCGCAACCACATATTTTCAAGTTGGGAGAATCCTCTTTGATTATCTTGTAGAGCACTTTATAGCTCTAGATGCATCGTTTTTAGAGTTTCCTATGTTGACTTCGTGACTCGGGGAAATGGACCATGGGGAGTGTGGCCAAATCAACCAAACGACATTGTTGGCATATGTCTTCGAAGTGCGTCTGACTCTTGGGGTAGGACAATCATCGACGACGAAGATGGAAATGAGTCCCCCAAGGGGTTTGACAGAAACACTTGACCTCTTCCTGAGTGAGTGATTCCGGTGCACTGAAATTTGGTGTTGCAACTAGAAAATATAGCTCAAGGAAATGGTCCACTATAAGAATATCCCATAAGATCCTTGGTACCAATTTGGGGTCTATCCCTTCATTTCCCCACTCGTCAAATAGAGTTGGTTGCGGAACTGGTAGCAGTACTGAGGCAGACCGCTGGGACAGTGGGATGGCGGCGGGAGAATATAGTGAGTGAGCTGACAAACCACGATATCTCGAGCTACCCTCTGATGAGTGTTGTGACTTAGCCACCACATTGCTGTAGGAAAGGCTGGTGACTATATTTTCTACCACTGAGAAAATGAATATAGGTGATGGATCACACTACTTCTAGTCTTCCATTGGACCCTAGAATAGCTCTCTATGATCTGTTTTTGAGGCAGGCAGTGATTCTGGTGATGATGGCGGTGATTGTGTGACCAGACCTTCTGTAAAACGCCATATTTTTGTCTTCATAAATGTACCTGTGGAGGGATGCAGGAATATAATCACCACATATTTTGGAATTATGAGGATGTGGCTCCATGATCCTTCCCCGAATTTTGACATGGAGGATGCAGGCAAGGGATCAATCACTGAGTCATATTCTGCCTCATAATATGAGAAGAAGAAAAGTTTATTTCTGTCTGAATCTTCTTGGAATTATTTTTTATGGCGGTGAAAACCTTCCCTCATACCCCGGGATGGTTCTCCAAGAAAGGGTAGATTTTCGGAACAAGGAGGACCTTCGGTCATACTTGTGCTGGGTTGGAGAGGGTTTTCACTAATGTGATCTAGGAAGATAGGAGCACCTGGACTAATATCAAGGGGAACATGGGGAGGACCTCCATTCCCACTGGCTGATGTAAGGAGGGAACCTCCATGGAAAGTGATGGAGTGGGTATGACCTCTGCTGGAGTTGATAGGAGCACGAGTAGTACCTCTATGCTTGTTTCCCATTGAAGTATCAGCACGAGGAGGGTCCGCATACCGGTCAATCCACACAAGGGTAGGACCTCCATGATGGGTGATGGTGAAGTGATGCTGACCTTCACACCTATGATTTCTGAGGTGTGGAGGACCTTCACCAGCTACTAAAAGGAAATGAAGAGGGCCCCCACACATGATATTGACTAGATGTGTAACGTACCCATAACAGTAGCATGTGGCAGGAGGAAAAACTCCATACCTGGTGTAATGAGCGCATGATAGGATTCTATACTTATTGTCGTTGTCGTGGGGTTAAACCTCATTCTAATTGAATGTAGCATGGCGCAGACCTCCATGATGAGCATTAAAGTGGGGAGGACTCGCGTTCTCAATGGTGGCGGTATGGGGAGAACTCCATTCTGGTTTTTGTTGCTGGGGGTTGGTACGTGGCAGCCACTACATATGCCGGTGACCAAGAGAGTCGACGTAGCCTGCCCATGGGGTGGTTGGGGACTCAATTAGGGTAGGGTATATAAGTTCCCCTACTCATAATACATAGGGGGTTGATGATTCAGGTCGGCTATGGCCCATTCCATAGTAGTTGCTGACGTTGATGCCCCTTGGTACGCGTCATCCAGAGCCTGCACCCGACCCTGGCGACGGGTCAGCCAGACTGAGGTTGATAGTGCTGGAGCATTCCTTACCTGCTCCTCAACTCATGGGACTAGGTGGCGGTGCTGGCGCAACCTAGTGGGGGCCCTCCTTGCGGGCCCCTAGAATGATATCCCAGATGGGGTGACCCGAAAATTCCCCACCTCATCGGCGTAGGGGAGGATTTCATCAAAGCGTTCCGGGGTGAGGCTCCCAAAATGATTGTGTGTCGGAGTGGGGAGCATTTTTTTCCCAATACAGACCTTATGGTGGATGTTCTGACAAGGAGCAGATGCCTCTAAATCATGGTGGGCCATATCCAGATTCGGGATAATCCCCTCATCCTCGTATCGGCGTATGAGGTTATTTATCACCATTCATTTAATGAATTCAGAAGGGGAGATAGGGCATGGATTCCCAACAGTTGTGTGTGTGGAAGATGTCATAGAAGTGGTAGATCCACACAAAGTTACCATGTTTTCACTGAACCTTCCCCAGCGTCGGTGGGTGGGTGGCGATTGGATTCCTAATGCAGCAGCTTGGTTCTTGAAAGGCAAGGAGATTAAACCATTAGCACTGCAAAAAGGAAATCGACATCAAGTTCCCTATAATCACTCATTATTTCATGAAATGTATAAAGGATCCATGTTGACAATGTCCTAGATCGAGATGGCCAATGTATTGACTTCCTCGAAATCTTCTATGTTTCACACCATGCCCTCTATTATCTTGGCGGGACCCGATGATGGATAACTAGATCTGGTGACATGCTAATCCAATGATGTCTCAAATGCTACTAATTTTCACATTGAGGAGACTAAATTCACGTCGAGTTTACCATTTAAATTTCCAATAATTTATCTAGGGTGAAAGCATCCATCTGTTAGAGGAGGACTATGATGCACTGGTAGTTACCCTGCATTCCTGCTTCACAAATGCAGGTGACATCCATCGATTATTCAGGGATGTTTTATCCTTGACCAAAATGGGATGAAGGGATGTCATTTCCCCCTTATGTGGATTCCTCCCTGGAATTCACCACATTTTCATGTTATCCATTATTTATTATGACAATGTTCTTGAAATTCTTCCTGGTGCCATATCTTCTTAGACGCCGGTTAATTAAACTGATTTTATCAGAAAATTCCAAGGGTTCATGTCCAGGTAGCAACCTTCAGTCGGGGGAGTTGTCATGTTGGACATCACTAGCATGTTTGGAAATTGGAACAATGGTGTGTCTAAGTTTATTCCCCTTATTATAGGGATTTTAAAGGGAGTGGAAGCCTAATGCATCCCACATCGAATGTGTGGAATTATATGACATGGGCTTGTCTCTGAGGTTTTCCTCAGCTTCCCATGCTTAACACAGGGTATGCCACATGTTTAACATCTAGCAGAGATAGATCAGACTGGTCAGAAAACTAACTAGTGTGGATCAAATGGGTGCTACCCCTAGAGGGAACATTGATGCTAGAAATAACACGTGGTAAGTTACCCTAGTGTTGCGAAGACCAGTGAAGAGGTGAATTGGCATGATCTCACCGGGATGTGGTGGCCCAATTAAGAATCAAGATGGATAATGAATGGTTATGTGAAGTGGATGGAGAATGATATAGAGTTGACACGAGGGTGACTGTGATTTTAGGCTTTATCCTCTTAGAGACCTTTTATATATCACTGAGGTAGGGAATAAAGTCCTCGTAGTTCGGAATGGTGTATAGGGTCGGGGTGTGCGCATATGATAGTGATCCGATTATATATTGGGGATTACAGATGGTTAGTAGCCCACGTATGGTCTGAAACTACTAGGATGCACCATAGATGTGGGTCCCAATGAATTGGATAACAATGTATTACCGCTGGTTTTGGGATGACAACAACTTACCACTAAATGGGGATCACAACGACTTACTGTTGTGTGGGATTTACAACGTCTTACCTTTGGGCGATGGATCACAATGGCTTACAACTAGATGGGGCTGAAAATGGCTTATCTCTAGATAGTGGCACATAGTATTACCGTTGGATGGAGGCACAACAGCTTACCGATGTATAGAGACCATTTAGTGTCATTCTGGACAAACGATATTTCTAGTTTAACATCATGGAGGATGAGGGTGAACCGACATGAAGTGGTTGGGAGCAATGTTTGTTGGGATTGAACCTCTGAGAGGCTTCTCATGAACATTTCCATGGAAAAGATAAAATTACACGTAGTTCAAGATGGTGTGGTAAACCGATGTGAAGGGGGTCAGAAAAAATGGATGGTGGAATTGAACCTCATAAAGGCTTCTTACGTACCGTTACCTAGAAAGGATCAAATTTCATGTAGTTTAGGAGAGGATTAGTGAACTGATGTGATGGTATTCTAGACCAGTGGTGGCTGGGAATGAACCCTAGGGAGTCTTCCTACATACCTTGCCTTGGCAAGGATCAAAGTCCACATAGTTCAGGGGAGGGTTGGTGAACCAATATGAAGGGACTCGGGACCAATGGTGGTTGGGCTTGAACCTTAGGGAAGCTTCCTACGTAACTTGACATGGAAAGAATCATTGTACACGTAGTTCAGGATAGTGTGGTGAACCGATGTAATGATCGTAAGAACCAATGGATGGTGGGATTGAACCTCTGAGAAGCTTCCTACGTACCTTTCCATGGCAATGATCAAATTAATTGTAGTTCAGGATGGTGTGGGGATTACACGCTAAGGTGGACTAGAGAAGATGTCGTGGTCGATGCTTACTCTAATCCCACATGATGCATGCTCTGTGTGAGAAACAATTTGAATAAAAGACCTAACGATTACGTCACGAATGGTGCATCTGTGGGATGTGAAGTGGGACTAACACATAGTTAGCGACCCAAAATAGAAATAGGGGCTTACACATGGTCTGCAAACCAAAGAGGAAATAGGGGCTTACAAGTGGTTAGCAGCCTAGGAAGATGGAGACTGGGACTTACTCCAAGATGGAGGCTTGATGGCAGAAAAGCCCAAAGGGGGAGGGATTTAGTACCGAAAAAAGGAGGGATACGTTTTCCATACCCCCTATCTAGTCTTTGGATAGAAGGAACATAAGAGGAGCAGGGTTCCTGATTACTAAAAATAAATCCTAAGGGCTTACACAAAGATGGCTTCACTTTCCGCGAGGACAGACGCTGCTTCGATAAAGAGGATCTCATTCCATGTGAGGAATGATCTCACTCCCGTGGAAACCATTGGTCTTAGAGAATGTCATAGAGGGGGAACCACGCGAATGATACATGGGGAGAGTCCAAATTTTAACATCATGTGTTGAGGACGATGATGCATGGCAGTTTAGCTGTCAGTAGCTCGGACGAGGTGGGTTCAATCTATACCTATAGGACTTACATAACAGATACCCACCTACCCCTAAGGATGGGAAGTCATCTGCAATGTCTTGGTGAGTAGTGTTATGGAGGGATCCATTGAGGGTTCCAAATTAGAATGGATATGCAAATAAGAAATATACATTAGTGTGCCTATTCCGAGAATCATAAGGTGAAGAAATGTAATGGGAAGTACCACCCAAGGAACATTAAAATCACATCATGAAATCCTCAAGGTTTTCATGGGAAAAGGAGTTTCGGAGCAAAGGGGTTCATAGGTAAAAGCCTCATGAGTCTATGGTTCTCCATGTAGATGAGGGGCTTCGCAAAGGGGTGTGTTTCTTGAAGTAAAGTGAACTAGCCTATGCGTAGGGAATAGATGAATATGGAAGGTGATTTGCGAAGTGGAACGTCTTTTGTAGAGCAGTGCTTTGCGAAGCAAGGTTGCCTAGTGAATCATAGCATTGTGAAGTAATGTACTTCTTGAAGCACATTGGAACTGCCTTAGCATTTGGGTCACATGTGCACAAAGAGTATTTTGTGAAGCATAAGTGCACAGTGAGGACCCAAGTCCCCTTGTGGATCCCCTTCTTTTGGAGTGGCTTGTGGGCTCCGTGAAGGGAATCCCTATTTGAAGAGGGGTTGAATTCAAGAAAAGGTGGAGGCACTTTGCGATGCTAAAGTACCTTGAAAAGCTAATGGTTTACAGAACCGAAATTTCTTCGTAATTTGATATATATGAAGACGAAAGGTGGGATGATTCGTCTTTTGGGCTCAAGGGGAGGCCAATATTTATAACCAAGAGGTCCCGTGAAGTAGAGAGTTCTGGGAAAGAAGACACATGGAATTTTTTTCATAATCGTAAGTATTCTGCCTCCTTAATCTATGGAGGCAACACAAATATAAAGAGGGTTTGGGAATTCATCATCCTCCCTACTCTGTAGTGGCTATGTGAACATCAAATAGGTTTTTAGAGCCTCTCGCCTCCTTGTTCCTTGGTGGCATCGCAAAGGGGAAGCTTTGAGTTGGCCGTAGTGCTACGGGGGCTCCGCAAAAAGGCTTCATGAGGAAGCCCCTAATGCCTTCCATTTGTTCTTTTACTTACCTAATTTTGGTTTTAACACATCATTATACCCATCATGGTATTGTGGGGGTGAAAACAGATTACACAATGGCTTGGAGATGGTAAACCATATGAGCACATGCGTGGTGATTTCATTTTTCATAAGATTGATAGAAATGGGAATATTTTTTTACATAAGCATAATAAAATATTAGTGTAAATTTGATACAGGATGTATTACATTCTAATGAAAAAAATAATGAAGATAAGTATAAAATTAAAGATGTTTCAAAGAATCAGTAGAGGATATTACCTCCACTTCGACCAGTTTTCTCTAAATCTTCTCTTAGACCATTAGAGATTTGCATTGAAGAAGACTAGAACCTCTAAAATTTAATTAGGGAACTTTAGTAAAGAAACATGTAGGGTATGGATGAGATTTAAGGTTAAATATTATAATAATATGTGAGGGAGTTGGTTCCCTTTTATAATTGAGGTGAGGGGTACTTTTAAGATACCAAAAAAAATTAATTAAAAATAAAATCAAACCCCAAACAAAATTCTAGAAAATTTCCCAATTTTGAATATTATTTGTGATTTTGTTATAACATAATCAACCAATATATTTTATAAATGTCCACCTTTATATTTTAACCATCTCATTTTAATTAACATTTAGTTATTAAATTTAACTTTAAACTAGGGTAAAAAATATTTCAATATTAAAATGGTTAAATATAGAATTGTTTTATGTAAATTAGACCATAAATAAATACCATAGAAAATTTTAGACAATAAAATAATTATCCTATATTTTTATAAAACCGTTCTGATTTTTAATATAGGTAATAAAATCTTATTTTATAAATAATCAATAGTGTCAATTTTGGCTCTATTCAATTCAATTATTTTAACAAAATTAAGAGAAAATGTTAACTTCAAACCAACTATTTTATTATTTTCCCAAGAGGTCAAGTTCATCAATAAAATTAATTAGATACAGTAATTATACAAATTATATTTTATTATTTTTAAAAACATTTATTTATTGTCTCTATTAATAAAACAATTACTAAATAATTTTTTTGAAATTATATAATATTCTTATTTTTTAAAAAAGAATAAAAAACAAAATACAATTATGAAGATAAATCAATTTTATTTTAGAATAATATTTTTAGTCGAATTTATCATCTAGAAAATACAACATTTAAAATGTTATAGTTGTTAAATTATGGATGTGACAACATTAACATCTGTTTAAATAACATAATATAAGTGTCACAATATATTCTATATGGCCCTATATAGTCCATAACTCGACCCTTGGATGGATATGATTGAGATATAATGATAAAATAAGTTTTCCAAATGTTTGAGTCTTTTATAGTTATTAGCATTTTATTCAAGATTTATTTGTTGATTTCTTATAGATTAATTATTTTTTACATCATAAAAACAATATCCTTTTAGGTAATAATTTTTTTCGTAAAAATTAAAAAAAATTAGTAGGTTAAAAAAAATTATCATTCAAATTGGTTTTTATAATTTAATTTACCTTCTCTAAATCCATATATAATAATTATTTAGCTATTAAAATTTGAGTGAGACATATATATCATTTAATTAGATACAAAATAAATTAAATGTCCTAATCACATCCATGTGGCTTCTAATGGACACCATTTCAACACAAGGATGATCTAGGTCAAAAAAATCATCCAATGATATTAGGTCATTTGTGTAACACCCCGATCTTCCATGATATGCTTCTCATTCAATAATGCAATAGCTTGCATTGTACGCAACTTCGAGTTCTAACACACCGCAACTAATCAAAGTAGCCATTATGAATAGTAATACCCACTTTTTAAAAATTATAGAAATGTTATATTTCAAAATGGACTCCATTTTTGTATTTTTAATATCGAAATTATCCTAAGTTAAATTTTTTGTAATTTTCTGAGAACTTCCATTTTTTATGAATAGTGAAAAATACTTAAAAACAACTTTTTTAATCCAAATAATTTATAGTGATAAATTATACTATTTAGTGGTTTTAAAGTATAATTAGAATATATTTTTACCATTTTATCCAATGGTGGTCATTAGAATTAATTTAACATTGAAATTGGACATAAACAATTGCCAATCTTTTGATATAAATTGTTTCTTAAAAACATGCTATTTGTTGTGACAGCGGGAATTAATTATAAAATTAATTAATGCAACTTATATGTTTGGAATTTTGTAAAATAGAAATCATTTTTGAATTCGGAATATCAATTATAGCTTAGGGTGAAATTTTGGCTTTGTTCTGAAAAACTTCAATTTTTGATGAATAGTGAAACCACTAAGTGGTAGTTAAATAACTGATTTTTCGTTTAAATGAAATATTACCACTTATGTGATTTGATTTTCAAAAATCTGACATACATGGTTGTCATTAAGAAGTAAAATTTGGTTCAATGAGATTAAAATAAATTTTTGGGGAATAGTAACTTTTAAGTTCTTAATCGCGATTAGAGGTAATTAGTGTAGTTTAAGGTACAAATAATGTTTTAATAATATGAGATGAGCATGAAACTTGTCCTACTCCTATTGGATGAGTCATGGCCGACCAAGACAACCCATGGGTCAACTTAATGACCCCATGGAGCCACTTTAGTTGGAAAATGACATTAATATATATTTATTTAATGTTAAAATTAAATTGACACAAACATGAGTTGTTTTACTAAAACAGTTTTTAAGTGGGGTTACACAAGTCCAAATTTTGACTATAAATATTCATTATAAAGATAAAATTATTTCCTACATCATAGTATTTTTTTTATAAATTAAATTATTTATGACATAATTATGATGCAGCGATGACCTCATTATTTAACGATTTAAATAAAATGAGAAGATAATGCAAAATCCAAGGCTTACACTTGTCCAAAGACTATTGGATGGGTAGATTTAGAACCCCTATCACCTTATCCACGAATTATATAAGTGTGGGACCTTTATAATCCTAAAATCATTGTGTAATAATGTAACATTTCAATCTTTCCAAAAGAGCCCCTCCTCTCCACTTATAAAAGACCCCCACCTCTCCCACCTTATTCACACCTTCAAGCCATTTGGCTCGGCCAAACTCTGCCCAAATACTCTCCCAACTTCCCCCTCTTACTCCTAGAAGCCTTACTTTGGTCAGAACTCTTCTCAAGGAATACTTTGGCTCAAATCAAAAAGAGTTACCCGATTTTGAGGTAATGTCTTCTCTAATGTTGTTTTGTTTTATTTTTCTTCTCCAACCCCCCTAAACTCTTTTTATTCATTTCTTTTGTAACAACACCAGTATCCTCAATATACTAGGATGTTGTTATAAGAAGTATTATAGATACACTTACACACACCTACATCTAATGGTTAAAGAACATACGGTTTCTGTGGATGGCGAAATACTGCCTCACGAAACGATGATTGTTCAAATTCTTTTAAAACCTATAATGGTGGCCATTTTGATGACACTATTTTCATATATGATATATATATTATGTTTATGTTTTCCTTATGCTTCTTTATTTCTCATTTATGGCATACTTTATGATTTCCATTATGGGTAAACGTGATAATTTCATTTTAGGAAGTGCGGACTACCGCCCCCTCAAAGTGATTGGAATCGTTAATGCCATATGTGGGATGTATAAAGGATGGAGTAAATAGTATTATACACTATATTATACTGGAATTATATTATACATTTATATCATTATGATTTCGTTCCATTAAATATGAAATTTAAATGAAAGTAGCGTTCATGCGTACGTACAGCTTACCGTCTCCATGAACGGTGCATTTCATTTCTTACCTCTAAATGTTACGTGACATTATGAATGAATGTATATACTGTATATATATGATATATATGATATCTACATCATGAATATAATTCTGGATATAATGGATATTTCACCACATGAACAACTTGTAATTATAAGAAGTTTATTTTTGACTCAAGTACCAAAGATCGACAAAACGACCGTTATTAACTTAAATAATTAAATAATGTTCATAACATGGTAATAAGGGATATAAAAGGAATAATGAACATGAAAAAGGTTATTAAGTAAATATAAATTAACTCTAGTTTATTATTCAGGAGGTTAAAGAACGGTCGAGTCAGGACAGGACGCAAGGTAAGGGAACTTCTTAACCCAATTTCCATTCTTTGGGTTAATCTCCTACTTTAAAATTATGTCATGATATAATTATGTCCTATATTGTATTTTTACATTATTTATGTGTACTTATAGTGAATACACATTATAGGTGTACTTTATTTAAAAAAATGATCTTTTTAAGGACTTCGTGTCAATCCCCTTTCATTGAGGCATATTTGGTTTTATACACAACTTTCTTTTATACGGTGTATAAACCCCTTTGACTTTTACGTTTATTCAAAAGGAATATTTTTTATACGAATAGTTTTGATAAATGACAAAAGGGAATGTTTTTCTTTCCGTACTTATGCGGCAACAACGACTTCTCTGCCGCCATGACCATTATTTGAGTTTCAGCTTCCTCTACAAGCCATCTTTTTTTTAATGATAAATAAATACAAAGTTTTAAATTTCTTTTATTTTGGTATTGAAAATGGTTTTGAAAGCGTTTTTATTATATCAATTTGTTGTATTGATATCTTGTGATTGAAATGTGGAAATGTTATGTTTCCTTTATGCATGTTTTATGTGATACGATTATTTTATGGTTTATGATATGTTTAAACCTATTCGTATGAGGAATGTATTGGACTTAATAAGTGACGGGTGGAGCCCGCTATAGCTCCTCGATGCATCGGTAGGTCTCATGAGACAACTAGACGTGGAATTGGCCGAGGCCCTTTCCCAATTTGATTTATGGTTTTGGCCGAGGCCTTAATCATTTTAGACGTCTTGGCCGAGGCCTTGACAAAATGTTTTAGAATGTCCGGCATTATAAATTCCCTTATTATGAAAGTGGTTATTGATATTGCATGTGATTATTCGACCATTAGAATATCCATGTGAAGAAGTGAATGGCATTATCTCATTTTACTTTTTCCATATTATGTTGAAGTTCAAGTTTAAAAGGCTTTTGTTTTAGTTATACATTGCCTTAAATGTTAATGTTTATTTATGAAAGCTTCCGCTATATTGTTAACCTTACTGAGCATCTGAGCTCACCCCTTTCAATGTTTTAATATTTTCCTAGGATGTGAAGAAGTATTTTATGAATGACCTGCAGGGGTAGTCAGAAAGGGATATGATTGTGGACTATAAAGACCATGTTATTGTAGTTTGTTTACTTTTTGATGTAATGAAAGACTTATGAATATATCTAGTGTTTCCAAGGCTACTAAACTAATCGGTCTTTCGAGACTTGATCTTTTGTGATCATGCCAATGTTACGAAGTAATGCACCGACTCTGGGTAGCTGGGGTCGGGGCGTTACAATTTGTTAGAGTAATGTTATAATAGTACTCTTAGCCTTAATTATTAAAATTATTGTTTTACTGTATGAATAAAAATTACTATAGATATTATTCATAATGAATAAAAATAAAATAAAGCTATATAAATTTTTTGAACCTAATAATTCAAAATATGGAATTCAGTTTTGAAAATTTAAAACATATATGTTGCAGTAATTAATTTAAAAGTAATCTCATTATTGAAAAGAGAGAATGAGTTTTAAATGTTAAACAATTGCAATATATTTAAATCAGCTTACATCTGAATTCAATGTAAAATAAATTATAATGAAATAAATTATATTTATTGTTAAATGTATATTTAATTTATACTTTACAACCATTAAATATTATAATTTTACCATAAAAATTATTTCGAAGAAAAATGTTTTTTATTTAAAATTTATTGTATTTTTAATATTCATAAAAATTTGAATGTTATAAGATAAATATAAAAATTTAATCAAAATTAAATAATAATATCCCACATAAAAATAAAATGTTTATTCTTTCTTATAAAAATTTTAAACGTGTCAGAATCATAATTTATAAGTTGTTATCCATTATAAGGTAGAAAATTACCCCTTTGAGAAAAATAGATTTTTATTCATCATATTTGGTTTACTCATACCCTATGAAAAAATAGGTATTTATGAATATAAAAAATATTTTATGTTATATATTAAGTATATATTTCATGAATTTAATTTACTAATAGTATTTAAATCAATTTAATAATTTAAATATATAAATAGATAATGGAATTAGAATTTTAATAAATAATAAGTAGTGAATGACTTCTCTATACATTTTCATTTGTAAGATATATTAATTTTTGAAAACCTAATGGCTAGGATAAAATGTTTATTTTATCCTAAGGGTGTCCCAGGGTTCTCTTAAATTCATGATTGCATGAAACACAGGCTATTTAAGAACTAAAATTAGTGCAAAGATTATCATAGATTACTCTAAATCAGGGGTTGGGTAATTTATCTCATGGATATTCAATTTTGATGAAGCATATGAAATCAGCATATCATTATGAATGAGAACAGAACCCATCCATTTATTAGATGAATCCCAATAGTTCCCAACATATTCTCCACTATATGTTTTTGTGAGAACAAGTGCACTGGCCAAACTTTTTTTTAACTTTTTGAAATTCTGATGACATTCTTCCGTCCACACAAACATAATTCCATTACGAGTCAACCTGGTAAGTTTATTAGATAATAATGAAAATAAAGTCAAAAAACGTCGACAGTATACTTTCAAATAATGAAATCATCGAATATTATTTATAGTTTTTGGACTTGAATGACATTTAAAAACTTATGTTTTTTTCTACATCCAGAGCTATCCCCGATTTTTAGATTATGTGACTAAAAAATAAATATTTATAATGAAAAAATTTACACATCGTAATTTTTTCATAAAGGTTATCCTTTATCAGCGTCTTCAGTAAAATTATAAATTGATATTCATTCTCTTTATTTCTTTTAGAATAGACATGAATATCGTCTATTAATACTACCAAAAAATGATCAATCCTTTTGATGAATCACATAAAATTACACTATACGATGTATCAAAATATTTACAGGATCCAATTTGCAAAAAAATAAAAATATATAAGAATTATAAATTTTTTATGCGACCATTGTGCCATTAAGAGTTGTCACTACAAAATCAATATATAATTGTTGAGGTCATACATCAAAACCCTTAGAGAAAGTATTCATAAATAATATATTGGTCAGATCCAGAATTAAATAAAACATTTTCTACTTTAGAGTGGCTGGTAAGTGTACCTTTCACCACATCATTATCATAATCCACGTAACTAATAATGATCGCATGTGACATTCCTTTGTCATTGGCCTTAAGAGTTTGTTGATGTCAATCATCATCAATAACCCTTAGATTACGAAATTTAATAGCATCATTCCCCATTTACTTGTGCTTGTAACATTTAAGTTTATGAGGTGCATTTTGTGTAGCCTTTTATCTATTCACATCAGTAGAAATTTTTTACCATCAGTTCATAATTCAACTACCCGATGACCTTATTTTCCACACATAAAACATTTTATGGTCGCTGTAAGTCAATTTACACCATGTTTAATTCTACACATTGAGGAAAAGGAAAAAACTCATATTTTTTCATTGGGGTTTTTGGATTTTCACTTGAATTCCATTTTTCCCTTCTTATCAATCCCTTAGGACATGTAGGGTTTTAAATTATCAATACCATCCTTGAGATCTCCTAAAATAATTTATTCATAGCTATTGAATTCCGAAATTTCTTATTCCCTCACATACATTGATTTAAGACAATGATGAATTTTTCAATTTTAATCAGAGGTTGGATAATAATTCTAAAAGTGTACCTTTCATGTCTTATAAAATTTCATTGTTTGTACCAATAGATTCATTGTAATTTTTATTAATTTCAAGGAACTCCTTCTCCATATTTGTTCAAATAATATGAGGAAAATACATATTAAAAAATAAGTTCATGAACTCAATATATTCCATAAATTTAAATTCATCCATTTGCCCCATATTTTTGATAAAGATCCACCACTGATAAGATTCACCTTCTAAATGATTGACTGTAAAGATGAATTTATAATGTTCTAATCAATAGAGAACCAAAAATATCATTTCAGTGGTATTTATCCATTGTTCATCCACAAATGTATTAGAAGACCCACTGATAGAAGTTGGGAACTGCCTCATTAATGAATCAAAAAAATGTTGTTCCCTCCTTAGATCATTTGGAAGTCATACATGATCCATATCTTGAAAATTTTGTGTGAGAGTAGATATAAGATTTGTCATTACATCTCTCATAATAATTTGGTTTCTTATGAGGAAACTCATTTCATTTATCATCACATTTAACATTAATGTGATTCTTAGGGGTACAAACCATTGACTAAAAATAAGAAGCATAGTGTGATAGACACTAATCATAATAGGAAAACCACATAATCACGAATAATATTTTAATTTAGGAAATATTTTTTCAACCTAGGATAGTCATGATCATTTCTAAAACAATAGGATTGTAACATATATGATTTGAATTTTTTCTAAGGTTTTATAACCCTATATTCAAATTCAAAACTATATCTTTTATTTGATACCAATATTTAAGACCCGTAATTTACATAGAGTGATATTGCATCACAATTGAAAAATATTAGATACAAAATAAAACAAATCGATGATAGAAACGTATAGGCATTGTGTATTTAAATACTGGGAACATAACCAACTTTTTAATTATACTTCTTTATTATATACCACATATTTCATTATTACTAGACCCCGTTTGACATATATTAATTAATACCCTTATTTATGACCTGGGGAAAAGAAACATATGAAAGTGTGAGAATAGATGCTCAGTAAAGGTAAAAAAGTAAAATATCAATCATAATCTTATTATTAAACATAAGAACATAACATTAATAATATTATCAAACATATGAAAGATGATGATATCACGGCACATGATAAATCATAACATTTCGTAAGAATCAATGAACATAATACCACAAGTAATAACATAATACATTATTTTCTTTAAAATACACATAAAAATATAAAATCAGCTTAAATAAGTCATGGATCATTTACAAGACTATTATAGCGGACAAAGTTATCAATTGAACTAAGTTCGCTCCTCATTCCATCCACGTATTACTAAACCAAGATCATTTCCCATTTCTGCCTAGTCAATCTCATGACATGTAAGTATCTAAAAATAATAATTGGATGGAGATAATGTTCCCAAAAGACACATAATGAAATCATTCTTATGTATTCCACAATAACATAAATCATTCTTTATAGCCCTTGAAATAAAATTGGATTCTTTAATCATAATTCTACCATAACATAATCAATGTAAAAAAGATTTATATCATAAATATAAATCAATAATAAACACAATAATACGATAGGAACGACAAGGATATTATAAATGAAACATATCCCTATAAACTAATTCCCTCTTAGATGGAAAATAATTTTGATACAATAGTTGATATTAACTCTTGAGGAAAACATCCATTCTACTTCAAAAACCATTTATTATCAAAATTCCACGAAATTATAAAAGAAAACAATTTATTTAAACATTAAATTGAAATATTTTAGAAGATGTTTGATGGAAATATTTTTTTTATGAAAATTTATAAATATTTTTATTTTTTATAATATTAAAAACATTCTCCTTATACTTTATCCATAAAAGTCAAAAATTACCTCGTATAGAATACTGAAAAAGATTTATTTCATACTAATTAATAAAAATTCACAAATAGGTAAATTGATTTCTAATAAATGTATAATAATATGAATAATATTACATATTTATAATACAAATACATGGATGATAAATATACCATATTTAAACCTGCATATAAATAACCTCGGCCAATAATGAGATTTGTGAAATTATTCCCTACCATTTTGGTCTGATTTTTAATGTATCCATCCATAAATACTATATAATAATTTAAATAATGGCATTGAATTATTTTATAAACATTTTATTTTTTATAATATCTTATATGATCATATTATCATGTGTTTATTAATAACATTTCTTCAATTATGTTTATTCGTGTATTAACTGCTTTATTTTCTTATGTGTGTTTTGTTATATATGATCAGGTAATTCTTCATAGGTCATAGTTATGTAAATATAACATTATATTAACATTATATATATCATATTTATTCATTCTATCCTTCTATATAATCATTCATTAAAGAATATTATTTAGAATGAATCACATTGCATCATGGAGACGATAGGCCATACATTCAAATGAGTGACGATATCATTCCCAGAAATGATGAATGGTATTGAAGTGAATGGTGTATAATATATCTGAATGAATATTATGTTATAATAAACATATATATTTATTATTTTCATTATTCTACCCATATATTTATTCTTGTGGTGAAAAATAGATTACAAAATGGAATGGAGTTGATTAGACATATGTATGCACACGTTGTGATTTAATTTTATGTTGGTTGGATAGAAAGTGAAATATTTTTCTTCAATAATTGTATTAACATATCAATATACATGTGATACTATATTTTTTACATTACTATGAAAAAAATCATAATGATGAATTAGAATAAGAAATAAGTTTGAATGCATCGGTAGAGGTGATTACCTCTTTTCGATGTGATTCCTCTAAAAAATCTATTTGAGCACAAGAGTTTGTCATTGAAAAAGAATAGGACCTCAATAAAGTAACTATGGAAGTGTAGGATGGAATATGGAAGGGTATGGAAAATATTTAAGTCTCGATGGGAAGTGAAGGGGTGAGGGAGGATGTGCCCTTTTATAATTGATTTTTGGGGCACTTTAGGTATCTCAAATAATATTAAATTATAATAAAATAAAACCCCATCGAGAAACCTCCAAAATGTCCCAATTTTTAAGATTAGATGAATATTTTTGTAAGGATATCAACCAATATATTTTAGAATAGTTTTTTTATCAATTTAAACCTTCTCATTTTAATTAACACTTAGTTATTATGTTTAGTCTTTTATAAGGTAAAAAAATATTTTAATATTAAATGGTTAGAATACATACTTATTTTATGCCAATTTGATGATCAAAATATACCATCGTAAATTTTCTACCAGAAAAATATCTTTATATATTTTTTAAAAAAATTTATCATTGTATATAACTTAATAAAACTTTTGATTGATAAACAGTCAATAATTTCATTCTTTTCACTATATAATTCATTTATTTCATAAATATTATGATAATAAGGTAAACTCGAACAAATATTTTTATAAAGTTATTATGTTGTAAATGCCATCTAGAAAATTCATTAGAGAAATTAATTAGCCAAAATTATATTAATATTAATATTTTTTATAACATTTATTTGTTATATATATTAGTAAAATAAATAGTACATCAATTTTGTGTGATAAATTATTTTACTTATTTTATACATATAAATTAAAAAGAATAATAAAATGATTAATATAAATCTCATGGGCCTATGAATGAAATTTTCAGTCGAATTTATCCTCTAGAAAATCTAATATTTAAATGATGTACTTATTAAATTTTTAATTTGAAAACATTAACATCGCTATAAATAAAATAGTATAAGTGTCGCATTCACTTCTATAAGGCTCCAAACATTCTCTTACTCAACCCTTGTATGTTTTTGGGTGATATATACTTGAAAAATAATATGTTATCATGTTTTTGTTTCTTTTATGGTTATTATATTTTTAATAAAAATTGATTTAATGATTTATCATCAGTTAATTAATTTTCACGTCATAAAATATAAGTCTTTAAGGTAATTATTTATGTCCTAAAAATTTCAAATAAATTACCATGATAAATAAAAACAATTTATATCTAACATTGGTATTTATAATATAATTTATATTTCTTATAACATTATATAATCAAATGTTTTAGTTATTAAAATTTTAGTGGGACTTATTTAACATTTTATTTAAATAAAAAATAAATTAAATATCTTAATGTCTTCCAAGTGGATACCAATGGACTCTATCTCTACCCAAGTATGATTTACATTGAAACACACTCATAAAATGAGATCAATACAATTTTTATGGTAATTTTATAATTGTATTTATACCCTTAATTACTCGATTTACCCTTTTACCATATTCGTAAACATTGCCCAAGTTACAATTAATAATAAAAAACTAAAATAAAGAGATTTAAAAAATTTGTACCCAATGATCCAAAATATGTATTCAATGTAAAATTAATGAAAATGACATAAAAAATTACGGAAAAAATATCATCTATTTATAATTGAAAAACATTAGATATTATAACTTAACCATATAAATTATTACTATGAGGAATGTTGTTTTCAATTAATATTTAGTGTATTTTTATTATTCATCAAAATTTTAAAGTTATCAGAAAAATATTGAAATTTCGTCCAAATTAAAATTTTTACGTCCCTCACTATAAAATATTATTATGTTTTAATATTTAAATTTTTAATGTTTCAATATGTTAATTTAAAAGGGTTTCACCATTAAAAGGCCGAAAATTACCCTTTTGAAATATGTATGTTTTGATTCATCAAATAGTGTTTATTTATACACTATGACAAAAATATCTATTGGATGAATATAAGAAATGTTTTATTAAATATATACAATATATATTTCGTTAATTAATTTTAATTATATTAATTTTCTCAAGTTTTTAATAAAAAAATGCAAATATATAATTGATTTAGATTTTGTAAATATTTCGCAGCCAATGACTTCATTATACATTTATGTAAGTTACTTATATTTACTCATGATAACTTAATATCTAGGTTATAATGTTTATTTTATAATAATGGAATCTCATGGTACACTTAAGCTCACTACTTCGTCTACCGCACGCTATTGAATAATTAAAAATATTTAAAGAAAAATACTTCATGAAAATGTTTGACCATTACATTCCATTAATGTTTCTACCATATTCATGATTTTTTAATAATTTAATTAACATCACATGGAGAAGTAGTGTGTTCCATCAGTGGTTATGAGAACTGATATTTAACCTTCCAAGGGTTGTGAGTGGGGATTGTAAGTAAAAATATTTTAAAACTATAATCAAACTAGTTATCTTAGTGATTCAATTAAATAGTCACATTGACATTGCATGCTACATGGATTATTCCATTTAAGAGAGACATGTAAAAATATACGTGTCCATTATCTATTGTTTTATTGTTTTATTGTTTTATATATACCTAGGTAAAGATATAGTGAGAGATATGTTACATCTGAAAGGAAACTTGGTCATTGGAATGGGTTCAGAAAAGAATTTATGATACCATGATACAACACCCTCTTAGTGTATTCACACTTATTTGAGACCTATATGGAATCAATCCAAAAATATTCCATTAGGAATAAAACAAGTTGGTAAGATCAACAAACAATATCATAATACCATGATGGTTGGCATGAAACCTAACCATCCCCTCATATTCATCACATCATAACATACATGTTAATGTTTGGAATGATCATGAAACCCATAAATGATTTTAACTCTAACATCATTAAGAACGATCTTGTTTGGAATGATCACCCAATCCATAAATTATAACATGCTCTATTACATTCTGAATATGGTTTTCATTAATTTTGAACTTACATCCCCCCCCCCCTCAACATTATTGTCATACTCACCGAACCCAATCCACATACCCATTCTATAATGCATACATTACCATGATTTGAATTCACTAAATTCTCATATCACTAATCCAAAATATACACTAAGTATAGTAAGAACATGTTTTAATATAATCACAATGAAAAATTCAATATACACATTTTAATTGGCTTGATAAATCATAATAATTATCACATCTGTGTGTTAAAGGTCCTAAGTTTTAAGAAATGTTCCAAATAAAACATAAAACATAGCACTATTTAGGTTGGACACACTCACAAAACAACTTTCCCCAATCCATTCATATCTATTTATATTTCATTTTCATACCCACGATAACCCATTTTCCATTTCATGGTATTCACCCTAGGAACATATTCTATGTTTTCATGGTCATAACTACACCCTGGGAAACCCTTTGTGTAGCCACTAACATTCATCAACAATAATTAGTTTACACTCACCTCTATTGGTGACAATCGTTCAACCAAATAATTCAAATCATACTACCTATTTTTATAAAAACCTTTTTTGATAGATAAAAATAAGAACAAAAACATTTATCTTTATTTCATAATTTATGTGCACAAGGTTAACGTAAATGCTTATCATACACATATGGAAACAACCATTGAACTTGTGGATATGATAGGGACTACCTAACTTTTAATTATTAATGTCTTCCTATGACATATTAAAGGATAAATAGATCCCATTTTAGGAATCCCAAATGATCGAGTTGGATTTGTTTATAATAAATGTTTTATTTTTCTACAATAGGATTGTTGATAAGAAGAGTTGATTCATGATAGTTATTTAATGGTGTACATTAACAACAATGATTCATGTTTAATAATTTTAGTGGAAATATATAGGTGAGATGGTTTTCAAAATGAATCATACTCTGTTAATTGAATGAGAAAAGTATACTAATTGAATCTGGAAGAATATATATGGAGAAAATGACTTACCATAATGCATGTTATGTTAATGGTTTGTATTAAGAGGAAACAAACTTGGTTAATTCCCATGGTAAAGGTTATATAGGTACCAGGTATGGAACCACCCATATACTTTTCCATGTTGTTAAGTTATATTACCAACATGGGAATGACTATGCACTTGTTAGAGACCCTAGTGATGATAGGGAAGTCTAGTTAGACCATTCCCATAGAAGAGGGAATGTTGAGAAGTCATGGAACAAATTGAGAAACTATAATGGGACTATACCAGAGTGGAACCTATATTGGATTTATAGTGTAATAGTTTAAAATTCTCATATTTGGATGACCATGCCCATGGGAAGACATACCCTGATAGATATGGTGATTTTTTTTCAAAATGTTCAAAAGTAAGTGACAATTCAAATAGTTTTCGTCAATTTGGAGGAAAACAACCAAATATTTAATGACAAACCATATTAAAAATACATAGAGATGATACTATTATATATAAAAGATTTATAGTTGGACATATCCATAATGTGGGAGTACACAACATTTAACATTTATTTGTAATGTTTGTGTCTTCCATTTTAACACATGGAAGAAGACTATGGAGCATAAAAAGTCAGGGTCAAATGTATTTTCGGAATTATGTTTTTTCAAGAAAGAAACTAGACAAATATGTCAGGGTTTATGGAAAATTGAAGGGAATTTTTTCCAAAGTTCATAATACCACATCATAGAGATGAAACCCAAGATGTAATTTTGGGAATTTAACTACATATATACAAAATGTGAAGATGTTCATATAAGAGATTGAATTAGAAACTTTTTCAATGATTCAGTAATCATGGGACAAAATTTTATACCACAATTCAAGTGGTTTTAAAGGATTGTTTTATTTGTTTAATATTTGTATTAATGGTTATGTAAATAATATTTAAAATAAAAATTAAAATATGAGGGAGGAATCTATGAAGTAGTTACTTTGATTGATATTTTGGTAGAATCATTGAAGAATTTATTGAAATTTTATATGAACCTAATTGGTAATGAAATGTGTTAATTTATTAGATCATGGTATCTTTTATTATAAGGGTGATTGATATTTACTATAGCAAACATTCAAATTGAGATATTTTTTGTACATTTTTTCATATCTTGGAGATAGATTGTGTTGATAGTCTCCACCATATGATCCATCTATAGAAGTTGAAAAAGAATGTTTTCTTGTTTACGGGAAGTCAGTTATTAGGAAACCACTAAATAATTCTCTAAATAATTATAAAGAGTTATTATAAATAATATCACAAAAATTTTATAAAGGGTAGTGTGTGGACTTCAATAAAACCATTCTATATATAGTGAATCTTATAAACAAATTTGTTAATGAATGGACCTAAATGACTATAAACTATGTGGAAATCATACCTTTTTGTAGTAATAAAAAGAGTATGAAGATGGTATTGAGGTAGTAAAAAAAGTGAGATAATGTGAGTGTAGAAATCCATGGGTGAAAGTGAGTTAAATCAAAACATTGTAGGTCACTAACCCTATGAATGAAGTGACCTAGCAAATTCATCACCATTATTAAGTGAAGATATTTGATTTTGGTGCCAGAAATAATTTTGATGCATGATCCAGTGATGGTGAAGCTTGTAAATTATCTATATCCTATTTACAAACATTGATGACACTAAATGTTATTCATTCAACATAATATTTATCTAGAAATAAGGACAGTTTATGTGAAGAAATATTTGAGTCCTGTTAATAAAAATAAAAAGTTCTTGTCTTTATATAAAGAGACTACGATCCAAACAAGGTGGTGATATACTAACAATAATAAGTTTAAATTTTTCATGACATGAATACACTAATTGATTCTCCCTCTCAGGTTATATCTCAAATTATGTTCCTAGTATGACCTAATAGGTTGCATCATAAGGAATATTCCTTTTACTAAATTTGAATGCTCTGAATTGATTCAATAGTTTGTTTATGTTTTAATCTCATCCCTATATTAAAATATTTGTTTCCATGTAAAATGAAATGTCTTTAATGAAGAAGAAAAAATCAAATAGAACATCATATTTTAGGATTATCTGTAGAAATAGTGACATCATTTGGAATTATATTTGTATCCCTATAATATAAGGATATAATATTCTAGATATGAATATATTTTATTATTATAAAATTATGAAGGAACGACTATAGAATCTTATATAACAATTTTTACTGGGACTCTCAATGATAAAGGTATCTCAATGAGGCCAAGAAAGTATGAATCATATTTATCATTATAAGTGGAAAAATAATTAATGAATGAAATTAGGAGACGTTATGGGGGAAAATGATTACATAAATTAATATTGAATTAGAGGAAATAAATTTATAATATATGAGAGCCTAGAATTTTTTTTGAAATGGAAAAGGACCACAAAGAATATAGTGATTCTCGATTTTAGGAGTTGATGATGGTATTGAGAAAGGTCAAATAACAAAATTTTTTAAAACAAAATTCCAAAATTAATTGGTTAAAAAAATGAATGAATATAAAGATGATCTTACATGTCATATCATTGATGCGGTTAAGGAGAATAAAATAATTCACTAAGGGAATAAATTCATCAATGAACATATGTCTCCAATAAAATATAAAATTAAGGATTAGGAAAAAATGACGAAAAATACCCACCAAGCATTAGAATAGGATATGTATATTATAAAAACTCTCAAGGGATAACATAGTGCTGTAATTTAATCAATGATAATAATGATATAGTAGTTGTAAGAAGAACTACACTCATCCATGAACAAATTAAGTTCGAATAGAAAACCTAAAACTAATAAGTTTTTATATTTTTTTTATCACACTTTCATAGGTGAGGATGAAACAAAGAAAGCCTTCCATATTAAAGGGGATAAATGAAAATACATTCATGAAACAAAGACCATACTTCATGGGTAATGCTAGTTGTTTATAAAAATGAACACCTCCATGGAATGAGAATACGAGAGCTAAGAATATTTCCATGAAAATGGAAAATTTTGATAGTGGTGGGAATAGACTCAAAAAGGACCCCAATAGTGGAATTCACAACTGAATGAGGACTCAAGGAAGATACAGTAACATTTTTTATCTTTGTTGGATTCACTAACATGCTTTTAGTTTTTGTATAGAGACATAAGACTATATAAAATGGCGTGATTCTATTTGAAAACATGAAGGACAAAGTTACTATGAATATAAAAGTGGTATGGGAATTATGATAATAATTATTATTATTAAAACCATGTCATAATTGGATGTTATAGAGGATATTTTTTTGTATTAAATGATCATATTCAAACATATACTCTTAATGAAATATTAATTTCTTAAATAGATTTCAAAGACATGATTAATAATAATTCTTTGCTAAAATTGAGGTAATGAAAATATATAAAACTATACCTAAACCTTGCACATCCTGAAGAGTTATGAAATTAGATTGGAAGAAAGGGAAGTGATCAATTGATGGTGAAACTACTACGACCTATGAGAAGGGGAATCCAAAAGAAATATAAGCAATAGACAAACTGATAATGTTTTCATGGATAGTCAATTTAGTATGAAGGTTAGAAGAATGAAAAATTATTCCATTATCATGGATTAATACATTTGTGGTGAATATTATAAATAAATAATAGATTCTGAATTAGGTTGTGTCGAAGAGAAAAAACTCAAATAATATGAGAGATAGTTTGAATAAATCAAATAATTTTTAGATGTGAAGAAAAATACAAAATTAAACACTATATAGAAATGGTGGCCCAAAGAGACTCACTATGATCTTTAACATGATTTAGATTGAGGTACCCCTCCCCCCATATGATTCATTATTTTCAAATATTTAATTATGTTGTGCCTAATTGGGGGGGAATGATATATGGGGATACTGTGATCGAAAATCAAATACAATGGTGCTAAAAACCTTATAATGCCAGAAACAATGTGGGTTTAGGCCATATCAATAAGATAAAGTTGGAAATAAAATCAAACCCAAAAATAAAATTTAAAAATTTATTTTCATCCTATAAAAGTTTTTTGGTGTTTGGAAACATATGATATTTTTCTCGATATGAAAAAGTTATTGAGATCATAGTATTTTTAAAATTATTAATAAAAACAACTTAACTAGAATAATTTTTACCATAAACTAAATACTTAGGGGAGTTTTGATCTATAATTTTTTCTATTAACACGTATTAGTAAATTTTTAAGCCTTTAAATTACTGAATATCATGAAGATGAATTCGTATCATTTTTTCAAATGAAAACACTATTTAAAGAAGTGGTATAAAATTGTTAACTTGATATTCTAATTACATCAACATATGTTATGTGTTATGCCCAAAACTTTTCAGACATAAATATGACATCATTTAGATGAATATTCAACACATAACTATATAAACCATTCCAAAACCACAAATCTTTTGTGTATTTTGAGACTAGATACACAACAATAATATTTAGGTGTAATATTTTATCATCCATTACAAAGTTATTGTCAATTTATACGCTTATTGACATAACCTATATAAAATTAATATAGAAGGAAATGTTAGTATAAGAAATGGTGATCTATGATACTCAGTAAGGGTAAACAAGGGACATATTAATTGAGTAACATATTGAGGAAAAAGATAAGCATAAGGGTATTAGATTATGATCCTAGAAAAGAATGTTAATACCCAATTTATATTGGATTAAAATTATCAATAATGAAAAATATTTATAATTTTAATCAAATCAATTAAAAGAGTTAGAAATCATCACTAATCAATCATAAACCATGAGTTCAAATCATACCCAAAAAAACATACCATAAAATTATAACCCCATCATTGTACTAGAAACCCATTAATATGTCATGGATAATGATCCCCACCATAAAAACTAGTGTATTATGCATTAACACATGTTTCCCATGTCATAATGGATCCAGAGACATAACCCTTTTTCCATATTGTATCTAGATTTCCTATAAACTTCACCTAGTTGATCAAGCACATCAACTTGTTTCTCATAATTAACACATTATGTATAAGACTTAACTCAGTGCATTATATGACTATATTATAGTTAGAAGAAATTCTAAATTATTAACACAATACATATATCTTTTAGAGATCCTAAAACAATAAGATATCATCATAACATAACCTAATTAATGAAAACGTGTTCTATAAATATTTTATGATAGCACAGCCAATCAAAAATAAACGATCTCTTAAAAATTGAATCATCATAATGATAACCATACATATAATGAAAAATAATTGTGTCATTGGATAATATATATTTTAATTCATAATTAACATCAAAATATTTTATCATATTGGATAATTTATAAAATATATTACTGGAATATTCTAGATGAATATATCCATTAAATTTTGAAGTCACTTATTTAAAGTATAAAAATTTTAGAAAAAATATGTAAAAATGCCATTGAAAATTACCATGGAATCATATAATGTAAAAAAAAATAATTCAGAAATCATGATGGGGAGAAAAAAAATTTATACTATGTACATTATAACAAATATTCCTCTCATAATATTGGTAAAAATTAAAAAAGTGACTCATTTATAAAACAAAAAGAAGATTAATTTTTAAAAAAAATTAAAAAATTGGTAAAATTGACATTGAAAATTCATAAGAGAATATTATGATGTTTTTTAAAACATTTTTATGAAAATATAGACATAGATAAAAAAATATTTCAGACTAAAGGGGATATAAACTCTATTTTCTCAAAAAACCCATCATCATTTTATGTTACATATAGTAAAAAATATAAAAAATAATTTAAAATAACATGACTAATTATTAGAGAATAAAATTAAATGAATTTAATATATATGAATCCCAATATTTACACAATGGAAAATAAAGTATAAATATTCCTGATCAAAATGTTTTTATAATATAAATCTTTTACCATTTCGGTAATTTTTTATTAAAACTTCATTGAGGAGGTACCATAAGATGGGTATGAAAACCCAAAAAAAATTCATCATAAAAATAATAAAATAAATTAATGGTCAATATATACAAAAAATTAAATAAACAAGTGGTTAATAAGTAACTTTTCTCTTTTAAATAAATTTTAGATGAAAACCTCTTAACTGAAGTCTCATCCCACCACATACACATTAAAACCTCAAATTTTTTAAATATGAATTTATTATTTATATATATATATATATATATATATATATTAAGGTACTATAATTACATATCGCAAACCAGATATTATTTAATTATAATATTTTACCATATCTGTATTAATAATTATTTATTAAAATAAGTGTTCCAAGTGATAACTAATTTATTCATGAATATATCTGTTCGATAATCCAAGAATTTATACATTAATCATGATAAAATGATATTCAGAATTCTAATCATGATAGATATAAAATATAATATATATATATTTATATATATATTCATTCATCTATAAAAGTCTGAAATAGAAAAATGAATTACATTATTCATGGATACTCTAGGCCATATGTAATGACGAATGCTGCTTTAAATTTTTAATGCTAAGAAAAAAAGAAAGGGAAATAAAATTTATCTATTAAATAATCATTATTATATCATTTATATCATATATATTAATTAAATATATCCCCATTATCATCCATATAAACTAGAATTGAGAAAAAAGTGCATCGCTTCATGGAGGTGGTAGTGCACATGCACACACAAGAAGTATTATTGTTTTTCAACTTATCAAAAGGTAAGATAATAAATATAATATTTTAATTCCATAAGGATAATTATGTAATAAAAATAATTTATAAAGAATAAAATCATCACAATAACTAGCAATGAATGATGGTGATGGAAAATTAATTGTATCGATACATGGAGGAGGTAGTCCTCACATTCACATGAGTTATACTTCAATATTCAATTTGAGGTAATAAAGGGTGGATATTAGTGGGATCATAATAATAATAATAATAATAATAATATATGTTGGATAATTCAGTTATTATTTTGTGAATAATATCTTATATTTTTATGAGCTAAAAGAAGAAATAAATTTTAATATGATGGGTAAGATGATTTTCTCTTATTTAGTAGGACACCATTAGATTCCTTCTCAAAACCATTGTAATAGTCATTTATGAAGACAGAAACCTATAATACATTACTATGTATGTTTATAAGCTAATTCACCATAGTTTGTATCATGAACCAACCCTAATTTCCATCCTACTTGACACTTAACCCAGCCCACGATATGGCCATGAATGCGTTCTCGGTCCCCATAGGCCTGAAACTAGTTATTGGGTATCAACAAAATAGATTGGGAATGATTTAACCTATGATAAAAAATCATGAAAATTTATAAAAATAAAATGTCACAAAACTATCAATATCCATAACAAAAGGAGACACAAATATTTAGGGTAAAATTTTTTACACCTTGAACAAAAACAAAAAACAAAACATGATGGGTGGGAAAGCAACTACAAAAAAGCCCAGAACCTCTATGAAAAGAGAGAGAAATAAACATCATGCCACCTCCACAATATCCTATAAAGAGAAACACTGGAAACCTTGTCCAATATCACTACCAGGATACATGATTTTGTTACCTAGATCTAAAATAACAAGGTCTACATATACCTAAGGGTACAAATAGTGTGTTATCCAAAGACTAGTAGGATGACACCCAAAAGAGATTACATGCCATAAAAATTCAAGACAAAATAACCTGAATGTTTTAAATAAGGAATTAGAAACATTTTATTGAAATTTTTTAGTGAAATCATTTTCATGAAAACATTATTTGAAATAAAAACAAGAATGTTCCACAGTAAGATTATGGTAGACACCACAACATAGGTGTACCATATGTAATACCTAAAGGAACTAGCACTAATGGGACCCTAGTAACCTTTTATCTTGAGGGAAAATTGAATAAAAGTCCCAACCCACAACTTCTTTGTGCACATTACAGTAGATAGAAATCTATTTATATTTCTTGTGGTCTCCAATCATCATAATTGTTTTGTTAGAGTTGTTGATTCACTATTAAAAGAAGAAAATGGGCCTCTGTCCCACTAATCCATCTAACATACTAGTCATAATATTCCTAGTTACATACCTATGATTCCTTCATTTCTCAATTTCTTCTCCCATGTCACATATACCAGTTCTTTCATTAGAACATATGTCTAAAATTCAAACACAGAAGGAATAATCAATTTTTTTCTAAATGAAAAACTCTTTCAGATACACACACACCAAGACCATTTTGAAATGCAAATCATAACAAATACACTATTTATAAAACAGATTTAACAGAGAAAAAAATAAGAACATATAATAATCAGTAAAATTTATTATAACCATATTTTAACCCATATACATATTAAAACCTTTTGAAAATACATTTTGGAACACATTTATAATCGATAGAACACATTCAATAAGCACATCAAGAATACAAAAATAGTCTAATAATGACATTGTAGGAAATCACCTACCTCAGTATTAGATACTTCCATAATCTTATGGAAAAACATAAACACACCACAATGGGACCCTTGAAAGGAATTATTATAGAACAAATGTTATGATTAAATCCAATGAACCATTTTTAATCGCATTTTAGGTGTACCAACCCTCTTGTGAAAGAAGAACTCAAAGAGGGAGGCATAAGAACCAAATAATGAGGAAATAAGGAATGGAGGGACTTACATGATGAATTATTAGAGATAAACACAAAAAAACCAATGATTTAAGTTCCAAGTGAGAAAGGAGGTGGGAAATAGGTTCCTATAGTGGGGGATCCAAAATTGGAGATAAATGGGAGGAATTGTGGTCATATTAAATCTTGAGAAATGGTAAAATGACTATTTTTAGTGACATAGATAGGCTTTATGGTTAGCCTACATGATTTTCCAAATAGTGTGGAATCTGTATGACACCCCAATCCAAAAAGAGAAAGGCTTTACAATTTTATGGGGGAAGCTGCAAGCCCATGTGGTAGATCGTGTGCCCTCGAAAGAACACCATATTTGCAAAGACAATTACCTATATTACCATGTGATTGGAATTTCACAATTGATTGTGCATTTTTTTATGGTGTACTATCTCTCTTGGGTAAGGAAATCATTTATACTAACCTGTCACCACCCGTGAGCCACCTACTACTAGGTCTAAAATTGCTATTTTTTACTAAATCTTCTAGTGTGGCTATACAATGAAGGAAAGAAAAAATTAAACAAGAAAAATAACTCAATATCAAAAAAAATATGGAAATTATACAATCTATAAAATCATTCCACTCTCAGAAAGTCAATTCATAGAATGAGAATATAATAAAAATGTCTATTTCTTTTCAACCCAAGATTTCTGCTCCCATGTCTAATGTCCATCACTCCCATGCTTCCAAAGAATCTAAATCAAGGGTATTGATTTCCCATGAAGCACTTATTCTTGAGAATCCATAATATGTACTACCTACTAAAACATAGATATATTGGGTTACAATTCCAACTATACCCAATTCATCACAAGAGATGGATTTAAATTATACATCATTAACTGAGAGACATGAAAATTTCATGAATTAACATAAATTGATAAGGAATTTATAATCAATATTCCACGAATCCAACTCTTCCAGTAACCTAAAAATGGTCTAAAATTCTATAGAATTATCTTCCCATTCTTACCAAGATGATGGTGACCCCATGAAGGTTCCAGTTTCAGAAACACTCAGTCACTAATAAAAAATTCCAAAACTCATCACCTTTGATCGGAATAAGACTAGGGGTGGATCTATATTGTCGAAAAATTATTCCTGATCAACACAACATTTTTAGTAATTTTATAGAAAAATAATTTTTTTGTAATAATGAGATCTCACCCTCCCTTTTTCAAGCACAATAGTGATTCTAACATCTGAACATAGATCTCTTAAATTAGAGCCATCCGTATTAAGGATTGGTAATAATTATTGTAGGAAAACTAGACCAATCTCAATTGAATTCCCCATGATCCTTTTAAATCCAATAGACATTCACATATCATGTATTAAAATATTTGATCCATACATTCCATATTACCATCCATTTTAGTATGGTATACCATATGCAAAATGATATTGTATCCCATTACCTTATGGTGTCCTTCCCAAAAACACATTGTAAAATGGGGGTCCCTATCTATGATTAGTGCTAATGGTAAACCCACGATGAATAAATTCCTTCCAATCACACAACATACCATATTATTCTACTTTGGTTGAATCAATGATTAGAACAAAATATAATGATTTTGTCAGATGGTAAATCACTATTCAAATAGCATTCCATCCCCACGGTGTATGAGGTAAAAAAATAATGATGTCCACAGAGACCTAATCTATATTCTATGTAGGAATGTGTAATTTCTTGTGAAAAACAGAGGGCCTATGTTTCACTTTATTAACATACTGACACGTATATCATTAGAATGTGAATCCAACAGTTTTATGTGTCATACCTAGCCACAAGAACTAAAGATGAACATCACAAAAAATCTTCGTCATATTAGTATGAATGACCCAATGAGAATGGTGTCTATCATGAATCACCACCTTTTGTAAGTGAAACAAAACCACAATGTGACCCTTAAAATAGGGAACTCACTTAACATATAAATAACACTAATTTGGAATGATCCCCCAATTTAAGAACAGCATAGAATGTTGAAAAACTATTCATTGAGATGCTTTTCCTGAATCAATTCAATGAGGGGGGAAGTGAACTGGAAACTGGCCAAGTATGAACCTCTACAGTGTTCCTTTTTCTTACAAGATAATTTGGGTAAAAGACCAATAAATTGACACTCATTACTGGACTCCATCACTACATGCACCCACATCATCTTATTCAAGGTATCTTCTACCACCTCAAATTTTGCTAGGGTATCCATGATATAGAAATAAAAACATTAAGGGTACTCATCCCAATTCCAGTATCTCAAATTAAAAACCATTTGAGATAAATTGTAGTATAATATCTTATGATCATAATAGACCACAAACTTCTCACAAAAAATATAATGATTTCATATCAATAAGGAATACATCACTACCACTAACTCATAATAGTATGGTGTTTAATTATTTTCATGTGTTTGGTGTTGGGGAGACCCATACACAACCACTTGATCATAATTAATCAATACATAATTAATAACCATTATAATGGCATCAAAAAGGCCACAAATCCCTTTTTGAATATGGTAGAAATCAAAATAAGGGATTTGGTAAACTGTGACATAAGTTCCTCAATGGAGGAATGACACTTTGAAATACACTTTATCTTTACCCCTTTCAAGGTTTGAATTTACATGGGTTAAGAAAGATAATTGAAATCCAAAACATACATCTTGTAATACCATACCATGGAAAAATTCACCCGATGTCAAAGAAATATTTGACTGTTCCCATGACATCAAATCAATGATCTTATTTGGTTCCATAATAACCCCACGTTATAAGATAACATAACCACAAAAATTCATATCCCAAATATATAAGGTACACTTAAAGATATTTCTATAGTGGTGATGATCTCTTAGGGTTCCAAACATGATACTAAATTTCAGTTCATGTTATTCCTTGATTCCAATGTAAAATAGGTTGTATTCCAAGAATACCATGAAATAGGAATCGAGGTACCGATGGAACACTTGGTTCATGATCACCAGGAAAACCACTAGGGAATTAATCAATCCAAAATGTATGAATAAATACATAAAATCACCTTACCTTCTTTGGAAATATATCTAAGGGACATCAACCACTCTAACTCTGACATGGTGATTCCCGAAGAAAAATTCGATCTTAGAGAACAAAAATTTCCCCTTATTATAATCTAAATGGTTATCTATATAGATAAAAGGGTAATTATTCTTTATCATAAATTTATTTATCTTATGTTTATCAACACAAAACCCAAGAGATGTGTGGACCTTCTTTGAAAACAAGATTGGGGAAGTCAAAGGTGGGATACTCATGCGAAAGATTCATCTGGATTCAAATTTTCAATGTTTATTTTTAATTACCTCAATTAATTGGGGCCCATAAGATATAAGGGATGTGATTTCAATAGTTTTACCAGCATCAAATAAAAGGGTAAAATCACATCCTACTTCAGAAAAAATTCATGAGAAGTATTTTCGAAACATGTCCAGGAACTCATCCACCAAAAGTGGGAATCCACCAATGGGGTCCCCATCATCACCCTCCAATATGAGAGATGAGGTCTGAAAACTAATAAATCCAAACTCTGTAAGTGGTGGTCCAACATGTCGCAAATGTGGATCCCATTCACCAAGGAGAACATGTCTTATCCCATTATGTGCAATGAAACTCACTCTCATCCATCTACAATAAATGTGCACTGAGAAACAAACTATCTAATCTAATCAAAGGATTACATCAAAGGGTTCTATATAAAAAACTGAAAAATCCCATTCAAGACTAACATATGACATGAGCTGCACACAAGAGGGAGACATGAACCCTCCCATTTTTTCTTAATCATTGGTGTCACCAACTCTATCAAAAAAAATTTTAGTTGTTAAATTTACATTACCAATAGGCTTGGATGAAATAAAATAAATAGATCCTCCATTATCATAGAATATAGAATCTATTGATGATGAAATAAAATGGGTACCTCGAACTGTCTCAGTCCCTACTTCTGATTCCGCTTGTTCTTGACCTATAACATGCATATGACTCTTATAAATATGACCCTTAGAATGACCACTAAAATTTGGCTCTTCATTAAGTTTACTCTGACTAGAATAAGTTATAACCTTACTTCCATGACCTCCAAACTGAGAACCACATATTCCGGATGGCTCTGAATGGTATAACATCCCTCTAGAGGACACAAAACCGACTCCAACATGATATGGACACACAAATCTGTAAAACAACTACATGTTACTCAAATATTCATAATAATGGACAGTTATTGATGGAGCTTAAGATAGAGATATCACATTCCAAACCTTCCAACATTATTGTAACATTACTGTTCAATAGTCTGTATCAATGAATGAAAATTTATGGTAAGGACGGACTGAACTACCACCTCCATTCTTCTACATATTGTCCACCTTCCACTTCTTCTCAGATGAACTTCTATTACCCATCCCAACTACTGACCTCGCTCTATAGAAACCATACATCTCACTATGATCGGTCTCCACCATTAAGGCATCGTAAATTACCTTAGAATATTTCTTAAATGTGAATATAAATACATGGAATTTATATATTGTTCTCAACCCCATATCAAAACATTGATCCCTCACATTTTCATCGTAAACTACTTTGAGTGAAAAGCAGATAGACTGAATAAAACATTTGGCATACTACAAAATGGTCAGATCCCCATATTTTATATTGGGTGTGAGACAATTCCTTTTAATATGACACCCAAAATAGATTCCATCCCAAAACAATAAAAAACAAATTAAATTTAACTTTTTAAAGAAGAAATTGGAAACTATTTATAGAAAAAAATTTAAGGAATTTTTTTTATGAAAAACATGATTTGAAACTAAAATGAAAATAAGGTACACTATATGATGATGGTGAGAACCACATAACAATATCACAATGTAAAATACATAAGTACACTAGCACTAATGGGACCTTAGAAACACCACATCTCTATGAAACATGGTATTGAAATAATATTGCATTAATTCCACATGAAAAATACAATATAAAGGAAACTATCCAATGTTCTTGAGGTTCCCAATCATCATCATAAATTAGATAGTGTTGTAGAGTCAATCCTATTAGATAAAACTATGACCCATCCCCAGTATTAAAAATAGAGTACTATTCCTTGTCCCACCACATAGATTTATAGGAGTACCTTTTAGCTCAATTTCATCACTCATGTAATGTATAGAATATTATTCACATTCACACACATCCAACAATTGATCACACAATGAAAAGATTATTTATTTTCATTAGAAAAACCCATTTTTGAGACCATACACACAGAAAATCCATTTTTAAATAGACTTTTGACCAAATAAAAAATTTATAGAAAAAAAATAAGAGGCATTACAGGGATGAAATAATGAAACAAAACAAATTACTTTTAGAAACCATATTTCAACAAATATTCAACCAAAATCATTTTGAAAATAAATTTATCAGCACACTCAAATTCAATAGAACAAATTTATGTAGAACATCAAGAGTTCCAAAATCATATAATAATTATGAAGCATGGTATCACCTACCTAATGTTGGGAGACATCTATTATACAATAGAAAATAACAACCACACCACAAGGGGACCCTTTAAAGGAAAAATCACACCAAAAACATCAATATTAAACCCAAATGACCATGGTTCCACCCATTTTAGAGAATCTAAACTGGTTGAGAATGTAGAACTCAAAGATAGATGAAGAATAACTAATGATGGAGTAAATCAAGAATTAGGGGAATTACATAATAATTTATTAAATATCCACACCAAATCCACCAACAATTTAAAGGTCCATGAGGGTATGTAATAGATGAGGAGGGGCCTAGGGTGGATATTACTGAATGGGGGAGAAAGGAAAAAAAATGGGATTAAATTTATTGGGGAAAAAAGATTAAAATAATTATTTTTAATTACATGGATTGGCTGCATTGTTAGGCCAATATAGTTTTCCAAATTGGGTAGTATCCATGGGATACATATGTACTTAAAGAAAATAGGCCTCATTTTTTTTTTGGGGAATCTACAAACCCATGTGGTAGACCATGCACTCTAAATAAAACATTAGTTATGGGAACATGATTAGCCACTTGGCCGTATAGAATGATGTGTATCATCGATCATTCCATTTTCTAGGCAGCACAATATCTCCTAGGATGGAGCATAATTTCTACTAACCATGTGCCACCTACTATTGGGTCCCAAAATACAATTATTCACCAAAATATAAGGGTAATGCTACGAAAGGAATGTATGACCAAAATAATATAGAAAATTATATCAAGATGAAAACATTTATGTGAATGTTTGGTTGAGTTTAGAGGATAAAATGGTTTTATGAAGATAGGATAAAAGGATTCCTTTTATAAGTGAAAGGAGGGGCACAAATGAAATTACATATACTATTAATTTAATATGAATTAATGTATAACTTCAAGAGGGTAAAAATTGATTTGTTTCTAATTTATGATGAGGATGAGTATATATCCATTCATAAAATTCTATTTTTACTTGTGTTGGTGATTTTTTACCCCTATGTCATAGTTTTATTCTACATTATCCCTTTTGAAAATTGTGATGATTTCAATATTTTTTGTCCTTAGGGATAATGAAAGATAAAAAAATGGTATAGTGGCACAAAATATGTGAAAATATATTCCATCCAATTTTATTAATATTTAATGTTCATTAAATATAAATCATTTTAAAAAATATTTTTCTTAAATATCATTATTTTCATTTTTGGAAGTACATGAAATATTATAAACATAAAATTAATTTTTATAGGTTCATATATCATTTTAAACTAAATTTCTTGGTTTTAACACATTATTAACAAGATTTAACAATTACCATGGTAATGAAATGTTCAATATTAATATGGTATAAATTTATATGTATGGTAAAAATTGGATCATAAATGGAAATGATATGGAATTTTAGACCACCTACCATCCAAATTGAATTTTTTCAAGATTTATGGGATATTTAAATATTGTATTAATATATATTTAAAAAAAATATTAATGTTGTTTTAAGAACTATTAGAAAAATATTACTTTAAAAATATCATAAAAACAATTTAATATGAATATAAACATTTAAAACATATATAATATTTTTTATATATTGGTAAATTCTATGGGAAACATAAAATCACTTAAAATTTTAATTTTAGAGTTTTTAAAATCACATGAATTATGTTTTTAGTAATTGAACAACAATTTTGTCAGGGTTTCATAAGAATTTAAGGTAATTGTTTCATCCCTAAAATTTTAAAATAAATTACAATAATCCATTAATATCCCAAATAACCATTTTTTATAATTTCTTTTATAACTATAAAAATATATTACATATAATAAAGTCATGAAATTGGAATTTTTTTAGTTTCTCTATTCCATAAATATTATCATGGTAAAAATCAATGTTATATAGAAAATGTCATATTTCCAAAGTTTTGTAATTTATAGATGAGAAAAATTGATAAAAAAAATTAATATTTTTTTAAAAAGCTACGATTTTTTGAATAATTATTTTTTGAATTAATTTATTCTTATAGATATTTTTCATTTCATGCATCATTGAATACCAATTTGATTATAGGAAATCAATAATTTTGGACTCCATTATACAAAACCCCAAGTTAATAGTAAAATACCCACAACACATATATTAGCTTGAGATACACACAAAAATATTTTTCACATGTGTTACATATAATATTGAGTCCTTTTGATAACTTAAGTTATACAAAAGTCCAAGGTTTACAAAACAAAAAATACTGTCATTGTTGTTATTAAGATATTATTCTATATACCAATTATCCATTTTATAGTACATTTTGAATAATATCTAGTATATTTGGAATATATTATATAATCATGTATAAAAAATTAATCATTTGGTTATCAATTAGTCATAAATGGATGGACAACCCATTTAAAAACAAGGAAATTATTTTTCAAAGAAAAAAAATTTCGTATGTAAAGATAAATTTTTTTTCAACAAGTTAAAAAAACATTATGATTTTTTTATAAAATCTATATATTATATTTTCAATCAAATTATTTGACACTCATCCAAATGATTTTATTTGTATACATTAATAATAAATCCAATTTTACGAATAAAAATATCAATTTTTCTAAAAGGAAATAATACTACATTTAAATGGAATGCTTATTTTATATATAATCATTGAAAATATAATAATTTTTATTTGAAAAACAAAATAATTTTATAATGATTAATAAAAAACATGACATTTGGTGAATTTTTGGTGTTTTTATGAGAAGTTTGTTTTTAAAAGAATAATAGAATATATTAAATTTTTAGTGAAAAATATTTATTTTCATCTAATTTATTAAGATAGTTAAATTATATATTTTATTGGTTTTATTTTATCTTTAGATATATTATAAAAAAATTAAATCCAATTTAGGTTATTGGAATTAATTTTACAATGTAATTGGATATTAAACCTTTCAAATATTTGGTGTTTTTAATTTAAATACCATCTTTTCCAACACCCATGGAAGATTAATTTTAATATAATTTCATCCACTTATATAATTTGAATTTAAAAAAGGACATTATATTTTTAATCATAAAAATTAATATTTTCTAATAAGGTCAACTATTTATTTACCAAAATATCAGTGAACATTATTAAAATTAATTACAATAATAAAAGAAGAAATGAGTTTACATAATGGTTAAAAATTAACTTTAGGGGAAAAAATGCTAGAAAAATGGGAAAAACCTATTTTATATGAATATTTATAACATTTAATCCATTTCATTAAATATGGAAAATTATTTTGGGAACATTATATAATAGAGACCTATCTATAATGTTTACCTTTTTATATTTACAAGATTGACACTACTCCTCTACTCAAAAAGGTCACTCACCCCTCACTTCCTCACACCAATCAAAATTTCTAGCATGACTAGACCCCATCGAATTAATATTCATAATTCATTCATCCTATCATATAAACTTCATATTCGGAATAAATCTGATAAAGGTTTCTCTTTGGTGCTCAAAAAAATGAGTTACTCAGAAAAAGATGTAACATTAATTAACGTTCATTTCTATTTTGTTTTATTCTCTATCCAACTCTGTTATTTTATTCCATTTTTATCTAATAACATCATTTTATTAAAAAATTTATATATTGTTATATAATAGAAATACTTACACTTACACACACTTCCATCAAATGGGACATGCAATAATTACTCATGTCTACAGCGGACTACCTCCTCGCAAATCGATATGATTCGTTCTTCCATTTTAACCTCCCTTGGTGGGGAATAATGATGTAAATAATATTTTTTATAATAAATATGATATTTTTTATTTATTAATTCTAATTCAATTATTATATAACCCATATATTTATTTTTTACATTTTTTTGGTTAAGATAGCATTGTTTTTAGACATGTGGACTAATGCCTCCAAAAAGTGTTGTGATTATTCCACACATTTAATAGAATGTATTAAAGATGGGTTTTCTAAAAATATATTATATAAATGAGATATTTATTCAACTTAAAATAAAATATATATATTTATGTATCATTTAATTTTCTTTTACTAAAATCAAGACATTAAAATGGAAGCAAAATTCATGTGTACGTTCGACCTATTGACTCCAAGAAAAATGTATGTCATTTCATATTTATATATTTTATATATTATTATAAATAATTATATAATGAATATATTGGATTTATATATCATTATTTATATTATTAAAATAGATAAATTGGGATCTATGTAAGAGGATCATGAATTACAAGTCAAACCCAATATGAAAAAAAGTTGTTCTTACCCGAAACAAAACATTAACATGAAAACCTTAATGAAAGAGTAATATAATGTCCTAATAAACCCATTTAAGGTTTTATATATATTAATATTGTAAATTTTTATATTTATAATAAACTTATAATTATTAAATATGGTTTATGAACATGTAAAGATAAATTTAAGACTTAAGGTAAAATATTTATTGTCTCGTGTTAATTTCTGTGAAATATAATCTACATTCACCCTTTATTATGTTGTGTGGTGTATATACATACCATAAATGGTATCAATTATTATTATAATTAAATTTTCTGGTATTTATATATTCTTTTTAAATATATAACTTTATTAACATTTGTTTTTTTCAATATTGAACTTATGGATAATAAGAAAATCAATGTAGTAAGTGGAAATCTAACGAAAAGATTCATGATGGTGGCATGATTATTTTTTATACTACTGAAGATAAAGAGACTGTGAATGATATGTGAATGGTATTACATGTTATAAGATTATTATTAACATTAAATTTAAGAATAATTATTAAATTGAGGTTTGGTATCTTTATGACATGATTCATAAATCAAATTCATGGAAAGAGGTATTATTTAATAAGATGATAAATCCTATGTAATGATTTAACAATAATGTTGGATGTTTGATGTGTATATGTATACAAATTAAACAAATTTTTTATATAAATCATGAATTATATGTTTTCAAATAATGATTTGTAGAAATATATTGAATGGTGCTGATGAACTAGAAATGTGATTTACTGGAAAGGGGGTATTATTAATTAGGGAAGATAACCCTAACTATGTTCTTTATTTAAAATAAAATTATGTTTTTCTTGGATAAATAGATGATTGAAATGGATAAAATAAATTGGTTAGTATTGATTACCATGGATTTTATTATTGATTTTCTTTAAAAAGAGATTTATGTTATTATGGATTAAGTTGATAACTTGTTGTATTAATTTAATATATCCAATAATCATAGGAATATAGAAGAATTCATGTTTTAAAAAAAATTGGTAATTTAGGTTATTACTATGTTTCAAGTGAATATAAAATAAAGGTATTAACATTTTTGAAATGTGAAAAACAAGACATACTTTATTATATAATGGAGATCAATTTTAAAAAGATTTTGAAAAATTTTTTGAACTTTTTTCTTATGATTTATAATTTCACCTTTTTTAAAGTATACGTGGTTAACTATTTATGAATATTTTAATTTAAACATCAGATGTGGTTTTATTGTTTAATGTATTACCTTACCATATGAGGATTTCTGCATATTTGAAAACCTATGCTAACCATTTCTTTAGTGATCATAACTAAACACAGATGAAATTATTTACAATTCTATATATGGATCTAATGATCTATTTGTACTTTAGGAATGCGAAGTCCACCTTTATTCCTTTGTATAAGAGAACAATTGGAAATCAGGAAAGTAAAAAACCAAAGATTGAGACTGTGCATGTGAAAATGATTGAAATCACATAAGTATATTTCATTATGTTGTTATGTACTAAAAGAAGTTATAAACTCTAGTAAAGATATATTGAAAAATATTTATCATAATTCCTTTATTTTTGTTGAACCAATTTTCTAATAAATTATCATATATATATGGTTTTTAGGCCCTTAACATTCCATTGATCATTCAGTATCTTGTGATCAGTGACCTTCATAACACACTATGATTATTTACAATTTTCATCAAGGTACGTGTTTTTACTTACCAGCTATGTTATTATATGGGAGAAAGTAGTTTTAATTTACTTCAGGTAATAGTTATGTTTCCAACAACCCATATTTAAATAAATTATTGTTATTCATTTTTCTTATTGGGATTCTATGAAAGGAACTTTTATTTATTAAACTATTTTTAACCGATATGATTTTAAATGGAGAAACTCATTTTATGGGGGGTAAAATGTAACACCCTCATATTTTTCAAATTATTATTATGTTAATTAATTCAATCTATTTTATATTTTACATTCCACTCAAAACTGAATATATCTTTCTTTATATGAGAGAACTATGATAGGATTGTGTTATACAGAACACTACGTTAATTTTGTTCTAAATGAAACACTTTGATTTTTTATAGATACATTGAACACTATTTTTTATCTTTTTATACATAACAATGAGTCCCTTTATATCTTTCATGACATGCAAGGCCATTTTTTACCAAACTACAATGTGCTATAAATATTGTTGTTAAAATATTGTTATAGTTTCCACAAATCCATTAAATTGAAATTTACAAGTAGGATTAACTAAATTGTGAAAATATTATTTACACATGTATGGTAAATAAACGATCTAGTTATCAATAAGTATGAAATGAAATTATGTAAAATTTAAAAATTAAAAAAATTAATTTATAGGAAAAAAATTTTTGTATATACAGACACAATTTTATCTCAAAAAATTAAACACAACAATTTTGATGAATTTATTTAATAAGATATATATATTATATATCTAATAAAATACTTTGACACTCATCCAATAGATTTGTTATGTAAATGATAAGAAGAAATCAAATTTTATAAAAAAATATATTTATCAAAAATGCAATTTTATCTACTTTTAATGGAACACATATTTAAATTTACTTTATAAATCTTTAATATTTTCTATTTGAAAAATAAATCATTTTTGGAATAAAAATATAAAATTAAATTTCAAGGAATTTATGTAAATTTTCTAATAAATTTATTTTTCTGATGAATAGAAAAAAAACTGAATTTTAATTGAAAAATGCATTTTCATAAAATTTATTTATGTAAATAAATTATATTTAATATTTTACTCAATGTATATTTAGATTAATTTTAGAACAATAAATCTAATATATGTCATTGAAATTAATTTTACATTGAAATTGGATATAAAATCATTTTGAACTTTTGAATATTTTTTCATAAAAACACCACATTTCTATCACATATGCGAGATTACATATAAAAAAATTTCTTCCACATTCTATGATTTATGTTTGGAAAAAATGATTCCATATTGACATAAATCATAATTTATAGTTCATAATATGATGAAATTAATTTTTTTTGAATATTTATTAGTGAAATTAATTAAAATTAATTACATAGATTAAGATAAAATTGAGTTCACATAATGGATAAACATTATATTTAGGGGAAAAACAACCTATAAATATGTATAAAATATATTTTATGGACATATTTATTCAATATCATCCATTTTATATAAAATATAAAATTTTTGGAGGCCAATGATGTAAGAGAGACCTCTCAATAGTGTTTACCTTTTTATATTGATAAGAATGGAACTCCTCTATCAATATAAAAGGGAACTCTCCCCCACCCCCTCAACTATTCAAACATATCAAACCCTTTTTATTTAATAACCAATTCCAAAAACAAGATACCAAATTATATCCATTGAACATATAATCCTAACTTTGGTCAGAAATCCAACCAAAGAATCCACTTGTTGAAAACAAAAAGGGGTTACCCAAAGAATAGGTCACATTCATCAGCACATATTTCAATTTTGTTTCTTTCTCAGAACAAATCAATTTTTTATTATATGTTTATATAATATCATATGTTTCATAAATATAATGGGATTATTTTAATTTTAATGTTATGACTTCCACTCACATTTATTTCCATCAAATAAGATACACAATCATCATTCGTGTGTATGACAGACAACCGACATTCGAACTAATGCCATTCATGCATCTGTTACCCCATATCTTGGTTGGTAACAATGATATAATAAAAATATTTATATGATATATATGGTATTTATTTTTTATTTTTTATTATGGAATTATTGTGAAATACATACCTTCATTCTTTCAATTTTGTGGGGATATGATAACATTATTTGTGGATATGTAGAGTACAACATACTAAAAAAGATGTGATTCATTCACTCTTTACATTAAATTTAACAAATATGGTGTTAAAAAAATATTTGATATTTATGAAAATATAATTCTACAATAAATAATATATATATATATTACATTTATTTCTTAAAAAATACGATACTAAAATGGAACTAGTCTTGATGTGTACGTATGACCAACCATCGACATGAATTGTGTATTTAATTTTATATTTATATATTTTGTATTTTATTATAAATAGTTATAAAATTAATAAATATTATATTTATATTGTGTGTTACATAACTAAAATTTATAAATCATGATCTCAGTAAGAGGACCAAGATTAACATGTCAAAACATATTCCAAAAACAAAGCAATTATTATAAGAAACGTAACATTAAAAGGAAATTATTAAAAAATGGGTATTATAATGTCATAAAAAATCATATGTGATATGATATATGAAAATGTTCTTATATGGTATATTATTAATAAATTCATATTTATTATATATGAGGTTGGAATGTGGACCAAAAAATTCGAGACTAAATGTATGGGTTAACTCATTTCACATCTATTTCAATGAGATATATTCTACATTCGATACTTATTATGTTGTTTGGTGTATATAATACCTAAGAAAGTATTATATGATTAATATTTATAAATATATGGGTATTACATATCTATTTTATGATGCCACTTGTAATGTATATATAGCTCGAAAAATTTCTGAATCGGTAAATTAATTTTGTCTCAATAATCCTTCATTAAGACACATATATATTACCAGCCTATATTTTTCAATGATATTTATATACTACATGAAAAATATATATATAAACATCATCCTTATTTTCATTGTATTTTTTTAATTCATTTATTTATATTCTATCATAGTGATTATGATTCAACGTTACCAATGTGGTAATAGTTTATTTCTATAATCTCTACATTTATAGAGATTGTTTTCAACTATGATTCCATTTATGAAATGTTATGAAAAATCTCTCAAGTATAATCAAGAATATTCTTATCCTATTTTTATTCACGATATATTGAAGAAATTATTCCATTTGTACACTCTTGGGAATATAATATAACTAAAAAATAG
Organism: Viscum album; assembly: GCA_963277665.1. Taxonomy (NCBI): domain Eukaryota; kingdom Viridiplantae; phylum Streptophyta; class Magnoliopsida; order Santalales; family Viscaceae; genus Viscum; species Viscum album. The sequence goes on from OY728137.1 coordinate 1,570,308,293, forward strand.
TTTTTAGGAAATCCGACTTTATCCGTCTCATTGGTCTGAAGAATTCATTATTTAAAAACCTTGATTTCTAAAAATGATTTCAAAAAATTTATACTATTATCATATTATTTTCAAATGAAAATTTTTCACATATTTTCTATTAAAAAAAGGTATTTAGAAAGGAATATTCATGCCTTTTTCTAATTGAAGATCATTTCTAATATTGTAACAGCATAAAATTAATATTTAAAATGTGCATAATTATCTTTAATAATGACAATTATTTACATGAAAATCCATTTATTATTTACAAGATAATTTTTTTATTGAAAATATTTTTCATAATATTCTGAAAAATCAATTTTAAAAGTTGTTTTTAATGAAAAAAGTTGTAAAATATTTCTTTTGTTCAATTACTATTTTATGTGATTTTGAATGATTCATTTATATGATTTCATTTTTTTTTCAAAGAAAACATATTTCAATATATTTTTCATTTTAAGAGAGTTTCTCAATGGGGAAATAATATTTTCCACAAGAAATATTTTAAATTACTCTTAACACGTACATCACACGTTATCAAAGTTGTTTCAAAGAATAGGATTTTTAAAATGTTTTCTGTCTTAAAAATTATTGGTAGGAAAAAAATAATATTCCTTAATAAATCATCTAGGAGATCATTCAAAATATCTCTCTATATAATATGGTTTTCTTTGATATAGTGTATGACTTATTATTGGTGTAATCTAAAGAAATTTTTCTCATTATTTCTCTAAATGGTTTATGTTTTGTATGCCATGTTGTTTATAAAACTCGTTTCTCTTCCCTAGGATATACCATGATGAAAGGAATATGAACACCATTTATATTCATATTATTTTATATGATTAAATTATTAATCAACATATTTATTTTACAAAAGTTATAATTTGATGAAATGATTATGATTCCAATCTCATTTCATGGGTTATAATGTGATGGTTAAAAAACCCATTTCTTTTTATAGGTCATTAATTTTTGAATGATATATAATATTATAGAACACGCATGGATGAACTCATTGTGTGATGGGTGGGACAAATATCTTCCTCTAATGCATTGGGTAAATATATATAACTCATGTTATAAGATGTATGGAACAAGCAGTGAAATCAATTCAGTAGGAAATGGATAGAATGATTAGTGAACCATGTTCACTATGAATGTGTTGGAGTGAGGAGCAAACTTGATTTAGTAAAATATGACTGGAATAAGGAGTGAACACGATTCCATAATAGAGGGAAAGAATTAGGACAGAACGTGGATTAGTAATACATTGTTAGAATGAGGATTGATCCTAGTTAAATAAATGACTTTTTCCACTATGGTGTCATTGGGAGTTAACCTTGACTAATAAAATAAACTGGATAGTGAACCCATTCCACTAAAATGGCTTTAACATTAACCCTTAACTACTATATAAATGGTTTCATATTATTATGTGTCTTCCAAAATTCAATTTCTTATTCATATGTTTTGATATCATGCCACATGATCTTGATTACAATATGATGTATGTCATTTTAACATTCAATATTTATTCCACGATTTATTTTCATGTTATTTGAAATTCATGGTATGATTTTACTATGACATGATCATGTTATCATACACTAATTATTATGTTACACTTATTTGTCTCTTTTAATTACCCGTGCTGAGTATCTAATTAAACCCTTTCTTATTTTTCTTTTCACATGGTTATGAAGAATGTTTTTATGTATGATTACTAAATGGTAATATATTCATGGGAAACATTGAGGATCATTAACTAATAAGGAATATTGTGTTCTATGTTTCCAAACACACTAAACTATTATGATCATCATGCATGTAATTTTGTAATGTAGATAATGTTCTTAAAAAAAGGGGTAATATCCATGTGTGTTAATTTGAGGTCACTAAATAGTTATTTAAAATTGAGGCTTATCTCATTATTTTAAACCCTAAATAACCCATTTTAACATTACTATGGTAGACATATTTTACTACGGATACTGTTCAAGATGAACATAAATAAAATTGAATTATTTTCCTTATTTATCCTCTTGATTCAATTAATGAAATCCATTTTTGATAATTAAATTTCAATAAGTGGTATAAATAAATGTAACATAAAAATTCAAAACACAATGAAAAATAGTTTTTTAGAAGAATCCATCTTTTGTATAATTTTTTTGCACCAAATTCAAATATAAAATATATTATAATGTAATTAATTTGATTATTAATAGTATATGAGATCAAAATTTAAAATTAAACCATTTAATTTTTTTAAATATGCATATTATTGAAACAAGAATACTGTTTTCAATAGAAATAATTATTTTCTCTATTCCTGGTAAAATCAATTATTTTATGAAAAAATACCAAAAAATAACTCTAATGTAATTTGGACATGTTGATTTCAGAAATTAAATCCTTATAATTAAATAAAAATTATGGATGATCACAAAATTAATTAAAATATTCATTCATGAAAACCAATAAAATATATATTTAAACAAAACAGATTTTAATAATTAAAGAAAATATTATAAATTGATTTCTTGACCAAACATTTAACAATTAAATTTTATTGAATAATAACTATATATATATAATAATTAAATTATTTTTACTCACACCATCCAATTAAAAGGATTTGTAATTACAACCACATTAATATTTCATAGTTAGTTAATGCTAGATATTGTGTGTTCTATATGGTTCTGAACATAATGTTTTTTTTAATATTTGGTTCTTAAAATTTCCCCCATTAGTAAATCCAATCCCCATAATTTGAACATTATATCAGTAATAAAGTGTTTTTAAATTCTTTTTTGGAAAACCCATATCATAAAAATTGTTAATAAAACATCATATTGATAATAGGGAAAGGGAAATATAAAGGTCATTTGGAATAACAAAAATCAAGGTTTCCAAATAAGAGAACATTAATGGGAAGAGAATATTTAGACATTGAAGAAAAAATTAATGTCCAAAAAATAATATATAGTTATATAGAACATTGATCACAAGAAAGTGAATAATCATGGAAAGATAACAACTACAAAACCATAAATCAATACAGTGTGGAAAAGAGTATAGATTTATAAAAAATGAATTTATTATGATGAAATTTTTATTTCAAGATCATCTTACTAGAGTTGAGTATGTTATTTACCATTTATAGTGAAAAATTATGATATATACTTACTTTAAAAGTAAAATTTAATTTTTTAGTCAATTTTCACCACAACCTAATCTTTTTCTCCAAAGAATGAGTATTAATGTTTAATTTTTCATTTTTGAATAAACAATTCAAAATAATAATATACAAAATGATATTATTATTTAACTAATGTATTAAAATTTTAACCAAATCTACATGGTTATCACAATGTATGATAATATCCAAAATATATAAAACTTCATATTTAACACTAAAATTTTTATAATAATAAAAAGGTTCAACTTTGATAATTTAATAATTTTCCATACATACCAAATAACAATAATAATATCAAAATTAAAAAATGTTTAAACATCAATGGTTATCTAATAGCATTCAAATCACATACCCAAAAAATTTATATCATTATTTCCAAATTTCATCTCATGTAAAATCTCATGTTAAAATTAATGGTAACATATACTTCAACCCAATGAATCATATCTCAGAATATCATTAATCACCATGATAAATAACTATATAATTTTATAAAGTCATGAAATTTTACAAAATTTCATGAATGAAATTTATATTTTAAACTAAAACATAATCATTATATTGACCAAAAAAATCACTGAAAATATATTATTTTCAATGAATCAGTTTTCAACCATCAATTTTTTCAATATCCAAATAAAAAATAAAAAATTATTAACATAAAATATAATAATATATTATCCCAAATGTGTATTTAAACCTCAATATATTATTCTTCGTACAAAATAGTAAAAGAATCAAATTAGCTCAATATTCCAACATTTAAAACCAAAAATGGGGTATGTATACCTTTAAACGTATGATCATCCTTAAATTTATAAAAACAATATGGTATCTATAACTCTTATGTTAACCACAAATGAAAACATATACAAATCCAAAAATTAACATATTTATTATTCCTAAAATAAAATCACAGACTATTGAATATGTTCCCTATATCAAAAAATTAAATGAACGTCATCAGTGATGACATAAATCACATTTTCATCCAATCTATAACCAATTTCAAGGCTATATATACCATACCATTTACTTCATCAATGGAGATATCGATTCATCTTAACAAAACATTTTTAACTTTACACTAAATCACATTTACTAGTCATTAGTAACATTTATTATTATTTTTAATCCTTAAATAATAACTTATTCGAAACAATCCATTGATATTTTTAGATTATTATATATAAAATAAAATTAATAAAAAAATTATAAAAAATAATAATAAAGTCAAAAAATGAAAACTTCAAGCATTTCACATCAGTGATTAACATATCATAGGAACTGTCACGGTCTAGGTGTTAACCCTAGTATTAGGGAATTGGCTCATATAATACCCATATTCATACCAATAAGACATTGAACTATAAAATATAACTTAATATCAACATCATTTACATATATATAACAATTTATTTTTACATAGAATATAATTACTATATTCTATACTATTCAAAACATAAATAATCTTATCATTCCTCTTAGTCCTTTCATTATGTGCTTCTTGCAACATATTTGATATGAAGGATGATGAATCTTATTCCTTTTATGGTCATCATGAAACTCAATTTTCCTATTTTTAGCTGTGTTAAAAAACTCACTAATGTGTACAATATTAATCATATAATAAGATATATTATAGGCCATAATAAAAATAATCCTCCATCCTACTCTTATTTCATTTAGTTTCTCATGAGGAAAATCATTCCATTGCCTATCAAATTCTACACTAGCATGAACATTGTAGGTTATATCCATTAAATAAAACCAAAATGAATAGTGTGAGAAAAAAAAATAGCGTGGAATCCTATAATCAGAAGAAATTATTTATAGGTTGTCTAAATAATGATACCTTATTTTCAATCTATGGCACAGTGGGTTTAAACAAGGTTATATTTGGATATCATCATTTCAATTCATTCATAATGGTTCATAAAGAATATTTGTGTTAACCCATACATATCTCCTAGGAAGGTAAAAGGAGGTGAATAATAAAGGAATACTCAACATGCAATAGAATGATAGTTGATATATACTTCTGGAAACACTTTTTATGATTATTACCCATATATGAATCTTTGTGGCAACCACATCCTATTGTAGTTTCCAAATAGGAATGCATTGCTAAGAAAACAACATAATCTGAATCTTACCATAAATTTATGATTGTATCCTATACAGAGTCATATTCATAGGGTTTTCTCAAAAGATCACCAATCCAAATCACCTATGATTGACTAAACCATGATTAAATACCAACTCTAAAGACCCAAGATATTTATACATAAATATTAAATAATTTTATGTGAATATTAAAAACCAAATACTATAACACATGCTATAACAAGCATTAAATTAATGAATTTGGAGACTAGATATCCAAAGATATTATTTTGGTTCATTATTCAACATCAATAATAAATTTATTCTGAATTTTTACCCTTTGTTCATCCCATGCATAATTTTTTTTCATAATATAGGGAAAGGTAACATAAAAATTGAGAGATATTATGACCATTAAGGATAATCATTGGAGGTCTCAATCGATGATCATATACACAAATATGATCAAAATAAGGGTTTGAGATTATTATAAAAACCTACAATGTTCATACCGAATTAATCATAGATCCTAATCATGAAATATGTAAAATATTTATCAATTTAATTAAATGAATCATAATAGTTTTAAATAATCACTAATAAATCAAGAATCCCCTGTTCAAATCATAAGCATAAGAACATGAAATTAAAAAATGGACTGATCATTTGTTCAAAAACCATTACATATGTCAAGTTTAAGTACGAAGACTATAAAATAATATTATATCAGGCATGACTACTTGTTTCCCATATCATATAAAATTAGGTATCCTCACAAGTTTCACATAGTGTATTTGGAATCCCCACTCATTCCCCATAGTGGATCAAGCACCTCAACCTTTTCACATAATTATCACATGCTATATAAAAAATTATCTAATGAAATGAATGTAAATATAATTTTAGGACAACTCATCACCCAATTAAAACCATACATATCCATTACATAATGGAATAAGACATTAAACATACCATAATAATTAAACCCATGGAATAGAAATGATTTTCATGAACATTTCATCATTTCACCATACAATAACCCGTGGTTCATAAATTGTTTTCATATAAATAACATAATAATAATAATAACAGCACCGAGAAAGAGAAATTCTTGTATTATTGGATAATATGGCCAATAAAACAAAATTTACATCAATGGATGTTATTGTAGATGAAAATTACGTTCAAATATCACTAAAATATTCTGGAAGAAAATACACTTTTTTATTTTGAAATAAATTATCTATAATTAAAGAAATACAATATAATATAAAAAAATCATTGGAAATTATATTGAAAATATGAAAATTAAGATTTAGAAAATTTATCAACCACAAAGTGATAAATTATATTCAATCATTTTTTTGATAAAACAATGATTCCTTCACATTTTCTTGTAAACAGTTTAAAAACAACACATTTGATCAACAAAAAAATATTTATTTGAGACATTTTTATACAAAACTAAACAGACGTAAAAACGAATTTTAAAATTCAAAATATAAAAATAAAAATATTTCAGGAAATAGTTCACATATATCATGGAAATGAAAGAAAAATATTCCCATCCAATGAAGAAATATACTCTATTTTTCTCAAAAACATTTTGTTAATGATTTTATGTACACCCAAGAATAAAATTATACTATTAATTTATAATTCCAAAATTTCCATGGAAGAATAAAATGAAGTAAATTTGTTCTTACAATATTAGATAATTTTCTAAATATTAATTCAATCATGAACAATATCGATTAACATGTGATTGATATATAAATTTCAAAAATCATTGGTATCATTCAAATCAAATCATTATTGTGGATAAAAACATATATTCATAAGTAAATCCCCATAAATTTCATGGGAATAATCATAAATTATATTCCTAGTTACTATAGAAACCAAAAAATGAATCATGTCATTAAAATAGCATGTGCATCATAAAAATATAATTGAGATGAATATCCATTACATCAAGTCTTGTCTTGCTTCGTATGCATTCAAATATCCTACATAATAAATATATATATTAAATACCATAATTATATATATTTCATGCTATATATGATTTAATTATGATATTTTATTGCCTGTGTATTAACAATTCATTATTAAAAATATTGTTCCAGCGGATAACGTCTTTATTTTTTATGCATATTTTGGTTCGGATGTACCGGTCTTTGTACATTAATCATGGTTATATAATCATATACATTTTAAAAACTACATAAATATAATATATATTCCTCATATATATATATATATATATATATATTCATCCATAAAAGTTTTGTATAGAAAAATAGATTACATTGTCTATGGAGATGGTACGACATACGTATGCATGAATATTGATATTCACTTTTCAACAGATGGAACATAAGAAAATTTAAAAAAAATTAAATTTTATATAATTATTATAATGACATTTATGTCATATATATTTATTAAATATATCTTTTTTTACCTTCCAAGTAAATAATAATTGAAAATTTATCCATATCGCTTCAGGGAGGTGGTATTCCTCTCAAACAGACAAGCAATATTATCGTTTTCCAAAAGATTGGAAGGTAAAAAAGTAGATATATTATTATAATTTAAAAAGAATAACCATATCATAAATATAATTTACAAACCATAAATCCATCATAATAACCTCATAACAATGATGGTTATTGAAAATGAATGGTGTCGCTCCATGGAGATGATAGTCCACACATACACAGTGGGCAAAACGTTCACATCCCATTTAATAGAAATGTGGGTGGATATTGGTGGTAAAAAAATTATAATAAAATTTATGTATATTTATTATACATGTTTTATTATTTTATTTTTAATTCCATATAATTATAGGAGGTAGTAGAATAGATAAATTGAAATAGGTCGGGTAATATGATTTTCTCTTTTTTGGAAGGCATCATTTAGATTCATTCTTAAGAACCCATTGAATGGTATATTAAGATAAATTTGAACTATAATTAGTAAATATGAAATATTATTATATAATATTTCAGTTTTATATTCATATATATGGCCCAAATGGTGTGAATATGATAATAGAATATGTGTCCTTTTATATGTGAGGGGATGGGTAGTCATGTAATTACTTAAAGTATTAAATTAATATAAATTAAATTTCAAGTTCAAGTAACAAATGATTTATTTTTTTATAATATAGGATGAGTATAAGTATAAATAATATTATAAAATAAAATTTTTAGTTGTTTATGTGATTTTCTAACAGTTATCTCGTTTTTTATCCCTCATTAACCCTTTTAGTACTAATCATGATATCTATTTTTTAACTTTTTAGGTGTTAAGAACGTATTTATAAATCCAAAATTGACCACAAAATGTACCTTGTCTTATATTTCAAATATTTTATTATTAAATTAGATTAATATAATTTTTTTGTATTTAAAACCATTTTATAAAATTTTGTTTATTATTAAATATCACCATAATTTTAGAAATAAATGAAATTTTGAAGATTATATGTGTCTCACTTATTAAAAATTGTTTAAAACGACTTATAATTGAATATAAGGAAGATATTGTATTTATATTAACATAACAACTTATTTTCATAGGTTTAGATATTATTTTTAGCCTTATATGTTGGTTTTATCTTTTAAATAACCAAATTTAACATTAACCGCATTAAGGAATTTCTCAATAGTAATGGGTTATAACATTTCGTATATAGTTATAGTTGAACCATAAATGGAATATTTATGAATATTCCAACCATTTATAACACAAATTTCCATCTTTAAATATTTTTATTATTTTAATATAATTTAATAAAATATATTTAGCATAAACCACTATTTATGCCAACCAATAAACCAGTCACATAATTTTACATTGAAAAAAACATTAAAACAATTGATGTAGAATTTAGACCATGAACATTTCAATAATATTTTATATTTATCTTAAAAAATAATGGAACACATTAAATCACTAAAACAATATTACATTTAGTGTTTTTAGAATGATTTACATGAATTTTTTCTATATAGACTAGTACTGCTTCGACCATACAAATAAATTAAATATAATTATTTCATTAAAAATATTAAAAATAATTGGATATGATAAAAATATTAATTAATATCTAAAATAATTATTTATAACATAATAAAATATTTATTTATCTATAGTAAAAAAAACTATATATATTAAATGCAATCAAGTGGAATTATTTAATTTATCATTTATGTAAATATTATTGAATTCAAAATCAAATTTAAATGAAAAATACAAATTTTTAGAATTATATTTATTATAGAAGAAATATATTTTTAAAATGAAAAAAATAAAATTGTTTGAATGAATTTTAGGCTATATCACATTAGTTTTAACCCAAATTAATGCACTTAACATTTATGGTGGTAACACAATTCTAATATGGTTACTATTAATATTGAAAATAAAATAAATAGTAAATTTTAAAAAAATTAAAAATAGTGATTAAAAATAAATAAACCTTTTTTAATTTTAAATTTTTATAATTAGAATGAATTAATTTAATATAAAAAAATCAAAATTCAACCAAATGCAGTTTTTCAGAAAAAAAAGACTTTTTATAAATGAAAATATTATTATACCCAACCTTAAAATAAAATAGATTCCATTTAACTAACTATCTTATAAATAATACAATATAAAAAAATTTAACTTATAATTAATTTTTTTTAAAATATAACATTTAAATTCATGAATCAAAATTAGAGTTCGTAATAAAAACCACTATTTTCCACTAGTCAATAGAATGTCAAACGTTTCATAATACGAAAAAAATATCAATGAAAATTTGGAAATTAATATTTAAATATTTATAAACATTTTATAAAATAAAATTACTGAATATTAATAATTTTTTTGTAATATACTCTCCAAAAAATAAATCAAACCCCTTTTGTTGAATATATTTTATGAAGAATAAAATATCATCATAAATAATTGAGTCCTTATTTCCCATGTATTTATCATTATATTTTTATAGATTTTAAAATTTATATATATTTAATAATTTTGTTTATTTTATTCAAACCTTTTAATTCAATGACATTGATATAATAGTCATAGTTATTTTCCATGTTTCTTTTAAGCTTAGTGTTACATGTTGTATAAGCTATCAAACATAGTGTTCTTTTAAAATATAAATGTTTTAATTTATGATGTTAAAAATGATGTTAAATATTTTAATAATACAATGGTTTGTTTAAATTGGGTTAGAGATTATAAGGTGTGCTATGAAGTGAACGATCCAAATATATTATTAGTTTCTCATTGATTTTCCTAATTAAAATAGGAATCCCTGTTATTTTATATAAAAACTATTATTTATAACAATAATATCAATAAAAATAGTATTATAGGAATTATTTAATTCACAACAATAATGTGGTAATTCACTAAATGAATATATAGGGAACATATCGAAGAAATGGATATTTTTTCATAAAAGAGTTTTTTGGTGTTGGGTGCGTTCCAACAGAAAAAAGGAAATCAAATGAATTAGATAATAAAATGTTGATTAATATATAATATAAGTTGCTTTGAAGTTGGGGAGAATACATAAAATGAATTTGTACTCCCTATATTCTTAGGGGATGTTGAATCCCATAAAGAATCCCATTTTGGGAATCCCTTTTGGAGGATGATTATTAAGGGAGAACTGCACTTTCTGGGAGTTTGTTCCCACAAATTGAGGGGGAGAAAAGTTTTGAAATGTAATATGATGAACTATATCAAATACAAAGAGTTTGATATTAAATAGAAATAATCACATTTTAAGAAATAATACAATCCATTTGATATTATATACAATATGGGGATCATGATGTGAAATGAATTGTTTTCAACGAAATTAGATGGGGGGATTATTAGGAATCCTATACAATTGACTCGGATTTAATGATAATATGTATTAAATTTTTTTGTAGGATTATATTTTATAAGATTTCATGATTTATGATGGTTTTTTTGATGGGTGTATTATATATACAAATGAAAGAGGAATATGTCAAAAGGAAATCTAGATTTGTGGAGTATTTATATATGGAGTCTACATGGTAAAGATAAGAGAATAATAATATAATGGAATCTTGTGTAATGATAACAAGGACCATTATATAACACAACGCAAGGTATGTTGAAGTTTCCCAACATGTGAATAATCGTGCCTTGGTATGTGTGTGTGGTGAAGGTAAATGCAGTACTCATGGTGGAAACAACCTTGTATTTAGGATTTTTGAAGTGGTAAATTATCAACATGGGAAATGTCATTCCCTAGTCATCAGTAATGGTTATGAATGAGAAGACCATGTGTGACCGAACCCACAATTAATAGAGTGTTGAGAAGTCATTACAAAAAATAACAAATAGGAAAGGGACCGCTCTATAGTGGAAAATATGGTGGAGTTTTAGTGAACCAATATAAAATAATTATATCTAGATGACCATGGGTGTGGTATGATAGTTCAAGGTTAATAAGTTCAGTTAGATTCCACGAGGACTATAAAAAGAAACTATCCCTAGAGTGTTTTGTGTTTTGGAGGAAAATAAATAAAATATTTATTCCACTGAGTAATGAAAATTAATTTGGGATTCTATTATCATATATCAATGATTTTCATATCAATGGGAACTAAATAATAGAGACCAAAACACTTATCTTAGTGTGGTGGAGTTTTTTTCTTTCTCTCAAACATGAGGAAGAAGACAACAATGTTTGACAAGGAATATATATGTTTTTTTAACATAATGTTTTCACAAGGAGGATACATGGATTAAAATCCATGGTTTAGGGAATATATAATGATGTGGTGGTATAATTTATGAATACCGAATCATAATGATCAAACCGAAGTCACAGTGTTTTGAGTTTCATTCTATATGCACCCCATATGAGAAGATAATGGTTTCAACGATACATGAGTGCTAGTTAAATGAAAAAATAATTAAAAGACATGTTTTCATTCTGTTATTAAAGTGGTTTTGAAATATCGTAGAAACAAATTTAGAATATGTATTAATGGGTATTTAAATATCATTTTATTTTTCACTATAAAGAGGAGAGATACATCCATGAAGTAGTTACATTGAATATAGTTATGGAGGAATCATTTAAGGAGTTATGGGCATTTTAAATGACCTAATTTTGTGCGGGAATATAGCCATTTATTATATAATTATGTATATTCTTATAATTTTTATTGATATTTGGTCTAAGAATTATTGGGGGAGAGAAATTGTTAAAATATTTTCATATCTTGAAAATAGAGAAGTATGAGATTCTTCATAATAAAATCCATCCGCAGTAGTATAAGAATAAGGTGTTTGAAGTGAAGGGATAGAAGGGGTTTATAGACCCTTGAATAAATTTCTATATATAGGGAATTATTTTTTTCAAAACGAGATCACAACAGGTTATTGAAGAGCTGTAAGTGGAAATTTAAGAAACTCATCTATACTTGGTGCATCCTCTACTACACATATTATTGATGGAGGAAATTACATGTCCATGATGAATGTATAAATCCTACATTATACAATTGAGATAATTTGGAGGATGAATAAAGAGATCCAATAATGATAGTGATAAATAGAAAGGGTTGTGAGCCTTGGGAGACTGTGAGTTGACCAAAAACATTATAGGTAAGTGAGTCATGGAATTGAGTACCTAATTTGCACCCCACCATTATTCACCGAGGATTGTAAATTTTGGTGCATGACACGACATAGATTTATGTTCCATGGATATATCCTAGTGATGGTGAACTATGTAAATTATTTATGTTATATTTATATTCTTCATTCACACCAAAAGAAATTCATGAAACAAAATTGAATATGTAGAAACAAGGGAAAGTAATGTTAAGAGATAATTGGATAATGTAAATAGAAAAATGTAAAACTTGTGACCATTAAGTTTAAGTGGATAGGATCATAATAAGATAGTTATCTATTTAAGGCGTTGTTTTTATACAAGTTAGGATATTCCAACTGGTCATGTTCGTGATATGGCTTCACTCTCAGAGAACGCACTGCACGCGCCCTCTGGTTTTCAAACCCGTCCTGCCGCTTCTTCCTCAGAGCCTGGCCCCCAGGTGGCACGATCGTCCCCGGCGACCTTCGACCCAGGGGTGGGTTTACTGGTTGCGGGCTGCCCTACCCGTGGGGGGTCTCCTTCCCTTCCTCCTCCTCCACAGAGACACCCGGTGAGGTCGTTCGAGGAGGCGTTGTGCGGACTCGAATTTGGGGTTTCGGATTTGTGATTTCCATAAATCAGCCCGTTTTCCCACTCGGTGTTGAGGGACAGAGCACGGTGCGTGCTGACAGCCCCTTCATCGGCTTTCGACCAAGCTCTGGCAGGGCTCAAATGGTCATTGGTGGCGCGTTTTGGGGCGAAGAAACCCTCGCTCCTAGCCTTCAAACGCTTCGTGGGATCTTGGGGTTTGAAGGAAGAGGCTAGGATCTCCGCGATTTACAGGTGTTATTTCTATCTGGTGATGGCTTCGGAGGCTGATTTCATCCAAGCTTGGTGTAACGCACCACGGTCCTTTGGGCGTTGGCGATTCAATCTTTCTCATTGGTCGATGAAGGCACATTAGGGCAAGGATGTCTCTCGGTCTGCTATCTGGGTATGTTTACCTGGCCTACCGCTTCCTTTCCAGAATCTTGATTTCCTCAGGGCTATTTGAGATGCATTGGGGGGGGGGGGGGGGGGGGGTTCTTTGTGCGGACGTGCGTACCCACAGAGGTGTGGAGCTGTTGGTCCCCCACATTTGCATCATTCTGGACCTCTCCTTGCCCCCTCCATAGTTGCTATCCTTGAAGGTGCAGGATGAAGAGGCATGGTCCTTGGACATCGAATATCCGGTGTACCCCCGCTTCTGTGAAGCTTGTTCTCTCCAAGGGCATTCAGTGCAGAACTGTAGGAAGCAGCATCCTGGGAAGCGGCATGTTGCCCACAGTCCCGAGTATGGGTACTCTTCCTTCTTAGAGGCTGTTGTCTCCAGGCCTGCGTCCAAGTGGCCGGCTCCTCTTGATGCAGGTGGTTCTCCCAGTCTCTGCGCCTTTTCCTCTGCGGTTGAAGATAGCTGTGAGCCTGATATCCCAGGTTCTATGGTTCCCTAGGTTTCAGGTTTGACCAGTTTCTATCCGCATGCTCTCTGTGAGATCCCACAGGCCTCCCGGCCCAGGTTCTGCCCTTTCAACAATTTTCTTGTGTTAGGTGAGGGCTTTGTTTCTATGTTGAAGGTAGTCCCGAAGTTGTAGATATTTTTCCCCCAGGGGTTTTTGTTTGTTCAGACAGGCAACGGCCCGAGTGTCCCCTTTTAGTCCAAGTCAGCCCTGGGCCAGGGGGCTGGTCTTTCGGGGTGGGATGTTGCTTCAGGGGACAGGAAGTTAGGCATCGGTAGAGGGGAAAGTGCTAAAATGCCCCGGGTCACTAGTGGTGCCTTGGAGGTCAGTATGATGGACAGAGATGTCGGCTCTCCTTCGAGCGGTCAGGTTCATCTGCTAGTGGATTCGGTGACCAGGTTGCCCAGCCCGGAGGCTCAGGGGAAGGCGTCAAAGCATCCTTACAGTCTCCCCCTTCCCCCTCTTTGACTTAGGGGCAAGGTTCAAGGGTGCGTATGAGATATTGTTTGAGGAAACAACAAGAAATGGATTGCACTGCCCTCCCGTCGTTAGTGACCAAGTTGTCGGGGGTCAGTTCTGGGCTACCATTGTATCCATGAATCCCATCCTCATTATGAATGCTCGAGGGATTGGAGTGAGGGTCAAAACCGACTACATAGCCTCACTTGTTAGGAAACACAATATCAAAGTGGTTGTGATACTTGAACAAAAGCAGAACTATGCTATGATCAAAGACTTTTCCCGTAAGGTGATGCTTCACTCATCTGTGCACGGGGAGCCGACTAATAGGAATATTCTGATCTTCTGGCATAGAGAGGTGTCAGTGGATTCGATTCATGCCGGGGATCCGCATATCATGACAAGGGTGACCTGTGATTGATCCTCACTTTTTCTGTCTTTTGTGTATGGAAGCTGTGATGCTCAGCAGAGGGAGACTTTATGGAGTGATCTGAACGCTTTTGACCCAGGGGACCAACCCTGGATAGTGGGAGGCGACTTTAATGTTTTCGTAGACCATGAGGAGGAGAAGGGCAGAGGTGACTTTCCATGGAGGGATAGTAGGGCCTTTGGTCAGTTTATGGTAGGGAAAGGGTTGCTGGATTTGGGTTTTACAGGGGAAATGTTCACCTGGTACAACAACCGGAAGGGCAATGGCCGCTGCTAGAGCAGGCTTGATCGTTGTATAGATAATGTACATGCGGTGACTATGTTCTTAGGATTGAGGGTTTACCACTTGACTCGTAGCATCTCTGACCATTCCCCTCTCTTGTTGTCCCTGAAAAGGGGAGGGGCAGTGCAGTTGGGCTTCCGATACATGATGTGCTGGTCTAGCGCTCCAAGTTATCAGCAGACGGTGAGAGGAAGCTTGGAGGAACCGATCCAGGGGCATTTCTGGGGCGCTTTGCATGGAAAGTTGAGGAGGCTCAAGCAGGCTCTTCTTTCATGGGCTAGGAGTATCCCCCTCTAGATCAGGAGTTGGAAGAGATCAATACGGAAGTTGAACGGCTCGAGTTAATCATTGAGGAGGTTTGGGACGATGATGTCTTTGGACATTTATCGGTGAAGAAGAAAGATCTGGAGGCCTTGCTACTATTGCAAGAAAGTAAGGCGAGGGATTGCTCAAGGGTAAAATGGCTCAAGGAGGGTGATAAGAATACAACTTTTTTCCATGTCTGCATCAAGGAGAGGAGTCACATCGTCAAACCGAACTTGGACCTTGAGGACGGATCCTTCACTGATGACAGGGATGTGGTTGGGAAAATGGCATTCGTGCATTTCAAGGACCTTCTTGCGGGCCCTAACCCGCACATGCCTCAAGGGTATACAGAGGGGGGTGAGGATTTCTGGGAGAGGATTCCTAACCTTGTTTCTACTCAAGATGATGAGCTGATGGAGGGTGTCTCGGAGGAGAAGGAGATCAGGGCAGCAATGGAAAACCTTAATCATGAGAGTGCTGCAGGTCCTGATGGCTCTCCTGGATCATTCTATAAAACTTTCTGGGATGTGGTGAAGGGGGACATAATCCTCGCTATTCAGGATTTCTTTTGAGGGGGAAGCCACCCTAGAATTTCTTCGGCCCCGACTCTTGTCCTGCTACCAAAAACTAAGGACCCATCGTCCCTTATTCATTATCGACCTGTGAGTATGTGCAATTTCACATACAAAATTCTGGCTATCATCATCAACAGGAGGATGTCGGGGAGCCTGAATCAGTGGATATCCAAGGAACAACATGGCTTTGTGAAATATCGCTCTATTCAGGGGGCCATTGCGATGGCACATGAGATGTTAAGAGACCTTCCTACCAAGTCTCGGGGTTCAAACTTGGCCATCAAGCTTGATATGAGCAAGGCATATGACAGGATTGAATGAGGCTTCATCAATAGGGTCCTAAAGAAGATGGGTTTCTCCAGCTGGCCTTGTGACATCATGTTCAGGTGTTTCAGCTCGGTTTGGATGGCGGTGGCGTTTATGGGCAGAACACAAGGTTTCTTCAAGAGAGTTAGAGGCCTCAGGCAAGGTGACCCGCTGTCCCCGAGCATTTTTATTCTCATGCAGGATACCTTGAGCAGGTCGATCAACAAGGGAATAGCTAGAGGGGATGTTCTCCCTTACCGTAGGAGGCTGAACCTCCCTCCCACATCTCATTTAATGTTTTCGGATGATACCCTTATATTCATGAATGCGACAAGGAGATCCGTGCAGGGCATGGTCAATATTCTTGAGGAATACTGTCACTAGAGTGGCCAAAAAATTAATCGAGGCAAAAGTGGATTCTATGTAAAACCCCGAGCTTTCATGATACGCTTCTCATTCAATAATGCAATAGCTTGCATTGTACGCAACTTCGAGTTCTAACACACCGCGACTAATCAAAGTAGCCGTTATGAATAGTAATACCCACTTTTTAAAATTATAGAAATTTTATATTTCAAAATAGAGTTCATTTTTGGATTCGAAATATCGAAATTAGCCTATGTTGAATTTTTGGTATTTTTCTGAGAACTTCCAATTTTTATGAATAGTGAAAAATACTTAAAACAACTTTTTTAATCAAAATAATTTATAGTGATAAATTATACTATTTAGTGGTTTTAAAGTATAATTATAATATAATTTTACCATTTTATCCAATGGTGTTCATTGGAATTAATTTCACTTTGAAATTGGACATAAACAATTGTCAATCTTTTGATATATATTGTTTCTGAAAAACACGTTATTTGTTGTGACAGCGGGAATTAATTATAAAATTAATTAATGCACCTTATATGTTTGGAATTTTGTAAAATAGACATCATTTTTGGATTCGGAATATCAATTATAGCTTAGGGTGAAATTTTGGCGTTCTGAAAAACTTAAATTCTTGATGAATAGTGAAACCACTAAGTGACTGATTTTTCGTATAAATGAAACATTACTACTTCTGTGATTTGATTTTCAAAAATCCGACATACATGGTTGTCATTAGGAAGTAAAATGTGGTTCAATGGGATGAAAATAATTTTTTGGTGAATAGTAACTTTTAAGTTTAATTAATCACGATTAAAGGTAATTAGTGAAATTTAAGGTAAATATGGTATTATAAAAATATGAAATGACCTTTACACTTGTACTACCCCTATTGGATGTGTCATGGCCGACTAAGACAATCCATGAGTCAACTTGGGGACCCCATGAAGCCATTTTGGTAGGAAAATGACATAAATTACTATTATTTAAAGTTAAAATAAAAATGTCACAAATATAAGTTGTTTTACTAAAACAATTTTTAAATGGGGTTATAAAAGTCATATTTTTGACTATAAATATTCATTAGAAAGCTAAAACGATTTCCTACATCATGATATTTTTTTTATAATTTTTAGACATTAAATAAACTAAATTATTTATGATACCATGATGATGCAGCGATTGCCTCATTAATTAACGATTTGAATAAAATGAAAAGATAATGTAAAATCCAAGGCTTACACATGTCAAAAACCTATTGGATGAGAATATTCCGAACCCTTATCACCTTAGCCTCGAATTATTAAGTGTGTGACCTTTAAAATCCGAAAAGCATTGTATAATAAAGTAACATTTTATTACTTTCCAAGAGTGCCCCTCCTCTCCTCTTATAAAAGGCCCCCACCTCTACCACCTTATTCACACTTTCAAGCCTTTTGGCTCGGCCAACCTCTGCCCAAATACTCTCTCAACTTCCCTCCCTTACTCCTAGAAGCCTCACATTGGGTTGAAGTCTTCCCAAGGAAGCGTTTGACTCAAATCAAAAAGAGTTACCCGATTTTAAGGTAATGTCTTCTCTAATGTTGTTTTGTTTTATTTTGCTTCTCCAACACCTTAAACTATTTTTATTCCTTTCTTTTGTAACAACACCAGTATATACAATATACTAGGATGTTGTTATGATAAGTATTTGATTTACACTTACACACACCTTCGTCTAATGGTTAAAGAACATACTATTTCTGTGGGTGGCGAAATACTGCCTCACGAAACGATGATTGTTCAATATTCTTTTAACACCTCTAATGGTGGCCATTTTGATGAAACTATTTTCATATATGACATATATATTATGTTTATGTTTTCCTTATGCTTCTGTATTTCTCATTTATGACATACTTTATGATTTCCATTATTGGTAAACGCGATAATTTAATTTTAGGAAGTGCGGACTACCGCCCCCTCAAAGTGATATGAATCGTTAATGCCATATGTGAGATGTATAAAGGATGGAGTAAATGATATTGTATATGATATTATACTAGAATTATAATACACCTTTATACTATTATAATTTCATTCCATTAAATACGAAATAGAAATGAAAGTAGTGTTCATGCGTACGTACGGCTTACCGTCTCCATGAACGGTGCATTTCATTTTTTACCTCTAAATGTTATGTAATATTATAAATGAATGTATATACTGGATATATATGATTTATATGATATCTACATCATGAATATAATTCTGGATATAATGTATATTTCACCACATGAACAACTTGTAATTATAAGAAGTTTATTTTTGACTCAAGTACCTAAGATCGAAAAAACGACCGTTATAAACTTAAATAATTACATAATGTTTATGACATGGTAATAAGTGATATAAAAGGAATAATGAACATGAAAAAGGTTCTTAAGTAAATAGAAATTAACTCTAGTTTATTATTTAGGAGGTTAAAGAACGATCAAGTCAAGTCGGACACGAGGTAAGAGAATTTCTTAACCCAATTTCCATTCTTTGGGTTAATTTCCTACTTTCAAATTAGGTCATGATATTATTATGTCCTATTTTGTATTTTTACTTTCTTTATATGTACCTATAGTGAATACACATAATAGATCTATTTTATTTAAAAAAACTGGCCTTTGTAAGGGAACTTCTTAACTCAATTTCTATTCTTTGGGTTAATCTCCTACTTTCAAATTATGTCATGATATTATTATGTCATATCTTCTATTTGTACTTTCTTTATGTGTACTTATAGTGAATACACATAATAGATCTATTTTATTTTAAAAATGATCTTTTTAAGGGACTTCGTCTCAATCTCCTTTCATTGAGGCATATTTTGTTTCATACGCAACTTTCTTTTATACGGTGTATAAACCCCTTTGACTTTTACGTTTATTCAAAAGGTTTTATTTTATAATTATGTGATTTTTAAATGATTTAAAAAAAAAGAGAGATATTTCTCTCAAATATATGAAAATCCAGTTCAAATGTATACGTATTTAACGCAAGCTTAAAAATGTTTTCAAAAAACCCGACTCTCGAGTGTGGTAGACAGGAAGGGATTGGGCGTGGACCCATCCTGGCCTATAATTAGTCGAGCAGTCTCAGAATTAGTTATTTTGTTTTCAGAAGCTTTCATAATGTTTTCAGAAAAACACTAGAGTATATTTGAGCAATTTTAAACATAAGTATCTTCTAAAAAAATTGCATCGGAAGGTCTCATGAGACAAACTAGTGTCTTGGCACGAGGCCTTGACAAAATCTTATTTGTAGTCTTGGCACGAGGCCTTGGCTACGTGGTTATGATAGTCTGGCATTATGCATTCCATCATTATGAAAGTGGTTATTGATATTGCATGTGATTATTCGACTAGTAGAATATCCATGTGAATAAGTAAATGACATTATTGCATTTTACTTTTTCCATTTTATACTGAAGTTCAAGTTTAAAAGGCTTTTGTTTTATTCATACATTGCATTAAATGTTTATGTTTATTTATAAAAGCTTCCGCTATATTGTTATCCTTACTGAGCATCTGATCCCACCCCTTTCAATGTTTTAATATTTTCCAGGATGTGAACAAGTATTTTATGAATGACCTGCATGGATAGTCAGAAGAAGATATGAGTGTGGACTATGGAGACTATGTTATTGTAGTTTTTCACTTTGTGATGTAATGTAACATTTATGAATGTATCTAGTGTTTCCAAGGCTACTAAACTAATCGGTCTTTCGATACTTGATCTTTTGTGATCATGCCAATGTTAAGAAGTAATGCGCCGACTCTAGGTAGCTGGGGTCGGGGCGTTACAGTTGGTATCAGAGGCAGTTTAGTACTAACCTTGGAAGCTAGATTTAGATAAACTCTGATTAGAGCACATAGCCCAAAGATAGACTTTGAAGATTAGTATAGAAGAACATCCTAGAAATTTGGTATTATAGAGATTTTGTGAGTTTTCCGAGCAATACATCCCTGTCTGGATACGAGCAGGTAGAGGCGGCTCTAGCATAGATGTACCTAGGGGTAAAACCCAAAAACACTGCTTTGAGCTAGACTCGAACGAGAACTGGTGCACGACAATGTGCCTTGCTGCACTCTTGGTTACGACACTCCCGGGGGATATGCTTAGGATAATTCTCATTTTCTTTACAAACCACTATAACGGGTTATGAGTATATACTTCCTCAAAGAAAACATTTTTATGATTATGGATTATATCCATAAATAGTTCAATTTATGTTAAGTATTTTATAAGTATGGAATTATATATTTTGAATCATAAACTAATCTAGTTTATGCCATTGTTTAGAAATGGCGCCTAGTGGAAGGAATGGAAACCGTATCAATGCACGCACTCCGTGTAGGGATTGCCCTCCTGCTCAAGAAAATTATTGTGGATCTGGAGATACAACTGGTGCTGATCAACTTATTACCATACTGGGATAACTCACTCAGGTTATGAATAATAACCTTACTCGTATGGAGCACCCTTATCCGCAATGTGGAGGATCAATGTTAGATCGTTTCTTGAGGCAACAACCACCAACATTTAATGGGGGTACAAATCCATTCATAGCTGAGAAATGGATAAACTCCTTAGAGAAAATATTCCACGCCTTGGGGAGTAGTGAAAGGGAAAAGGTTATCATGGCAGTTTACCGCCTCACTGGAGATGCTGATCAATGGTGATCATTGATTCAAAATACAAAGGAAGATGATGAAGTATCAAATATGGAATGGAGAGAGTTCAAAGATCTTTTCTTAGAAAAATACTTTCCACATGACCATCGAGCAGATATGAAAAGACAATTTCTGAGTCTGAGGCAGAAGGAGGATGAGAATGTCGCAAAGTATGAGGCTAACTTTACAAGGTTAGCGAGGCATGCTGCAGATTATATACGCAACCCAAGAAGTAAGATTGATCATTTCTTTGATGGGTTAAAACCTTTTATCCGTCGAGCTTTAGTATCACAATCTTTCTCAACATACGATGATATAGTCTCGTGTGCTATCAAGATAGAAAAATAATTCTCTAAGTCTTATGACAACAAAGTAAAGCAAGAGAAGAAGAGAATAGTGGAACAAGAGACAGATAAAGGGAAAAAGGGAAAGAAGGATTTTCCATTAGGTGATAATTGTGGGAAGAATCACCCCGGTACATGCCTAAAAGGAATGGGAGTTTGTTATAAATGTGGAGAAAAGGGTCACCGAGCTCGTGATTGCAAGGGAAAGAAAGTGGCTATCAATGTTTAATGCTACAATTGTAGGAAAATGGGGCATTATGCAAATGAATGTCCTAAGCGTCAGGAAAACTTACCTCAGAAAAGGCCAAGGGATCAAGGCCAATCTTATGCTGTTACTACAGTTGAAGAGGAATAATTAATGTATTGGTGCTTTCGAACTCAAGGATTATATTCTGGTAATAAGAATAATGTGACTGTACTGCAGTACTTATTGTTTTCATTAAGGTTTTAATATGATGAAGGTAATCATATTTTTAGTATGTGACAATAAGAGAAACTTTACTTTGTTTGGGGAATCTGATGTTACAATTGATTTTGGAATTTAGAGACCTTTTAGAGAAAGTCTGGACGGAGGTATTTTGGATAACTATAAAGGTTGGAATGGATTAAGTTGATATTTGGATAGTATTGTTTAAGGTTAAAACATTTCTGAAGATTATTTTTGGAATATTATAATACTATAGTTTTAGGAAAAGGACAACCTACAGGGTGGGGCATAACCCGTCGCGTCGGACAAAGATGCATGAATCGAACCCACAACCATAGTGCGACAGGCCTTTATTACCTACCACTAGCCTACAGGATGTCCCTGGTTATTACAAAATATTTTTCCTTATCTAAATGGTATGTGGTAATATTTAGAACCTTCTACAATTATGACAAATAGAATATTTTTGAGTTCTATTACCTTTTGGAGTGAAAGACGGGTTTGTGGTAAAAATTTATTAAAGAATGAAAGTCTACACGACAAGTAAGTATATTTCCTTACATTCTCAGTAAATCTCTTAAATAAATTCCTCAACTTTATGAAAGATAACTTAAAACAAAAACATTACTGGTTATCTTTTCCAACTGGGGATTCAATGATCGTTCAACCAATCACAAGTTTGTGACTTTCTTATTGTTAACTTTCTCCTAATCCTGTTTTCTACAACTCTCCATCAAACCTTGATGGTTTGTTTTTCTTCCATATCCACATTTTCATATAATCCTAGTATGGGCTATCTCGGGTGACCTTTGTACTTATCTTTCTTTCTTTTAAAGTTATATTTTTATTAACCTTATTTCCGATGTGGGTTTTCCACAAAGGTATTTTCTATTTTCAACCTTTTATTTTCAAAGAAAAATTTCAAATTGCGAGGATGCAATTTATTGAAGGAGGGGAGAATGTGACACCCCGAGCTTCCACGATACGCTTCTCATTCAATAATGCAATAGTTTGCATTGTACGCAACTTCGAGTTCTAACACACCGCGACTAATCAAAGTAGCCGTTATGAATAGTAATACCCACTTTTTAAAATTATTGAAATTTTATATTTCAAAATGGAGTTCATTTTTGGATTCGAAATATCGAAATTAGCCTATGTTGAATTTTTGGTATTTTTCTGAGAACTTCCAATTTTTATGAATAGTGAAAAATACTTAAAACAACTTTTTTAATCAAAATAATTTATAGTGATAAATTATACTATTTAGTGGTTTTAAAGTATAATTATAATATATTTTTACCATTTTATCCAATGGTGTTCATTAGAATTAATTTCACATTGAAATTGGACATAAACAATTGTCAATCTTTTGATATATATTGTTTCTGAAAAACACGCTATTTGTTGTGACAGCGGGAATTAATTATAAAATTAATTAATGCACCTTATATGTTTGGAATTTTGTAAAATAGACATCATTTTTGGATTCGGAATATCAATTATAGCTTAGGGTGAAATTTTGGCGTCGTTCGGAAAAACTTCAATTTTTAATGAATAGTGAAACCACTAAGTGGTAGTTAAAAAACTGATTTTTCGTTTAAATGAAACATTACCACTTCTGTGATTTGATTTTCAAAAATCCGACATACATGGTTGTCATTAGGAAGTAAAATGTGGTTCAATGGGATGAAAATAAATTTTTGGTGAATAGTAACTTTTAAGTTTAATTAATCACGATTAAAGGTAATTAGTGAAATTTAAGGTAAATATGGTATTATAAAAATATGAAATGACCTTTACACTTGTCCTACCCCTATTGGATGTGTCATGGCCGACCAAGACAATCCATGCGTCAACTTGGGGACCCCATGGAGCAACTTTGGTAGGAAAATGACATAAATTACTTTTATTTAAAGTTAAAATAAAAATGTCACAAACATAAGTTGTTTTAATAAAACAATTTTTAAATGGGGTTATAAAAGTCATATGTTTTACTATAAATATTCATTAGAAAGCTAAAAAAATTTCCTACATCATGATATTTTTTTTATAATTTTTAGACATTAAATAAATTAAATTATTAATGACACCATGATGATGCATCGATTACCTCATTAATTAACGATTTAAATAAAATGAAAAGATAATGTAAAATCCAAGGCTTACACTTGTCAAAAACCTATTGGATGAGAATATTTTGAACCATTATCACCTTATCCTTGAATTATATAAGTGTGGGACCTTTAGAATCTGAAAAGAATTGTATAATAAAGTAACATTTTATTACCTTCCAAGAGTGCCCCTCCTCTCCTCTTATAAAAGGCCCCCACCTCTACCACCTTATTCACACTTTCAAGCCTTTTAGCTCGGCCAAGCTCTGCCCAAATACTCCCCCAACTTACCTCCCTTACTCCTAGAAGCCTCACCTTGGGCAGAAGTCTTCCCAAGGAAGCCTTTGGCTGAAATCAAAAAGAGTTACCCTATTTTAAGGTAATGTCTTCTCTAATGTTGTTTTGTTTTATTTTTCTTCTCCAACCCCTTAAACTATTTTTATTACTTTATTTTGTAACAACACCAGTACCTACAATATAATAGGATGTTTTTATGATAAGTATTTGATTTACACTTACATACACCTTCGTCTAATGGTTAAAGAACATACTGTTTCTGTGGGTGGCGAAATACTGCCTCATGAAACGATGATTGTTCAATATTCTTTTAACACCTCTAATGGTGGCCATTTTGATGACACTATTTTCATATATGGTATATATATTATGTTTATGTTTTCCATATGCTTCTTTATTTCTCATTTATGGCATACTTTATGATTTCCATTATGGGTAAACGCGATAATTTCATTTTAGGAAGTGCGGACTACCGCCCCCTCAAATTGATTTGAATCGTTAATGCCATATGTGGGATGTATAAAGGATGGAGTAAATGATATTGTATATGATATTATACTGGAATTATAATACACCTTTATACTATTATAATTTCATTCCATTAAATACGAAATACAAATGAAAGTAGCGTTCATGCGTACGTAAGGCTTACCGTCTCCATGAACGGTGCATTTCATTTCTTACCTATAAATGTTATGTAATATTATAAATGAATGTATATACTGGATATATATTATTTATATGATATCTACATCATGAATATAATTCTGGATATAATGTATATTTCACCACATGAACAACTTGTAATTATAAGAAGTTTATTTTTGACTCAAGTACCTAAGATTGACAAAACGACCGTTATAAACTTAAATAATTACATAATGTTCATGACATGGTAATAAGTGATATAAAAGGAATAATGAACATGAAAAAGGTTCTTAAGTAAATAGAAATTAACTCTAGTTTATTATTTAGGAGGTTAAAGAACGATCAAGTCAAGTCGGACACGAGGTAAGGGAATTTCGTAACCCAATTTCCATTCTTTGGGTTAATTTCCTACATTCAAATTATGTCATGATATTATTATGTCCTATTTTTTATTTTTACTTTCTTTATATGTACCTATATTGAATACACATAATATATCTATTTTATTTAAAAAAACTGGTCTTTGTAAGGGAACTTCTTAACCCAATTTCTATTCTTTGGGTTAATCTCCTAATTTCAAATTATGTCATGATATTATTATGTCCTATCTTCTATTTGTACTTTCTTTATGTGTACTTACTTTGAATACACATAATAGATCTATTTTATTTTAAAAATGATATTTTTAAGGGACTTCGTCTCAATCTCCTTTCATTGAGGCATATTTTGTTTCATACACAACTTTCTTTTATACGGTGTATAAATCCCTTTAACTTTTACGTTTATTCAAAAGGTTTTATTTTATAATTATGTGATTTTTAAATGATTTAAAAAAATAGAGAGATATTTCTCTCAAATATATGAAAATACAGTTCAAATTTATACATATTTAACGCAAGCTTAAAAATGTTTTCAGAAAACCCGACTCTCCAGTGTGGTAGACAGGAAGGGATTGGGCGTGGACCCATCATGGCCTATAATTAGTCGAGCAGTCTTAGAATTAGTTATTTTGTTTTTAGAAGATTGCATAATGTTTTTAGAAAAACACTGGAGTATATTTGAGCAATTTTAAACATAAGTATCTTCTAAAAAAATTGCATCGGTAGGTCTCATGAGACAAACTAGTGTATTGGAACGAGGCCTTGACAAAATATTATTTGTAGTCTTGGCACGAGGCCTTGGCTACGTGGTTATGATAGTCTGGAATTATGCATTCCATCATTATGAAATTGGTTATTGATATTGCATGTGATTATTCGACCATTATAATATCCATGTGAATAAGTAAATGGCATTATTTGATTTTACTTTTGCCATTTTATGCTGAAGTTCAAGTTTAAAAGGCTTTTGTTTTAGTCATACATTGCCTTAAATGTTTATGTTTATTTATGAAAGCTTCCGGTATATTGTTATGCTTATTGAGCATCTGAGCTCACCCCTTCCAATGTTTTAATATTTTCCAGGATGTGAAGAAGTATTTTATGAATGACCTGCAGGGATAGTCAGAAGAGGATATGAGTGTGGACTATGGAGACTATGTTATTGTAGTTTTTCACTTTGTGATGTAATGTAACATTTATGAATGTATCTAGTGTTTCCAAGGCTACTAATCTAATCGGTCTTTCGAGACATGATCTTTTGTGATCATGCCAATGTTACAAAGTAATGCACCGACTCTGGGTAGCTGGGGTCGGGGCCTTACATTCTACGTGGAAAAGACATGCAATCTGGATAGGGTGACTGATATGGGCATCAACTTGGGTATGAGTTGTGGATCATTCCAAATGGAATACCTTTGCACCCCGGTGTCTTCGGGCTGTATGTGCATCAGCGATTTTGATCATGTTGTGAGTAAGATGACGAGGCACATACTCAATTGGAAGAATAACTTCTTCTCTTTTGGAGGTCAAATCACTCTCGTTAATAGTGTAATCTCTGCCATCTCAGTGAACGCCCTTTCGGCCACCAATGTGCCATAGGGTTTCATCAGAACCGTTGATAAAATCCTGGCCCGGTTCATATGGGATGCATCCTCGGAAGGTAAGAGGCATTGGGTCTCATGGAGGAAGATGGTGCGACCCTTTGAGGAGGGAGGGATTAATGTCAAAAGTCTTTAGAACATAATCTGCTACATGCACGCGAATCTAGCATGGGAGGTGATTGAAGAACAAAATTTGTGGGGAAAGATGATGGATCCCTGCTATGGGGAATATGTTTATATCCCTTCGGGGAGAGGGTCCCCGCTCTGGAAATCGGTGAGCTGCAGTATTCTAAGCCTATTTCATACCTCGAGGTGGATTATTGGGGAGGGGAATGTACTTTTCTGGCACTAAAACTAGTCGGGTTCTGTCTTGGGATACCTGGGCTGTCCAGCCCCTCAGATTTCTTTCAGGGAGGTGATCCGGCTTCCCCAGTTCTTCAAGGAAATCATGGATTAGAACCACCAGGATATTTATGACTCCATAGTCATGAGCCCGGTATCGGATCAATGCGTCTTCACCCCCTCCACCTCGGGGAACTTTAATGCGAAGGATTTTCACAAGCTCGATAGAAATCAGGGACAGCAAGGGGGGTGGTTTGGACAGGTCTGGTGCAAGAAGATCCCGACCAAGCACAATTTCCTAACATGTCGAATACAGCAGCATGCCCTTCCAACTGATGACAATGAAAAAAGGCTAGGGATTAGCATGGCATCTGGCTGTCATTGCTGCGCGATCAGAAGAGAGGAGAGCATCAACCACATATTTTTCGAAGGGGAGTGGGAACGGTAGGTGTGGGGCTTCTTTGGGTCCTTTACTAGGTACTCTACTGCGGAGGCAGGCACGATTCTGGGCCGGGTTAACACGACAGGACCTGTTCCACTCTTGGAGAACTGGTTTCAGGGGGCGGACAGGTCTGCAAGGGAGGTTTCTGCCCGCGCCTGTATCTTCAGCGCGGGGTGCGGGAGCCTGTGGTCTACCCAGAACCTGGAAAGGTACGAGGGGAAACCTGCTTCTGGTAGACGCATCATCACCAGGGTGAGATGCAACCTACTGGACCTATGCGGCACAGAGGGCTACTGGTCGGCCTCCTCTTCCATGCGTGGACTATATGCGCAGCAGGGAGAAGCTCAACAGAGCATCGGGTAGCAGGGCTCCTGTGTGCGATGGGACCCGCCTAGTGTCGACCTCAAATTGAACACGGACGGGTTCTGTGTTTCGGGTGATATGTGATGCGGCGGTGTGGTCCGGGATTTCAGGGGCAGTGTGTATGTGGCATTCACAGTGCATTACGGTGAAGGTAATTCTTTACTGGTGGAGGCGAAGGTTGTCCTTACGAGTATCACCCTATACAAGCAACGAGAGATTCAAATATCCCAAGTGGAGACGGACTCGAAGATAATCTATGAGGCTTTGTGTGGAAAAGGGACTATACCATGGTCTATTATGTATACAATCAGAAAATGTAGGGAGCTCCTTACCAGGAAAGCTTGGGTCACTCACACGTGGAGGGAGGGGAACAAGGTGGCGGACCACCTGGCCTCTGTGGCGACCCCAGGTATCCCTGTCCAATGTATTTCCCATGTGTCTCTTTTTAAGCCTGAGGGGGTGAAGTTGATCTGGGGGGATTCCCTTGGCCTTCATTATTTCCGACCCCCCTAAACTTGTATGCTCTTTGTTATGTGCTGTTTTCCTTGAATAAACATGGTAACGTTGATGATGAAACACTGATTAACCCTCCTCTTAGGTTATATCTCACATTAATCCCATAGTGACACCAAATATACCAAATGATATATACTGATGAATATCATAATATACCTTGAAATATTTTTGCATGGAAAATAAATCATAATTATTAATGAAAAAATAAATGAAGAGTCCATGGATATTTATCCTAACATACACGAATCTAACAATAAAATGAAAACTCTGATTCGTGAATGAATATAAGAGATTTATTTGGAGAAGGGATGAAAATTGAGGATATGAGAGGGGTTATCCACATTCAGGGAATGAAATGAATGATACAAACAATATTATATGTTATAAAACTATATAAGTAATAAATATTTAAAAAAAATTAAAAATAAAACATTTTTCCACCGAGTACCCGATTGACCACCATTGAGCACCCAATAAACATCGGGAACCTACCCTCAATCACTCAATTTTCCAATAGACTTATAAGGGATACCTCCTCAACACATGGTTCGACCTAAGGCCCAGATCCAAGGAATTTGTGAACTATTGACTTTTTAATATATATGATTAAATTCTTTTTATCTATCCCAACATCCCAAATTGGACTCTCGTGCTCTAAAAGCACCTATAGCATTCAAAATTATCCAAAAACCACAAGGATAGGTAAAAAATAAACAAGTTTCATGAATCTATGATTCTAGGTTGTTACAACCTCCACACCAAATTACATCTAATACCCGTGCCACATAATTGTGAATTATCAATCCTTAATAAGGAAAAGGTAATACCATTGGGCCCACATGTCAAACTCCCACTATCTCATATCCTCATGGATATTACTATGTTAATATTACACTTTTATAAGTGAATCCATATTTCCAAAAAGAGGTCTGTTAATTAAAAAATTGATATTCATCAGCCATTCCATGAATAACTTATCCAACTCCAATATGAAATCCTTGATATCGATCACATGAGATGGATTGTGATGTAATCTATTGAGTTGAGAAATATGAAATACAACATAC
This sequence comes from Viscum album, assembly GCA_963277665.1. NCBI lineage: Eukaryota > Viridiplantae > Streptophyta > Magnoliopsida > Santalales > Viscaceae > Viscum > Viscum album. The sequence continues at coordinate 1,570,338,764 of OY728137.1, forward strand.
ATCACCCCTAAAACATAAATAATTTCTAACCATCATGGAAATATATTAATAATCTCCTTGTTCTCAAAAATATTTATATACGTAGTGATAATTTACTCTACATCCACAATTATATTTTTTCTATTTGAGGTAATAACTAAACAAATACCCAAATTCCCATCTCAAACTAAAGTGGATAGAATACATGGTTAGCATATAATCCTCTCCTTCTCTAATTGGTCACAAACCACCTCATGATATTATGGATATATTCTGATGTTTCCTCAAGATACTATGAACTAAAAAAGTTGGTTCCTATAGATGTAACCAACAAATAAGTAATCAACGTAACAGAATATAAAAATCTTCAATGGGTCTCATCTAAATAGATTTCTAATAACATTATATAAAGGATAACTAAATAGGTGAAAAAATCTCCATAAATCCCTTAAAATCAAGGACACACACACAGTATGTCATCTAGGATCCCAATAGTATTCTAAAACATCAATTCAATGAGAGTGTGATAGGAAATTATCTGGTTAACCTATATTTAAAGATATTTTTGTGGTCATCTCTAGTTGCGTGATGTATAATATACATCATGTCCTGATACTATTTTCCTTATAACCATATATATATATTCATTATCTCATGAACATATATATATCCCAACTAATATATATATAAATTATGGTAGATTCATTGAAAATGGGAATATTTTTTGAGCCAACCAACAACAACTCAAATCACATGACTACCTTAGGGAATCTTCAAACACTCAGTCCAAATTTCTATGGATAAATCATCAAACATCAAATTAAAACCATATATATTCATTAAATAAACGTTATCAATGATGAAATAAATCACAGACTATTGAATATGTTCCCTATATAAAAAAAGTAAATAAACTTAATCAATGATGACATAAATCACATTTTCCTCATATCTGTAACCAATTTAAGGGCTATATATACCATCCCATTTACTTCATCTATGACAATATCGATTCATCCTAACTAAAAATTATTAACATAACACTATATATCATTTATTTGTTATTAGTAAAATTCATTATTATTTTTAATCCTTAAATAATGACTACTTCGAAACAATCCTTAGATATTTCTAGATAATTATATATATAATACAATTAATACACAACTTCTAAAAAATAATATTAAAATCACAATACATGAAAACATAAATCATTTCATTTCAGTGATTAACATATCATAGGTACTGTCATGGTCTAGGTGTTAACCTTAGTATTAGGTAATTATCTCTTATAATGCCCATATTCCCACCAATAAGACATTGAACAATAAATGGTAACTAAATATCAATATCATTTATATATATATATAAATATATTTTTACATAGAATATAATTACTATATTCCATACAATTCAAAACATAAACAATCTTATCATTCCTCTTAGTCCTTTCCTTATGTGTTTCTTCCCGCATAATTGATATGCAGGATGTTGAATCTTCTTCCCTTTATAAAAATCCTAAAACTAAATTTCCCTTTTTTTAGGTGTGTTAAAAAACTCACCCATGTTTATAATGCTTATAATATAATAAGATAGATTATAGGCCATAATAAAAATAATCATCCATCCTACTCTTATTTCATTTTGTTTCTCATGAGGAAAATCATACCATTGTCTATAAAATTCTATACTAACATGAAAATTGTAGGTTATATCCAATAAATAAAACCAAAATGAATAGTATGCGAAAAAATAATAACCGTGTGGACTCCTATAATCTGTTGAAATTATTTATAGGTTGTCTAAATAATGATACCTTATTTTCAATCTATGACACAATAGTATTAGACTAGGTCATCTTTGGATATGATCATTTCAAGTCATTCATAATGGTTCATAAGGAAATGTGTGTTAACCCATATATATCTCATAGTAGGGTGAAAATATGTTCACAATAATATAATAGTCACCATGCAATAGAATGATGACTGATATAAACTTCTAGAAACACTTTTTAGGATTATTACCCATAGATGCATCTGTGCGACAACTGAATCTTATTGTAGTTTCCATATAGGATTGAATTGCTAGGAAAACAACATAATATGAATCTTAACATAAATTTATGATGGTATCCTATACGTAGTCATATTCCTAGGGTTTTCTCAAAATATCACCGATCCAAATCACCTATGATTTACTAAACTATGTTCCAATAACAACTATAGTGACCCAAGATCTTCGTAAATAAATATTACATAATTGTATGTGAATATCAAATACCAAATACTACAATACATGCTATAACACCCATCAAATTAATGTATTTTGAGACTAGATATTCAAAGATATTATTTTGGTTCATTATTCATCATCAATAATAAATTTATTCTGAATTTTTACCCTTTCTTCATCCCATATTAAAAAAATAATCATAATATAGGGAAATGTAAAATAAAAATTGAGAGATCTTATGACCATTATAGATAATCATGGGAGGTATCAATCAATTATCATATACAAAAATATGATCAAAATAAGGGTTTGAGATTATTATAAAAACATACAATGTTCATACCGAATTTATCATAGATCATAATCACAAAATATGAAAAATATTTATCAATTGAATGAAATGAATCATAATAGTTTTAAATAATCACTAATCAATCAATACTCCCTTATTAAAAACATAATCATAAGAACATGAAATTAAAAAATGGAAGGATCAGTGGTTTAAAAACTATTTCATATGTGAAGTTCAACTACCAATACTATAAAATAATAGTATATCAGGCAAGAATACCTGTTTCCCATGTCATATAAAATTAGGTATCATCACAATTTTTCCTTAGTGTATTTGGAATCCCAACCCATTTCCCATAGTGGATCATGCACCTCTACTTTTTTACATAATTATCACATGCTATATAAAAAATTATATAATTAAATGAAGGTATATATAATTTTAGGACAACTCATCACCCAATTAAAACCATACATATTCATATAATAATGGGATAAAACCTTAAACATACCATAATTATGCAACACATGGAAAATAAATGATTTTCATGATCATTTCATCATTGAACCATAGCATAACCCATGGTTCACAAATTTTTTTCATAAAAATAGCATTATAATAATAATAACATCACAAAGAAAGAAAAATTCTTGTATTATTGAATCATATGGACAATAAAACAAAATTAACATCAAAGGATGTTATTGTAGATGAAAATTACTTTCGAATATCAATAAAATATTCTGAAGGAAAATACACTTTTTTATTTTTGAAATAAATTATTTATAATTAAAATAGATACAAAATAATATAAAAATCATTTTCAATTAAAATAATGTTGAAAAGATGAAAATTAATATTCAAAACATTTTTCATCCACAATAGTGATAAATTATATGAAACCATTTTTTGATAAAAAATGTTTCCTATCACATTTTCTATAAACAGTTTAAAAAGAACTCATTTGAACAACAAAAAAAATATTTATTGGAGATAGTTTTATAAAAAACTAAACAGGGATAAAAATTAATTTTAAAATACATACTATAAAAATAAAAATATTTCAAGAAACATTTAACATATATCATGGACATGAAAGAAAAATATTCCCATCCAAATAAGAAATATACTATGTTTTTCTCAAAAAATATTTCTTGATAATTGTATGTACACCCAAGAATAAAATTATACTATTAATTTATAATTCCTGAATCACCATGGTAGAATAATATTATTTAAATTTATCATGATAAAATTAAATAATTTTCGAAATATTAATTCAATAATAAACTATCTCGATTAATATGTGATTGATATATAAATTCCAAAAATTATTAGTATCATTCAAATTAAATCATTATTGGGGAGAAAAACATATATTGATATGTAAATCCCCATAATTTTCTTAGGAATAATCATAAATTATATTCTTCGTTACTATATACACAAATAAAAGAAAAATGTGGTGAAAATTCCATGTGTATCATAAAAATAGAAGTGAGATCAATAACCCTTACATCCAGTATTGTCTTGCTTAGTATGCATCCATATATCCTGCATAATAAATATATATATTAAATATGATAATTATATATATTTCATGCTATATATGATTTAATTATAATATTTTATCACTTGTGTATTAACAATTCATTATTAAAAATATTGTTCCAATTGATAACGTCTTTATTTTTAATGCATCTTTTGGTTCCGATTTACCTGTCTTTATATATTGATCATGGTTATATAATCATATAAAATTTAAAAGCTACATAAATATAATAGATATTCTCCATATATATATATATATATGTATATTCATCAATAAAAGTTATGTATAGAAAAATGGATTACACTGCTTATGGAGACTGTGTGACATACGTATGCAAGAACATTGATATAAACATTTCAATAGATGGAACACAAGAAAATTATATAAAAATTAACTTTTATATAATTATTATAATAACATTGATATCATATATACTTATTATTCTAACCTTTTTACCTTCTAGTTAAAAAATAATTGAAAAGTGAATTATATCGCTTCATAGAGGTGGTATCCCACACACACAGACGAGCAATATTATCTGTTTGCATAAGATTGGAGGGTAAAAAGTAGATATAGAATTATAATTTAAACATAATAATTATTTCATAAATATTATTTATAAACCATAAATCCATCAAAATAACATCATAATAATGATGGTTATTGAGAATTAAATTGTGTCGTTAAATGGAGATGACAGTCCACACATACACAGGAGGGAAACGTTCACTTCCTAATTAATGGAATTGTGGGTGGATATTGGTGGCAAAATAATTATAATAAAATTTAATTATTCATTTTGAAAATTGACATGAACTAGTTTCCTAGTTCATGTCCAAGAAATTTATTAAATCAAAAAGGGGGTATATGGAAATTTAGAGGTGTAATGCGCTTACACCCTCTGGAAGTTAAAGAAAACAATAAAAAAATACATTGAAAACCAAAGAGAAATGCAGTTAGACAACCCTACTAAAGTGAATCCTTGCTGACATGCACTGATCTTTTAGTCCTGCTGCAAGTATGTCAAGAATCCATGGGATAGGCAGGCAGTTCTGTATCTTGGTGAAGACATCAAAAACCACATACCCAGGTGCAGCAACTCCGAGCATGCTCCAGGGCCCCAAGGTGAAGTCATGGTGAGGTGAAGTCATGGTGAAAAATAAAAATCCATTGGCAGGGGTCATCAGAAGTGGCTAAAAACAGCGTACACCTGTAGCCTTCATGAGATACATTGCAAAAAGGAGTAGATCGTGCCTTACTTATACTGATGTGAAGACAGAGCAGTCTTCATCTTCAAAATCGAAGAAAAACTGTCCAATCTCATCTGCATGACTGATAAAAAGATCGAGCACATCACCATGATGTTAAAAGATATCCAGCCATCACACAACATATTTTTCAGCAAGAAGATCAACCATAAATAAGGAAGAAACCACGAGAAAACAAGCAGAGAACCCATCAAGAACATAGCAGATAAACATATAAGAAATCAGAGGTGTTCAAAAGGAATATCATACAAATTGAAACTTATGAAGGAAAATACAAATACAGGTATATCAAAGCAGCTTCTAACAAGATGCATAATATTTGGAAAGAGAATCTCAAAAAAATCCAACATGCCCCATAGATCTTCATCCAAACAGCACAAATAAATCAGGGACCAAAAATCATTTCCATGGAATGTCCTTAAAATAAAAATTTGGATCTTTCTCGAATTCCTCATCCACTCTAATAAACATCCCCTTTATAATATCGAGATAAGCATCAGCAAACATTTCACCATTTTTGTATTTATGAAAGGAAGTTATATCATTTTTTGCTAACCAGGAGTCAAGCTCTCTAGAGAAGTTTGGTTCCTCTCTATACTGATAGGAATCCTGATATGTAGGATCATTTTCATCATCTTCACTTGAGGAAGTATCTGAATCAGATCAATCAGAAGATTGTGAGGATTCAGGTAGGGAATAAATAAGTACAGGCTACAGAGGAACCACAAAATCAGTACATTTGGCACCTAATGATCTTTTGATAATAGTTATTTCATAATTGACGTTATGTATATGTTTCCTAGTTTTCCTGGGATTTGGAGTGATGAAACCATCGGATTCAACAATGGATTTTTTCCGTTTCCGGTACTTTAGATGAAAATTCTCCTCCACTTGAGAGATCTTGTCAACATCCTCCTTAAAAGAATCTTCAGCTTCCTACTGTATAACCTCATAGGCCTCATGTGACTCTATTTCATTTCCTTTCTCTTCAATAAGATTGGTCGGAGTGGGGGAGTCCTTTGTTTCTATATCATTTGTATGAGGGAACTCATAATGAGTGGAAGAATCTTTCATAGAGGGAGGATTGTTAAACGTGGTCTCAAATACAGCATTCACATAATCAGATAATTGATTATGATTGCCATGTTTTTCCATCATCAAATCCTGATTTTCCAATAAGGGTGAAGGGAGTATAGTAGAGCTCTCAATAGTGACAAGGTTCTTTTTATTTGCAGATGCCATATGACTATCCAACGAAGCATTTGATGGACCAGCGTCAGTGCAAGCCTCAATCTTTTTGTGCTCTGGTTTTCTCTTTTCAACCCAGGTCATTTTTCTAGAAGCTGAAGTTGAAGGTTTGAAGCTACAATCTTTCAACAGATGTCCAAGTTTCAAACAAGAAGTTTAGTAATCTGGTTAGTTTTCATAAAATACCTCCTAAAAGTAACCATAAGAGCCATTTTGAATCCAAATTTTATTGGGAAGCTCATGGGAGACATCAACTTCTACACATATTCTAGCCATTGATTGTCTTGAGAGATTTTCTCTAGCCAAGTCAAGTTTCAGGGGTTTTCCAATGAGCGTTGAGATCAGGAAAAGGGCTGGCTGCTTAATCAAATGTAGTGGAAGACCAAGGAAGCCAATCTATATGGGGACTATGGGCGATTCAGAAAATGGGTCAAAGGAAGGGGTCCATTTGAGTACTCTCATCGCACAACCCCCAAATAACCAAGTGAGTTTTGCCTGAAGCCTATAATAGTCATCATGAGAAGAAAAATAGAAGATGACATTCGAAGTATTAAGGAGGCCAATATGGAAACCCAAAAAACTAATAACTTCCAGGGAGCTTCTTAAGAACAACAGAGAAGGATGATGCTTAAAAAATTTTCCAACAAGAACATTGCACAAATTGGAAGCTAAGATGTAAACCTCATCAGTAGTGAAGGAAATCGCTGGTTGCCCACGATGATGGAAAATGTGAGGTTTGATGTAGGAATCCATGGCAGAAGCTCCTTCGTAAGGCCTGATGTCTTCTTTGTTTATCCCCAAAACTACATTAGCAAAGGATCTGGCATTCCTATTTCACGCAGCCGCATTAGGGTTCCACACTCCCTCACCAAGGGTCGGGTTTCTCGGTGCTCCCATCCAACCCTCGTGCAGATTTAAGTATATTTATTATACGAATTTTATTATTTTATTTTTAATTTCATATAATTATCAGAGGTAGTAGAATAGATAAATTGAAATAGGATGGGTAAAATGATTTTATCTTTTTTAAAGGGCATCATTTAGATTCTTTCTTAAGAACCCATTGAATGGCATATGAAGATAAATTTGAACTATAATTAGTAAATATGAATGATTATTAGATAATTTTTCAGTTTTATATTTATGTTTATGGAATAAATGGTGTGAGGAAGATAGTAAAATATGTGTCCTTTTATAAGTGAAGGGAGGGGTAGTCATGGAATTAAATAAAGTATTAAATTAATATAAATTAATTTTCAAGTTCAAGTAACATATGAATTTTTTTTAATATAGGATGAGTATAAGTATAACTAATTTTAAAAAATAATTTTTTTGTTATTTATGTGATATTATAATAGTTATCTCTTCATTTTATCCGTCATTAACCCTTTTGGTACTAATCATGAAATCATTTTTATTTTCTTTTTAGGTGTTAAGAAAGTATCTATAAATAGAACATTGACAAAAAAATGGACGTTGAATTACATTTTAAAATTTTTCTCATTAAATTAGATTAATATAGGATTTTTTTTGAATTTAAAACCATTTAATAAAATTTTGTTTATTATAAAATAGCATTAATGTTCTTTTTGGAAATAAATTTAATATTTAATATTCTATGTGTCTCACATATTCAAAATCGTTGAAAATGACTAATATTTGAATAAAGGAAGATATGGTATTTGTATTAACATAACAACTTATATTTATTGGTTTAGATATTATTTTTAACCTTATATGTTCGTTTTATATCTTAAATAACCAATTTTAACATTAACCACGTTAATGTATTTTTCAATAGTAAAGTGTTATAACATTACTTATAATGTGATAGCTGAACCATAAATGAAATATTTATGAAAATTCCTACTATTTATAATACTACTTTTCATATTTCAATATTTTTATTATTTTTTATATAATTTAATAAAATATATTTAATATAAAACACTTTTTATGGCAATTAATAAACCAATCAAGGAATTTTACATTGAAAAAAACATTAAAAAATTAAACTAGTATTTAGATCATTAAAATTTCAATAATATTTTATATTTATGTTAAAAAATAATGGGACACATTAACTCACTAAAAAAATATTACATTTTGTGTTTTTGGAATGATTTACATGATTTAATTCTACATTGACTAGTAGTGCATTGACAATACCTATACATTTAATGTAATTATTTCATTACAAAAATTAAAAATAATTTATAATGATAAAAATATTAATTAATTTCTAAAATTATCATTTATATCATAATATAAGATTTATTTATCCCCGTTAAAAAATATTATATATATTAAAAGCAGTCAAGTGGCATTATTTAATTTATCATTTACTTAAATATTATTGAATTAAATATCAAATTTAAATGAAAAAGTTAATTTTTTAGAATTTTAATTATTATAAAAGAAATATGTTTTTAAAATGAAAAAAAATGAAATTGTTTGAATGAATGTTAATCCATATTAAATTAGTTTTAACCCAAATTAAGGTATTTAACATTTATGGTTGTAACAAAACTCTACTATGATTACTATTAATATTAAAAATAAAATAAACTGTAAATATTTAAAAAATTTATAAATAGTGATTAAAAATAAATAAACCATTTTTCAATCTTAAATTTTTATAATTATAATGAATGAATTTAATATAATAGATCAAAATATTACGAAATGCATTTTTCCAGAAAAAAATTGTTTTTTATAACTTAAAATATTAGTATACCCAACATTAAAATAATATTGATTCCATTTAACTCACTGGTTTATTAATAATATAATATAAAAAATTTAACTAGTAAATAGTTTTTTTAAATGTAAATTTTTAATTCATGAATATAAAATATAGTTCTCAATAAAAACCACTATTTTTCACTAGTCACTAGAATGTCAATCATTTCATAAAACAAAAAAATATATAAGAAACGTTGGAAATTATTATTTAAATAATTATATACATTTTATAATATAAAATTTCTAAGTATTAAAATATTATTTGTAATATACTCTCCCAAAAAAGAAATAAAAACCCTTTTGTTGAAAATACATTTTGAAGTACACAATATCTTCAAAAATAATTGAGTCCTTAATTCACATGAATTTATCATTATATTTTTTTGATTTTGATATTTATGAATATTTATTAATGTGGTTACTTTTATTCAAACCTTTTAATTCAATGACTTTGATATAATAGTAATAATAATTTTCCAGGTTTCTTTTAAGATCAGTGTTGTGTGTTGTATAAGCTATCATGTATAGCGCTCTTTTAAAATATAAATGCTATAATTTTTTATCCTAAAAATCAAGTTATATAATTTAATCAACTAATAGTTTGTTTAAATTGGGTAAGAGATCAGAAGATGTGTTAATAAGTGAAAGATCCAAATATACTATTAGTTTATCACTGATTTTCATAATTAAAATGGGAATCAATGTTATTGTATATAAAAAAATTTATCTATAAAAATAATCTCAATTTAAAAAGTATTATAGGAATTATTTAATTTACAACTAAATTTTGGTAATTCACTAAATTAATATATAGGGAAAATGTAGAAGATATGTATTTTTTCCGTAAAAGAGTTTTTTTTGGTGTAGGGAGCGTTCTAACACAAAAAATTAAATCAAATAATTTAGATAATAAAATGTTGATAAATATAAATTATAAGTTATTTTGAAGTTTGGGTATAATACATAAGATGAATTTGTACTCCAAATTATTTTAGGGGATGTTGAATCCCATAAAGAACCCCTTTTGGGGAATCCCTATTGGAAGATGATTATTAAGGGAGAACTGCGCTTTTTTGTTAGTTTATTACAACAAATTGATTGCGAGAATGTTTTTTAAAAGTAATATGATGTCCTAAATCAAATACAAAGAGTTTGATAATAAATTTAAATACTCACATTTTAAGGAATAATATAATCCATTTGAATATTATTTCCAATTGGGGGATCATGATGTGAAATGAAATGTTTTCAAAGAAATTAGATGGGGGATTCTTAGGAATCCCATTCTATTAAGTCGGATATAATGATAATATGTATTGAATTTTTTGGTATGATTATGGTTTATAATAATTCATGGTTCATGAAGGTTTTTGTGATTAGTGTATTATATATACAAATGAAAGTGGAATAAGTCAATAAGAAATATAGATTTGTGGTGTATACCTATATAGAGTCTTTATGGTAAAGAGAAGAGAATAATAATATAAAGGAATCCTGAGTAATTCTAAGGAGGACCATGACAAAACACAACGCATGGAATGTTGACGTTTCCCAACATGTGCATAATCGTGCCTTGGTATGTGTGTGTGGTGAAGGAAAATGTAGTACCATTTTTGTATACACCCTTGTATTTAAGATTTTTTAGAGGTAAATTATCAACATGGGAAAGGACATTCCCTAGTCATTAGTAATGGTGAAGAAGAAGAATACCATTTTTGACCGAACCCACAATTAATAGAGTGTTGAGAATTCATAACCCAAAATAAGAAATAGGGAAATGGCTACACTATAGTGGCCCATATGGTGGAGTTTTAGTGAACCTATATAAATTAAGTATATCTAGATGACCATGCATGTGGTATGATAGGTGTGGTTCAATAAGTTTAGTTTGATACCATGACGACTATAAATAAGACACTATCCCAAGAGTTTTTGGTGTTTTGGATGAAAATAAATAAAATTTTTATTCCACAGAGTAATGAAAATTAATTTGGGATTCCATTATCATATATAAATGATTTTAATTTCAAAGGGAACAAAATAAGAGAGACCACAACACTTCACTTAGTGTGGTGGAGGTTTTCCCTTCTATCAAACATGAGGAAGAAGACTATGATGTTTGAAAAGCAATAGATATGTTTTTTTTAACAAAATGTTTTCACAAGGAGGAAACATGGATTTAAATCCATGGTTTAGGGAATATAAAAGGTTGTGGTGGTATAATTTATGAATACAAAATCATAATTATCAAACTGAAGTCACATTGTTTTGTGTTTCATCTATATACATCCCATATGTGAAGAAAATGGTTTCAACAATGCATGAGTGCTGTCAAATGATAAAATACATAGAAGACATGTTTCCATTCTGTTATTAAAGTTTTTTTGAAATATAATAGATACTAATTTCGAATATTTATTAATGGATATTTAAATATCATTTAATTAATCACTATAAAGAGGAGAGATACATCCATGATGTAGTTATATTGACTATAGTTATAGAGGAATCATTGAAGGAGTTATGGGCATTTCAAATGACCTAATTTGGTTCTGGAATATTGCTATTTATTATAGAATTATGTATATTCTTATAATTTTTATTGATATTTGGTCTAAGAAATATTGGGGGGAGAGACATTGTTAAAATATTTTCATATCATGAAAATAAAGAAGTATGAGATTCGTCATAATATAATCTATTTGTAGTACTTGAATAATATGGTGTTTCAGTTGAAGGGCTAGAATGAGTTTAGAGACCCTTGAATACATTTCTATAAAAGGGGAATTTGTTTTTCAAAACGAGATCACAGCATGTTTTTGAGGTGCTATAAGTGGAAATTTAAGAGACTCACTTATACTTGGTGCATCCTCTACTACAAATATTATTGATGGAGGAAATTACATGTCCATTATGAATGTATAAATCCAACATCATACTAATGAGATAATTTGGAGGAAGAATAATGTGATCTAGTAATGATTGTGAGAAAAAGTGAGGGTTGCGAGCCTTGGGAGACTATGAATTGACCAAAAACATTGTAGGTAAGTGAGTCGTGGAAATGAGTATCTAATTTGAACCCTTACATTATTCTATGAGGATTTTATATTTTGGTTCATGACACAACATTGATTTATTTTCCATGGATATATCCTAGTGATGTAGAACTATCTAAATTATTTATGTCATATTTACATTCTTCATGCACACCAAAATAGGGTCATGAAACCAAAATGAATGTGTAGAAGTAAGGGAAAGTAAAATTAAGAGATAATTGCATCATGTTAATAAAAAAATGTAATACTTCTGACCATTGAGTTTAAGTGGATAGGATCATAATAAGTTAGTTATCTCTTTAACGTATCATTTTTAAACTAGATAAGATATTCAAACATTGATTAACCCACCTCTTCGGTTATATCTCACATTAATCCCATAGTGACACCAAACATACCAAATGATCCATATTAATGAACATCATAAAATACTTTGAAATAGAGGTTCATGGAAAATAAATCATAATTATTAATGAAAAAAAATGAAGAGTCCATGGATTTTTATCATTACATACATGAATCTAACAAGAAAATGAAAACTCTGATTAGTGAGTGAGTAGAAGAGATTTATTCAGAGAAGGGATGAAAATGGGGGATATGATAGGGGTTTTCCACATTCGGGGAATGAAATGAATGATACTAACTATTATTATATGTTATAAATCTATATAAGTAATTAATTTTTTTTTAAAATAAAAAATAAAACAGTTGTCCACCGAGTACCCGAATGATCACTATTGAGAACCTAATGAACATCGGGCACCTACCCTCAATCACTCAAATTTCTTAAGACTTATAAGTCATACCTCCTCAAAACATGGTACCACCTAAGGCCTAAATCCAAGATATTGGTAAACTATTGAGTTTTTTCAAATATAATGAAATTATTTTATCTATCCCGACATCCTAAATTCGACGCCCACACTCTGAAAACACCTATAACAATAAAAATTATCCAAAAACCACAAGGATTGGTACAAAATAAACAAGGTTCAGAAATCTATGATTTTAGGTTGTTACAACCTCCACACCACATAACATCTCATCCTTGAGCCACATAATTGTGAATTTTCATTCCTCAATAGTGAAAGGTAATTCCATTGTGACTACATGTCAAACTCACACTATATCATATCCTCATAGATATTCATATTTTAATATTACACTTGTATAAGTGGAACCATATTTCCAAAAAATAGATTTGTTAATAAAAAAATTGATATCCATCATCCATTCCATGAATGACTTATCCAACTCCAATATGAAATCCTTGATATCGATCAGTTGAGATGGCTTAGGATGGAATCTATTGAGTTAAGATATATGAAATACAATATAAATCACCCCTAAAACATAAATAATATTTAACCATTATAGAAATATATTAATAATCTTCTTGTTCTGAAATATCTCTATATACATAGTGATAATTTACTCCACATCCACTACTGTATTTTTCCTATATGAGGTAACATCTAAAAAAATACCCAACTTCCAATCTCAAAATGAAGTGGATAGAATAACTGGTAAGCATATAATCCTTTCAGGCTCTAATTGGTCAGAAACCACATCATGATATTATGGATATATTCTGATGTTTCCACATGATCCTAAGTACAATAATAGTTGGTTGTTATATATCAAACCAGAAAATAGTTAATCAACATAAAATAATATAAAAATATTAAATGGGTCTCATCTAAATAGAATCCAAATAACATTATATAATGGACAACTAAATAAGTGAAAAAAATCTCCTAATATCCCATAAAATCAAGGACACACACACACGTTGTTTTTTCTCCAGGATCCCAATAGTATTCTAAAACTTCAATTCAATTAGAGTGCAATTAGAAATTCTAAGGTTAACTTATATTTAATTATATTTTACTGGTAATCTCTTGTTGCGTGATGTGAAATATACATCATATCCTAATAATATTTTTCTAAGAACCATATATATATTCATTATCCCATGAACATAGATATATTCCAACTAAAATATATATAAATTATGCTAGATTCAAAGAAAATGGAAAACTTTTTTAGGAAACCCCACAACAACTCAAATCACACGGCTACCTCAGGGAATCCTCAAACACTCAATCAAAATTTCTATTGTTAAATTATCAAACATCCAATTAGTTATGGATAAATATTTTTTTATTAATATGGGATACTATTTATCCTCCATCACCTATTTATTAGTGGAGAATCATGTGAAAAAATATAATATATCCATATTCATCTGTAGTACCCAGTACATTATCTCAATGTCATGGTAAATCTTTTAAATCCATGGGTGAAAAACCTATCTTGAGGAATGTGAGTTCTTCATAAAATCCACATGCATACTTATGAGACAATAACTCAAAATAAAATGTATATAATATCATTTATATTGAGAGACTAATAAGGTGATATATCTCAACCATATATATTTTCCCTCATCCCAAAATAAATAGAGTTGGATAGATAAATCACCTTCTCTTTCTTGAGTAGTGAGGAGCCATAATATCCACTTTTTTATAGAACAATTTTTTTAATTACGAAGTATTATTTAGGGAAAATTCAAAAAAGATAAGTACAATTTTCAAAATTACAAAGGACCTATTATCTAAATAAGGGTGAAATACTATTTAAAAGGGTTATTTTATGGTAACATCCTTTTAATTATGACTATTTTAATATATGATGGTGTTTACAAATACTTTTTAATAGTAACCCATTATTTTCAGGGGATGTGTAATGGAACACCCTAGAAATGTTTAATGATATTTTGGAATCCCATTCACCAATTTAAGGGTTTAAAAAATTCATATAAGGGTAAGAGGGGATTCATGTAACTGTATCCTAATTTTATACATAATTTTTGTATGGGTTACCATTACAGTATGTAAGGGTAACCTAGAATTTTCATGATTATGGATCCTATGAAGGGAAAGGGATAAATGGTAGATGGTTGAGAAAGTGGATGAAGAGGATATTGATGTTGTTGGAAGTAACATGAGGGTGAGGTATAATACTTCTTTTATTTATTATATTTACCTTATACCTAGTATCCTTCTCTATCTTTGGTGTATATATATAAAATTGCAAAATTGTACTGGATTGTATAGTTTTATTTTGTATGTTTCTACGATGATGGTTACTTGATTATTCATTATTTTTTTATTTAATTATTTTAATATTATATATTAATATCATAGGATATCTTGATATTGAGGGTATAGTATCCCCACTAATAACATAGACCCTCTCTACTAGTCAATAGCTTCTTTTATATAGGGTGGTGTACATACAGTCATGTTGGAATCTGGTTCAAACTCGATGGTCATGTCAGGGTTTATAAAATTATTTTAGAAGGCCATGTTAACTAAATTTTTTCTTCTCTTACACTTGGATTGGAACATGGTAGATAAAATATAGGATTCTTGGGACTCATGTATAGTAACTATGTCAATGTTGTTCCATCATTGTACAGTGGTCCTCTAAGTTTCCATAAAGTGTGAAATTGATTTTTTACTCTTTGATGTTACAATTGAATAAATTTACCATTGTAGATGCACATATTGTTGTTATACTAATTTATTCAATTTAGAGTGCATTCATTTATCATGTTAGGAATGTAGGTTTACATTAAATATATACCTACTTTTTAATTATATAGAGAAAAACTATTTAGCTTCCAACATAAATTTTGATATGTGATTTGGTACATTATTAGTTTATTTTTTTTGCTTTTTTCATTATATTATTTAGTTTATGTGCATGATACTAATGTATAATAATTAGAGGAATATCTTGGATTATCGGAATTTCATAGGGTTTATGAATTGTTTTTATGGGTGTCTTCCAAGATTGGACAATATTGTGAACAATTTTTTGTGCTTGTGTTGTTTTTATTTTCCTTTTTAAAATATTGGAATTTTATATGGTTGTTAGAGTAGGACATATAGAAATAATTTTTTAGGATGAGAATTTTGTTGACCGGGATAATTGATACATCCACATTTTTTTAAAACATTTTTAGTTATAATTCTTGTGTACATTGTGGGAAAAATTCAAAAATATCTAATTAAATTTTTACCCTTACAAAACACTTATAGTATAAGTAAGGGTAAAATATTTTTTAAGGGTTATATGAAGGTATCATAATTTTTATTCCATTGGATTAAAGGTATTTATTTATTTTCATAATCTGTGTAAAGACATCCCTTTATTTTAACAAGCTGTATAAAGATTCCCCTGATATTTCATAAATGAAAGGTTGAATTCCATGTGATATATAAGGGTCTTCCCACCTTCATGTAAGGGTAATATAGGCTTCACATTAGGGTATAACCCACTTTAGATATGTTACATAATAGTAAACTATATTTGGTGAAATGGTAGACTAGAGTTTTCATGTATTAGGATCCATAATATTTCAAGGAACCTATAGTTAATGGTTGAGAAAGTGGATTAGGAGGATGCAGACATTTTTGGATGTAGTTTGTGCAGGACCACTAATTCTGAATTTATTTATTCATGGGGTTTCCTCATAAATTTTTTCGTTGATTAGTTTTGGTTTATATATCATGTATTTCATATTGTTACTTAATGGGCTAGTTTTATTACAAATGTTTTTACTCTGATGGTTACATTTTATTAATTACTAGTTGATATATTTGTTTTTCATACATTATTATACTCAAATGATTACCTAATTATGAAGGTATAATATCCTTACTATTGGAATTAGACCCTTGCTTCTAATTTTTAACATCATACAAATAGAGAGGAATGTAGGAGGTCACGTGTCACTTCGGTTTAGACTTTTTGGTTTTGGTATGGGTGTTTCTAGAGATAGGGATCATGGATGAAAGGGTCGCTAGACCATATTACTACCAAATATCTGGGCAAAAATGATTGGAATTTTATTTTAATCTGCCACTAAATGCTTTCCTCATACACTACATGTTCCAAAAAAACCATACTCTGTGTGTTAGGTATGACATTACCCTTTTAAGAGGTGTATGCCAATCCAATTACGAATGGCTAAAGATACTCGACTCACCATAATTTAAAAATGTTTATGTCATGATATAAGAAAATTAAATTAAAGATCTTATGGTCCAGATACACCATGAACCACTCACCCATATGTTATTGATTCCAACCCCTAAATTCTCACACAACCCCCAATAACTCTATATCATGAGTATGATAGTTCTTACCAAGAGACTCCAACCACTTGTATCAATATAAAACAATATGAACATCTATTATCCAAAATACACCCAAACAATCTTTTAATGTATCATAATAAAAATATACTTTGTACCCCGCTCAAGTAAGGTCAGGATCCACACTATCTTTAATATCATGATAAAATTATGAAATAAACACTCACACAAACCCTATAACTGAAAATATACCCCCATCTTAGTTAGGATTTCTTTAATCATTTCCAATGAGGATAATTCTGGTATGAGACACATGTATTAACAATCTAATATCAAGAATCTAAAGATAAATAAAATATTATTCAGACGCTCTCAAAAAAATATATCATTGGCCTTCTCTATGTCCATTGATATACCTACATATGATATCATGTTCACTAAAAATTAGATCTAATTGATCCAAAATTTTCACTTTGTGATATTAACATAATGTTGCTTATCATTTAGTGAGCCCAAAAATATCCCCTAGATTCATATAAAGGTTAGATAATTATAGGGAGTAAATTAAAATATCTTTTATAAAAATGAACAAGAAAGAATAAAAATATCTGATAAATAACCTATTCACTATGTCCACAAACACTCTTGGAATTTTCATCAAACTAAATGAAATCAAAACAAACTTATATAGACCATACATACCAAAAAATGTCAAATAATGAATATTGGGAGGACTCACCCACAACATGTGATAACATTACCTAAATGAAATATTATAAAACATAGTTGATCATCTTGATTATTCCATATAGTCATTAATAGAAGCTGAAGGATACCGATTCTTGACCATCACCTGGAGAAACTAATAATATTCCACACATAATTATAACGAACTATCCATATTCTTGGAGAAAAATAATGGAGGAAACTTTGATGATATACTGGAGTGAATAAAAAACATATTTTCATATCCCTAATGTTAATTCACCAACTATTGAATATATGTTGGATCTATCCCACATTCCTGAGTATATATAGGTCTTAAACCTAGAAATAGCTAAGTCATAATATCATTCCACTGTCAAGTGGTAAATCTAAAAATTACATTGGAAATTTTTCTTGAAACAAATCATCCATGGGAGGAAATATCACTTGGAACATCCCCTCATCATCCATAATTCCACTAGAAAACTTTTTCATGATCAAACCCTGTTATTGGAGGCCATTTCCTAAATGGACTGCTTTTAGAATCCAATCACCTACATTGGTATAATCATCTCCCTTAGTTGAAATTTATGATACCCATTAATGGTAACAAGATATTTACTCTATAAAATATTAAAAAAATAATTATCAAAAATCACATTGAACTAATGTGTTTCTAGCATAAACCCCCCATAGAAATATATAACAATTTATCCTGAAAAAGCATTCTGGACATCTATAAATACCCCCATTTTCCCTTTAAAAGAATATAAAAATGAATAACCCCCAATATATAATCTATTATAAATAGAGATAAATATGTGATATAGAAAAATATAAATATATTTGTGACACCAATTTTGAATAATGAATATTCTAGAGTAGAAGCTGTTATAATCATACATAAAATTTATGATGGTGTGACATTAAAATCTTTTAAAATAGCATGAATTGTATGAAACTATCAACTACGTAGAGATTAATATCCTACCTTAGCCCACTCAGAATCACCCCCAACTAATTCTACATCACCTTCCCCTAGGTACCAAATCATCTACCATGGAACAAGTATATTATAGAAACCTAACTATACCTAAATTAAGAACTCTTACAATAAAAGTATATATGACCCATATTATCACATCATAAATACAGTGGTTGATGGTGGAATTAAGATAAAAAATGGAATATACTACTACATTGTAAACACTCTACATACTATTTCCATGAGGATAAAGACAAAAACAAACCTTTTTCTAAAATTTACACTACTACCCAATCACAATACATTAAATAGTTGCTTCATAAAACCAGATGTCCCACTACTAGTATGATAAATATGACCCATATTATTAGTGTCTTAACCCTTATTCAGGTTCCTCTCATATATGAGGGCTTGATTTGCATACTCTAAAAAATATGACAGTTGAAATAAATTCAATAATTCCCAAATAGAATATCTCAAGCCATCCACAAATTCCAATATGAGGATTCCTCATCCCAAGATAACATTTCATAAATGAGTCGAATTATATTAATGAATTTTTTGTAGTATATAACTAACATCATCATATGGGTATGATTGATATGACCATAATCCATGTCCACCCTCAATGTTTGTTGAATGTTATACTAATAAAACTGAGTCAATAAGTTTCTCTATTATAACCAGACATGTTTTTTATCTTGAGTAGGGTTTTCTAGCTGTGTGGATTTAGTCCAAATAACTTATAATACATCATCATAACCATCATTTAAGGAGTTGTTCCAATATTTTCAAGTCTTGAATATATCAAATCCACTTATATCTTAATATCTCGGGCACACCATCATCCATGAACATTATTGTATTTTTTGGAACTCTAATGTTAGTTCATACAAAGAGACAGAATAGAATGGTTTATATCTATCCATATACACATTATTATTCACTATAAGAACAATGGAAGGATTTATCTATACTATTAGTAGGGAATGAAAATCTTGAACCACCTGAAGCAATACTAGGAGAATTAATGGAAGAATATATTTTCAATGAAAAAAATTCCTCAAAAATCAATTATCATTCGTAATGATATTATAATTTTGGGATATTAGTAACCATCATGTAATACCTATAATTTATAAAAATTTAACATATCAAAATATCATATAATTTATGAACTCTCTATAGATCCATTTACTCACACATATGGTCAAATATATATATAATATCCACATAATCAATTGATATATAATATCCAAAAACCATATAGAAAATTATTTATATGAGATTCCACATTCATGTCATATATGTAACACTATATAAATGGGTCATATGTCATAGTCTGTGTGACCAAGCATATAAAATCACATAAATATCATATGAATCTTACACACCTAATATGATTCATGAATGCACAGACTTAGTCCACCTAGTCTAAGAGTACAATTTTATACAATGTTAATCAGAAAACAATATTAGATAATAAAATAAAATATGAAGCTCAATGAATAAGAAATTTTTTTATATTGGTAAATTAAACATCCCTCATACATTGAAAAGCTCATTCTAGGAACAATATCAATATCGAGATCTCACACGACCTATATTTTACCAACCATTCGAAAATAGTAAGATTAAAGGAATGAGAAATGTTTCTATTATCACTTTGTAATTCCTTAGGACTGGTTCACCATTTTCATGGAAAAACAGGGTTACTAAATACCTCATTTCCATATTCCCAAACACCATAGGTTTTTATCTAATAGTGAGGGTCTATGAGTATGAATGAGGAAACTATACCCTTAGGTATAAATTAAGATAAATTTCATAAGATGAAATAATAGTAACTATAATCACCAAAAAAATTAGTGAAAATATAGTCATCAAAAAGATAAAATTGAATAATTAAACACTATGAAAATTTCTATGATAATATGAAGTTTTTTTCATTTCATAAAACTAAGAAAATGACCTCCCATGGGTCACATATAATGCATAAATAAATGAATCAAAAATAGATATATCGAAAAAATAGTACCATGTCTTGGATTAGCCCCATCACCTAAATTCTACATTGCTACTCAACTAATCCATTATTCATAGAGCCCATTCACTTGTCTACACATGTAACCGTCAAGTTTTTCTAGAATCCCATTACACCTAGACAAGGAATAAGTAAAAAATTATAGGAAACCACTAACGGTGTCCTTAAAAATAACTATTTTATAATGGTAAATAATAATGTGACATGATATATAAAATAAAAGCCTAAAAACACTATCAATTCTTAAGATATATAGTGACACATGATATTGACCGTGAATGATTTAACAATTTCTAATGCCGAGTCTGATCATGTCAGGTATAATTAAATGGTTTATAATTTCCCAAATATATAATATTTTCTAATGATATTATGAAACATATTTTTTGTTCAATAATAATTTCAAAATTAAAAATCAGGACTTGCAATCATATCGTCATTAGGATATGAATGGAATGACACTCAACTCATCCCTTAAGAACACCATTGATTATCATGATCACCCAACCCATTTCATAATCCCTCAATAGTTTCCATAAAACCTAACCCATCCCACCTATCCATATCATTATAACATTCCAACCCAAGGTTTTCATGATCACCCAACCCATAAAAAATCCCATGTTATCAAGAACTACCATTTTTTTCTTGATCTCCCAACACATAAAATATAACACATTCAATCAAATTATACATGTTTATTGTTGGCATAAATTTATAACACTCTATTGTATATCATATCTCAACATGGTTTGCATCCTTTACAAACACATTCTATAAAACAATTACATAGAACACACATTCACAGGGTTAGCATGCTCTTTTATCCCATTCCATATAACTCATTTGAATGCTTAGCATAAATATAATTAATTTATAACATGTTTACAATGAATAATTAAAAACCACAATTTAATGGTAAAGACAACTCATATTAATTACCTTAAATATGTGTTAATGTTCCCATGTGGTTGGAAACCAACCCAACACAAAATAAAACATATCTCATGTTATGTTTGTAACAATCATAAATATCCTTACCCCAAACCATTTTTTTATAAATATTTCACCATGATATCCCCACCTTAACAAATTACCCTTAAAATATATTCATCCTATGGAACATAAACTATGTCCTTTAGGTCACAAATCAAACAAGTTCACCCCTATTATTGGATACCAACATTCATCAATAAAATTTATTTTATTCACACAACACTTAGGGGAAAAAATTAGTCCTAAAATTCAAATTAGATCTCTTAGAGACTCAATAAGGGTTTTTTGTTAAGAATAATAAGAAGGGGACCTTTTATATTTAATAATTACATTAAGAAAACATGCATAGTATGAATGTACATTATACGTACATGGAAATAAACATTGAAAATAGTGTTAATCTAGGGACTAGCTACATTGTAATTATAGAATCATTATCACGCAATAGTGAAATAATAATTGATCTTAAATGTAGAAATTAAATAATCAAAATAAATCCCAAAATTTATTAAATTATGGTGTAGAAAATGAAACACTGATGTGAAATATAAACGAAGAGGAAATGAATTCATATATTTACTCACAATAATCTAAAATTGAACCAGAAAATATGATTGATGAAAGATTATAGGATATCAACTTATATAAGAAAAATATATGGGGGAGAAGATAAGGGTTTTTCATGACAAGGTACGGAAATGAATACGACCCCCAATTTTCTCTAAGTTAAAAAAATCAATTAATTAATTGATTAATTTTTTTTAATCAAGAAGGTGGTCATAGTGTTCCCACCCAACAAACCACCTGGTAACCAATGTCCAAAGTGTACATAGTATCAATCTAATGAAAGATCGATGGAATGTATTGAGAAAACTCTTATAAAACTGGTCCCATTACTTACCCAGTGCTAACCAACCAGGTACTTTGCCTCATTTTTCACCTAGAAAATACTCTTAATATCCAACTCGACTTCTAAAAAATCCCTCATGGGTCCCCACATACACATATAAAATTTAAAATAAATATAAAATTAGGATATAGGGGAAGAATTAAATTAGGTTCATACAACAAAAGTATTTAGTGTTTTAAAGGTTCCACTTTTAGGAAATATTTGGTCCACTTTGAATAATGTAAAACCTATAAAAAAGATCAGGTTCTAAACATTATTTCATATATATTTCCTTTATACAACTTATAATTCTAGCTTCGTTAAGTATTCCATGATAAATGTTCTATGAATCATTTGCACCATATGGGTTATATCTTATATTTATTACTAAATCAAAATAAAATATATAAAGATCTATATATTTAAAAGATGGGTAATTTTCAGTCTTCCTCATGATAAATAATGTGATGAATTATGATGAACTAACCCTTTATTATTATCTTTTTTAATGAAATTTTATTTTTATATGTTATATTGAACACTAATTAAATATTCTTTCAATCAATATTTCTTTTAATCCCTTAATATCATTTACATGGCATTCAAAACCAATGTTATATTATCTCCCCTTTTATTAGATCCCTACTTTTATATATCATCAATAAATCCACATGTATGTTTAATTCTACACATTATGACAACTCCTTTAGTTTTTTCATGTTTCTATAAAGTGTAATATATAAATACACTTTGTATTTCGTCATGATTTTCCTCTTTGGAAGATTTTTTGTTGACTATAGACTTATATATCAATGGTGGGTCTTTCTTCATGTCTTCGTATTTTTTCTCACAATAAGGGGTTATTTCTACTTTATAATTTATTTTTACTTATTATTGTTCATTATCCAAAATTTAAACATGTAATTATTTGTTCATGATTCACAGCGTGATTATTTACATAATCATTATCTTATAAAAATATGAATATATTATTTTAACATAATAGGTTTTTCTTTATGAATTTACTCCCATCGTCACATGGAAATGTCTTATTTACTCTTATAAATTTTTTAAAATTTAGTGTTTTAATATATATTAAAATATGACCATGGTTATAAAAATTAAAACATATCTAAATAAATCATACCTTATATACTCCTTTTGTATATAAGATGTAGTCTAATATATATTTCATTCTTCTAAATCATTATCCTCCAAACTACCATCCATTGTGTGTCCCATCACTCTAATGTTGTATAATTTTTTTTCACATATTATTATGAATTGTTTTGTCATATTTAAGTAAGAATACTTATTTTATTCATTGATTTAATATTTTGAAATTTTAAATACCCACATAAAGAGGGCGTCATATAATGTTTATTCAACATCCATTCATGATATATAACCTTCAAATAAATTTATCTTTTTTTTAAAGCCAATATTTTATTCTAAATAAATATTTTTATAGATTTTATCATCACATAATGAGATATATTAGAGGGGATCATGTTGGATTTAAATTAACCTATATTAGAAATTTGATCTTCATATTTGTGAATATGTTCTCTGAGAAAATGGATTTACTCCTTAATACTTTATTCATCTCATTAACTTTTATTTTATGGAAAAAATCTTATTGATTTGATATTTTATTATGTAAATTTTTTTATTCTATTAAGCAATACACTCCATTATTTATTTAAAACTATTGAACATATTCACATGAAACTTGATTCCCCTACAGATTATTTGTATAAGATATATAGATTTACAACCTAATATTATTTTTAACTCTTTATACACAATATCATCACCCATTTCAATTTCCATGGGTGAATATGAACCTATATATTTATAAGAAACATAAAATGTTTTTTTATAATAAAATAAATCAAAGTATTTAATTTAATTTATACATACCAAATATTATTCCGTATTTCTGTCCAACCTTTTCTTATTCCACTTCTTCATTACTTTTGACATAAGAAAATTATCTCTATATTTATTGAATAATAACTCAACATTATAAAATTTAATTAAATAATTTTAGAGAGTGACACAATACCTTCTTATTCAATGGTTTGTCCATAAATTTCATTCAATGTTTCCCTTATCTAAAAATATATAACACAATGAATTTTTTTCTGAATTACCTAATCAGATATAGTACTATGTAAAAACTATTGATCCATTAAATAGTAAATTATTTCATTAGGAATTTTAAAATTGGAACCATGATATATATAATCTATGAAATCAATTCCATAATCTTCAAGATATGAAAGAATATTATTCTTATAGACATCATAGATTGTTTCTAAAAAAATATAGTGTGTTTTATAAACAAAATATCTATGTGAATAAAAAAAAATTGATTCTTTATATCACATGTAAGAAACTGGAATAACTTTTTAGAATCAAGGAACCCTACATTGAGGGGGAATTAACCAATGTACTAGTAAATTATATGTTTTAACTCAAATCCTGACATATACTTAGATTGTTTTACTAAGTTATCAGTGAATTTATTAAAACAATCATTCTTTTAAATCATAAATAACAAATAGGTAATTTATACACATAAATTAAATGAAAAAGTAATGCATGAATTTTATTTTATTGACCCACATTATGAAACATTTTTTGAGAACGCACATAGTATTGTTTCTATATAAAAAAATTCACTATCATGACTAATTTTGCAGATATATGTTCAATGAAAGGACACTAACTACAAAGGGTCACTCCATTAAAGATTTTTTAGGTAGGGTTTTTATAGAAATGAATTGAGATAACTCAACATGTTACTCATATGGGACCATTAATAAACCTGAAGGGCATTACCGATCCCAAATGACATACAACTAGTACCTGGGTACATGAAAACACATATGGGAACAATTTCACCCTCATATAGTAATAATAATAAATGTTATAATAAAACTAAAAATAAGAATCATTAATGATATTTCAGATGTGGGGTCAATATATTGGACCCTTATAATAACCCAAAAAATAGATTTAGATAACAAACAATCCAAAAGAGTCATAAAAAATGAACATTAAAATAAGACATAATAGGTAGATGAAAATATTCGTTTTCTGAATAATATTCAATTTAATTACTCAAAATAAAATAAAAAGTGTACAAAAAAACAAAATACATCACATAAAATTAAATAGAATCCACAAATTCAGTATCAATGGGCCTACATGGAAAATCCTCTAAAATCCCAAATGAAGTAAAATATTTGAGAATCCATCATACCAATTCTATATGAAGAATGTAACCACCACATCCCAACTTGTCCATAAAAAATCCAAATGAACATCAAATGAATTATATTAAAGCTTATGAAAATTATATAGAATATGAGAGATACACACATATTTTATTGTGTATTTAGGGTGTGAGATAAATATGTCCTGTAGAGTTTCACTAAATATTCATTGAAATATTAATATATTAAAAAATTTCATAAATCATTGTTTAAAATAAAAATATTACGTATATTTTATTCATGGATGAGTGTGAATAAAATAATAACATACTATATTATTTTAACATAACATTCAACACATTTATATGAAAACAACGGTGGAACTATTACTCTAAAAAACATTCAAACCAAGATATTTTGACTTGAAATGATTAAAAATAAAAAAACCATTATCCTCATTTATTAATATCATTTCTCGAAATGATTATAATGAAAAAAATCACATTAACATATAAAATAACACATCCCAAAAAAATTTAATTAAGTTAAAATTTAATCCAAAACCATAAAATTCACAGAAAATGACATAATTTTCGCAAAGATTTAAATAGAATATAATAAAAATTAACAATCCATCAATATATATATATTATAAAATCAAAAATATGTTTAATATAAAAATGGATTAGCCTGGGATCCCACATATGATGCTTAATAGAGTAAGGGAATCATTGGACAATCTATATGGTTCACAATAATATGATCCTAGAACACACTCATGAATCATATAAGAGTTTGATGATCTGTAGTGAATTTTACAACAATATCAAACCAGACTTACCCACATGGTCTCACAAGAAGTTATCCCATTGTAGATAATAATCAATCCAAGGGTTCTACCTAGAAAAAATTCGAGAATAGTGTATCACTTATCTAGGTCTTTTGTACATCCATCCATGTTACCATTAAATGAGTCACGTGGATGTGAAATATGAAACAAAAAGTAATAAATGATCTGAAATAATTAATAACCCATAATACACTCCTCACATCCTACACCCTCACAAAAAATAGCACCATTTTACTATACAAAATCATTTAATATAGTAATTCAATCCTATATAAGGTAGGATGTAATTTGATCACAAATAGGGGTGCTAGAACATAATGTAGATTTATTTAATAGAGTTTTAAAAAAGTTTACAAAATTAGAAATGTTATCCATGACATTAAATCATCACTGGAATACCCACCATGAAGGGATTTTTAATTTTTAAAAATCCAATATTCATGTAATTATATCATGGTCAGGAAAGTTACAAAAGTTATTTGAAACCACCTAATGGTTCATTACTATGGTAGCACGGATTGACCCCTTAAAACCAAATCATTTATACTTTAGGAATATTTTTAAATTTGAAACATTCTTCAAATTAAAATAACCACTGATTTTTTTTTGGTGTTTTTTGGAATCAAAATTGGGCTATAAATATTCTTTTCTTGTCAAATTCATTTGAAAGTGGCCTCATAGTCATTATCAAAAATGATTACTTGTATCACATAGTGATTAAAAATAATACTACACATTTTAATTCCAAATTTTAATAAAAATATTCAAAAATGTAATTATTACAAGAATATAATACTATACACAATTATAATAAACCCCTAATTGAGATCATATAGGATTATAATTTTTTAATAAAAGAATTAATAAGTACCAATAATTTTAAGACATTTAAAAAAATATACATTCCCCAAAACACCTACCCCGAATTGTTTATAACTCATAATATTTGATATAAAATAAAGAATCATGACGGAAACTAACAGCCCAAATCCCTAAAAAAATAGATACCCATGTTTTAGCCAACCCAAATCATTGATTCTACCTTCATGACCACTAGATATTATATGAGAAATTTTAATTAATATAAATGAGATACGGTGAAGGAACAAAGGTATAATATAGGACCTAACCTTAATATTCAATTGGAATTGATGAAGAGAGGATCTAGGAGTCTTTAAGAAGGAGTTAGATAAATTCATTTTAGTTTTCTCTTGATCACCCGATGTGAATGAGGGAATAATGTAGGAAAACACTGATAATTTATATAGGTCAATATAATTAAAATCAAAAAAAAAATACAGGAAAGAAAATGTCATGGAATGACTTCTCCTATCATGGTGAGACACACCACCCCCAAATCAGTACCAAAATATCTTCATTACCTTATGGAATAACTTTTCCATTTTACTTCATGAAACACGAAACTATAACATAGCCCATCCGGATGGGTTGAATAATGAAATGACACCCCCTTAATTGTGTGACACATCTCCCTTGAAATGGGCCCCACTACTTGGGTTGTTTCATTGCATGAACCCCTATGGTTAGAGTGTGGAAAAATTTATTATAATACTGAATATTTTAAAAACATCATAGAATACTCTATATGAAATGAAATCCTAGAAAATCATAAAAAGATACAGAATAATATAAATTATTTAATATAATATTCAATAGTGACATGGTGGTGTCACAATTCTCCCCAACGAATATTTATTCCCCTGCAATATCTTTGATATAAGTATAAACAAACAATTCCCAAAACCGAGTACTCTAACAGAATTTGTTAGAGGGTTAAAAAATATTCAAGAAGTATCCAAAGAAGAAGCTAAAACTCCACATAATAATAGTCTTCAGAATTGATGGAATAATTTTTCAAACATAAACAAGTTCCCTCACACATGTCCTTATTAATAACCATATATCATAGTGATATTGGTAAACAAATACCTAATATAGGTCTTTGAAGAATTTATATTTAATTTAAAATGGTGGGAAATGGATATAAACCATAATAAAATATATCAAGTAAATAACCAAATCACTATAAAATAACCAAAGAAAAGACAATTATTCTTTAATCCAAAGAGGTCATCCCAAAAAACTAGCTTTGAAAATAAAAAAGGAAACACAATTTGAGGAACAAAAAATATGAAACATAACTACACATAGAACAACATGTTTCTAACCATGGGAATAAATGAAACTAATTTAATATTAGACACCACTCTTGGAACACTGAGTCTGTGTGAACCCCCAAAAAATCTAACCAACAACCAAAAATTACATAAAATAACCTTGTAATAAACACATCTCTAGTACCAAGGAACCTAACCATTGTTTTACCTATGTTTACACCACCATAAAAAACTCACATCCCAAAAAACAAGAACCATATATAATCCAAAATGAGAATAAAAAGTCACCATGGCATGATAATAACCAAGGAGATTCTAATAAGGTACCTCAATGAATACACCAAGAAATAGTCCTCTCAAAGTGATCAATCAACTTTAATATCACCATGTATAAATCCATAAATAAACAATCAAAAAAATATAAAGCTCATAAAAATTATACCCTTTCCATGAGGGATAACAAGGATGAGATAAGACTAACCCTCAAAAACTAATTTGAGTTTAACAAATAACTATCATAACTAAATGTGTTTTCAAAAATTCATGGAAGACTACATAATAAGAGAAAATATTAGCTCAGTAACTCTATTAACATTATTGGATGAGTTAATACTCAAAAGAATCACTCCCATAAATAGAATTTTGACACTTCTTCAAGACCATTTTGCGTGTAAAAATCTAAATTATGTGAAACATGAACCTGTTAAATTATATATTTACAATTAAATCAGATTTTCACTTAGTAACTAATAAAAAAATATAAAATCAAAAAATTCTAGAGTAAAAATCACTTCAAAAAAATAATTCATAAACAAAAATCCTCTTGTAAAATTCATAAATCCACATTTCAATAAAAAAATAGTTTTTAAAAATTATAAAACTTTTTAAACATTCTATCTCATTTAGAAAGAAAAATTAAATCCATTTCAAATACCAATAACAATTTTAAACCTAAAACACATTCAAAACAACTCCACAAAATCTACCTTTTTAATGAAAATAATATTTCCAAAATTTCCATGTGAAATATCTAAATTTTTTTAATGATAATTGACACACGTTAATATATTTTTATAAAAAAACCATAAACCATTGTCTGAAATTCAGAACAATTTATAAAATCAACCATTTTCATAGAAAACCAACTCTAAAATGACGAAATAAATTAATAAATACAATAATAATCAAAAAACTAATATAACTCATCACAAATCAAAACGTCATAAAAATAAGTATATTTTACCTAAAATGATTGATAAACATAATTAGGATGAAATTGAGAATTAATTTTGTCTAAAAATTTAATATTTAATAGAATATAAAACTTTTCATGACATGGGCTCATTGCTTGATGGACTACATGTTAATCATGTGACATCGACCAAAATGTTTTTGGAACCAATTATTCAATATTTACATGGATTATCAAACCTTCCAATATAACCAATATACCATTATTATTCATACATATTAAACCCCATGATATAGTGAAATATAAAGTATCTAATATAACTTAACGGGGATCCACACCATCCATAATAAAAAAAATATCAAATTTAGGATTGAAATTATTACTAATCATGGTAACTTAATGACTAGGAGGTGAAAGAGAGACATTGAATCCCCCCAAACAAAACTCTCATTCCTGAAATTCTTAGTTCATACTAATATACTTACCAAATAAAAATAAAGATCAATGAGAATTTAGTACTTTCAAAAAACAAGTTTTGATAAAAAAAATTAATAAACCAACAAGAGATGACTTGACATGTCTCTTAGTATGGATTGCCGATAAGCCCAATAAAAATTGTTCATCCTTACTAGATATTAATTAGTGTTTTTGTGTCATGAAAACTCACTCAAGAATATTTTCACAATTGTATTATAATAATATAACTGAGTATGAAAATGATTAATGGGAATCCATCTTGGGGTATCCATACATTAAAACTTCATAATAAAATTATAAATAGTTTTAAATAGTGAAAAATATAAACAAGGCATATACTTATGAACATGAAAATGATACTAAATTTTTATAATCTTTTATAACCATTTAGAATAATAAAAAATTTAATATCTAAACATAACATAAAAATTATAGAGTAAAAATATCATCACATAAACTAAAATTAAAACCACAAATAAAGGCACAAAATTTAAGCATTCCAATAACAACATGAGGTTTTAAAACACAGATTCCATTCTCATATAACTAAATTCCTTATTACATAATGATGTTATGGAAAAAAAATTAACTGAATTGGTTATTTTGGTCTATTATATGATATACCCTATCAGATATAAAATTATATTATGATCCATAAACATTGTTAATATAGATTCTGTATAGTGACTGTTATGATTACTATATTACGGGCTTTGATAAAGTCAAATTGATAATAATGGAGAAAGTGGTAACCATAACTAGCAGGATTATACCCTATGAATTACATTAAATATAGCTTTAAAGAGAGATGGAATCACTGTTATTTTAACTAAATAATGCCATGACTAAGATTTAATCACTAAAGCAAGAGAAAAACTATTTTCAAGAGAATGTCAAGCTTACCTTCCTCATGATCCACAACATGTTTGTTGAACCAACCTAATAAAGTCCCAAAATTCCACACTATACCAATAAAGGGTACACTGGTGTAATAAAGGGTTATGTATCATGACCATAGTAGTATGAATTTTTATATTGTTATTTTAACAAAATAATGATCAGATTTATTCCATATATTAGTGAGTTTCATAAAAATTTGATTCTTTTGAAATATATATATAAAGTTTAAAATATGATATGATTTTTTGATAAAATCAAGAAATTTTCAAATAAATTTAATCTTAAAAATAATCTTATTAAATAAAATTTATTTTAATATTAATTTTAATATAATTTAATTTTTTGAAATATAATATTAATAAGGGATAGAAAACTTTTATCACAATAAAGACCATAATTTTTAAAAAAATTGATATTTTTGATAGAAGTTTAAAAATTATAATATATAGATAATTATTTGGTTTAAGAAATATTATTTGTAAAATTATTTCAAAAAATTACCCAATTAATTTTTTATTCATAATTACCAGATCTATTTGATTTTTTGTCGAAATTAAATACGGTATAAATATATAATAGGTTTTATTACATCATAAAATTCAAAAGGACATGTAATAAATACTATATTGATAATCCCTAAAAAATATATATACTCTTAAAATAATATGATTTTATGTTATTTTAATTATATTATAAACCCTTAATTAATCCTCTAAAATCACTATAATTTTTTAATTTTATAAAATTAATTATTTATAAAAATGACTCACTTCCACATCACCAAAAATATTATATCGTTGAGTTTCTAAATTATCCTGATAATATATTGAAAAGAACTCATATTTGGTTAAAACCATGGAAAAAACAAGGTACAATCTTTTTTTTGATTATTTTATCTTATAGAGTCCAATACCAGATTTAAGAAAATAATAATGACATGCCCTATATTTTGTTTTAAAAAACATCCAACTACACATTCCTCTTCACTAAAAATCATTTTATGATGAATTTACAATACATTCTTTCTCTATATTCATATCAATATCTTACAAATATCATAATAAGAACCTCCCATGATTTTATAAGTGCCCTTTCAAGGAAAGGATCTATCGTATTCATTATATTTCAAGTTCATTATTTGTACTAAGACCTTATGATTTCAAATTTTCCATATAATATTTTTTTACACATATATTTTCTATACTTATTATTACCTTGTAATTATAGTCTATCTTTCACTCTCATTTACCCCTTCCAATATATTTTATGAATACTCATTATGATGTCAACATTTTTTTATTATTTTCCATAGAAGACATTTTCCTAGTGATTAATCATCCCAATTTCCATTCATGGTTATTCAACTAGTCGTACATGTCCTTAATTTATTTTTTAATCCAAGAATGTATCCTACTCTATTTAGTCATGGGGTTAAAAGTGAAAAAATGAATTCTTATGTTGTATGATCTATGTAGAGCACAAATTAATGTACAAGATATGAATTTGATGGGTGGGCTTGAAATTATATAGACAACTAATTCATTGGTGACTATTTTTTACCACATGAGATACGATGTATCCTTCATATGATTTTATCCTTGAAAAAAATGTTATGATTTCGAGAGGGTTATCCTTGACATATTCTTGGGATTCCATATTTATATTGTCACCACATTCCTTTTATTTATTTGATGTTATTGTCTTATACCATGATTTTATGTTCATAACAATTATTATAACCTTTCTATGTCCTGATGTTATACCAATGTACAAATATTTTCTTAGTTACCTTTTGTTGTGTATTCAATATTTGTTTATTCATCATTATATCTTACCAAATTCTTATGTTTTGCCAATTTTATTCTCAAGTAGTTTCAGAATAATGATTGAATTTTAAGATAATGTCAAGTTGTTTTAAATAATTCTGTCCTATCCATGTCTATTTTATTGTTTTATGTACAACATTTTTTCAAATACACTAGGTCTAAGGGTATTTTGGTATTGTTTTAATTGTATTTTTATGTAATAAATCATTAGTTATGGTATATTATAATATGGATTGTTAAAGTCAGTATCAGAGTACATTATAGTTATTTATATGGTATTACGATTATATAACTATAGAAAATCCTTAGGAATAATTTTTTTTAATATTACCTAAATTATAGTAAATAATAAAGATTTTTTTCATAGAAATGAAATAACTTGCAAGATACTAAAACTGGATGTTCATGTGGAATATCTCTATATAGAGGAAATAATCCCAAAAAGGTGCATTAGGATTTGACTTGATCATCATTTAGTTCATGAAATGGATTCCATGCTGCAAACTATGTTTCTAATTCCTGAGATATAATCTTTTGTAAATTACTAAGATCATTACAAAACATTATTAATGGAACAGAAATTCCCATGAAATTTAATTTTATTAAATAGAGAATGGATGATGTAGATTATAGCCTATAAATTAAGGGATCAAATAATGTATGAAATTTATGAGTTATACTGTCTATGTACATATTTTACCATTTCTATGCTTAGTATATTTAATATTTTCATTCTTAATTTTCCCTTTACATTTGTTAATATCATGGAATAAGAGGAATAAATTCTACAACCAATGTGATAACCCATATAAAGTCTCCCCAAATGAGATTCCCAACCTGATGGGAGTAAAAGATGACAACATAATGACAATTATTTTTCAATTAGTTCATGTTCTAAATTAAAACATGAATATGAGGAAAAACCCATATCTCCTTAAAAAAGATCATGTTTCAATTGAGACCATTTTATGAAAACAACAATTGAATTTCAATGGATCTTCCAGTACCTTAATTGCGGAATAATGGATCAAAAAAATTAAAATAATATTATCCATAATTGAATTCTCTAAAAAATAGAACACTATGTTGGTTTTTGTCATTTGGATGGAGAAGCCGACCAATGTTGGAAGTTGATAAAAAAAATATGACACCATAGGAATAGAAGGAATTAATGTTGTCTAGAGAAATAAAAATAATAATTTTCTATAAATATATTCCTTGTGAAATATGAATTAAAATCGATTGGGATTTACATGGTCTTAAAAAAAGGATAATGATACCATTAGGGCGTATGGAGTGAAATTCAATACACATTCATGACATCCATATAACTTTTTTATTTACCTGGAATGTAATTTCTACCACTTATTTTCTAGGATAAACCTACGTCTATAAAAATATTTAGTGATTTGTGATAGCAAAAGCTATGTGGAAATATCCTAATGTTATATCAAATACGAAAAATATATAAATGAATCTCATGGGATTCATAACTTTTGAGATATGTAGAAGAAAAAAATATTTAATTTTAGTGGTGTAATGGATTAATATCATGGTGGAACGAAATTCAAACACCCTAGTTATCAATTACGTGGTAAGAAGTATCTTTGAAACTTAATAATGGAGACATGAAAAAGATTTTGGTGAATAATGGAAGGGACCCTAAATAAAAAACATCAAAGGTAGAAACCCAACATTGTGATAGTATAAAAGAAAATCTCTACTTAAAACTAAAAATATTTTCCAATTTTCAACTGTAACAAATAATGAAACTATATGATTCAATTTGTTATGACAAGGGATGATTACGATAACTAATGACAACAACCTCAAAGGCATAGCAATAATGTTTAAGAATATTGAATTATTTCTATTTAGGTGGACATTAAAAATGTAGTTGTGATAGGTACAATAATTATTCATTAAAGGATAGATATGGTACTATATGATTCAGGTTCTATGAATTCCTTAAAATCATGTATGTTTCGTAGAACAATAGAAACACAACCTCAAAACGTGGATGTCATGTTCTCAATGATTAAGTAAAATGAGTCAATTCTGGTTTCCCAATAACATAACTCCTCACAAATAGAAAAAATGGATGAATTAAAAAAAAATCGATAAAAAATTAAGTGGAATTCAATAATATTCTAGGCGTGGAATGGATTTCATTTTATATATCTATCGTAAATTTTAGAGAGATGAAATCACCCCCATATCATAAATAACCCTCTGATTCTATAAAAGTACAAGGATTATGATAAATCTACTTTTGTACAATCATCTTAATAATAAATATTATTTCATTATGAGAATGTGTATCTTACTCAAATTAAATAGATAGAGGGAAATTTAATTCTTGTTGACATACCCATTGTAAGTGAATTACCTAGTATTTTTCTGGATGAATTTTCTGGATATTCCTTCTAGTAGGGAAGTTTTGTTCTCCATCATACTTATAAATAGATTATTTATAATATCCAAGAATCTATATATGATTCCCAATTTGGTACATTAGTAGGTAAATAAGAAACATTTGGAGAATATTGGTAAATTTTTTTATATGCCAAAGTGCTTCATAGTGAGGTGTATAGGTTCTTTCCATTAATAATTAGGATGGGTCAGTTCACCAATATATTGATTATTGTGATCATATAGATTTCATAAAATGGAAAAATAATCCTCTACCATATAATTATGACTTTTTAGAAAAAATATGTGGTGTCTAATACATGACTATAGTAGATCTATGGTTGGGATAATTCCACGTAATTGATAAGATTGAAGATATCCCCTTGACTACAATCCATACACTGCATGAACACTATGAGTTCATAGTGATTCTATTTGGATTAACTAATTCTATAACTATTTCCTTGGATGTTATGAATATAGACTTTAAGAATTTCCTCACCATTTTTGTAGCATTTATAGAAGCTATTCATATCTACTCTAAGAGAATGTATGAACATGAGAAGAATTTAATTCTATAATAAAAATCATGAAAAAGGAAATGTCTTATGTGAAGTATATCGATTCATTTCTCTAGATAAAATAAGTAACATTTTGGGGCCATGTTATTGAAAAAAAGGGATATATATGGATCATTTAAAAATATATGATATTAAAGGGTGTTCCATACGAACATCCATGTTGGAAATCTTTATTTTCTTTATATTATTTTGGTGCTATCATCTATTTGTGAGAAAATGATTGCGACATTCAACCCCATTAACAAGGACAACTAGAAAGGGAGTAATATTTTCAGGATTCCTGATTGTGAGGGGATATTTAAAGAGTTATATAAAAGTATAATAACTACAAATATAATAACATTACCCACCAATAGATAATGTTTTATGATATTTAATGATGAATCTAAAAGTGTGTTGATTTGTGTGATCATATAAGAAGATAAAGGGATAACCTATTTGTCACAAGACACCTTCAACAAGATGAAGGAAGGGATAAAAGATAGAAAAACCCTTCCTTCCCCAAGTTTAAGGAGAGATAATGATCCCTAACAGCTTCCTTCAATCGACCTTGGAGTGATGACTATCACCAAGGGTATAGAATTAGACATAATATGGCAGGCATTACCCTTTTTATTTATTATGACTATGAGATAAGATAGTAATCCCAAACAACACCAAATGTAGATGTAAAATTAAATCCTAAACAGTAAATTAAAATATGCATGTTCCAATAATAAGTTCTATAAATAGAATAAAAATCTGATGAGAAGTACCAACAGAAAAGAAAAGAATCAACGTCAATGGTCCCAGCGTCTGAACAATTAGAGTCTGGCATGGTCTTTAATATATTCATGGAAACTTGAATGCAGTTTTACATATGTAGGGTGACTGTAAAGGTATACCCAATAGGGAAAAACTACATCTCTCATGCATGAGTGGGGAGGCATTCTCTTGACATATAAAAAAAGGTTATAACCAAAGCACCTAGGAAGGAAACAATCCACCCAACCCTCACCAAGGAACACTACCTAAATAATGAAAGTCAAGTATTGTAATAGTAAGAACACAATGATGTTTGGGTACCCCACACCACTTTCCCACAAGTTATTAAAGACATCATACAAGTTAGGCATCCCCCTCTATTCCCACCACAGTCCCACTACTACCCCAACCGCAACATTTTGCACCACCACAACCATATATACATCTGCAAACACCTAGGCCACCATATCCACACATAACAATGACCATAGGCACTAGGTCCATTACAACTACTTCCATGACTGAAGACACCTAGGAACGAACAACTACTGGCATGCCTGAACACACCTGGGCCTCACCCCGATGACACTTGGGAAACAAACTACCCACACACACCTTGTCCAAGCACCAAAACTACCCTGCCCGAAGAATAATGGGATAAGATCAACCTCAGGCCATCACAAACACTACAAAGAGACTTGTGATACTTGAGAAATGAATCAGAAAATAAGTTAACAAGCATCCAATCATAAGAGTTTTGGGAAAAACACCCCCACGAAATGGTGGTGCTCGACATGAAGTTATAAACATGGGCGGGGTAGGTATAAGAATCATAAGAATTAAAATCATACATATAGGTAAAAAAGAACTCATCCCGTCTCAGGGGTTCTAAAAAAACCATCCCATACAAAAACACCCTCATTACAATTCATTCATAAAAAAGAGCGATAGCCACAACCAAGTCACAACTCATTCCCAGAAATCAATTCCCCATTGAACCCATTCATGTTATAATATTAAATTGGATCCATTTAAATAATTATTCACTACTGGGATACTAAAAACCATACCCACAAGGCTAGAAAGAAAGATATCCAAGGAGAAATTTAATCATTCACACCTGGTTATCTTTTCAAGACACAAAAACAAGAGAAATCTGTGAGATCCCTCAATGTAATGGAACCAAAATGATCCCCAAAATAAGTCCCCACATGGGTCTGAGTACACAAAATAACAACTTCACAACAGGGGATCCCATCCCCATCCATTTCACCTCACAAGCATCAAGATGGATAACCATAAACATCACCAGAATATAGCAAGAGAGTTTAAAGATTTATATAAGCCATTAATTTAGTTCTATATTTTCATTTGTTTAACTGGGGTGAACACACAAGGATTCTTAATCATTGGGAATACATTTAATCAATCGAGTTTATATAATTAACCAGTTTCCACATTTCATTCATTCAATCACAGAATTTTCTAGAAAATAGAAGTTCATTTGTGCACAAGAAAGGACTACCAACAACCACAATTTTTTGTGCACATAATCTCATACAATTAACAACATATAAGTAATTATAAAATACTACTCCACCATCATCAAACACACCCATCATTCTTTGGAAAAAATTTATTATCTTTGTTAAGGTTTGGTTTCATACATCCTCGATGGAACATCATCATACCCACCCCGCATGATACACAGTAAATAGAGATGACATAAAAACACTACGTGGATAATAAAAAATCAAATTTTTTTCTCCTCACACCAAGAATTGTGGATGCGCGACTTACAGGGGAAGAACTTTGAGGACTCCAACTGTGAGCAGGAAAATCCCCAGAAGAACCACACCACTATCTTTGGGAAGGGGTACTCCAAACGCACCATGGAAGGGTAAACAGACCCACCAAGAAGAATAAAGACTTCTCCTATGATAAAAGGATAGATTCAGAAGTTACATGATAGGATATATTAAATGGATTTAAAGGAGGATTGTGGTTTCACCATGCGGTTGGATTTTTAAACATGATATAATAAAATGTTATTTAATAATGCTCATTGAAGAGGTGGGAATAAAAAATGTGAGTTAAAGGATTAGATTTAATCAGAGGAAAATGGGTAACCACGACACATAGTTTGGGTCCATTGAAGGTCTCCCCAATCATAGGGGATTTAAAAAATAGTTTATGGGGCTATGAAAGGCCTTGAATCACATGAAAATGTTAAACGACATTAAAATTGGCGTTACAAGAAAACTGGGAAACGAAAACCCCGACCCCCCCTGTGGCACCGATCTGGTGTGGTGACGATCGGTGTTACCGATGGGTGACACCATTGTGACATACTGCCATAGACACCACCACCCTCTGAACTTACTGATGGGGTCCAGTGTTCCCCAAACACTAGAATTAGAAAATTAATGGACAAGTACGGTTTGGTCCATTACATTAGATACATATTAAACTATTCTCGTCCTTGAGAATCAACACGAAACTCGAAGTAAAGAGAGGGGTCCAAACAACAACCTTGAAAGATACCTCTCATGGCCTAACCAACCTAGAAATCTAAGAACTCCACTTCCTAAAGTGACTACAAATATTTATAATGTTCACACCATCTAGTCATATGAATTAGGAAGTCGCTTCCCCATATCATGATGCTATCTGATTTGGGTGGCACTAACTCGCTCGCACAGGTTTAATCACATCTACATTAATGTGTCTTTATTATGTATCAGGTAATCTCCTTCCCACAGTCAGGACACATCACACGCATTTAGAGAACAATGAAAACAACACATTTCATAGTTAACAAGGTTAAACACTACATCAGAAACAAGTACAAAACAAAACCGAACAAAACTCAGAACAGATCTAGGTACTAGGCGCACATCTGTACCATTCGTTCCCAGGTACTCTCCTCGAGGCCGCCATGCCTTCATTGCACATGAACTAAGGGAATGGTTCATCCACAAAGAACCTTCTCTTCACGATCCTCGACCCCCCTGGGCCGCTCTACGTATGTCGTGTCGTCCTCGATATCCTGCTTCCCCAAGTTGAGGAAATGCGATTCATCATGTGGATACCGACAGATTTGAGACACATGATAGACGTTGGGAACCCTCCGTAGTGGAGGTGGTACCTCCAGTAGATAAACCACTTCCCCCTCCCACCGTAACACCTCGAAAGGTAAAATGAACCTAGGAGAAAGCATACCCTTATTACAAAACCATTATTTCCCACATCGAGGGGAGACCTTCTAGAACACATGGTCATTGACCTAGAACTCCAATGGTCTCCTCTTATGATTGAAATATGACTTCTATTGGTCATAATATTTCATTATCCTCTCCTGTATAAGCTGAAACTTATCTGTTGTGCTCTGTACTACCTTCGTACCAAGAACAACTACTTCCTCGACCACTACCCAAAACAAGGGTGAGCGACATAACCTCCCATACAAGGAATTGAACAACGCAATGCCAATGGTAGAGTGGTAACTATTGTTGTAGGAAAACTCTACCAGGGGCAAGTGTCATACCCATGATCCATCAATGTACAAAAAACATGCCTATAGAATATCTTCTAATGTATGGATGGTGGGCTCGGTCTTCCCATCTGTCTGATGATGGAATGTATTGTTGAGGCATATCTGGGTTTGTCATGACCCATCCCTCAGGACCCGTACCGTGACTACCCCAAGCCCGCCTTCCATAGGCCAGGGGCTGGAAACTAACACTAAAGGCGTAAATCTCTAAATTGGGAAGGCATTTCCTTTATAACTGAAAACACACACAACAGAGTACACAACTGAATAGAAAACACTAAGTAAAACAGTATAACAAGAGTATTATATAGGAAAAGAGGATGTAAATACAAGATAAACTGTAAATTTCAACTACAAATGAAAAGTGAAAAACAGGTAGAATGTGAAAAGAAGCTTCTGGATCGTCCACCACGGATCCTACCTGAAGGGTAGGTACATATATCCTCCAAAGCACTCCACGTCAATCCGTCTCCTCTGTGCATTGTCACACCGAGTGGTCCACCTCTGGATACCAGCTTTTCTATGTGCTCTCAGCCCCAGTCATTAATTTCCATCTTCTACATTAAACACAACAAGGTGCGGGTATACCCCGTGCAGGGGTGAGTATAACGAAACTCAGTAGGGACCCCGAGACCCTCAAGGTCTCAAAATATCAAACAAGGAGAACCAAAAAGTATGAATTCAATAGATAACCTCACATAGGTATATGCCCATACATATAACTATGTTATCAAGTAATCCATCTCAATCATGAGGTAAACACAAAAGTTACTGACTCAGCTCACACAAGTATACAAATTTTTAAGAGAGATAGAGATGATCAGATGTAGCCACTGAATCATCTATTCTTTCGAACCCACACATGATCCAGGAACAGAAATCAGAACTCTCGAACCCACAAAGGATCCAGGAAAAGTTATTATGTTGAACCCACATAGGATCTATTAAAGGAAGTCAGAGCTGTTGAACCTACACAGGATCCAGGAACAACAGCCAGAACTGTCGAACCCACACAGGATCCAGGAACAGAAGTCAGACCTGTCGAACCCACATAGGATCCAGGAATAGTGGCCAAAACTGTCAAACCCACATATGATATAGAAATAGTAGTCAGAGCTGTCGACCCCACACAGGATCTAAGAATAGTATCCAGAACTGACGAACCACACAGGATCCATGAACAGTCCTTAGAGAGCAGCCAACCACATGGTTTCCACACAAAGCATGCTTGATTTCGGGAGGGTCCTCCCCTCAATCCATTTTTTGATACATAAAAATCCACTAAGTCCAAAGAATAATTATTTCCAAGGTTCACCTTGTCATAGGGGTTTCAACGCAATAGACGTCGTGTTAATCGGATGCCCGGTCTGTGAGTTATTAGCCTTTTAGTCCCGGGGGCTCAGTGGGATTCATGTACGATCCAACCTGACCGTATCTCAACTAAATCTCATACTTCAGTGGGGTATAATCAAAGGTATCGTTATGCTCCAGGATTTCTTGCACTACAAACGGATCTTCAAATGGATGTTTAGTGCCAATGATATGGCGAAAAGAATGTAAGGGTCAATAGATGGCCCGGGTCCGGTCTGACTCAGCCTAATCTAGTCATGGATGAACCGGTCTGGGTCGACCCAGTCAGACCTATTGGGTCTGGGCCAACTCATTGGGTGGAACAACCTGTTAGGTTTGTCCTGGGCCGCTGGGCCCAGCCCAGCCGAGCACGATGTGTGGCCCGACACGGCTCGGCCCGGAGGGTGCGGCTGGGGCCAGTTCGGCCAGGGCACCGCGAGGGGGGCCGAGACGCCTACTCGGCCGCGAGGCCACGAGGAGGCCGGGACACTGGCTCAGCCGGGTGGCCGCAAAGGGGGATGGCTCGAGGAAACTTGTGAGGTGCGCGAAGGTGGGTCGGCGGACCGGTTCAGGGAGGCACGTGGGGGTGCTCGCGGTGGTCGGCAGGCAGGCCGACAACATTCGGCTGGGCAGGTCGTGGCCAAGCGGGCTAGCGGTCGGGAGGCGGACGGGTAGGTCGGTTCAGCATGGCTCGGGCTGGCGCGGGTGGGTTTTTGGGAGGGCGCATGGTTCGAGCATGGAGGCCGGTAGGAGGTCCAACGGCGTTCGGCCAGGCTGGCTGGTTAGGCGCGGTGTGGGCCAGCGCGGGAAAAAAGTATATGAACCGGAGAACCAGAGCGCCGCAGGGGATGCAGGGTTCGTAGAGGCCATGTGTAGTGCTGTTTTTGTCGTTCCATCGCCTCATCGCCATGCCAAAGTTCATCATAAATAGGATCAGCAGAGGGGTCTGGCCATATTGGTTTGGCCCGCACCCTCTGCGTTTAGGGTGGTATCAA
Organism: Viscum album; assembly: GCA_963277665.1. Lineage (NCBI taxonomy): Eukaryota > Viridiplantae > Streptophyta > Magnoliopsida > Santalales > Viscaceae > Viscum > Viscum album. Next base: position 1,570,382,168 of record OY728137.1, read on the forward strand.
TTGGTTCATCAAATAAGTATGATGAAAAAAAATTATTTTACAATCTACGAATCGATTCCTTTCCAACCGAATATGAGAAAAGAAAAGGGATAATGCACAAATAAAAGCCCATATCTTTGATTGTAGGTCTTCAACGTTGAATTCGTAGGAAGAAGACATAGGAGTTCATCATTCGTTGCCTATGTCACATGCTTCCAATCCCAAGTTGTGTCGGCTGTGGAAGACGATCCACATCAGTAGGTTTTCGGAGAAGAAGTCAAAGAAGGTTCGTCACTGACGTTCTTCGTTGGAAGAATTCATTCTTCATTCTTCATTCTCCATCAGGAGAATTCTAATCCTCCCAAGCTCTCCTCATCCCAAACTTCCACCCAAAGGGCAAGTTATGCCAAATAATATATTAGAGTATCTATAAAGTCGTTGGAAAACAATTCAAAACAAATGAATTAATTACTTGGATCCACTTAATTAATGTGAAGGTTTGGAAAAAATTAATTTGGGTTGTTGGAATAATTGAATTAAAGGGAAGGTCAAGAGGCTCTCCCTCATTAATTAGGGAGATTTGAGAGGTTTTACTCTCTTCCATCAATAAGGGGTTTAAGCCCAGTGTGGTCCCCACATCATAACCTCTCATGGGAGGTTATGTTCGGGTGGCCCCCACCACTATAACCTCTCATGGGAGGTTATGGTCTGGTGGTCCCACCTCCAACTTCCATGAAAAGGTTTTAACAACCAATCACCCACATGTCGTCTCAAATAAAATAACCTGAAGCTCACTTTATTTTATTACATTCTATGAAAACCCAAAAATTATCTTTTATTCTTGACTCACTGCCGTCGAAGTGAAAGACTTCTTAAGAGAATACTGGCACTGAGAGTTCAACGCTACCCTCAGATTTGAGTTCTGAGCACTGGTTCAAAAGATATAAAATTCCGCTCTTAGGTTTACTGAAGGTACTTGAACAAAACGTTAGAAATTGATTCCGGGCACACCGGGTCTCAGAATCAAGCGTCGTCAATTTTCACAGACTCGTAAAATTCCAATGTATTTATGAAAAAAAATAATGAAATTTCTAGGTTTTTACATTCTCCCCACCTTAGAGATTTACATCCCCGTAAGATACAACTCGAACTAAGGGAACATGTGGGGGTACTGAGCATGCATCTAAGCCTCCCGCTCCCATGTGCTCTTTTAGAGGTTCTCATGCTGCCGGAAAACGTGCACCAGAGGTATCGACCATCCATGTAGGACCCGCTCTTGTCGATCCTCAATCTCAACTAGAACCTCCGTAAAATTCTCCCAATCATCGATGTCCAGCTCTCCATGGTCGATGAAGTGAGAAGGGTCGTCCATGTATCTCCTCAGGTGAGATATGTGGAAGATGTTGTGCACCCAATGCAATTGAGGTGGAAGATCCCGGTAGCAAGCCAACTTTCCAACTCTATTGAAGACCCGGAAAGGCCCGATGAAATGCGGAGATAACATGCGGCCTCAGAAAAATCTTTGTATACCTCGTCAAGGTGAGGCCCATAGGAAGATGCAGTCGCCATCCTCAAACTCTAATAGTCTTAGTCTCTTGTCAGCATACAACTTATGCCTGCTCTGTGTAGTGTTCATCCCCTCCTGGATGACCAGAAAATTTTATGTGGTAGCTCGTACCATCTCTGGTGGCACTAGTACTAACTTCCAAGGGTCAGTCCATCAGAAGAGTGATATGCAAGGTTGCCCATATAATTCCTAGAATGGTTCCATCCTGATGGTGGAGTGATAGTTGTTGTTGTAGGAAAACTCCACCGAAGGTAAGTGATCCTCCCAACTACGACTGAAGTCAAGGACACATGAATGTAGCATGTCCTCGAGGGTTTGTATGGTCCACTCAGTCTGACCATCCATCTGAGGATGGAAGGTGGTTCTTAGAGGAATTTGTGTCCCGAAAGCCTCCTACAACCCCTTACATAGTCAGGAAGTAAACCATGTGTCATGATCAGAGCCAATAGAAGAAGGTACTTCATGTAGCCGCACAATCTCTTAAACATAGAGGCGTCCAAGCTCTCTACTATACCCTTCTCTCTAATTGGTAGGAAGTGGGCCGACTTGGTGAGTCAATCAACGATCACCCAAATCAAGTCATGAACCATGGATGTTCATGGAAGATCCGTCACGAAGTCCATGGATATCCCATCCCACTTCCACTCTGGGACCTCTAAAGGAAGAACAAATCCTGGTGGTACCTGGTGCTCCACCTTCACTTGCTGACAAGTGAGGCATCGAGATACAAACTCCTCTACTTCCTTCTTCAAACCAGGCCACCAGTTTTGTTTTCTAAGGTCCTAGTATATATTTTCCACTCCTGGATGTACAGATAGATGGGATGTGTGGAACTCCCTCAACACTTCCTCCTGAAGTGACACTAGTACCATAGTACGTCCAATGAAGAGGATGACGTGCTCCCCACTATCTCAAAATCCATCAGGTTCCTGTCATGTTGATATCTGAGCACGTTGTGTCTCGCAGTCAGCATCCCCATGTTGTGCCTCCCTGAATCGCTGAAGAAGTGTGGGAGTGACTGTAAGGGACAAAAAGAAAACTGGTTCATCTCCATCCACATAAGATATCTGCAAAGTGGCCAGCTGCTCTGTCGCCTTTCCTAGTAGCTATATACCAGATCTCCTACTGAGTGCATCAGCTACAACATTCCCCTTAACATGAGTATAGACTATCTCAAAGTCATAATCCTAGGGGAACTCAAGCCATCCTCACTGTCTCGGGTTCAGGTCCTTCTAGGAGAAGATATACCAAATACCCTTGTGATTAGAGTACACGGTAAACCGTTCACCCATCAGATAGTGCCACCACATCTTCAAGGCAAATAACAATGCTGCTAACTCCAGATCATGGGTAGCGTAGTTCGGCTTGTGTTGTATCAACTGCTGAGAACCATTCATAATCACTGCTCTCCCCTGCATCAGGACACACCCAAGTCTGATATCTAATGCATTGTAGTAGACTACATACCCTACTCCTTCCTCTAGAAGAATCAAGATGGGGGTACTAGTTATCCTTTATCTCAGTCCTTGAAAGATCTAATGGCATCTCTTCGGCCACACAAAGGTTTTTCCCTTCATCGTCAAGGTTGATAGTGGTGCTGCAACTCTGGAAAAGTTTGGAACAAACCTCCGGTAATAGCCAGCCAATTCCAGGAAACTCTGTACCTCCATCACACTCCTGGGTGGCTCCCAAAAAAGTACCGCCTCAATATTCGCAGGATCTACTGCAACTCCAGCCTCCGAGATGACATGTCCCAAAAATTGTTCCTCTCAGATCCAAAACTGGAACTTTGAGAGCTTACCATAAAGCTAGTGCTCTTGGAGTGTGTCTTGTACTTCCTGGAAATGGTAGCCATGCTCCTCCTCAGTAGTCGAGTAGATCAAAATGTCGTCGATGAAGAATACGACAAAGTGATCGAGGTATGGCTAGAAGATCCAATTCATGAGTCCCAATTAACACTGATGGAGTGTTTTTAACGCCAAAAGGAATAACCAAGAACACGTAGTGGTCGTACCGACATCTGAAAGTCATCTTCTGCATATCCACATCTCGAACTCTGAGCTGGTGATAGGCTGATCTGAGGTCTATCTTCTAGAACCACCGTGCTCCCTTCAGTTGATCAAAGAGTTCATAAATCCACGGGAGTGGGTACCTGTTCTTAACAGTCACCTGGTTTAGGTTAAAGTAGTTGACACAAGGCCTCAAGCTTCCATCCACCTACTTGGCGAACAAAATCGGGGCTGCCCAGGGAGAAACACTAGGCCAGATGAATCCCTTCCCCTGAAAGTCCTCTAGATGTAGCCACTACTCATGAAGCTCAATGGGAGCCATTTGATATGCTGGTGTAGATATTGGTGCCATCCCAGGGTACCAGTCAATGTAGATGTCCACCTCTCTGCAAGGAGGTAGACCTGGGACATAATCAGGGAAAGCATCTGTGTACTGGTCCCCCACTATAGGATATGTCGGAATCTTCACATCAACTGCTCCAAGGGTAATACAGGCCAACTGATGAGTGATTGGATGCACCCTCCTCTGAGTAAGTTCGTCATGTGCTGCAAAAGCTCCCTTCTCATCGGTGAAGGTAAACCTAGTCCCATCTGTGCAGACACACCACACTTTGCGCCTAATACAGTTGATCTAATCCCGAACTGTAGATAACCAGTCCATACCCAAGATGATGTTGAAATGATTTGACGATGCTATTAGGAGATCCCAGCTGAATCTATCGCCTCCTAGAGTACGCTCACACAGTCGGAACCAGTGGGTAATCATCGATTCTACTCCTGTTAGGGTTTCTAGTCATAAGGATTGAGCCAACAGCTCTTTCAAAATCTCCGAGCTTTGAACGAGGGTAATGGCAATGAAAGAGTGACTGAAAACTGTTTCTATAAGAATTTCATTTAAGGTAGAGTACACACAGATCGTACCTCGAATCATCTCCGGAGTGCCACGATCGTAATCCTCAGTTGCCTGAAGTGGAGCTCTCACCTGTCCACGTGCTCTCTGCGGTTGAGGTGTACCTCCTTGTGGTGGTGGCGGTAACAACTCTAAACGTCTCCCACCTCCAGATGGATGAACAGATCCTATGCTACGTCCACATTCTCCTTGCAGACTACCTCGATCAAATCTTTGTCTCTTACTGGGTGGTCCTTTGACCGTCTTCTGATCATCCGAATGGCGGGTCAGACAATCACAACTAATGTGACTATGCCCACCACATGAGTAACATAGCCCACTCTTGGCATGTGTGTCATTGCCCCGGGTGCCCCGTACAACCGATCCTGAGTCGTGTGGTCGTCCACCTGTGGGTATGGTCCTCTTGGACATCTACGACATCAGTCTACTGCCAGTTGTACAAGACTCTACTGTATGTCGGCTAGTGGTGGGTCTCGCTATTGGAGACTGCTCAGCAAGGAAACTCTCCACTATGAGGGATCTCTCTAGAACCCCCACATGCGTCGGGATGCTGAGTGAGATCATCGCAGTCCTGATCTCTCGCCTGAGCCCCTACTCGATGGTTCGGGCCCTGATGAATGGGTCCCGCACCATATCCGTGGAGTAGCGCGAGAGGTCGGTGAAGCTCACCAAGTAATGTGCCACCATCATGCTACCCTGCATAGATGAAGTAGCTCTTGTATCTACACCACATGGTGGGTGGCTGGGACAATCTCTACCCGAAACAGGCTCTTGAAGTCTGTCCAGAGTAGTGTCGCCTTGTCATGCACGTGGAGTATCTGGCCCCACCATATTTTGATTGCTGTGTGATGGAGACTCATAGAAAGGATCACCATAAGTTATGTTGGTGTCCCTACTAGTTTTAAGACTCTCACCACAACCTCCATCCAATCCTCAACTACCTGCGTGTCTATCTCTCCCTTGAACCTAGGTGGCCTCTGGCACTGGAACTTGTCCAACGCGCTCAGGCGGTGTGCACTCTCTGCTACTGGGGATGATGGCATCGGTGGCCCAATGGGTAGTGGTACCGCTGGTGCCTCCGCTGTAATAGGGCCCTACACCAAGGCCTCATCGCTTAGTGTTCTACAATCTCATACAAAGATTAGAACCCTAGCTAGCTGTCTACGTGGAGGCATCCTATAAAGAAACAGCTGCACCACGGTCAATAAGATATACCTAGTGAGATTACTCAAAAGAGATCAAAAATAAGACTATTCAAAACACACACACAATTAGTGTTTTTGTGCACTGAGTTGGAAGTTAGAAGTCAGGGTCCTAGTGTATGGATACGTTGGCCATTGCACCAACACTGGACTCCCTGAACTAAAAACTACACTCAATACACTTAACACTATTTCTTCCTAGAAATGATTAGAGTCCTAAGTTCTGTGGTAGAACCAACTCATCTTATACCAATTTGTCACGACCGGTCCCCCGGGGCCCATACCGTGACTACCCCAAGCCTGCCTTTTATAGGCTAGGGGCTGGAAACTAGCACCAAAGGCATAAATCTCTAAACTAGGAAGGCATTGCCTTTATAACTGAATACAGACAAAATAATGTACACAGGTGAATACAAAACACTAAGTAAAAATGTATAACAAGAGAGTTCTAAAAGAAAAGGGGATGGAAATACAAGCCCAACTGTAAAGTACATGTACAACTAAAAAGGGAAAAATATATTAAAGGTGAAAACAGCTCCTGGATCATCCACCACAGATCCTACCTGAAGGGTAGGTACAAATATCCTCCACAGCACTCCACGTCTGTCTGTCTCCTCTGTGAATTGTCACACCGAGTGGTCCACCTCCGGATACCATATTGTCCTAGTGCTCTCAGCCCTAGTCAGCGCTCTCCACCTTCAGTATTGAACACAACAAGGTTCGGGCATAGCTCGTGCAGGGGTGAGTATAACGATTCTCAGTAGGGACCTCGAGACCCTCAAGGTTTTACAACATCCAACTAGTATAACCAAAAAGTTTGAATTCAACATATAACCTCACTTAGGTGTATTCCCATATAAAGACCTATGTTATCAAGTAATCCATCTCAATAATGAGGTAAACACAAAAGTTACTGACTCATCTCACACAGGTATATAACTTTTGAAGGGAGATAGAGATGATCATTTGTAGCCACTGAATCAACTATTCTGTTGAACCCACACATGATCTAGGAAAAGAAATCAAAACTTTCTAACCCACACATGATCCAAGAATATTTATTATGTCAAACCCACACAGGATCCAGGAACAGAAGACAGAGCTATCTAACCCACACATGATCAAGGAACAACGGCCAGAACTGTTGAACCCACACTTGATCAAGGAATAGTAGTCAGAGCTGTCGAACCCACACAGGATCCAGGAACAACGGCCAGAATTATCAAACCCACACAGGATCCAGAAACAGTAGTTAGAGCTGTTGAACCCACACAGGATCCAGGAACAACAGCCATACCTGTCGAACCCACACAGGATCTAAGAACAGTCCCCAGAGAGCAGCCAGCCACAGGGTTTCCACACGAAGCACGCTTGATTCCGGGAGGGTCCACTCCTCAAGGCAATTTTAAATAAATCAAATACCATGAAGTCCCAAGAAGAAGTATCTCAAAGTTTTGCCTCGTCATAGGGGTCTCAACGCAACAGACGGCGCGTCAACCGGACGCCCGGTCCGTGAGTTATTAGCATTTTAGTCCTGGGGGCCTGGTTGGATTTCTGTACGATCCAACCAGGGCGTATCTCAACTAAACCCTGAACTCCAGTGGGGTATACTAAAAAAGATGGGTATTATCCATGAATTTTCAGTGCCGCTGACGGATCGTCAAGCGGATGTCCAGTGACAAAGATATGGCCAACAACAAGTAAGTGTCGGTAGATGGCCCGAGTCCGGTCTGACCCGGTCGAACCGACTCACCCCAACCTCGTATGGGCCGACCCTGTCTGGGTCCTCATGGTCAGACCTGTTGGGTTTGTCCCAGCCCATTGGGTGGGCCAGCCTGTTAGGTTCGTCCCGGCCTGCAGGCCCCATGCCAGCAGGCCGTGAGGGCGGTGTGGCCCGAAGCGCCGCGAGGCGCGGCCCGACACGGATCGACATGGAGGGCGTGGTCAGGTTCGGTTTTTCTAGGGCACCGTGAGGGGGTCTGAGATGCCGGCCCAGTCGGGAGGCCTTGATGAGGCTAGGACACTAGCTTGGCCGGGTGGCCGCAAGGGGGGCCGGATCGGGGAGGCGTGCGGGGCGCGCACGGAGGCCAGCAGGCGGGCCATCGCCGTTCGGTCGGGCATGGTGCGGCCAGGTGGGACGGCGGCCGGGCTGGCCGGTTCGGTGTAGCTCGGGCTGGCGTGGGCCGGTTCGGGAGGGCACGCAGGGCGCACGAGGAGGCCGGCAGGTGGGCTGGCGGTGTTCGGTCAGGCAGGGTGTGACCAGGTGGGCCAGTGGCCAGGGGGCGGCCGGGCAAGCCGATTCAACATAGCTCGGGATGGCGTGGGTTGGCGGTATTCGGTCGGGAGCACCATAGCGTCATGGGGGTGGCGAGGTTCGCAGAGGTCACGGGGAGCACGACGTTTGTCATTCCGTCACCTCATCTCCATGCCAAAGTTTATCATAAACAAGATCAGCAGAGGGGTCGGGCCATGTTGTTTTGGCCCACACCATCCACATTTAGGGTTGTTTCAATCGGTTCATCAAAGAAGTGCGATGAAAAACAATTATTTTTTAATCTATGAATCGATTCCTTTCCCACCAAATATGATAAATGGAAAGGGATAATACACAAATTAAACCCCCTACCTTTGATTGTCATTTGTCTACGTTGAAGTCACGGGAAGAAGATGTAGGAGTTCGTCATTCGTTGCGTCCACCGCATGCTTCCAATCCCTAGTTGCGCTGTTTTTGGAAGATGCTCCACATCGGTAGGTTTCCATGGAAGAAGTCGAGGAAGGTTCGTCACCGGCATTATTCATTGGAATAACGCGTTCTTCATTATTCTTTCTTCACTGGGAGAATTCTAATCCTCTCAAGATCTCCTCTTTCCAAACTTCCACTCAAATGCCAAATTTGTGCCAAATAATAGATTAGAGTATCTATTAAGTCATTGTCAAAGAATTCAAAAATAATGAATTAATTACTTGGATCTACCAAATTAATGTGAAGGGTTGGCACAAATTAATTAGGGGTGTTGGCACAATTGAATTAAAGGGAAGGTCAAAAGGCTCTCCCTCATTAATGAGGGTGAGTTGAGAGGTTTTACTCTCTTCCATCAAAAGGGAGTTTAACCACCGTGTGGTCCCCACGTCGTAACCTCTCGTGGGAGGTTAGGTTCGGGCGGGACCCACCACCATAACCTTACATGAAAGGTTAGGGTGTGGTGGCCCCACCTCCAACTTCCACGAAGAGGTTTTATCCACCAATTACCCACATGGAGGCTCAAATAAAATAATGTGAAGATCGCTTTATTTTATTATTTTCTATGAAAACCCAAAAATTATATTCTATTCTCGACTCACTGTCGTTGAAGTGAAATTATTCTTAAGTGAATACTGGCGCTGCGAGTTCAACAGTTCCCTCAGATTTAATTTCCGAGCACCAGTTCAATTTTTATAAATTCCTACTCATAATTTTATTGAATTTACCCAAAAAAAACATCAGAAATTGATTATAGTCACACCGGGCCACGAAATCAAGCGGCGTCAATTTTCGCAGACTCGTAAAGTTCTCATGTATTTAAGAAAAAAATTTCCACATAATTTCCGGGTCTTTACAGGGTTCCAAAAGCATGATGCAATCCTTTCGATACTTGTGAGGTAAAATAGATATCCCTATCCAAGACTATAGACCTCGGAACTCCATGAAACTCACCAACTCACCCACGTACCTTTGTGCTATGACATCCACCACACATGACTCCTTGATTGCCAGGAAGTGAGATGATTTAGTCAGTTGGTCCAAAACTATCTAGATAGCATCACAACCCCCTTGAAATTTGGGTACTCATGGGATGAAATCCATCAATATTTCATTATACTTCCACTTGATTACATCTAAAGAATGTTATAAACCTCCTGGGACGTGGTGTTCAGCCTTCACTGCTGACACACGAGGCACCTTGCCACAAACTCTTATACTACTCGCTTCACCCCAAGCCACCAAAACTGACCCCTCAAGCCCTATTACATCTTCATAACTCTTTGGTACACACCCAGAGGTTGGTTTTGGAACTCAATAAGAACTGTCTCGTGAATTACCACTAGGATGAAAAACATCCCATGAAACAAAATCTTATTCTGGCCATATTCTAACCACCCTTCCAGACCATTTCACTGGTTAACAGGATCACACATCACTTCATCCTATAATAACCCCACTAAGACTCCTCCACCTTTTGAAATAGAGATAACTACACTATCATCTAGAGAAAACAACCTCTGCCATCGTCCACCCTAGCATTCAGGTGTAGGGAAGCCCAGTCCTCCGTCGCTTTCCAAGAATCTGCTGATTCTCAAACCACAACCTTCTGTAACTTCTTACATAAAGAATCAGCCACCACGTTCCCATTTATTGAGTTGTAGAATACACCGAAGTCGTATTCTGGATGAAGCAACATCCATCTCTATTGCCGCATGTTCATGTCCCAATGGGAGAATATATACTTTATGCTTTTGTGATCCGTGAAGACCACAAAGCTCCCCTCCATGAGGTAATACTACCAATAATTTTGGGATAACACTACCCCTTCATCTACTAGATCCTGGGTCGAATAGATACGCTCATGGGGGTGTAACTAACTAGACCCATAAGATTTCACCCTCTGTTGTTGCATCATCACACACCCCTATCCTTGGCATGAAGCATAAAAGAACACCTCAAACATCACCCATTCTTCTAGAAACCACAGTACTGGGGAACTAACCATCATACCATCCAGATAACTGATGTCTTCCTGGCATTGCTCACTCAATATGAAAGACCCATTTTTCTTGGTCATGTATGTCAAAGGTGCTGCAACTCAAGAAACGATGGGCTCAAATCTCTGGTATCAACCTACTAGACCCAGGAAACTACGAACCTATGCCATGTTCTTGGGTACTTCCCAATAAACAATAGCTACAATCTTCAATGGTTCCACTATTATTCTCTACTCGTACACCATGTGTCTAATGAAGTTTACCTCTCATGTCCTGAACATTTACATGGACAACTACCCATAGGGATGTTGCTGTTGGAGGACCTCTAAAACCATCCTCAGATGCTCGTCCTCATCCTCCTTTGATCTTGAGTAGATCAATATGTCATCAATAAACATGACTACAAACTAGTACATATAATCCTAAATGAAAAAACTCATGAGTCCCATGAACACAACAGGTACATTCATAACACCAAAGGACATACCACAAACTCAAAGTGCCCACATCTGTACCTAAAGGCAATCTTTGTGATGTCACCCTCCATCACGATAAACTGTTGATACACAGAATGTAGATCAATCTTAGAGAACCATCATTCCCCCTTCAAATGATCAAAAAGGTCATCGGTCCATGGGAGGGGGTAACTGTTCTTTACTGTCACATAGTTTAACCTCCTGTAGTTTATACACAGCCTGATACCACTATCTACCTACTTTGCGAACAATACCGGATCACTCCATGGTGATGCGCTATGTTGAAAAATACCCTTCTTCATTATATCATAAATCTGAATCCGTAACTCTCACAACTCATAAGGTTTCATTTGATAGGGTGGCATCAAAATTGTATGGGCATCGGGTTACAATTCTATCCGAAACTCAAGATCACATCGAAGGGGTAGAATAACCACCTCTCAAGGGAATATGTACATGAACTCACTGATGATCCTTTGGACATCCACCTTATATGTATCATCTGAATCCACTAATATCTTAGCAAACATGGAGAGGAGGGGCTCCACTTGACGATTTCCCTCTTCACAACCTTGATCCTTGAGAAAAGAAAAACGCTGGCCACCCATATCTGAAAACAAGACCTTGATCCGAAATCATTTAATAGTAGTAAACACATAGAACAACCAGTTGATGCCTAAAATGACATCATATGGCTGCATCTATAAGAAAATAAGGTCCCCACTCGATTGATGTTGTCCCAAAATCATTCTAGATACTCGAAAAACATGAGACAAGATGGTCTGACCTCCGACTGCCATAGTAAAAACCAAGGGCACGGGAAGTCTTTCTACGTCTAGACCTAGAGCATGGCTAGACTGGCTACAACAAAGGATTGTGAAGATATTGAATCAAACAAGGAGTAGGGAAGAATGATAAACAAGCTGCTCGTGCCTCGATAAACTTTTGGCCCGATTGGAACTACTACCTCAACAGCGTGCAATTGCCCACATCCAGCTACTTAACCCCTTGACTATCAGTCGCCTCCCTAACCACAATCTGGTTGAGTTCCCTGAATAGAACCCTAAGGCTAGCCTCCTCCAGCAATGTTTTCCCTTGGAGGAGCAGGAGCTCGCAGTCCTTAATGCTACTACTGAAAGGGTCCGGCTGGAAACTGTTGTTGCTGAGGTGGGTCTTGAACATGCCCACCCCCACTATACTGAACTCGGTCTAGGAACTAATTACGAAGGTGCCCACAATAGCCACAAACAAAGCATATCAGTCTTGGCCCCACAAACTAATGGAGAGGACATGGATATCGAACTGGAACTCCTGGGGTATTCTCCCCACTGACCTAAACCTATATGGTCCTAATGCTGGAGGTCTACTTCTTATATGCCATCCCCTTTTATGAGCGCAACTAGCTCCCATATTACAACACACCTCCTAGTGTGTGTAAACTCTCCACCACTTAGAATTTCTTCTGGACCTACAAGTATGTCTGTAGAGTGAAATGAATATAAGCATACTAAAGAGAAGGTCGGAGTGCCTCCTCTAAACATCTCAACTGAGACTCCACATCCAGAGCGAGATCTAGATAAATGTGAAATAGATGATTGATCTTGATTCCCGAATCACTCACTAACATGCTCCCATACTAAAGGAAGTTTAGCTCATGCCCCTTTTATGCCTTTATCGTTGAAGAGTGGAATTCCATCCCGAAATCCCTCTCGATGTCAGTCCACAAAACCTCAACCTCTCTATTCTCCCCAAGATAGAGCGTACACCACTGAAATGCTTCTCTGTGCATCAGTTTTATAGCTAGTGGAACACAGTACTCTACCAGATACTAGATCTGGCTGAAGTATATCACCAATTCCATGATCCAGCTCTCTGTCTCCATGTCCAAGATGCTACCCTCGTAATTTCTATGGGTCTTTCACTGAATAGAATGAAGCGTCTTCTTCCACTGGTCATCCTTCTTCCCCTCGATTATCCCTCATCTGATCACCCAAATCAGCCTTCTGGGCCTTGATCTCCGTCCCTACCCGTGGTCGCCGTTTGGGAGTCATATATTCAAGGTAAACAAGGAATTCCTAGTCCCATGTAGTGTAGAATATTTCATTTAAATTCTTATTAGACTTTTTTTATTTTAAACATCCAAAATACCCAAGTCACAGAATAACTAAAGTCGTTATGATTCATGCACATTTCCTAGGGTCTCTACACTATAATTAGTGTAGCCTCAATTGGTAGTTCGAAAGGTCAAGTGTACTTACCTCGGATCATGGGGGACCCTAATATACCAGGTCCTATCCAGTCTTATGTATCCTATTTATTTTGAAAATATTTCCTAACATTGTTCCCCTACCATCCAAGGAAATCCCCACTATGCCTAATTCCAAACTCCATCCTATCTCTCAACCATCTTCTTAGATACCATTCTGTCACAACCCACCTTCACAATGATGAGGAAAGGGACAGAAGGTTGCCAAAACCTTCCTTCCTCAAGTTGAAGGAGAGATAATAACCCCTTAGACCCTCCTTCAATAGGCCCTAGAATGGAGATTAGCATCAAGGATATATAATGACATGTAATATAGAAGGTATTAACCTTTTTATTTAGTTGGATCGGGAGATAAGTTAGTAATCCAAAACAACAACAAAACTAGAAGTAAAAGTAAATCCAAAACAATACATTCCCATATGCATATTACAATAATAAGTTTTAAAAAAACAATAAAAATCCAATGGGAAGTACCAAAAGAAATGAAAAGCAGAAAATTCAACGGTCTCAGTATTTGAGCTAATAGGGTTCAACACGGTCCTCGATGTCCTCCTGGAAACATGAATGTTGTAATATATATGTAGGTTCATTATAAATGTATACCCAGTATGTAAAACCCAAAGCTCTTGAGCACAAGTGGGGAGGAATTCTAATTCCCCTTATAAAAAGGAGATAACTAAAGAACCTAGCAAGGAAACTATCCACCCAAACCTCACCAAAGAACACTCTAAAAATATTTCAAGTCAAGTAATGTAATAGTAATATCATATTGTTTTTTGGGTACCCCGCACCACTTTCGCACTGGTTATTAAAGATATCCTATGTGTCAGACCTCCCTCTCCATTCTCACCGTAGTACCACTGCCGCCGAATCGATGTGTCCCTCATCTGTGGGTTTCTGATCGGTTCCACACCCGATCAATGCCACTTGGAGGGTGGGGGTTGTTGGGGATTTCTTTCCCCATTTTTCTGTAACACCCCTTTTAAAGTATTTTAACCTTCTATGGTGGTTCAAGGCTATTTTTATCTATATAAAAAATGTTTTAAATCCTTGAAGAGTGGGGATACCCTCAACAGAACCAAAATGTGTGTCAATGTTACCCGTTTTCCTCTAATTAAATGAAATCCTTTAACTCATAGCTGTTATTTCCACCTATGTGATGAGAATTAATAAACACCAATTTCTTTCCACATATGTAACCATCCAACCACATGGTGAAACCATGATCCATCTTTAACATCATTCAACATTTCATATCCCGTTACTCAAGGGTATCTCCTTTTATCACAGGAGAATTATTTCTTCTTCTTGGTTGGTATATTTTCTCTTCCAGGGTGCGTTTGGAGTCCCACATACCAAGGAAAGTGGTTGACCTATGCTGTAGCCTTTCATGATCACTGTTGGAGTCCTTGGAGTTGTTACTCTATAAGTCGCACATCCCCATTTCATGACGTGAGGGAAAAAACTTCGATTGTTGACCATCCAATTAGGGTATTTCCTTTATCACTATTTACTAGGTATCATGGGAGGTGGGTACGATGATGTTTCTTTAGGGATGGATGAAACCGAACATTAACAATGATAATAAATGGTTTTCGTGGAATGATGGGGTGTGTTTGACGATGGTGGTGTACTCTTTTACCATTATCTATAGGTTGTGAATTTTATAGGCTTATATCTACTAAAAATCATGGTCATTGGTGGTCCTTTATTGAACCCAAAAGAACTACTGTTATTTGTAAAATCCTATGATTGAATGGAAGAAATGTGGAGAACGGTTAATCATATAAAATCAGTTGATTAAAAGGATTCCCAATTAATAATAATCCTTATACATTCAAAATATTTAAACAAATGGAAAGACATAACAATGTGAATTGTGTAACTAAAACTAAAAACTTACTTGCTCTGTTATGGTGATGTTTACTGTTGTTCTGCTTAATGCTTGTGAGGTGAAATAGATGGGGATGAGATCCCATGTTGTGAAGTTGTCATTTTTTGGACTCGAGGACATTTTGGGTTGTATGATAGGGATTTATTTGGTTCTTGTACCTTGAGGGATCTTAGGGATCCTTCTTATTGTGGTGAATTTACCAGAGAACTGGGTATGAATGCTTAAATTGTATCTTGGATGTCCTTCATTCCTTAGCTTGTGGCTATGCCTGTTAGTTTCCCGGTAGGGAAGAATTATTTAAATGGAACCACTTGAATGTGATAACAAGAATGGATTCATTGGGGGAATTATTTTCCATGATTTAGTTGTGTCTTTGTTTTGGTTGTTGTTCTTTTAATGAATTAATTGTAACGAGGATGTTTATGTATGGGTAGGTTTTTAGAACCCTATGTTGGGATGTGTTCTTAATTACCTATATGTATAATTTTAGTGGTTATTTTTCTTATTCACGCCCCACCCAAGTTGATATCTTTGTTCCAAACACCCCCATTTCATGTGGGAGGATGTTTTTTCCAATGCTCCTATGAGTGGCTGGTTATTAGCTCCATTTATGCTCCCTTAACCAAGTATCCCAAGACTCTTCAGGTAGGATGTGATGGCCTGAGGTCAATTATAGCCCACGATTTTTCATGTAGGGTAGTTTGGGTGGTTGGACCAGGTGTGTGTGGGTAGATTTTTAAAAGTGTCTTCAGGATGAATCCCTGGTGTCTTCGAGCGTGCCAGTTGTTGTTCAGGCCATGGCGTCTTTGAGAATGGCAACAATTGTTCTAGACCCGTTCTATTTAGGCATGGTTTCATGTGATTGTGGTGGCCCTGGGGTTTATGGGCACAAATGTGGTTGTGGTGGCCCCAAATATTGTTGTGGTGGCTCAAAAAATTGTTATTGGGGAGGCAGTGGGACTAAAGTGAGATAGGCGGTGGAGGTCTGACGTGTAGGTTGTCTTTAATAACCAGTGGGGAAGTGGTGTGTGGTACCCAAACAATGATTTGTTAATACTATTACTTTTCTTGACATGCGTTATTTGGGTACTATTCCATGGTGTTGTTTTGGTGGATATTTTCCTTAGTAGGTGCTTTGGTTATCTCCTTTTTTTAAAGGGCATTAGAATTCCTCACCACTTGTGCACGAGAGATTTGGTTTTTCCATAATGGGTATACCTGTATACCCACTCTACATATATACAACTACTTTCAGGTTTCCAGGTGGACATTGAGGACCATGCCAAACCCTATTATCTTGGACGTCGGGACCGTTGATGTTTCGTATTTCATTTTCTTTTGGTAATTACCTATGGATTTTTCTTGTTTTTGTAAAACATATTATTATAACATGAATATGGGAATGGATTTTTTAGGGATTACTTGTACTTCTAGTTTTGGTGATTTTTGGGATTACTATCTTATCCCCTGATCCTACTGAATAAAAAGGGTAATGCCATCCATATTATGGGTTATTCTTAACCATTGGTGATAGTATCCTCCATGGGGCCTATCCAAGGATGGATTCGGGGGTCATTATCTCTACCCCATCATAAGGAAGGAATGTTTGGTAAATATACTTTCCCTTCCATCATCTTGGTGAAGGCGGGTCGTGACACAATTCCTCCCACTAATTAAACATCCATGCGAATATCTACCTAATAAATGATTTAAAATTGGAAGGAGTGTTCTTTGTGTTATAAATATGGTAAAATTTTCTCTATAAAGAAATGTTTTGATATATATGTATCATAAATTTATCATTTATATCTTCAAAAAAAATCTCAATATTAGCTAAAAAGGTGGTTAGAGCTAATCAAGGATTATGACTATAAAATCCATTAACTTACCAAGAAGGTGAACAAAGTGGATGATTATAGGACTATAAAGTATCATGAAACCCTATGTGTGATAAGGATTTCATGGGGTGTAATATATTTGGTCATACAATGGTGGGAATGGGAATAGAAAAATTATCTTTATCCTACGATGAGAAAATAACTGCTCAATGTTCCATGCATGAGAGTATCAAGGAGTCCTAAAAAGATGATAGGGTGATATAGAATATGGTAGTGAATATTCCAGAGTTAAATCTTTTAAAATATGGGGTTATAAGGTTTGGAATGTTGATTTATGTCATAACATTCCATATTTGAAGAAGGAAATATTAGATGATTGTAATCTCTCATCCTTTTCTTTTCATTGCTAGAGCACCAAGATGTATAGATATTTGAGATGAAAATTATGATGTGATAACATTAAGTTAGAGATTAAATTTTTTTTATCTTGATTCTTAGTATGAAAAGAAGTCAAGGATGAATGATAAAAGTATAATGGTGTAATGATCCCATTTCTACACTAGAATGGAAATGAAAAAAATCCTCTAAATTCATTGTTGGACTCCCTAGTAAAAATAAAGCGAAAAACCATCTCTTTTGTAGTACATAAACTTATAAATTCAACTAATTTCATTATTATAAACAAATATTTCTATCAAGAAAAATGTGAAAATATATAAATAATATAAGTTTCAATACAAAATGGAATTATAAAATCTATTTTGATAGATCAAGATATGATTCTATAAATTAAGGTTTATGGGAATAATTTTGTAGGATTGCGACATGGATTTGCATTTAATACTTATTATCACAATGAAAAGTATGGTCAATATAAAAGAACCATTTGAACTCTAATGGATGTGTTGAGATCTTTATTAATGTATTTAAAAGGATATTTAGATCAGTGCCTTCACCTATTGGTGTCCTCATATAATAACAGTTTCTATTCAGACATCCATTGAGAAAACATATGAGGCTTTATAATGGAAGATGTGTCAGACTCCAATATTTTCAATAAATAGACCAGGTAAAACGCAAACCGGACACCCATTCCAGAACATGATCATAACCGAGAGGCATTATAAATCACCCTGAGATGAAAACAAGTGTCAAGCATCAAAGATAATACAATTTAGAATGATTTATACAATAATAAGTAGTTATAAGTAAAGGATGACAATTTATGTAACATAAAAAATAAGAATCCATAAATCATTGAATTTATTAAATAAAAAAATATATCTTGATACAATAGTAGTGGAATAATACAAAACTAAAAATAGAGCTGACATCAACCAAAGATAACATGGTCCAAATGAGACCTCTTTGTCACCACCATCCATAAATCCATCCCACTCCATAGTAAATCAAAAATAAAAAGTTTCAAATAAAAAAACCTTGGATCTACACATGGAGAGTGGTATAGGTATAGCATGAGAATAAAATTGCCTAGTTCTTAATAACCACAGTGTCCATACATGTAATTTCATGAAACTACCCATATATGCTAATTTGAAACACATTTAGGGACAGTGGAGTTCCTAAAACTAAAAAGGCATAAACTAATCTTTCCATTTTAAACCCCAATTTGAAAACAAAAAACTGTGAGTGGAAACACAACCTAAAGAAAATAAAACTGAAATAAAAAATCAAACAACACATAAAGTGGAATGTAAAAAAAATAAAGACCGATCTAAAGGGATTTAGGACATGTTAATGTTTGAATATACAATAGATAATGTAACCAAAGTGATGATAACTAAAATAGAACATAGTTGAATTTAATTATGAGTTCTTTATAATCATATATAGAATAAATCCCCTGACATACTTGGTTCAGACGCAAATTCCATCATATAGTGTACCTCCATAGTGAATAACCAGTGGTGATACTTTAAACTAGACCCACTTGTGGAAAATTAGACATTTATTATCCTCTTTCAATGAGTTCTAATAAATTTAAACAATAATCTATTTCAATATTCACTCAACGCTTTAGATGAAAGCATGGAATCCCATGATTATAATATAAAGCGAAAAGTGGCAGCTATCACTTGTACTCAATGTCTTTTCAAAAAGGTATATATCATTGTTGTATCTATTTTAATTCATTGTTTTGACTTAGTAAACATTCCCCAAGGCCTATGAGGGAGTGTCTGGGGCATGTTCAGGGCCTGGTTCTCTAGAAATTTGAGGGATTTCTCTATGAAATTGTAACTTTATGATTATTTCTAATAATGATACTTGAACATCCATAGAACACAGTGTATAGTAGGTCACCACACATTTTCCCACAACCATGTGATTGAGGTAACATAGAAATGTGATTATTCTCAAAACAATTTTTGGGCCATTTAACATGTGTTGTACAGGTTTAGAAAAAAATGTGCATATCCCATGTGAGGAGTTTCCTTAGGCAGTGCTTAGAGCTCGGTTGGTGCACCATTTGGGCAACTGTGTAGCCAATACATCCACCAATTTAATAAATGGTTAAAATAGAAATTTTTACCTTATCTACAAAAAATATAAGTCCTTATTGCTCATATATATTTATCTTACAACCGTACATGTGATTCTCTTCCACCCCCTCTCATTAGTCTTTGAAACCATCTCTTTATCTGATCATCATTTTCATATCCCTAATAAGTGTTGGATCTATTGTGGTAAGTCCTATAATCCTCTTCCTTATATTCATTATTTATATCCCCTCCAAATATGAAATTTTCTGTGAGATCATAATACTTATTTTTTGGGAATTTGTATGTTTATTCAATTTCTCCGGTTACACCTCGATTCATCGACCAACACTAGATGAGGAGAGTGATATAGGCCACTGGTAAGTGGTCATGAATTTTTTCCATAAATGTTAAAGGGTTTTATATATTTTTGTCTTGTTCCACACTTCTTATATTTATTTATGTTTCCATAAAAATATTTTTTTACTTTTTGA
The DNA here is from genome assembly GCA_963277665.1 of Viscum album. Lineage (NCBI taxonomy): Eukaryota > Viridiplantae > Streptophyta > Magnoliopsida > Santalales > Viscaceae > Viscum > Viscum album. The sequence goes on from OY728137.1 coordinate 1,570,402,041, forward strand.
TTAAATTTACAATTTTATGGAACTCATGTATACCTGTGATGTACCATTGGAGGATACATACCAAATTGATCGATACCCTTTTTGGTGTGCTAAATTGAATTTCCTCTTAATGAATATGTGTACATGACCTTTAAGCAATTAATAGTCTTGTATGGAATTCTAGTTTGATTTTCATTTCCATCTATATTAAATCATTTAATTTTATAAAATGGAAGTGGGTGGAAAGACCACACCACATGTTTAATATATATATATATATATATATATATATATATGATTTACATGAATTGTGTCACCCTTGGTCAGATTGTATTAAATTATTATAAATGATTAAGAGGTAATGCATCATTATTTTCATTATTAGATCATAGATACTAAAAATTGGAGGAGGGTTAGGGGAATTGTTGAGAATGGAGTTTCACACTCACTTACATTGGCTGATGGGAATGAAATTGCACATCGTTTAATATTTTTTGGATATCGTTCATGAAATTACAAGAACACTTGCATCAAGTATCGGGCATGATGACTGACCCCACAATATCTAGTTTTGTGCATGATATCTTTAATTCTTATAATATATATGGATAATACCTATTCTATAGCCTATATAATGGTAAACTAGACATGGATCCTTATGTTATGCCCTGCTAATAGCTAGAACCTAGTTTCCACATATATTCAAATATATTTCACCACATTCATAGTTCATATATATTAATACATTATATATATATATATATTAATTTACATGGTAACCATGTTTAGACTTGTTCTCACATATACCAAATTATTTTGAGTTTTCTAGGCATCCAGAAGGGCCATTATATGGATAGTATTTAATTCCAAAAATGTTTATTTTCTGTTATAGTTGAATAGTGATATTCTATAAACAATGTTTGGATTATTTTATACACCATCAGTGGTGTACTAATGAGTTTATATCACACCATAATTGTACCATATTTGGTAGTTGAGTAGACATAATGACTGTAAATGTGTACAAGGGAAATCACCCTAACCCAATTGAATGATCTATTTTTTTAGCATTGAGCATTAGAAAATAGGATCAATTGCATACTTATTATGCTATTGGATGTGTCTTTTTTATTTTTTATTAATTTTTTTATAACATATTGTATATGATTCGAAATTATATGCCATGATTTATTTTCTAGTATATCAGAATTTTTTGACATCATTTTGAAAAAAAACACAGCCTATGGATTGATTATTCTAACAACAGATTAGTTTTTTTTAATTTTCTAATGATTATTGTACCTATTACTAATATATTATATGGTATATTAAGATTATTATATTTTTATTTTTTTTACATTCAATGTTCCACTATGATTTGAGGTCATAGTTCCCCACTATACCACCTTGGACTATTTTTAATATTCAAAACCCTATGATGCACATGGAGGTGTGCTTGACTCAATTTGACCCACTGTATTTGGGAAACATTATATTGGATTCTGGGATAGGATGTTACAAAGTGATATTAGAGTGTTATTTTAATTTTGAATTATTGTGTTTGTATTATATATGAGACTAGGATGAATTAGAATTTGGTAACGATCGTGTTACTAAGAGTAGAAAACAAACATATAAGGGAAACCAAAATTACATTGGTGGATTTTTTATTGTACCTGGTTCACGGCTAAAACATTTTAACTGATTTCACCATTGTGCGACATAAATGTTTTTTTGTTATTATTACTGATATTATTATCATTGATTTAATACATTCTATTGTCTTATTTGGAAAGGTTGTAGTTGTTTGTGAATCACTGTAGGCATATTATGAATGATATTATATGCATAAAATTATGCCATGTATTCTTTTTTCATTCATTGTCCTCTACATATAGTCACTTATGAGATTATTATATATGTAAATGTTATAATACTTCCGATAAGGATATAATAATTTGATTAATTAATGGTTATGAATGAAAATAAATAGTTTTTTCAACATATATTGATGATAAAACCTTAATTAACCCATTTATGCCATGTTTGAGCCATGAACCCTTGGATTCCTGGGATGAAATCATAGTTGATAATATTAATGGAATTATATTTTATTTTTAAGAATAATGTACCATTATAAATTTTTTATGATAATTAATGTAATATAACAATTTTATATGACTTGTTACAACTAGTTATTAGATTAAAAGGCTATGTTATAGTTACGTAATGTAAAAATTGAAATTTATAAGGTTTATGGATTTTATAAATTGGTAATGGTGAAAGAAATAATTGGACCATGATAATTATATATATATATTATAAACATAGATTGTTTTAAAACTATTAAATGGAATGGTTACCATTAAACGAGGATTCCAATTATAGAGTAATGTTTGTTTTTCTCTATACCTAGCTATTAGATCTTCATATACCAAAACCTATGTTTTGTTATACAAGACCAAGAACCAAATATGGCCTTAGTAGTGGCCAGTTTGGTGTGTCTCTTTCAATATTTATCCTCTGTTTTGGCATTCCATTATCACAGGGACCTAAATTTTAGAGAATTTACATAGGATATATTTTTTAATATGAAGGATATGTACCATTAGTAGTTTCTATTATATGATACTTTCAACTGATGAATTCCTTTTGATGAATGTGTTTGTAATTTTAGAATCATTCCAAAATGAAAACCTCAAGCCATTTTCCATGTGGGTGGTGATGTCCATTCTCTAGAGGTTTTGTGTATTGAAATGCTAGTGATACCCCCCCGTACTAACATCTAAGGAACCACCCACTATTCCTAATTTTGGCATTGATTCCCAATTTTGAGTGGGATTCCTCTGTATGATTTAGTATATTAAAGTAGAACTAAAATTAAAACGATGATGGTGATGTTGACTTGAGAATTACAATAGAAATATCCTATAACATAATTGGGGGATGGAGGACCACATGATACTATTTCTTTTATGGAGTCCTTTATTTCTATATTTGATCATATAGAGATGACACTAGAATGTACGGTCATGCATATATATTATATGTTATTTGGTTCTTTTAAGTTATGGTGGGATGTGAATACCTAAGAAAAAAGACATTAGGATATAAATATCAAGTATTTGTAGTTATTCTTTTACGATACTTCATTACAAAGACATTGAGGGATGGATGATCCAGAGAGTTCATGAACTTGAAACTTGGTGTTTTCTTCTAGATGGATTATTATACACATTTTACAATGATGGATCAATAAAAAATAAAATTATATGTAGATGAGGTGTTTATTGTGAGGCAATTTAATGATGGAAAATTATATGATATTAAATTGGAAGCTAATGTTTTTATATTGACCACTATTTATAAGATAGTCAACCATTACCTCAATTCTGAGAAGAATTTTTGGGAAGCAATTGGTGAGGGAAACAACCGGTTTTGCACATAGAAATGGCATCGGTTCCTCTAGAAGATAAATTATTTCATATAGGTCTCTCATCGAATATGTATTATTCAGATAAATCTTACAAAAACAATATTTATATGTAATTAGTGAAGGAAATTTGGAAACACAAATCCTTGATGTATGAAAGACCTAGTTGAATGAAGAGGATAAAGAAGGATGTGAAGAATTAAGTGTTTCTGTATTAATATTCCACTAGTTCATGGTTATAGAGAATCTATACATACTCTACATTCTAGATATGGCCAATACTACATCCCCATAAAGCTAATTGAAATAACTTTATCCACTTAGGCTGAGTTGGTGGTCAAGGAAGGGAGAACCAAACTCAGATTTTGTAGTTACATTATAGAGGTCCTACACAAGGTAGTCATGTTGTATCATAAGACTGTGGTATGGTCCAATTACATGAAGTGTAACTAATTCCAAAGAAGTTTAATATAGGGAATTATATAGTTTTAGGTACTATTTTAGTATTATCTATTATAGTGTCTACATTATTTGACCCATTAGTGTCACTTGCTTTTATATATATGGAAATTATGGAGAGTTCAAGTCTCAATATAATGTAATTAAATTTTATTATGAAATATGATAACACATTGAAAATATGATCATAGAGTGTACTAGATTTATGGAATGTACCCTAGATATAGGAAGTTATATTTTTTGTGGAACCTGTTTTTTGCTAATAAGAATTTTTTTCGTGTAATTCTAAGGATGGACTTATTAGTTCCCTATCAATCTATTATTTATTAATATATCTAAATGGTGATGTTTTTTTCACTATAGTGAAGTATACATATCCATTAAGGTGAAGGGGGAGTCCATGCAACTCGAGATGAAATGGAGCATCAGGGGATGAGAAATGTGACAACCCATATCACTTGTTATTTCTTTGATGATCATAGAAGACGACCTAATGTTATCCCTCTAATGGTGGATCATTTTATAAATGTATTCACTGATGAATTTTCTAGGATACCTATATTGAGAGAGTTTTAATTCAACATTTATATATTATTGAGAACAAAACCAATGTCTATCTCCCTTTATAGGATGGAACTTATAGAGCTTCATGAGCTCAAGAATAAGATTGGTGAATTATAGGATAATGGTTATATCCAACCGAGTAACTTTCTATGAGGTTAACCAGTCCATTTTTTACCAGTGGAAGAAAATTCCCTAAGGATTATTATGGATTATAGAAGGATCATCCATCTCATAGTTATGAATATGTACCCACTACCTTGAATAGAGGACCTATTTGATCATATCTGAGTAGTGACAGTGTTCTAAAAGAATAATTTGGGTTCAATATATGATCATGTTAATGTAATAACCTCAACTATAACGAAACATAATTTCTATACATTGTTATTACTTAAGAATTTAAGTATAATTGTTACAACATATAACAATACCATGATAGTACTTTATCGGTACAGTGTATTCAAAAATTGGGAAACATAAACAACTGGGTGATAAAACATCTACATTGTCTCCCATTTATTTCATCATATCTAGAGTCCCTTTTGGCATATCATACTTAATACCCTTCTTCCTGACCTGGGGAAACGAAAACATACAAAAGGGTGAGCTCAAATGCTCAGTAAGGGTAAACAAAGGAAATATCAATCATATCATATTTATAAGAACATAACATTTTGAAAATCTTATCCTACAAAAGAGATCATAATATCATAACCTGTGATAAATAATAGTAGTGAAATGTAATCCCAATAATCATAAAATAAAACATGAAACTATGTGGAATACACACATAATAATAGAAAATCATTTCATATTAGTCAGGACTCATTTCCAAGACTATCATAGCGGACAATGTCCATTTCTGAACCGAGTTCACTCCTCGTTTCAGTCTTGTATCACCGAATCAAATTAACATGTCGTTCCATCCATGTCTATCTCATGGGTTATAAATCATTACACAATGCATTGGAGGGAGATATAGGTCTCATCCATCTCATAATGAAACCGTTATTATGTGTGCCACAAAATCATAAATCATATATCATAGCATAACCCATGTAATAAAAATGGGATTCTTAAACATCATGCCATCATAACATAATCCATATTAGATAAAAAGACTTCATAAAAATAATTCCATCATAAATTAATCATATAAATGTAAAAATATGGATAGAAACAGAACCCTATATTATCTTAGATGGAAAATAATTTTGATAAAACACTTGAACTCCATTCTTGTGGAAAATAACCTTTCTACATTAAAAACATTTTTCCTTTCTTAACATGTCATACAATTTTAAACTAATAGAAGTTAATTAAATATAAACTTTAAAACTTGTAAAGGAAGCTTAATGGAAATAATGTTCTGTGAAATCATAAAAATCCATTCATGCCGTATAAGTTAAAAAAACATTCTTCTCATACTTTGGCCGAAAAAGTCAAAAAGATTCTCATACTGAGAACAATAAAAGATTCCTTTCATATATTTTAATAAAAACTAACCAATAGGTAAAATTGGATTTAAAAAATTATATTAGGATAGAAATAAAATTACATATTGAGGAAACATGGATGTGGATGATAAATATGCCCCAGTAAATTCTGAAGCATAAACAATCTCGGATAAAAATGAGATTGTGAGATTTTTCCTTAATTTAGGTTCGATATGCTTCGTACGTATCCGAACCTCATGAATAATGATTTAAATAATGTCATTGACTTATTACAGAATCATATTAATTGTTATGATATCATATATGGTCATATTCTTATCTTCTTATTAGTAATATTTCATTACTACTTGTTATTCGGGTGTTCATTGCTTTATGTTCTTATGTGTGTTTTGTCGAATAGATTCTTATTACTATTTTTAGTTTATAGATAACTCATTTAAAGAATGGTATTAGTGTAATATTTATCATATTTATTCATTGAATTCATTTATATAATCATTATTCAATGAAGATCATATAGAATGAGTCACATCACATCGTGGAGACGGTAGAACGTACGTACGCACGAGCATTGATATCATTCCAATAATTATATGAATGCAATTTAAGTTGATGATAAAATATTTCAGAATTAGTATCATGTTATAATAATCATACATAGTAATTTTTTTACACTATTATATCCATCCAAGTAAGGTTGTGGTGGAAAACAGATTACACCATGGCATGGAGACGATATTCCGTACGTATGCACACACGGTGATTTTGTTTTCCATAGGATGGATATAAGGTGAAATAGTGTTGTTTCATATTTATAATAACTTATCCATATATTACTGATATTGATGTTATTATTTTATAATGAAACAAATAAATAAGATGAAGTTGAAGAAGAAAAAAACTTGAAAGAATCGGTAGAAGAGATTACCTCTTCCTTGACGTGTCTCTTTTAAACTTCTTCTTAGGGCACTAGATATGGTCTTTTGAGAAGACCAGAACCTCTATGATATAAGTATAGATGATTAAAAGAGAAATTTCCAGGGGTTGGCCGAGCTTGAAGGCTCAAAATTGTGTGAAGTGGAGAGGGAGGAGGTTCTCTTTTTTAAGGGAGGAGAGGGGAACCTTTGGAAACCTAAAAATATTAATTTATAATAAATTCATATTCGATTTATAATGGATCCAAAGTGACTTATTTAAAGGATAGAATGGGGATGGGTCGAAATCCTCTCAACCAATAGGTTTTAGACAAGTTTATGTCACCATTTTAACCTTATTATTTAGATTTAACTCTAAGTTAAATAATTTAACTTTTACCGTGTTTTCTTGTCTTCTTACACTATATGGTTAATAAACTTACAATAAACTAAAAATAAAACCAAAATTGGTTCATTAATGTCATATATATTATAATATAATTCTTTTGGCCGATCCTTATATTTTTAGGAATATAATATCAATTAATAATTTATATTCTTTTAAAAAAACTCTTTTATATCAATTTTGAAACTATTTGGTATTTTGTTTTTTCTAAATTCATAACAGTATTATTACTTCTAAATAAACTCATCTAAGCAACCCTAATATGTTATATTAACCTATAAAATAAGTCTAATTCATAAAAAGTTTCAAATTACATTAATTTGTGTATTTATAATATCAATTATGTTAATATTTCTTTAATAAGGTAATTACTGTATCATCGTTGTGTCATAAATAAATTAAAATATTTATTGTCTAAAAATTATAAATAAAATATTATTATGTAGGAAATTTTTTTATATTTCTAATAAATATTTATAGTGGAATTTATCTTATGTATAACCCTATATTAAAAATGTTTTACTTATTAAAAATTGATTTTAACTCTTTTAACTCTTCTATGAATTAAATTATAATTAATGTCCTAATTTAATACAAGTGGACCTAAAAGGTAATATTTTATTACTTAGGTTTCTTTTAGTCTAATTAAACTCATCCAATAGAATTATGATATGTTTTAGGGTAATAATAATATCATTTTTACCGTCAATTACCCTATTTACTTTTAACCGTGGTAAATAAAAGTAAAAAGTTACTATTCAACAAAAATTATTTTTATCTTATTGAACCACATTTTACTTACTGATATCAACTGTGTCTCTTAGAATTTTAAAATTCCAATCACAAAGCGGTAAAATTACGTTTTATGTAAATTTGAAAATTTTCCTAGGAGGTGGGAAAAAGACGGTCAAAAGTTCAATAAAATTTTTATATATCTAAAATTATTATAAAATGACTCCAATGAATTAAATTGAACTTATATAGGTATTATGTATCTATAAATAAATTTAAATAAAAGAAATAATTATTTAAATATAAGTCAGTTTTAACCAATAACTCAATGTTTTCATTATTCATAAAAAATTTAATGTTTTCAGAAAAATACCAGAATTTCACCCTAGGATAATTTTGATATTATGAAACCAAAAATGAGGTCCATTTTGAATGATAAAATTTATAAAATTTCAAAAAGTGGCTATTAATATTCACAACTACTAGTTTATATAATATTTTAATAACATATCATTGTTTAGTGAAAACCGGTATTGCGTACAACATAAGATATCAAGGAAGGTTTCTCTTGCGTGTAACGCAAACCAAGACAGTGTTGTGTGTAATGAAATATTTATTTTATGTTTCATATAAAATAATACATAAAAACAAGATATTTCTCAAAAAATATCATGGCTTTACATTCTACCCCCCTTAAAAATTATTTCTCCCTTGAAATTCGTCACTTCGTAACAAACAGATGAAGATACATCTCCCTCATCATATCATCAAGTTCCCATGTAGCTTCTTCTAATAGGTGGTTCCTCCATTAAACTTTAACCCTGCGATTGGTCTTGTTTCATAGAACTTTTTTGCTACGATCCCGAATCTATGTTGGCTGTTCTTCATAATAAAGATATTTCTCTAGTGGTACAACTTCTGAGCATAGTACATGTGAAGGATCGGGTGTGTACTTTCTCAGGAGATATACATGGAACACATCATGATGTAGAGAGAGATTCGGTGGATGATCCAATCGTTAAGCTACCTTCCCAACATGATCCAGTATTTCAAAAGGACCAATATACCTAGGGCTCAGCTTGCCCTTCTTTCCAAATCTCATTACTCTCTTAAAAGGAGATATTCGAAAGAACACTTTATAACCCACTTCAATATATAGGTCTTTTCTTCAGTTGTTGGCATAACTTTTATGTAGACTCTAAGCTGCTCTTATGTGTTGTTGAATAAATCTTACATTTTTTGTCATCTCATCAACAAGATCAGGTCCTAATAGATTTCATTCCCTAACTCCATTCTAGAAAGTTGGAGTTCTACATTTCTTTCCATATAGAGCTTCATAAGGAGCCATCTGAATACTGGAGTGAAAGATATTATTATAAGAAAATTCCACCAAAGGTAGGTGTTGATCCCAACCACCTTTGAAATCCATAGATAAATCTCTCAACATGTCTTCTAGAGTTTGAATTTTCCTCTTAGACTGACCGTCTGTCTGAGGATGATAAGAAGTAACTCTGCATCTAGAATATGTTGAAGACTTCTCCAAAACTTCACGGTAAAACTCGTATCCCAATAAGATATAATGGAAAGTGGTAGTCCATGCAATCTTACCACTTTCTTCACATATATCCTCAAAATCTGATCAATAGAGAAATCTTCTCTTATAACATTGAAGTGTGATGACTTCATAAGATGATCAAAAATAACCCAAATAACATTATTGCCTTTGGATGTTTTGGGAAGTCCAGTGACAAAGTCCATAGTGACGTTTTCCCATTTCCATTCTGGTAGGGGTAATGGTTGCAACATCCCCTTATACTTATGTCTCACAACTTTAACTTGCTGAAAAACCACTCCTAGAGAGACCTATTCAGCAACATCTATTTTTATGCCATCCCACCAGAAGTACTCCTTCAGGTCCCTATACATCTTCGTGCTTCCAGGGTGAATAGAGAATGAAGAACTATGAGCTTCATCCAATATTCCCTTCTTTAATTCTGGAATGGGAGGAACACAAACCCGATTCTTGAACCTTATTATTTCTTCACAATCAATGTGGAATTCACGAACATATCTCACCTTCTTTTGTAACTCTACATCTTCTTTCTGTGCCTCTTTAATCTTAACATGTAAAAGTGGTTGAACATTAATTTGAGAAAGATAAGATTTTCACCCTTCCATTATAATTCCATGATCAATCCTTTGTAAATCCATAAATATTGGATATTTTTTTATCCTCATCATGGATAATCTTGCATGGTCTTGTTGACTTAATGCATATGCCACCTTGTTTTCTTTCCCAGGGTGGTAATGATTTGAGCTGTCATAGTATTTAATCAGATCAAACCAACTTCTTTGGCACATATTCAGATCCTTTTGTGTGAAAATATACTTTAAACTTTTATGATCTGTATAAATATCACACCTTTCACCGTAAAGATAATGCCTCCAAATATTTAATGCAATGATTACTGCAGCTAATTCTAAATCATGAGCTGGGAAATTTTTCTCATGGATTTTCAACTATCGTGAGGCATAAGCTATCACCATATCATTTTTCATGAGAACACAACCCAATATCTTCTTGGATGCATCACTGTAGATCACAAACTTTTGTCCACTACAAGGCAGTGTGAGCATAGGTTCCCTGGATAACCTTCTTTTTAACTCCTTGAAATTCTCTTCACACTCCTCTATCCAAACGAACTTAACTTCTTTTCGAGTCAACCTGGTGATTGGATTAGATTAACATGAAAAATATTTCACAAAATGTCGATAATATCTATACCAACAAAGAAAACTTCGAATCTTAGTTACTGTTGTTGGTCTCAACCATCTTTTGATAACCTCTATTTTTACCGGATCCACAGATATCCCCTCTTTTGAGATTATGTGACCCAAAACTGATACTTTTTTAAGACAAAATTCACACTTGGTAAATTTGGAATAAATCTTATCCTTTATTAAGGAATTTAATATAATTCTCAAGTGATCTTCATGTTCTTCCTTTCTCTTTGAATAGAAAATAATATCTTCTATAAAGGCTACCACAAACTGATCAAGGTAGTATCTAAAGGCTCTACTCATTAGATCCATGAAAATAGCAGGGGAATTAGTAAGACCAAATGGCGTAACTATAAATTCATAGGGTCCATACCTTGTATAGAAAGCCATCTTTGTTATATCCTCCCTTTTGACCCTTAATTAATGATACCATGAACAGAGATCAATCTTGGAAAAGTATTAAGCTCTGCGTAGTTATTCAAATAAGTCATCAATGCATGGGAGATGATATTTGTTCTTGATAGTGATCTTGTTAAGTTCTCGATAATCAATGCAGAGTATCATTGATCCATCATTCTTCTTAACATACAGAACAGGTTCTCCCCAAGGTGATGCACTAAGGCCTATGAATCCCTTATTAAGATTCTCTTGGAGTTTCTTCTTCAATTCCTGAATCTCAATTAGGGCCATTCTATAAGGTGTCTTTGAAATGGCTATAGAACTCAGTATGTGTTCTATTGAAAACTCAACATCACGATTTGGTGGTAGACATGGAAATTCCTCCAGAAAGACATCATCAAACTCCCATACAATGGATTTATTCTTAATCGTGAGTTTCTCTCCAACCATTTGAGATAGATAACCTTCATTTATTGGAATCAAGACCCATTAGATGGAAGAAATTTCCACTGGAAGGTTATATTCATCCTTGCATCGATAGATGATCGATGATTTATCTGGAATATGAAATGTGACTTCTTTTCATTGGATATTGAAATGAGCGCTATATAAATAAATCCAGTCCATGCCAAGAATGACATAAAATTCCACTATAGGAAGGATCAAAAGATTTGAAGGAAGCACATTCCCAAAAACTTCAACCGAAGAATAATTGTAAACTTTTGATGTGACTGTTGTGCCATTTGGGTTTGTCACAGCTAAATAAACATCTAATTGTTGACGTAACACGGAGATACCCTTAGAAAATTCTTCAAAAATAAAAGAGTGGGTGGATCCAGAATCAAATAAAAAAATTTCTACTTTAGAGTGGATGGTATGTTTACCTTTCACCACTTCGTTATCATACTCGACATCGCCGATAGAAATTGCATGTGACTTTCCTTTGTATTTGGCCTTATGAGTCTGTTGACGTCGATCATCATCAACAAACCTTGGATTAGGGCATTGATTAGCATAATTCCCCCTTTCCTTACACTTGTAACATTGAAGTGTAGGAAGTGAATTCTCTGTAGCCTTTTCCTTATTCGCATCACTAGACATCTTTTTCCCATCATTTCAGCATTCAAAATCCCGATGACCTTCTTTTCCACATTCGAAACATTTACTTTCCCCTTTAAGACAATTCCCTACATTTTACTTCCACACATTAAGAATAAGATAAAACTCATATTCTTTTTAGTGTGGTCTATAGATTTCCCTTTGAATTCAAAGTTCCTATTCTTATCAAACCCATAGGATTGATGGGTTAATCCAATCTCCATCTCATCCTTGAGCGAAAATAGAACAATTTCCTCATAGCTATTGAACTCCCTTATGGATAATGCCCTTTCAAGGCTTGGTTTTCAGCCACTAAAGAATGGATCGATCTTACTCTTAAGTTGGATAATAATTCCAGAAGCATACCTTGTCTGTCTTGTAAAATTTTATTCGTAGGTACCAACATATTCATCAATATTTTTCATTAGTTCAAGAAACTCCTTCTCTATCTTTGTTTGAAGAATATGAGGTAAGTACTTATTGAAAAATATGTTCATGAACTCATCCAATTCCATGGACTCAATTTCATCTCTTTGCCTCGTATTCTTGATAAGATTCCACCACTGATCAGCTTCACCTTCTGAACAATATAGTGATAATATAACTTTATCATGTTCAGAATATTGATGAACTGAAAATATCTTTTCAGTGGTACTAATCCATTGTTCAGCCACTAATGGATCAGTAGACCCACTGAATGAGGGTGAATGCTACCTCATGAAAAATTCAACAGAATGTTTCTCCTTTTTTCTAGTTTGGAAGTCCTGCATGATTTATAGATTAAGAAAGTTGTGTGAGCATAGCTAAAATATTTTGAATTATAGCTCCCATAATGTTTGGTTGCTCAGGGGGACAATCATTTCATTTCCCGTCGCATTCAGCATTAACACAGTTCTTTTGGTTTCCACCCATTGACTAAAACTAATAAGCATAGTGTAAGAAACACTAATCATAATAGAAAAAATGCATAATCTAGAATAAAATTTCACACTTAAGGTCTTATCATATGTTATTCATGGCGATTTCTAAAACACTAATATTGTGTTATATTCCTAGACATATCCTTTGGGTTCTTACTAAGGCTTTCACATCCTAGTTTCCAAAGGTTGAATATACCTTTCCTCTGATACCAACTATAACGACCCATAATTTATATACATTGTTATTACTTTATAATTGAATCATACTTAATACAACATATAACAAAACCATGATAAGACCGTATAGGTATAGTGTCTTTAGAATCTAGGAAACCTAAAGAACTGGTTCATAAAGAATCTACATTTTCTATTGTTTATTTCATCATATCTAGAGTCCCTTTTGGCATATCCTACTTAATACCATTCTTCCAAACCTAGGGAAAAGAAAACATACAAAAGGGTGAGCTCAAATGCTCAGTAAGGGTAAACATAGGAAGTATGATTCATATCATATTCATAATAATATAACGTTTTGAAAATAATAACCTGTAAAAGAGATCATAATATCATAACGTTGGATAAATCATAGTAGGGAAATGTAATCCCAATAATCATAACATAAAACAGGAAACCTTGTGTCATACACACATAATCATAGAAAATCATTTCATATTAGTCAAGACTCATTTCCATGACTATCATAGTAGATAAAGTCCATTTCTGAATCGATTTCACTCCTCGTTTCAGTCCTGTATCACTGAACCAGATTAACTTGACATTCCATCCATGTCTATCTCATGGGATATAAATCTTTACCCAATGCATTGGAGAGAGATATAGGCCCCACCCATCTCATAACGAAACCATTTTTATGTGTACCACAAAATCATAAATCATATATCATAGTATAACCCATGTAATAAAAATGGGATTCTTAAACATCAATCCATCATAACATAATCCATATAAGATAAAAGGACATCATAACAATAATACCACCATAACATAATCAGATCAATGTAAAAATAGGGATAGAAACAAAACCCTATATTATCTTAGATGGAAAATAATTTTGATAAAACACATGAACTCCATTCTTGAGGAAAATATCCTTTCTTCTTCAAAAACAATTTTCCATTGTTAACATGTCATAAAATTTTAAAATAAAAGAAGTTAATTAAAAATAAACATGAAAACTTGTAAAGTAATCTTCATGTAAACAATGTTTTATGAAATCATAAAAATCCATTTATGCAGTATAAGTTAAAAAAATTCTTCTCTTACTTTGGCCGGAAAAGTCAAAATGTATCTCGTACTGAAAATGATAAAATATTCATTTCATATATTTTACGATAATATAACTAATAGGTAAAATTGTATTTAAATAGTTATAGGAGGATATAAATAATATTACGTATTGAGGAAACATGGATGTGGATGATAAATATTCCCCAGTAAATTCTGAAGTATAAACAATCTCAGATAAAAATGAGATTGTGAGATTTTCCCTTACCTTAGGTCTGATATGCTTTGTACGTATCCAAACCTCCTATATAATGATTTAAATAATTCCATTGACTTATTAAAGAATCATATTCATTGTTATGATATCATATATGGTCATATTTTTATCTTCATATTGGTAATATTTCATAACTACTTGTTATTCGTATGTTCATTTCTTTATGTTCTTATGCGTGTTTTCTCAAATAGATTCTTATTACTCTTTTTAGGTTACAGATAACTCATTTATAGAATGGTATTAGTGTAATATATATGATATTTATTCATTCAATTCATATATATAATCATTATTCAATGAATATCATGTAGAATAAGTCGTAACACATCGTGGAGATGGTAGGCCGTACGTACGCACAAGCGATGATATCGTTCCAATAATTATACGAATGGAATTGGAGTTGATGATATAATATTTCAGAATCAGTATCATGTTATAATAATCATATATAGTTATTTTTTACACCATTATACCCATCCAAGTAAGGGGGTGGTTGAAAACAGATTACACCACGGTGTGGAGACGTTATTCTATATGTACGCACGCGCGGTGATTTCGTTTTCCATATGATGGATAGAAGGTGAAATAGGGTTGTTTCATATTTATAATAACATATTAGTATATTATTGATACTTATGATTTTACTTTATAATGAAAAAATTAAAGAAGATGATGTAGAAGAAGATTAAACATGAATGAATCGGTAGAATATATTACGTCTTCCTTGACGTGTCTCTTTTAAACATCCTCTTAGGGAACTAGAGTTGGTCTTTTGGGAAGACCAGAACCTTTGTGATATAACTAGAAATGTTTGAAAGCGAAATGGGTAGGGTTTGGCCGATCTTGAAGGCTCCAAATTGTGTGAAGAGGAGAGGGAGTAGGTTCTCTTTTATAAGGGAGGAGAGGGGCACCTTTGGAAACCTAAAAATATTAATTTATAATAAATTCATATTTGGTTAATAATGGCACTAAAGTGACTTATTTCGAGGATAGGGTGGTTATGGGTCGAAATAATCTCAACTAATAGGTTTTATACAAGTTAATTTTACCATTTTAACGTTATCATTTAGATTTAACTCTAAGTTAAATAATTTAGCTTTTACCGTGTCTTTTGGTATTCTAATACTATACGGTTTATAAAATTATTATAAACATACAATAGAACCCCAATTGGTTCATTAATTTCATATATATTATTATAAAAGTCTTTTGGATGAACCTTAGATTTTTAGGAATAGAATATAAATTATCAATTTATTATTTGTTTTAAAAACACTTTTATATCAATTTTGACACAATTTGGTATTTTGCTTTTTCTAAATTCATAACAGCATTATTACTTTGAACCCAATTCATCTATCCAACCCTAATATGTTACATTAACCTATAAAATTAGTTTAATCCATAAAAAGTCTCAAATTACATTTATTTGGGTATTTATAATATCAATTATGTTAATATTTCATTAATAAGGTAATTACTGCATCATCATTGTGTCATAAATAAATTAAATTATTTATTGTATAAAAATTACAAATAAAATACTATTATGTAGGAAATATTTTTATCTTTATAATGAATATTTATTGTCGAATTTATCTTATGTATAACCATATATTAAAAATGTTTTACTTATTAAACATTGATTTTTAATCTTTTAACTATTCTTTGAATTAAATAATAATAAATGTTCAAATCTAATCCAAGTCGACCTAAAGGGTGATATTTTATTCCTAATGTTCTTTTTGGCCGAATTACACTTATCCAATAGAATTAGGACATGTGTTAGTGTAATAATAATATCATTTTTACCCTTAATTACCCTATTTACTTTTAACTGTGGTAAATAAAAGTAAAAACTTACTATTCCCCAAAAATTAATTTTTTCTTATTGAACCACATTATACTTTCTAATATCAACCGTGTCTCTCGGATTTTTGATATTCCAATCACAGAAGTAGTAAAATTTTGTTTTATATAATTTTTTAAATTCTCTTAGAAGGTGGGTAAAAGACGATCAAAAGTTCAAAAAAAATTTTATATCTAAAATTATTATAAAATTAATACAATGAATTAAAATGAACTTATATAGGTATTATGTATCTATAAATAAATTTAAATTAAATAAATTATTATTTAAATAAAAATTTGGTTTTAACCAATAACTCAGTGTTTTCATTATTCATCAAAAATTGAATTTTTTCCGAAAAATACTCAAATTTCACCCTATGCTATCTTCGATATTCCAAATCCAAAAGTAAAGTCCATTTTGAAAAAAAAAATAATAAAATTTCAAAAACTGGGTATTACTATTCACAACAGCTTGTTTATATAATATTTTAATAACATATCATTGTTTTGTGAAACTCGGTATTACAAACAACACAAGCTATCGAGGAAGGTTTCTCTTGTGTGTAACACAATCCCAGACAGTGTTGTGTGTAGTGAATTATTACATCGATGCTGCGTATAACATAATACATAAAAACAAGATATTTCTTATAAAACATCAACAATACCTTAAAAATATTTCTAGATTTTGTATGGTAATAATTTTTTTTGTAATGTTGTTTGGACCCAATAATGACCAAAAACTATTCATGGATGGTTTGAAACGGGTTTTGGACATGTATCTGGATTCAATCATGGATGTATTTGTGGGTGACATGTTAATGTGGTTTCTATCACTCAACAAAACCATGCCAGAAATCTATATATCATGTTTAATACACTAATAGATCATTAGTTTTACACTATGAACACCAAGTGACACCTTTGTATCGATAATGTCAACTTCCTGGGTCACATCATTTGAAAGTCATGATTATAAGTAAATATAGATAAATTGATAACTATAATTACCTTGTAAAATCCCATTAAAATAGTATATATATATATATATTGATTTATGGGGATAGTTGGGTATTAAAAATTATTCATCCAAATTTTCTCATGCGATAATGTTCATATTATGGGATTGATCAAAAAGTGTGGGAAAAGTTTATGGGTAGAAGGTTGTGAAATTGTATTTTTGTAATTAAATGGAAGGTTTAATTAATAGTAGGTAATATAATTATAATATTCAATAATGATCTATAATGTCTATTATGATTTTATAGAAATTGGGATGGTATAAATTCTAATGTAGGACTAGAATATTTTGGTATAGGAGTAGCATCAGGTAAGAACAATCCAAGAGAATTATAGGTCCCATTAGATAGAATCATTTGTTTATGATCTACACTATTGGATGAACTATTTCTAAGAGATAGTTTTTTGGTGTTTACAAATCATAAAATCCTTATGTATATATTTATACAGAATTATCTGAATCATAATAAATATATATGGGTTTAATACGTTCATTAATTTTATTTTATTTCTCGATATTCCTAGAAAAAAAGAAATATTGTAGATGATGATGTTATCTATAAGATTTAGACACATGCATTTCAATAATCCTATAGTACATTGTGTCTTATAACCTTTTGTAGAGTTTAATGTAGAGATTTAGAATAATCATAGCCAAAAAGTTCTCATGGATTTATAAGAGACATATACCCCTCTAGAAAGGGTAAAGATGAAAAAAATTTCAGACACCAAGGCATTTTCCTATAAAATTTTATCTTAGATAAAAATTCATCACTAGGTTAAATCGTGAAAGGGGATGAATTATTCTGCATATATGGGTATGTTTGGATCCCAGAATTTGTATGTGAGGATTTTATTTGAGAATATCATGCCTTTTCATGGGATGTAAAACCTGATGTCACTATGATGTATCAATAATTACATTGAAAATAATTTTGTCCTTGTATGAAATGATAGATGGCCATCTTTTTCACTCGGTGTTCCACCAGTCCGTAGGTGAAGGTGGAACACCAACGATTGAATGAAATTTTACATCCATTGTCAATTATTGAGTGGAAATGGGATTATATCTTCATGTAAACTATAGATGGTTTTCCTATATCACCTTACATAAATTATATTCTTTGGGTTATCATTTATTGGCTGATTAAGGTTAGATATTTCAATTTTTTTTTGATTTTATCTTAGTAGAAGAGATATGTAGGATATTCATTATGGAAGTTGTACGCATACTCAGAGATCCATGTTCTATTGTATTTTATAGGGATTCTAAATTCAGATTATTGTCCTGGTAGTGGATTCATAAATAAATTGGTACACATTTGCATCAATGCATGTTGTATCACACATAATACTGATGGTCAGAATGAGTGTATGATTTAGGTATTGGTGGAAATTCTCCATGGATGTGTGCTTAGATTTTATGGTTAATTGGAAAGTCATATATCTCTAAATGGGATCTTTTACAGTGATATCATTTATTCTACCATATATATGGATCTTTATGAGCCCTTATATGGATGGACATACTGTTTACCTCTATGATGGAAAAAGGAAGTGGAGGCAGCACTTATTGGGACACATCTTGTTGAAGAGACCTTAGGGTATGTATTGATGATCATGAATTAAAAATTGATAGCTCAGTTTAGAATGTAGTCTTATGATAAATGATTATACTGAAATCAATATTTTTATTTTTTGGATTGTGTTTTCTTTCATGTTTCTTAATGTTCGGTCTATTAATGGTTTCAAAGGCTAGGTATGATTTCCCATTGATCAATCAAACTTTTTATGTTTTGGAAGGAATCATAACATCACCATATATGATAAAATTATCTCATATATATTGGTATATTCAATATATATTTCACTTTTCTCAGATTCTCAGGTTTTACCCTAACACATCTAAGGGTTTAAAGCCTATTAAGGATGAGTAAGATATTGATCCTTCCTTTGAGGATTACCCTATGTGTATCATGGATAGAGCGTGAAGAATCTAAAAGGTAGTTCAATTAATGAAATATGGGTTTTTTGGAAGAAGTACCCTGTAAATTATGGGGAAAAATTAGGAAGCTGATGTATATTCCTGATATATAGATCCTTTCATAGATGATTTCCCTTTACCCTAAGAAGGCCTATTTTTGGACAAGTTACTTTAAAGAGGGGAGGATGTAACAACACAATTTTTTGGTGAAGGTATGAATCATTGTTTTTATATTTGAAAATCATTGTTTTATATTGGTAAAAATTTCCTATGGAATAAGGATGGTATCATGATCATTCAATATTTGTTTAGAACATGGATCTGTAGAAATTTGAGAGATAGACTAAGACAAATAGGTAGTGAATGATCACAGGTAATCTTGGGAATCAACCATGAAAGGAACTTAGTGCACAAAATTATTCCACATCGTTTATTCTAACCATGTGATCTATTCCACATGGAATTTTTATTTTTCTATAACAAATTATAGAGCCATATAGCATAGTATACCCATGGTGGGACAAACTAGGTTCCTTTCCCTAGTAAGGGATGTCCTTGGGAAGTACCGGGAGGATATTTGGCACATGGTTTAGCCAACTATGTGGGAAAAGTATGCCACCTTATAAAAGGGGGGAAACATCCATTTTATATTCTCTCAAAAAAATAAGATTTCTTTTTGACTCCAATATATTTCTCCAAAATTTTTCTAAGTTAATCTTCTCTTACTTATATCATTAGGATTTGAAGAAATCTATTTCTTCAATATTTTTTTTCATCGCCTTCAGAAGAATTGGATCTACAATTTCAAGCACTCTAATACTCCACCCCTTCCCGTCATTTATTTTCTAATCTCATTTTTTTGAGGGATATCAAATGTTTTGTTTTTAGGAAATTGGCTCTTTATTAGGATTTTATCCATTCAAGAATGATTCCAGGGTTGAAACATCATGAAGATAGTTCAACAAGCCTAAGGACGGTGGTTTAGAAATTTTTTCGAAAATAAATTATGTCTCTTATAACATTATTTATACATTTCTACATAACTAAAATTTTATTCATGTTTCCTTTAAATGTTATTCCCTTTATAATTAAAATCAATATCTTAAAGAACAACTATAGATATATGATAAACCAATGGTTCCACCCATTTGGGTTTTCTAAATTAAATAACCTCTTTATGGAAACTGTGTAAACTCCCAACCAAAACCTAGGTGGTTTGTGTTGGCATATAGTTGGTTTTTCATTTTCTTTTAAATTAAATGGTTTAATTAAAATACATTGAAGTGGTGTAGAGTCCACAGAATGAATTTTTTATTCATTTATATGAATGATAATAATTGAAACACCCATGGATAGATAGGGTTAAATGATTAAAAATTATTGAGAGGTAATGAATTGTGATTACTATTATTAGATCATATATAATGGTCAATGGAGAATGGATAATGGAATTGATGAGAATTTCATTTAATTATCTATTACATTTGGTTATGGGAATGGTGTCTCGCACCATTTACTCTTATTTGGGAATTGATGATGAAATAATACATATCCTTGTATCTGGTGTTTGGAATGAATAATCACGCCACTATATCGAGTATGGATCACTATGTCTCACATTCTTATGATATACAAGGATAATAAATTTTCTAGAGATTATAGAAAATTATAGTAGGCGTGGATTCTGGAGTTATGCCTAGGGTCCATCTAGCACCAAGTATTCTTATATATTTCAATATATGTATTTATATATACGTTTTATATACATGAATATATATTATACATCTATAATGATGGACATGGTTTCTGATTTCAGACATATTCTAAACTTTGTTGATGTAGGTTCATTAATCCTAGTGTCCAATAGAAACCTATGACGACTACTATTTACTTTCAACAATAATTATTATTTGTTATACCAAGACATTAATATGTAATAAAAACTGATTGGATTAATTTATACACCATTAATGGCGTCCTACTATGTTTATCTCACACCCTAATCATAGAACATTTTTAATCGAGTAGATATCATGACTAATGATTAAGAAATGGAAAATCACCCTATCATGGATTTGTGATATATTTTTCTTATATATTTGAGTATGGGATTAAAAAACATAACATATTCTTCTAATGGTATGGGAGATGTATTTTGGTATTTTCCCCTTTTTATAAAATGTTGTATATGCTTGTAATATGTTTTCCATATTTCCCCTTTTTGTTTATCAGCATTCCATGAAATCATTTTGAATATAATACATGGTATGGGTTTATTATTATTACAGCTTCATGGATCCTTATTCTTAATATGTAGATTATTGTTACCTTTTCCATTATTCTATAATTTATATCATTCTTCCACTATTTATTATCTCAATTTATTTCTTTTGTGCCACTCTGGTATAGGGGTACAATCTCGCCATTTTACCACCTTATGAAGATCCCAATTTTTTAATGTATTTTATTTGTTGTCATTGGTTCTCCTTGTATCTCAAAGGATGTTATTGGAATAATATTATTTACATGATGTCAATATGTTGAATGAGTTCCCAAGTTAATGGATCTTGGATGATGTAATTTGGTATTATTATCTGATGAAACATGTAATGGATTTAATAACATTTACTTCCAATGTTGAAGCGTGGATAATTTTTATGGATTTATTAAATGAAATTTCATTTCATTCTTGAACAATTATCATAGTAAGTCAGACGATTTGGATCTTTTCATCATGTAAAATTTATTTATAAATAGAGATGTATTTTCTACAACATTGATGAATGTTTTGTAGATGTCGAAGATGTAAATTGGAATTTATATTCCAAAAATAATAGAGAAATTAAAATTAAAATACATAAATGGAAGTCCTAAATTTGATGAAGATACGTTGAAGAAGGTTTAATTCTAACCATGTACAAATAGTAGTTAATGTAATTTTAATGCATATTCAAGAAGATGAATGCACTAAATTTATTACCTCATGTTGTGTTTTGATGTTTAGATTAGAATTTTCTTGAAGAAATATATCCTTGTAATTCCATTATTATATAATTTAAGGGAATAATTTTATTAAAAATATGTCCAACTCAAAATCATCATAGATTAATCCACAAAGGAAACATGTGGATCTCTTAAGGATGGCCACACCCAAGAGAGTAGTTCTAGAAATCTCATTGGCAGTAGAGGGAACAGTATTGAATAGAGGATGGAATGACCGCCTATATTGATCAAATAGTAGACATTTGAAGTAACACATATGTTGGGAATGGATCTTAAAGGTGATATAATAGACTTTCATGTGTCATGGACTGTGTGGGCATGTTTTATTGTGTATTTGGGTCTCGACCCTGGTTTCGGTAATAATGTGAAGCCAGAAAAGGATCATTGATATATGAAATCATCACTATAATGTTTTTCGATGTGGTATGGGTTTTACTATTCCTATGTTTTAAAAAATATATGTATATAAGAATTTCCCACTGATTCGATTGATTTTGGCTGCATGATCATTTTAGACAATCATCTTCAAACTCTATATATATAATCATTATTATTCAATGAAAATCAGATCTGGAAGCTAAACCAAGATCAATTGGGTGATCTCTCATCATGTTGAGACATTCAAAACCATACTAATCAACATGAATATATATTTTCATGTGTTTATAATAATTTACATGACAAAAAAAATCATGGACGAATGGAAACCACATTTCAAAGGCTATTTGAGCCTAAAATATGTCTGGAAAAGTTCGAGTTTTCACATTCTTGTAGCTTATCTTAATGGAATAATATTTTGGAGTTTCTAAAATATATTTTTCTAGGAATGTGCAAAAAAATCCTGGTTTTTTATCATCACACAACCAATTTTTTAAATCATTCAAATACGATATCATAAAATTTTAAAATTGATGATTCATCGTGTTAATATTTCTGGGATTTTATTTAGTTGATATATGAGCCATAGGCTATTCTTATTATCCTATAAATATTTATTCTTCAATGATAAGATGTTTTATTTTACTCTTATATTATTTGAGTTCTCTCATTTTCATAAAAAATAAAACAACATTGGATTCTTATTATTTAAACGAGCAGAGACCTATGAGCCTTCAAAGATTCTCAAATAAGATGATTCCCTAAAACATTAATTTATTTTACAATGAATATCTTCACTCATATATAGTGTGATTAATATGTTTAACACATTTTAATTGTGTTCTACACAATCATATGAATTCATGAAAAATTAGTTTCATATAATTATTTTAAATGTAGAATAACCGCACACTATTCAAAGATGAACTAGGGTCATAAGATTTATGATAAGACACCCGAATCATGTATTTGGATGAATAATTGTTCCAAAAACCAATGCATAGGTAATATACCACCACAATGATTCTTGAAGTGAATATTGTTCATGTACTATAGAAAAAATTGTATAAGGTGAAGAATGATATTGTCCTAGTTTTGTTGTACATAGGATTTGAAAAAAATGTGTTGTGTTCCTAATATAGAGGCACATAAAATAAATTATTATGATAAGATCCTATTAATATAAAATAAAATTTAATTGTGAAGGTAACATATAATAGTGTTGTGTATATGTGTTTGAAAAGAATATAATAGAAGGGAGAATAAGAAAGGGAATAGTGTGCATGTGTTCACGTATATGTGTAGGCATGATAAATTGAGAAATCATGAAAACAAAAAAACCAAGAAATCATAAAAATTAAATATATATATATATATATGTTAACATGTATTCATATCACATTCATAATGCATTATTCATGAAGGGACGTGAATTGAAACATGTATGGAATTTAAAAAAAGAATTGTTTGAATGTGTTTTAGATTATTCTTGTATTTTTTGTTCAATAAAGTTTCAAAATTATTTGTTATACCATGGTAGAATAGAATTGAACAAATAAATTCACATTTTCACATTGAGTATGAAAGAAATTAAATTTGACACCTCTACACAACAGCATATTTTTTTTGTCCAAGAAAGAAAAATTTCTACGTATCTGAAGAAATAGTATCATTTAAGAATGTATAATTATTATAATGTTTTTTTGAGATGGTCTTCTCTGTTTAAATTTTTTTTATTCTCACAATAATATATAGAAGATTTAGTGAGTATGTTTTGAAAAAAAAAGAAACATATCAACATAATTTTATATAATATATCATATAGTGGGGTGAAAATATCTTATGTAGAAGGATGAGTGAAAGGAAAAAATAATAATTAGTTTATTTATATTTTGGGATATGAAGATTGTTAGGATTATCAATTCACAACAATTTTATATTGTCATATCTAAATCCATATGAATAATTAGTGCATATTTATCTTTGCTTTTATAAAGATCAATGTATTGTTTCTTACATAGAACTATTAATGTATACAAGTGAATAGTAAGTCAATGGAAGAAAAAATAATAATTGTAACATAAAAAAATAGTCTCAACATGTTGAATACATTCATTGTATTGAAAATAACCTTAATAATAAGATGAATAATATATTCAAAGGCAATATAATGATCTATTAATGTAATGTAAAACATGAAATGTCAATTCACTATAGTGTATTTCATGTGAAATGTTATTTTATTTTTGTTGTAACAATATTCAATAGATTAATTACTAGTGGTATTGTGTTTGGATCACTTCCATACAATGTTAAGGACTATATAATCTAATTGAGAAGTGTAACTACTAAAAATATCATGTGATAAATTTTACATCATTCACATTATTTCATACAAAAGGGAAACGAGAATAAGAGAATATAGATCCAAAAACTCAAATAAGTAAAGGGGGTAAAAATATGTTATTGGATTAAAAAGTCTACAACAGTCATTCAACTCTTCCTAGTTTTATGAATATCTGAAATGTTCCCATTTACCTTAGAAACTCACTGCTTGTAGGCATCCTCTAGAATATGGGGTGGAACACATGAGTGTATGTGACCTTACATCTCGGGGAATCATTATACTGTCATCTAATTAGGGATGTAATATCACACTCAATGAATAAATAAAAACCCACAAATTCAATAATACATACCTTTACCACTTCCTAACACTAGATATTTGATTTTCCTTTCATCAGAAGCATGACCATAGGGAAGAAAGACATAAAAAAACATTCATAGGTTCCAAATACACTGACATATAATTTGGGTTCAATTCAAATTTCCAAACCCACATGAAAACATCATTCATGTTCGAAATAAGCCAAAAAGTGGATTTTGAGTAATGTGGTTACCAAATTAGTCATCAAGGTAAAAAACAATACATGTTTTGGAAAAAAAATTAAAAAACCACCATTGATGTTATTTGGAAACATAAAAATCATTTTAAGAAACACTATGAGTTTTTATAAAATAATTTAGAAGAATGAATATAATGAGAACATGGAATAAGGGAAAATGATTTTGAAAACCAAGGTCATCAATTATACATTTCATAAAGTTTCTATTTGAACGAATGTTCATACATATATTTTTACCCTATAAAAAATGGATATGTCCCTTTAAACTTTCATATAAATGGATAACCGTAATAATTTCTAGGTTTCCAATCAATATAGCACAATAATCATTACAACAAAACACAAGGATTCTCACACAAGCATAAAACCATAATGAGGCACAAAAACCCACACACAAAGATCATTTTCACATGTAACCCAATTACTAAAACTCAAAAAAGGTATATCACAATCTAAATATACTAAAATACATTTTAAGTTTTCAAATTACATTGTTTCAAACACCCCACACAAATAAATATATATAAATAACTAATGAAAACCAATGAAAACGTAGCTTCATAAAATTTCCAAAATATATATGCTATAAAAAATATAATAAAAAACAAAGATAATCAATAATATATTAAAAAATCATTTATGAAATATCAATAATCTATTTTCATGGATTACAAATGAAACATATAGAAATACCTACCTCAATGGTGTTTTAATGCAATAAAAATCCAAAATAGGGTAGAACAATGCCAAGAACAAACCACACACCCTAGAATCAATGAGATTAACCCCCATAATACATCCCTCGACCTAGGTATTATTCAAGAATAATTGAAAGAAATATAAACATGGATAAAAATATATGATGTAAAGAAGAAGAGAAAAATGACCAAAGAATCAATGGAAACTTACACTGAAAACATGGATGAGCATCAATAGAGGAAGAGAGCCAAATTAGAAAGGGATTTAGAGCCTCTTTGTGCTCCAATGAAAATGGTTGTAGAAAAACCAAAATTGGGCTTAAAACAAAAGAGGGTAGAACTTATAATTTCATGTTTTTAGTATATTGGTAAGTCGAATGGTTTGGCCACATGAATTACCAAACCATGCACAATCCTGATAACCATATATAATGGTGGATACAAATGCACTGGCTAGTAACACATTTTGAGAAACTACGTTCCAACTATGAAAATAATATCCCTAAAAAATTATTCTCCATCATACAATTTTCTATGTGTTACATGTAACCATGAGAATTTTCTACACTATGTCCCATACACTACCAACAAGATGCATAGTTACTATATTAACTCACATAGTTTCGTTCAAACCCTGAAATCCAAACCATAAAAGAATAAAATGAACTAGATATTCAATTTTAATCAACCAACAAAAAGGGTTATCCCTAAACTATGCACTCTAAACATGAACTTATATAAGAAAAACACGAAACCTCCAAAACCCAAAAATTCTCACCAGAAACTCAACCTGAATCCCATACAAACAGACCAACTACCAAGAAACAAATTAATATAAATTATATACTAGAAAACCAGGGTCATGTTTTAATAACTATCTCTTTCAAAAAAAATTTATTCCCTAAAATGTTACACATCTAAATGTGGAATATATATAGAACTGAAAACAAAATGAGGTTAAAAAATTCAATGATCCCTAGGGTAACCTTTTAACACCATAATTCACACATAAATAGCTAATGAGAAAAATTTAATAAGATGAACCATGGGAGACATGGTGGGTCCTCCATTCCATTTATAAATTCACCATCACAAATGTCTAAGAATAATCTTGATGAATTAATCAAGAATAAAATATCAATCAAAAAATGATTCATCATTTCCAAAATACAAAACCATCTCTAAAATAGAACATCTTAAATGAATGACTAATATAATTGAAGAAAAATTAATAAAAGATTCATATATATAATAAACATCCCATAAACTATAGGGTTTCATGAAAAGAGTCAAGTAATATTTTTTACTAGGGAAGAAATTGTTTCCCAAAAAAAGATCTATATTATAAAAAATCTCAAACCATCCTCACTCCAACATTGGAGAAAAAATTTGGGAAAACACCCCTCACAGAAAAATTTATGAATATAGGAAAAGATTTACTTCAAGGACCTTGGATAGAGCTCTTGTTTCATGAAGAATTTTCTACCCTAAACTCAGGTCCCAATAGCCTCCAACCAAGACTTCCTCTTATCACAATGATGATTGTAGAACATATCCAAGTGAAACAAACAACCGCAACATCAGGAACCCTTTTTAGGATGATGTGGATATGTATTTGAGTTTCCAAATGGACCGCACTAGAATCCCATGAGTGGGTGTTCCGATGAATGTGAATAAATAATTGAAAAGGGCGGCTTCTTAGAAATGGGTTCCTCCTGAAACACTACTTACTAGAATGGGACTGTTAATGAGTTCTAAGAAAAATTAGATTATCACCTAATATAAAATCACACTGGAATCCAACTTGGTTTAAAATTAATCATCCATTTGATTTATAATAAAATCTTCCCAAGATAAAAGAAATATATATTTAGGAAAAAATGCCCATGATGGAGATAGGTTCTTTCAACAGTTTCATTGATTCGATCTCTTGATAGAAATGAACTATATATTTAAAATGATCATCATTGCTCTTCACCATCAGTTGAACCTACTAAAAACATGAGAAATCCACAAATTTTTCACCAAAACCTACTCATGTATGAAAAATTGGATAAAGTAGGTCTTAAAACCATTCAATACATGTCAACATTAAATGAATATCAAATGATCACCTTCCACTGATCCAATCATAGAACCTCAAATGATCCCAAAATAGCTTGAATGCTCATGGATTTGGGAGTTCCCAAAGACCAGAAAACACTTTTTTATTTCTTATGTCACCAAAAACCCTATAACATAACATATCACCGTGTAAAACTAGGAAAAACTAAGGTGAAATCGACCACACCCACACATTAAGAGTCTAGGTAGGGCCAATGACAGAAGATGACATACCCAAAACCATTGGTATCCTTCTAGGTGGTGTACTATATATAACATAATAGACAAAATTAAACCTATAAAAAACCATAATTTATCCAAAAAGGAAAATTCCAAACCAAAAAACATAATAAACCAAAATATCACAAAGAAAAACCAAAATCTTTTTTAAAAAAAATACTATTTCTACTCTATATTGAAAAGCATTTTACTCCATGGACACATTACAAAAATATGAAAATTAATTTTTATTTATTACTCTGCATAAAAAATATGACTTTTAAAATAAATAAATTCCTTGAAATCCTTTTCCTTTTGATAAAATTTCTCAAAAAAAAATTTCATTGAAAACCCACTCACACTGAATAAAATCAATCCAAAACATAACTGACTATAAAAATACCAAAAAAATAATTACTAGTGATGAATATCCCCATAATATGTTTTAGTATACCATTAAATGTGCATGCACCAAACTTAATAAGTGTCATGAACTATGCACTCAGTCTCCACATGGTTCGCTACTCCATTCAAGCTCATTTTGTATCACCAGTTTAATTCCATTGTCCTTCTAAAAAACACAAACACGACAAGAAACACAGAAAATAACTCAAATATCCAAAATATAAGGCTCAATTATCTGAATACCCCACATAACTCGAGGCCTAGGATGAGGGAGATTTTATGAATTTCTTGGAATACCTACCTCTCGAATCCCAACAATCATATCTCTAAACTAACTGACTCCCTAAATAACAACGGAATCCTCAGATAACATTTTATCCCAAACCTTCCTTGTTTGAACCTATACCAGACACCAAAGCTAGCATGAGAGAAGCCTTAATAGGTTTTCTATATCCTCCATGGAAGGAAACTGGTGTCGATAGTAATTGATAATTCAATTGTGAATCATTTACCCTTTAATAAATAGTTACAAAAGAAGAAGGATAGAGTAAAAATCCTATGAAAATAAGAATCTTCAAATTAAATTATGAAATAAATACATAAAAAATACAAATTGAATTGTATAAAAAAAATATTAAAGACTAAAAAAACTAAAACCAATCAGAACTAACACTGTTACATT
Source organism: Viscum album (assembly GCA_963277665.1). Classification (NCBI taxonomy): domain Eukaryota; kingdom Viridiplantae; phylum Streptophyta; class Magnoliopsida; order Santalales; family Viscaceae; genus Viscum; species Viscum album. The sequence continues at coordinate 1,570,431,954 of OY728137.1, forward strand.
GTGACCTCTTGGTTTCAACTATCCATAAGACCAACCAACTCCATAATAAATGCTAAACAAAATCCAAACCTACAAAATAGCTCGAGTATACTGAAACCACATGGTACAAGTAGAGAGTGAAAAAAACCAAGTAGGAAATCACCCCATAATCTATGAATTTCCATTCAAGAAACAATCCATATACATTAGTTTTAAATATATGTTTATAAAAATATGGTTTTCATCACTAAAAGCACCATCCTCATCATTCCATTTTTAAACCCCAATTTTAAAACCAAAAAGGAAGGTGGAAACAAAACATAAATAATATAAAATGGAAAATAAAAATACAAATAAAAAAATTGCTGTGTAAAACAAATAAATCCATAAACAATGGGATAAAATATACATTTATGTGTAAAAATAATAAAATATCACGTAACCAATGTTCTTGAAAATGAAACAGGAACATACATATATGTAATAATGGGTGTTCCCTAAACAGGCCTAGAATAATTCACTATATTTACATGGTATAGAGCCACCAGTTCACATATTGTAAACCTTCAGTGTGAATAACTGACCTGGAAGCTTAAAATAGAATCTAGAGTGGAAACTCCCACCTAGAATGTACTCATCCTATGAATTTACAATCCATCTAATTAGGATTATAATTAAACCACCACTCAACCATCTACATAGAATCTAAGAATCATATTATAATATTATAAAGGAAAGTGATGATTTTATCACAATATTATCATTAAACATAATTAGAATATTCCATTGTGCATGCCTTTTTAATCTCCTAATTCCAACTATGTTATGACCCTCTCATCTAATGTATGAAAATAACTGTTCACATCATACATAAAATTAGTCAAAAATGAATAATGTCCCTACACATCATTTGGGTTCAAATATATTTTCAAATCAATCAAAATGTACCAATTGGTCATTTATATTTACAAACCCAATCCAATTTCCAAATATGGTTTAAAACATAACTAATATTTAGATGATTCCAAATAGAATTCTTGAGTGTTATTTTTACCAAATCATGCATAAAGTTACAAAATGGTCCATGTTTTGGAAAACAAATTATAAAATAAAGATTTTATGTAGTTTTTAAACTAATAAACCTTTTATGAAACACTATTCTTTTTGGAAAACCTTTAGAAGAGTGAATAGAAGGAAAAGAGGGTAGGTGAAAAAAACTTCTTTTAAAAACAAGGTCATCACATTGAAATTTTATTGAGTTTATATTTGTATTCTTGTGCATACCTATATGTGCATTGATTGAAATTATGGATAATCCCTTATTCATCAAAATATATATGGATAACTATAATAATATCTATGGGTCTAATCGACGTATCCCATGAAGAATCACACCAAAACACAAGGGTTTACACACTACCATAAAAACAAAATGAGGAACCAAAAAACATAAAAAAATCACATTTCCACATGTCACCCAATTAAAAAAATTCATCCAACTTCTATAAAAATCTATAAATATTCAAATCCACTTTAAAATTCCAAATGGACATTTATCAAACACACTAAATATATACACATATAGTAATAACTTGGGAAATCATTTGGAAACACATTTTAATAACATTAAAATCATAGAAATGAAATAAAAACCCCTATAAACATACCACAACAATAAATAAAACATTTCAAAATCATTGTTTAATGACCAATCATCTATTTGAATGATTCATAAAGGAAATGGATGGAAACAAGTACTTTAATTGGGTTTGAATGTGATGAAACTCTAAATGAGGGAAGAAGAAGCTATAATAATCAAAAAACATATCCTAGTATCAAATAAATAAACCCAAATAGGATATCATTTACACAAGGGTTAAACCAATAATGAACCAATGAATAATATTTAAGGATAATTATAGGAGAAATAAATAAGAAGAAAAAATTGGCCAAAAACCAATATAAAATTACATTAAATACTTGGAGGAGAATCCATGAATATAGTAGAGACAAAGGAAGAGGGTCTTGTTATCCCATTTGTGCTCCTAGGATGAATGGGGAAGGAGAAACCCAAATGAGGTTAAAAAACAAGATGTAAAAACATGTAATTTCATGTTTTAAAAATTTTTGGCATGTCACATGATTTGGCCATATAATTTTTCAAACCGTGATCCAACCGTACAGACCCTACTAGAAGGAGGAGAAATGTTTATGGGTGGGTAGCAACATTTGGGAGAATTTGTTCCAAACATGAGAATCAGATATGTATAAATGAATGAATCCAACATATGGTTTCTAAATGGTTACATGTAACCATAAGAATCTATGAACTAGGACCCATTAACCAAAAATTAGTAACACAATGACTCATTTTACATAGATGGTCAATCAAAAAAAGTTAAAGACTATGAATGATAAATTATTCAAGAAACCAATAAAACTAGAAACACATTTTTCATCCACCATATATATGGTTTATAACTAAAAAATGTACTCTATCTATATAAAGATCTATAATCAACCTAAAACATGGAAAACATAATTATAATCACTGAATAATAATCCAAAACCTCAGGCCAAATGATCAAATTATAAGAAAAAATTTTAAAATAAATGAAATAAAACAAAATAATGTACATGTTCTGACAAACATGATATGATCAATTTTTAGAGATAATGATTATGAGACCATATCTCATCCCTGATATGATAGAGAACGATCAAACCATCCAATTTAATTTGAAATTTGTAAAAAATATAAAAAATATCTATAGATAATCATTGATGACAATAATATTCCATGGATTGATATAATTCATTACTTCATATATCACATATTAAGAAATTGATGCTATTTGGGAAGAAGGGAAAAAGTATGTTGAGGTACATGGACCCTTTTCAGGTCATTGATCACATTGGATTCATAGATTATTGACTCGCACTCCCAACTAACATATCTCATGTACATAATTTATTCCATGTATACCTATAAAAGAAGTACATAATATACCCCTCACATGTAAGGAATCTATAGGTACTACCCTAATATAATGATTTTTTCTTTGAGGAGAAGTAAGTGATGATATTAGATCATATAGAAAAGGATCTACAAACCAAAAAACTAACATGGTCAAATTACAATAGCATAAAAACATGTTTGAGGAAGCGAAATTAGAATTGAAAATGTGATGAAAAAATGTACAGTATTCTGTTTTATTCTATGAACTGATATTTTAGGGGAGAAATTTTGGAAGGGGTTAATAGTGTAAGAACTATAATTTGTATCATTGGAATTCCCTTTTCAAATGAATAAATTTATTATCATGTAATGAAGTTATAAATAACACATGAACTATTTTTCTTGCTTTATACAGTTATAAGTTATATACTTTCATACATAAAATTCCATTAAAAATCATAACAATTGATAATATAACCCATTTATAGTGATAATTATGATTTCTATGTATTAAGGGTTATGACGAAATCTCATTTATATAGATGGAATAAGAGTTTTACTAGATTAGTAGGATCATTTCATATGAATACCATTTATTATAGATTACAAGGGATATGGAGTCATGGGGATTTCTCTGAACTAAGCATAATGTGAGATTAAAAATCTAAATTATGATGAAATATATTAATTGGAGAAGCTAAAGATTATTAAAATCACAACCCAAACCATGATCACAGAACCACCCTAAGAATGATTTACCATCGCATTCCTTACCCATAAGGTTTATGATTTTATAATAAGAAGTTTTGTATCTAGACTTTTTTATCACATGTTTTTAATTTTTTTTAATAAAATAATGATTATATTCATCCATTTTATTTATGATTTTGATAATATTGAATTTGATATGAAGAAATTAGAGTTTATTTATTTTAGAAATATAAATAAATAATTTAAATTAAGAAATTAATTCGGTAAAAATCAAAGAATTTTTGACATAAATGTTATTTTGAAAATATATTTTTATTAAATAATATTAATTTTATTAAAAATGGATTTTTTTAAATGATGTCCAATATAATCAATATAAGGTACAAAAAAATATTGTTTTCATGAAACCTATTAATTATTAATATATAGGGAATTTTTATTTAAATTTATATATTATCATAATTATAGATTTATTTATGATAAAAAAATTATTTATGGAATATTCAAATGGAAATTAGGCAGGACTGATTTTTTCATAATGTTTTGAGATAATAAAACTTCTTAATAAAACTTAAATATTGTATAAATATATTATATATATTATAGAATCATAAAAGATAAAATGTGATGTAAAAATTACTATAAATTGTATCCATGAAAAAATTGTTACACCGTTGACGAAAATTATTATTTATATTATATAATTAATTTTAAAAACCCATTATGAATCCTATAAAAAATATATTATATTTTATGGTTTTGAAATTAATTCTCAATTAACATGACTATATTATACTTCACCAAGTATATTATTTTAATAATTTATGTTCTTATTCATAAAAAATATTTCAAACCATTCTTTTGGTAGAAACCATGTCAAAAAACCATGGGAATGACTATTTTTTTGATTAATTTATTATATAGAGTCCAAAACCCGTGTTTACAAATTAATAAATAATTACCCTAAATTTTTCATTAAAACCTCACCCAAATTCCCATTACTCATCACCCAAGTCTATTTGAGAACAAAATTGATTATTCCTTCTTAACTATATATCTTGCAATGGTGTCCACAAGCTCAAATGGATCTCTTACCAAGCATTTAGAAATTACATCCCAAGGTAAGGGACTCTCTCGTCTTCTTTGTATTTCATGTAATTTATTTTCAGTCATAGCTTTTTTCCATTTTTCCATGTTGTAATTTGTTTTTATATATACCTTCATTGTTCTTATGATTCACACGTAATGCTTAACCACCATTCACTAACATTCATCGCTTCTATAAGCCTTTTGAACACCCATTATGTTGTCAAAATTATAATGAATGTTTCTATTCCAAGCCAGTATATTTTAAATATTGGTCAATATTTATACTAAATTGTATTCTCCTAGTTTTACGTATATTTAATTGATTAGGGGCTTCTATTTATGAAACATGTAGTAATTAATCATGGGGTTAATAGTGATTAAATCTGTTCTTATGTTGTATGACCTCTGTTTAACACAAATTCACTTGCATGATATTAATATGATGGGTGTGCCTACAATTATATTTCATTCCAATGAGTTGGGTAATATTTTTTTATCATGAGAAAAATTTTATAGTGTACAAGCAGTAATCCAAACACATGATGTTATAATATATTTAAATTTATCCATGAAATTTCTTATAACTTCATGTTTTAGGTTGTTTCCACATTCTGTATGATTCTTTGATGTAATCATTTTATACCATGATTAGTGGTTCATAATTATGATTTTCCCATTCTTACAGAGGAAATTTATTCCTCTGGACTCACCTATAATACTTTATTATATCATATTCTTGGTTTATTCAATTATTGGGATTTATAGATCACCCCTTTATTATTTATGTCCTAAGTTGTCCCATGCTGTTTTAGAAGAGAGATAGAAGTTTAAGAACATGTTATGGACTTTTAAATATTTTTTTTCAAATACCCATTAAAGTTATTATTATATGTACTTCATTTCCATAATATAGTAGGCCTCTAAATCATTTGGGGTTGTATTAAGTGCGTTTTTATATAATAAATCATGAATTAAGGTGTATTAAAAATAATTTTTAGCAAATTCCCTCATTCTATAACATTCAATAAATGTATGATTAGCTACCATATGAACTCCATGTGTCACAGGGCTTTGACCACATACCAAAACATCCACCAACATGAAAAATAAAATAAAATAAATTGTATCAAAACCCATGATCTTGAGAGAAAACATAATAGTTTAACACACACATGCCCATTAGTGTGTGTATAGGTTCAGGGTTAATTTTTATTACAAAATGATTTGATAAAAGTTTCTATAAAATTTATTACGATAAAAATTTCATAAATTTTATTTTGAAACACAATCTAATAGTATATTAAAAAATGTAAGAGTGTGAAAAATATAGTCACATAATTTAACCAAGTCATAAAAAATAATCCCCCTTTTTACGGAAACAAATGTATAACCATGAATATTAATTAAAAAAATCCAAACAAATAAAACTATAATTTTAATGTTAATGAAGAAACAAACCATTATACAATATTTAAAATCTATTTACCAATCCCAATTATAAAAAAAATTCAATTTCTCTTTTAAAACCACAATTTTCAACATATTTTTTAAATTTGATCGAATATAAACCATAAAAATAACATAAATAGATAAGGAAGAAACATGAATTGAATATCAATGGAACATAATAAAAATAAATATATATATTGTTGTAGCCTTGACTCAAGTTACCCTGAGCCAAATCCTACATATTAATTTGTATAATATATAATGGACCACATCCTGAATGATTTCTCGGTTTTGTTTGTCATTGAAAAAATAGATAAAAACATGAAATATATATTAAATTGGATGTAAAAAAGAATTTAAAACATTCTTAATCATTGAGAATCATAAAATTAATCCTTTTTTATATCACGGGAAAAAGACAATAAATAAATTTTGGGGTTGGATGTTCATTTTAGGTTATGTACAATTAAAAATATCATGAGAATATAAAGAATAATCAATATGAATGGGGGGATAATCAGAACACATGATATTGAATCAATAACTTCTGTTCAAAATACATGCAAGGATAATATCATCATAAAAACCAAAACGATAATTGAAATTGAATTATCAATTATAAAAATGCATGATTTTGGACATTAATTATCTTACTATTAATGCCTCAAACAATATATCAACAATCTTACGATTATTTTTATGGGAAATTCATATTTAATATTTTTATATCCTTGAAACCTATAAATATTAAATAAATAGGTAAGACATACCATAAATAAAAAACTATTATGACATGAACTTATAAACTAGTACTATACATCATTCAATTATTTTTTCCATGAGATGCATCAATTTATCGAGGGTCTGTCTATAAGAAGGACCCACTCATAATGTTATCACCCCATTAATTTCTTATATATTGAATAATCAATAAACTTTATTTTCTAAATTTCTTCCAGATCGACAATTATCCATACCAAATAGTGAATACATAATATTTACCCAACCAATTATGTAACATTGTAAATATTATCCCATCAATTAATACCATATATATATATATATTTATAAATTTATTATGATTTATACCATTTCAATATAGTTGAATAAATACTATATAAATCCCTGATAAAAAAAATTTATACATAGATGAGTTAATAATGTCTAATGAAATAATCTATAATGGTATGCAATAGGATCATGATAATGTTAATGACCATAATACTAAAAATAGAATAAAAGATAAAACAATACAATCATTTCATAAAAAAAGAGTTTTTTATAGTAAAACCAATCATTTTAGAAATAAAAAGTAAAATATCAGCAAATAATTAAAAATAACATCCTTTTATCATTACGTTTGAATGAATTTATATGTTTGATTCAAAAATAATTTAATTACACTATGAAATTAGTACCCCCTTTCTATTGATAATGGTTATTATTGTGGGGAAACTAATTCATAAATAAACATTATTAAATCATTCACTTTACACAACAATAAGAAGTCCATAAGTATATCATTCAGTTAATGACAAGAATATATATATCAAAAAATAAAAAATATAGCTTAACATGGTTTAAAATTTCAATTAATAACAATTTTCCAAAATAACTAATAATTAATGAAAACATTTTAAAGGGAATAAAAGTTGAATAAAGTATTCTTCTAAAAAATATGAAATAATATCATCTTATTTGTGAACATATTTTTTATTTTTTAAGTGAAAAAGTCAGGAAATGTAGGTGAAAACCGGGAAACTCATTAAATAATCATAATATATTAAAATTGAAGGGTTTGAATATAATATACCCTAATATTATTTCAATAAATATTTAAACATAAATTATCACAATTAAAAATGAGGTTTTGTAATAATCTCTTACCTATTAGGCTTATTTTACATAAAAAACATAAAAAATATAAATTGTATCAAAATTATTTAATACCATGAAAAATATCAATTCGTGATATAACTTTTCAAAAGGGTACAATAGACTCCATGTAAAATAAATTAGGATCATAATTAAAAATACATCTCATTGAAGTGGAAATGATATTAAATTAAATTTACCTCGTGTCCATCAAGATTCATATGAACTCTTAACATCTTGTAAAATATATATAACTTAATTATAAATATATAATATAAATATATTAAAAGTTATAATAAAATATTTCATTCACTTATAAAATTCAATCAACCGTTGTTTTGTATTGATTTGTTAATATCATTCTATCGAGTGTTATCTATTCGCTTTTTCATCAATTTTTTTGTCTAGTAGTTTGGTACTTAATATTGTGAATGATTTCATAATTTATATAATATTATTCATGAAGAAATTATTGTATTAATTAATTATAAATTTTTTTCTAACAATTAATATAATAGTTGTGATGAAAAATATTTTACCACTGTGTGGAGATGGTAGTCTATACATATGAACGAGTAATGTTCCACTTTTCAATAGATGAAAAAAGTAATGTTAAATAGTAATTAAACATTAAATAATCATTATTATACCATAAATATCATATATATATAATATATCTTTATTATCATCCATGTACTTAGAAAATGAAAAATGTATAAAATAACTTTATGGATGTGCTAGTCCAGACGTACACACAAGTGATATAGAAAATTTTAAAACATGGAAATATAAGAAGTTATATAATATATTATCTTTATAGAATCATAATTATTTCAGTAATATAATATATTTTTATTAAATCCACCATAATAACAATTCTTATGAGGTGGTGTTGAAAAATAAAACACATCACTTCATGAATATGGTATACCACTCATACAAATGACTAATGTTTTCATTTCAAATTGGATGAAAAATACAAAGATAATGAGATATTACATCAACATAACAAAAAATATGTATATGAAAGTTACTAATGTTATACTGCTTCTTTAGAATTCATCATTTGGATTACAACTTATAAATTATTAGGACAATATTAGGGGAAAAGGAAATATGAATGGGATAAGGATTTTATTAAGTCACATTGGAAGATATTGTCTCAGATAAATCTAATGTTATGTGTGGGGAAGATATCAGAGGTTATACCCTTTAATAAGTGGGGTAGGTTGAAATATTATAAACATATGAAATATTAATATGTTATATGTGTATAAGTAATTTAAAATGGATCCAAAGTGAAATATATTAGAAGATAAAGACAACAGGGTTTAAATAATTTCATAATATAAACATACAATTGTTTAGTTGTAATTTTAAACATTATATTATTCTATAACATCATTGTCAACCCCCTTAAACCTTAAATGTGGTAAAAATATTCAATACCTATGAGTCATTTAACTAATTTTAAATAATAAAAGTGAAACATTTATGGATCTTTCATGATAAGTTATATATTTTTAATACATTTTATTTATTATTTGATATTTTTAACTATTTACAATTATAAAAGAAATTCAACATTAAATATCATTTAATGTCAATTTCATGACTTTTCACATTTATTGATTTTAGAGGAATAAATATAATAATGTAATTATAATTTAAATACGTTAACCACCTCTAATAATTAATAAATATAAATTTAATTATATTATAAAAATAATCCATTATTAAAATTTTACATTAAATGTTTTCAAAACCATTTACTTTATTTTTCTACTACTTGCATAAGCATTGTATTAGTGTTGCGTAAGTATTCAAGTTAATTATTATATTTATAAAAAATAAAAATAAATTATTTGGATAAATATATTTTAATAATTAAAAATTATATCATTTATGTCCACTCCTATGCCATTCTTATCTGTATCTATATTATAAAAATATTATAAGTGGGAGAAAGTCAAAATTTGAAATTATACTTAACATAAATAATCCAATGTTTATAATAATTTTTTAGTGTATGTAAAGTGAAATATTAACAATTTTATGAGGTAATATTTATAAATTAACTAATCTAATTAAATAAGGTAATATTTTCAGTTGATTTTAAGAAATTATATTATTGTGTTGACCTTATGTTACATTTTTTTACCGATTAACATGGTGATTAACATATAAGAGTGTTAATAGTAATTATAAGAAAAATTAAAATATTTATCATACATGAAAATTTTTATTATAACTATGGATTATAATATGTAGGATTATATTCTTTGAATTATATGAAATTAATTTAATGTAATTATATATAATTATTTAATGTTTGTATCTCAAAATACAATCTTTTTAAATATAAAAATAATTTTACACCAAAATAATTTATAATACTAATTCCCATGGAAATAATAGGATTATCATGAATTAAATTATACTTATGTAACACCAAATAGAATATAAAATAGAATTTATTTTTTTAATTAAAAAAATTATAGTTTTTACTAAAATCAGTGTTTTTTACTATTCACCAAAAAGTTAATAATTTCAGAAGAGTTCCAAAAAATCACTCTGAAAAAATATGTACCTTTTAATTAAAAAATGATTTCCTTTTATAAAACAATATTTCTAAAATTAGAATAGATTTTATCTAACTAACCACTCATGAAACACTAAAATCCCATTTTTAGAATAAAAATATTTTTAATAAATAAAATGAATTTATTCTAATTATTTTTCTAATTATACTAATTAGAATACTGTTAAAATTATTTAATGGATTAATTTTTTATTAAAGATATAATTTCTCAATATATTTTATACTTTGGTTATTCATATTCATAACCAACAAACTAACAAATAAGTTGTTGCAATAATAATTAAATAATATTATATCATGGTTTGTTTAAGCATGGGGTTTCATGTGTTTAAAATATCGAACAAAATATTCCTTTAAAAGAAAATACAAACAAATAAATCCACCCATTATATTATCCCCTCCTTATAGAAATTTAATCCTGGCAATTTTTATTTTTTTCTAAACTAAATATAGCATACCATTGTAATAAAATCAAACATATATATTTTTCATATAATTTTATTTATAGGATGTGAAAAGAAAACCTATTATGAATGTACCTATATAAGACCCATACATAAAAATGGGTTTTAAAAAACAAACCTTTGTAGATGATTTTTACTTTCTACATATGACTAGATGGATTTAAATTCAGTTTTATTGTGTTTTATAAATTCCTTTACCATTTTTAATGTAGATATGAAATCATTTACTTATCTAATTTCATCATATTACATTTGAATTATATCATTATATCATGTGTATAATTATTATAAATATTACTTTTTATATTCGAAATAAATGAAATTAACTATTAATCTACCATAAGATCCATAAATGATTGAATATTTATACTAATTTCTAAAACTGAAATATATTACACCACCTAAAATAATAAATAATATAAATAAACCTTCATAAAAATTAATCTCCATGATCTTTATAGTAAATAAGATAAATTTTAAACTTCTAAAATATTGTTGAATAAATTTTACCCCAAAAGATAGAATGGTTTTATTATTTTTTCTTCAAAAATAATCTTATTTTTAATTACTATACATATTTTAACACATTTTTAGTCACATAATAAATTATTCATATTCCCTAATAACATATTCTAAAATATAATCTATCCCTAATAACCTAAATTACAATAATATAAACTATGAAATTGTATAGTTAAATTCACCAATGATCACCTTTTGAACTCCCACAAGAATATTAATGTTCATCTATACATCTTTTCAAATATATATAATTTTCATAAAAACCACCTTTTATGGAAATTGAAACCATTATGAAAATGTTTCCAAAATTTACATTTTATAAACATTTAATACAACTAAATATTATTAGAGCAAACATTTTATGCATTCTCTTAATGACCATACCAAAATGCCATTGATAAATAATACTATATCAAAAACATATATTTTTTTATTAAACACATTTACCCAAAATTAATATATTTAAATGGATCTTTTACTCATCAGAGCTATTATTTTATTAAATTTTCTCTTATAAATATCAACTGATATTCCATCCATAGAGAGAATGTTCCCAAGAATCATATAAAACTACTTTAATACCAACCACGGAATCCAAGAAACCTATAACCATGAGTCAATGCCTAATTATTAAATTTTTATATGGTACAATTCATTGTATAAGTATATATACCTAAATTCTATATTACATAAATTTTTAAAAATATCATGATATTATTAATTAATAATTAAAAATCATACAAATATTCTTTATTTATATTTTTTAGTAAATAATGAAAATAAATAGTGATCCTAGTGGTTTACTAAGTGTAACATAATGAAAAATCAATCATTAGTAAATAAGAAATAATAAGTATGGGATAGTGAAAAATCAAGCCACATTCCATTCAGTCAATAACAAGAGTTCAAAATACATCAATGAATAATATCAACATAACATTCACATGGATAAGTATAACTGAATTCTCATTAAAGGAAACACAAAATTATTGAGAATAAGAATCTTACAATCAAGGCCTCGACTAATATTTCCATACTATTAGAATTAGGTCTATAAAAATTGAATCTTACATATTTTCAAGACCTCTCAATAAAAAAAATGCAGGAATATTAAGTATCTATATTATAACCTCGACCTATAAATTATTCTAAATTATTTTGTCTAATGATCTACATAGATTAATAAAGGAAAAATATATAACCATACCCCACCCATTAATTTCTAATCTGATATATTATTTATATATTCAATGATCAGTACAATTAATTCTCAATATTTCATATGAATCAAAAATTATTCATACTAAATCAAGGATATAGAATATTTCCCTTGTCAATGAAATGAAATTAAAAAAAATCCTTCAATTTATAACATATATAGTAATATTATATGGTTTAGGAGAAATAAAATTATGGGAAATCATACTATATAGATCTATGATTTATAAAATATTGTAATAGAGGATAATATACCTTACAAAGAAATGGTGGTGTGTGAAAAAGAATGTGATCATGAGAATGTTAATAACCACAAAATAGTAAACCAATAATGGTTGAAAGAAGTCCCTAAAATCATAAAGAATTAATATTTCAAAAATATAAAATACTAATGAATAAAAAAAATTAAAATTAAAATTAAAATGAAATTTTTTAAGAACACAATTGTAAATTACTTTTATAATTATTTAAAATTTGTTATGAAACAAATAAAATTTTATTTCGATTCCATTTTTAGAAAAAAAATATATAGAGTATTAAGAAAATTATTTTCATTGAAATTAACGATATAAAATTATAATGTAATATTTAATGTAAATAATTTTTATGATGGTATAAAAAATCAAATATTTTTTTAACGTTAAAAATAATATTCCTTCAAAAAATTTTACAAAAATTCCAAAAAGTACCTAATTCAAAAAAATAAAAAATTATTCCATTAAAAAATTTAAATAAAGTCAATTATTGGGATAAATGGATTTAAAAAATCATTTCTTTATCAAAAATGAACTTTTATTAATACATTTTAAAGAACATGGAGAGATAAGAAAATTTTTATAGACTAAAGTGAAAAAAGGATAAATTTTATATAAAATGCTTTCTTATCATTTTCCTTATTAAAGAGATATATGATTGAAAAAAGTGGAAATTTCTTAAATAACAATATTATATTAAAATATATCTGTATTTAAGAGAATATATCCTCTAATTATTTTAATAAAAATTTCAATAAAAAAATATCTATTTTAATGAAATATTAGAATATGTCCATTATAATGCTTTAACATGTAAATAAACATTCATTAAAATATAAACAGTTGAATTACATTTTTTAATAAACGAAATAAATATTAATTCATGATATAATGTGTCATTTTAGTATTATATACACCATGTAAAATATTTTTTGGGGGATAAATGTAAAACATGTCTCATTAATGTTAAAACCATATGAAATTACCCTAACCCCAAGTCTAACATTCTTCATATTTTTTATTAAAATACTATATAATAAATTTTCATTTTTTAAAAATCTATAATAGAACCATATCCATAGTTATCATGCCATATAGTAATCACTTAATACATTATCTAACCCCTTTATTAATTTTTTTTTATAAATATCATTCTCCTAGGTGTTCATTATTCTATTATTTATGTTTGATTTTTTTCTGTTAGTTTCAGTCTCTGAATACAGTTCATGATGTAATCATATATTTAATATTATTAAGGATATAATTATAATATAAATTCATTATGTAAAATTATATAAACATCCATATAAGTTGGTGATGAAAAATTAATTTCATCACTTCATGGAGATAAAAGTATGTACAAGCACATGAGTGATGATTCATCTTTTTGAGGTATGGAACAAAAAAAATTAAATAATAATTCCCCATAAAAATTTAGTATAATGTTATATATATTATATATATCCATTAAATCTATCCATATTACTATATATATAATACTTAAATGAAAAATGAATCATATTGGTTCATGGATGTGGTAGTTTGAAAATATGCATATGCAACATTATCATTTTATAGTGATGTAATAGTCTGAATTTATTATATATATATTATATTTAATGAATAAAAATTATTTTTTAAATATAATATATATCCATTAAATCAATCATAATAACTATCCTTGGGAGGTGGTGATGAAAAAAACACATTATGTTTGGAGGTGGTTGTCAACACATAATTATGAGTGATATTTTTATTTCCCATATGATGGAAAAAGAGATGATAAATGTTTTGACATTAATAAAAAGAAATTAATGTAAATATAAAATTCTTGTATTATTATATTAGCATGTCTAGGATATAAATTAAGTATATAGAATAATAAAAAAATAAAAGGACTTTTTTGAGAGTAATAAATCTTCTATGGAAATCCTCTTTCAGCCTATATTTTAAGTCTTATTAAGATAATAATAGAGGAGGAACACAATGTATTAAAATTGTAGAATTAATCTAGTAATGTATTTGGGTTAATATTATCTAAGATTAATGGATTTTAAACTAATATTAAGGGAGTATAGGTGGTTCTCTTTTAAATGTCAGGCTGGTGGGAATATTTTTTAACTAGTGAGGCCAGGGGTAGTCTTGTAAATAAAATAAATATTAAAATATAATATGTCTCACAATTATGTAAAATGGTTCCAAAGTTCCATAAAATCTATTATAAGGATGACATGATTGGAAAATATTAAACCAATATAATTTATAAAAGATTATATGAAATTTTAATTCTTATCATCTGGTTTCGATGCTTCTTAACAAACATTTATCCTTAATAATGGTAACCAGTTTTTTAATCCTTATGGATCATAAATGTAATATTAAAAATTAAACGTGGAAAACTCATGGAAAATTCATTATATTTTTGAACTTTTCCTATCTATTGGAGTTATTAATGAATATTTATTATCTTCCAATTAATAAAAATATTTTTTTAATATTAAATATCATTTAAAATCATTTTCATGACTATTTAGTTATTTTTATTTTAAAAGATTAAATATAACAACATAATGTAAATATAAATAATCTTACCACCAATATAACTTTATTATTATCCATGAAATTGTTATAATCCCATTATTTTTCTTAATTTTTAATTTTTAATATTGATTTAAATTTTTTTTATCAATTTTCTCATGCTTAGACAAGAACTACATCCTCATTGCATCAGCATTGAAGATAATTATACAATCAATACAAAGGAAAAATAAATTAATATTATAAATATAGTCTAATAAATATTAATGATAACATCTTTATTCATTACTATATTGTTTTTTTATTTATATCCGTATTATAAAAACATAATAATTGATAGAATGTTACATTTTATAGTTAACCATACAATATAAATTATTTAATCAAATAAATGTAAAAAATGGACATATTTTAAATGTTAATTTTTTCAATTAAACCATTAAAATAAAAAAAATAAAGTGTTTGGTTTATTTTTTGATGTTATCATATATTTCCATCCAAAACTAACATGGTTTACACTTTATAGTACTGGTTACTATTAATTAAAAAAAATATATAATTGAACAATTTAACAAATTTTTACCTCATTATTATAAAGATGAAATCATTTTTCCATTATTGATTTCTGATAACTGAAAAAACAATAATATAACTATGAAAAACACATCAACAATAATTTCTAAAAAACCATTGTTTATAGAGGTAAAAAATATTTTTACATGAAAATAGTGTATAATATTGATTCCCATTGAAACAATGGGATTATGTTTAAAAAAATTGATAAATATGTGACACCTAATACACTATAAAACAGAATATAATTTTTTAATTAATATCAAATTAATTATTGTTTTCCTTAAAATCATTATAATCCATTATTTGTAAAAATAATCCATCATTTCAAAAATATTACAAAAATTCACCATAATATAATTTTTACATTCTATTTTCAAAATTTAGGTCTATTTTTTAAAATAAATTTTATAAAAGTATCTTATATAATTACTTATTTATGGGATATAAAACATCTAGAACCCATATTTTGATAAAAATTATTTTTAATGAATAAAAATAATTTATTCTTATTATGTTTTTACTAATAATAATCGGATGAATACAAACATTTATGATTGAATTAATATATTTTTATTATAGAACTATTTTTTAAAGGAATACATCTTTCACCATAGTATTCCATAAATGATCCTCAATGGAATCTAGGCATAATGGGAAACATAGTAGCATCTTGTATAATATGATACGATCCCTCACTCCTCAAACACATAGGAATCAGATTATCTATGGGGATCCTTATAGGAATATCAACTATTGAATCCGCTCATGATCTCATCAAGATTTAACCACTAGTGATTCTTTATAATTCTTAATAAATTATACAAAGAAAAATATATGCTATTATATACATCAAATTAGTATTTGAACTAGAAACCCAATCTACCATGAAATTATTAATATGGAGGTGAAAAATCAGACGATGGGATTTATTGACAGTAACAGAAAATAATAAAAATAAACCCTTAAAAACCAAAATTAATCTCACATTACACTGACCCTTTTTTAAATATTTAACCTTAAGTAATAGTAATTCTTGTAAAACTAAATAAATATAAAAGGGGAGAGAAAATAATATATTTACAACATCAATAATAATTATTTTACAATGTTTTAACTAACCATATAAAATTATCAGGAAATTCAAATCCATTAAAATATCATTGAAAAACACACTATTAAATTATTCCTCATTCTTAAAATTCCCAATGGTACTTTAAGTCTATCACAAAAGACCATGTTATAAAACATCATTTGAAAATAAATATGATTTAATTACATGGAATATACGGGTTAACCCTTTAAAAAACCATTCAAACCTTATGATATATTTGAAATCCAAAAGACTCTTTAAATAAAACCAAACCCTAAAATATGGGATGCATTATTATTGATAATTAAAAATTTATAAAACACATATATTCATACCAAATTAAATTGAAATATAAAACATAGGGGTTTTCATAAACAATTGACATGGATCACTTTTAATTTCGAATTTTTATTTAAAATCCATATAAAATATTTTATGAAAAGTATATAAAACCATGATTTTTTTTTAATCTTCATTGGAATGACATATAAATATAA
Organism: Viscum album; assembly: GCA_963277665.1. NCBI lineage: Eukaryota > Viridiplantae > Streptophyta > Magnoliopsida > Santalales > Viscaceae > Viscum > Viscum album. The sequence continues at coordinate 1,570,449,777 of OY728137.1, forward strand.
TTTATAAATAAAACAATTTCAAAGTCCAAGGAATGGAAAGACATGATAAAAAAATAATTTCAGAAAAAAACATAAAATCAATAAAAACTAGATACCATTAATAGTGAATGAAAATCCATAATGTAAAATCCCCACAATGATACCTACAAATCGAAATCAAAATTTTTACACCATATCACAACCTAAATTTATCTATTATGATAAATTGGGTTTGAATGTGATGAGATAGTCAATATAAATGGACAATGGAGAAGGAAAAAACTGAGACATGAGTTTCAATATATCAAATTAAAATATAATTGACGAAGAATATAGTTTGTAGGATTGAAAATAAAGAATTATATATCCCTTAAGCTTCCCCCAAGAGATTTATGTGAGTTCATAAAAAATTAAAAATACCCAAAAATCAAAGAGGTAAAAATGAAAAAAATAAAAAAATAAAAATCCTAAATGACTAGGCTAGGAAAAAACATCTCCTCCCTTAAATAACTACCCAATTCCTAGATTACCTCAAGAAATATACATGCCCTTACCCATTGTGACAGACCACCCTAAAACATATCCTCATTTAGGTTATGTTGTGGCATAAAAATCTACCTTCATGGATTTATACACCTCCCCTAAATTGTAAAACAACTTCATAGGTTTCCCCATATTATGAATTACCATGGTTATGTCATGACATACAACATCCCTAGACTATAACACACCTAGAACTCTTAAAACACCTAAAACAAATTAAATTCAAATAATAATCTCATATTTTCAAAAACAAACAAACGTATTTTAAAAATATATTCTAAAGTGACATATAGTTTTCATGATGGTTAAATACCTCCCGAATGGTCACCCACTATATTCTTCTCACTAATCAATACTAAAAATAAGAATACAAATGTTATGGGAATACAAGCTGCATGAAAACTAGAATAATATAACATATATAGAGGTTGTCAAAAATGTAGATTTACTTAGCCATTGTCATCCACTAGCTACCTCATCGATTCTAATTCAAACGGAACTAATATCCATGTCAGAAGAATCTTATAAAACTTAACCACATCATAAATTAATAATATATCATTTAAAAAATTTATACATTACATCTCACAATAACTCAATCCATATAAAATTTATATTAGTGTATTAGGAGATTACCTATTTAACTAATTTATTTTATAAATCTTCAACATCTACAAAAAAGTATCCTGACATGATACCCTTTTAGACATTTCATGTTTAATACTATTTTTTAACACGAGTGAGGAAATCATGAGGAATGGTGAGATCATATGTTAATTATGGGATACCCTGAGGTAAAACAATAGAATATTATGAATGAAAAATATATGAAAAATACAATAATGATAATCTAATATTGGTGTATAAATAATAAAAAATAGAATCATAACAAATAAAAAAATGATTATAAATCATGATTATAAGAATAAATATTTTGGCATAAAATACGCCATGACTAATAGAAGTATGAAACCATGATTTAATAATCACGAGACACGAAACAATTATAAAGTATTAATATTTTTGACCATTAATAAAAATAAATATGATTTTTATATTGATAATATCTTCCAAGAAAATCATTTCATTATGGATTGTCCCATAGTGGATTGGGATCACTCCTCGTTCCTGCAGAAATAGTGTGCAAAATCCAATAATAGATTAGGTTCACTCCCCATTATATTACATGTGATTTCATGATATAAAAATAATCAACTAATGAATTATATGAATATTTAATTTTGGGCTCATCCATTACATAATAGAAAAACATATATATGTGTTCCACCTAGACCTTTAAAAATTATCAATTTCATTACATCATAATTAAAACCTGAAAATGAAATGGGTTTAATATATAATTCAATAATTCAAAATCATATGTAATATAGAAATAGGTAGTGTATTATTACAATAGAGAACATCCATTATTATTAAAAAGTTACTTTATTAGATTTTTATTTAGATGGAAATCAATTTATATGAATTTTGTTGAGTTATATTGAAAAATTAGAAGAAATACTAACTAAATATTTCAGAAATTTTATTTGGGAAGAAAAATATTTATAAAACCAAGGGTTTAAAAACATATTTGAAAAATCATGAATACATATAAAGAGATATTCATATATAACACTAAATAATATGTTGTAAATATGTTATCTTTTGAAAATTAAAAAAAGAGATTTCATTTAATCATTTTCATAGAAGGTCAATGAATATGAAAAACTAACATAAAACACTACAAATAGATTTATTTTTGTAAATAGTCACATAAATTGAAACAATTTCTTAATAAATAATATATTTATATATTAGGACATCAACAAAATATTATAATGAATACGAATATAGAAGATAATTATTTTCAATTGCAATGAGAGATTAGGTTGGATCCACTAACATGTATCGTTTTTGTTGAATTGTTAACCAAATATAAATGAAACAATAAGAAGGTATGTATACCCCAGAAATAAATATAGTATAAAAAGAATATTTTATTTTAGAGAGAAATAAATGATAATTTCCTCAAATATAAATTTGAACATATACAATCTTGAATCCAAATTGATATTGGAAAAGTAATCCTCACCCATACTGTTAATTTCCATGAATGATATTTAACCATATAAATAATAAAGATAACCTTTTTAATAACTAATTTAAGAAAATTATAAATATATTTTAAATTTTAAAATAATAAATTATATTCTTTTATTATATATATATATGTATATATTATTTAGTAATTGTTTATTTTCAATATAATTTGTTAGTAATTTCAACTATTTTGATTATGTTTCATAGTCGAAATCTCGATCCAATTTTTTTGATGAATTGTTCATAAATACCAAATCATTAAACATTGTGGAATAATTATTTTCAACCGATTCATTAAATCCAATTTTAATTTGAGTTAATATTTGGTTATGGTTCGTATGAGAACAATCTAGGATATCATGATCCATGTAATCTACCAATAACAATTAGTTACATTATAATGATAATTGATTTCTATTATTCACACATCAAGAAGTAAACTAATAAAATAAATTAATAATTAATATCACATATTAAAATTATTAATTTTGAAATAATTATTCATTATGAATTCCTTTTGTTGGTATAACATCGTTTATATATGTGGTTGAACCATCCCAAACAAGAACATGCTATACTAGGGAATTAGTAATTGTTTCGAGGGTTATAATTATACAATAATTTTTTAAAAATAAAAATTATTTTAACATAGGATATTAATAGTGTATAAATATATTTATAAATATTTTTTTCATAAATTTATTGAAATAGTTAGATAAGAACATAGATACCATAATTAATTTTCTATTTATCGACAAGAGTACCTTCAGAATAAATTATTTAGGTATACTTTTTGGAGAAAATTATATAAAAAATATAACAATAATTCATTAGAAGAAAAATGTGCATCAATTGAAGAGATAAATGAATTAAAAGAGTTATATTATTGGAATATATGATATTCCCTTATATAGGTGTGTTTTGAGTGTTATTTCCAAAAATATTCATTCCTTAATGTATAAGGTTGTAATTTTACAAGGAATGATGATACAAAGTGGAAAAATAATAGATATGGGGATCCAAACCCATCATCCAAATAATTTAAATATATTTTTTCATGATATTTATTTTCTTTATCATTGATTTTATCACTTTTTTACCTCATTAAATATTTCCTATGGTTACTTAATTTTTAACTAGATAACTAATTTTGTTCCCTAAATATGAAATTGATCTTGTTAAATAATTTAAAAGATAAGATTATAGATTCAGAACATATTTAGAATATTTTAATTTTTAAAAACAAAAAATTATCTTTTAAATGAAAACATTAAATATATTTAATTATTATTTTAAATAATGTAGTTATTTAGTCAATATGTGTTATTAATCTTATTTCATATCAAAATAATTTTAGTCGAAAGGCCCCTTTATTAAAAATAAATGAAAGGAGTGACAACTAAAGATGGAAAATGGGGTCATACATGCCAACCATTACTCATTTTAGAATAATATAAAAAATCCTCAAAAGTCATAATCAAACCCACTATGATCCTCAAAATACTCATACCAATCAGATTATTATTCTAATAGGATTTTGAAATTAGGCTGAATAAAAATACATTATTATAATGTAATTGAATTATTATTCATTATAAGATTTAATTTTGAATAATATTTTCTTGTAATAGACTTATATAATACATCTATGAATCCTTATTCAACCTTTATCTTCCCTTTAGTTGTTTTATCATTGTAGGTTGTGAAAAATATAGGAATTTTTGTTAATCAAGATTATAACTGTCAACCCAATTACCAATAACAACAACTATTTTAATTGAATCATTTATATCTTGATAGAAATAAATTACATTATAAAATATTCATTTTCTCATTCCACCATACATATTTAATTAAATCATTTTTATCACATACCCTTAATATTAATTATTTATCATATAATTATTCATTTTTATCAATCTATTGGTATTATATTATTTCATTAAATTTTATAAAAATATCAAATAATTTCTATGAAAATAATAATATTATTATATAAATAAATTAAATATATATTTTTATAATATAATATTTTGATTAATAATTTTTATTTAATTATGTTTGAATTATATAAGTTCTAATTTGTTACTTTCAATTCCATAACATATATACAAATATTTATAACCATTACATACAATGACCCTATGTACAAAAACCCTATGTCCATTGACAATATGACAAATAAAACAAAATTTAACTACCATATATCCAATACATATATTTCAAACAGCCATATTTCTAATGACTATACATTTAACATTCATATAATATTATAATATATATCCATATAAGCATAACTAGAATTTTACTTCCTTTTCATCGAATTAATTCTAAAATTGTTTATTATAACTATATTTATTTATTTTTTCAATAGTTATTATCAGTGGTTCGATCTTCCCTTACAACAATGAGGAAAATGATTTCAGTTTCATTATATTTTTATCCAACATTTGTTATGTTTCCCTTATTATTTTATTGATTTTATCTCATATTAAAATATCATAATGTATTGATGTTTCTATTCCATTGTAATATTTTTATAAATAAAATATAGGATTTTTTGTCTTAGTTTATATTTGTTGTATATTATTAGATATCTGAAGTAATAATTTAATTAATCATGAAATATACACTAAATTATCACGATTTTATATTATATCCCCTTACAATAATTTCACCCTCAAAATTTCATTAATAAGATGGAAAAAAGGTGCTTAATTCATCCTCAATATATCATTATTTTTCATTATAGCTTCCATGAAATATTAATTTATAACGAAAAAATTAAACATGTGAGTGGTATTTTTTATTGTAATTTATCGTTATGATCCATGATTTGAATAATTTTTTCCTAAAAAGATGTATTATGTTAAATTTGTAATATATCTTAGATTAGTAAAAGTGAAGGGTAACATATGTAATTAATAAATTGTTTTATGTGGAAAAAATCATGAATTTGGGAGAGTTTTTAGGTTGTAGAAGATGATAATATAACATCACCACATGATTAGGGATATTTAAAGGGACAATGTATCTAGGGAATGAATTTACCCAATTCATAAATATCATGAACCTCTTCCACAGTGATATTCGAATTAATGCCATCTGTAGAAATTCAGAATTTTTATCTCTTATAAATTATCATAAAATATATCCTATCATCATTAGGAATATTGAATGTATGGATCATTGGATTTATTCTTCTATAATGTAACATGATAAAGATCTAGTCCTACCATCTTACTCTCTTATACTACATCCAATCATGTTTCGTTCTTCACCTCATTTGAAGAAAGTGTAATAATTTAACAACCAATGTAATATAAAAATAATAATTTTAATTTTTTATTAATATCCACAAATCATATTGTTTAAATTTACAATAATGGTAATAAATTTTCTAATTTTTCAGTGAAAAAGAAAGTTCCTTATTTCTAACAAATTTTTTTTCTATAATTATATGGTTCTGTTTATAAATGTAATTTATATATAATTTTAAATTAAAAAAGGGTAACCCTTTTTAAATAATTATATTAAATTTATTTTAGGATGAATGTTTTAAAATTTTATGAGCTATATGATTTTTCCAATGAATAGTGAAACATAATGATTTTTATTAAAAACTCTCTTTCTGATTCAAGAATTTATAGAGTCCCATTTTTGTAATAAGGGTTTTCTGTAAAATAATTGTATATATATTATGAATAAACTAATTAATGTTATTTGAATCATTTTTTATTTTGTATAATAACATTATATACATAAGAAGGTATTTTTTATTGAAAAATAATTTTCATCGATGATTTATGGGATAATTTTAAATTAAACTATTCCTATTTTGTGATTTAAATTTAATAAAATGGGTTACATATATTGAATCATCATATTTAATATTATTGAAAAATTAAAACAATTTTTTTATTCATAATGAATAGGGAAAACAATAAAAATCAGTTACTTAAATTATAGTTAAAATAGCTTTACCTAGGTGTTAAATTAATGTGATTTTAAAATGGCCTAGATTTTAATCTAAATATTATTTTTAGTAATTATTTAGACCCTATATCATATTATTTTTTTAAATAGTCAATTTTTTTAAATGGTTTATTTGAGTATGATCTTAATATATTTCAATCCTCTGAAATATTCCATGTTTATCATATCCCCCACTTGCACAAGAGCCTTAACAAAGTTGAAGAGGACATAGAAAGTGCTTAAATGAGACCCAATATCTAATCTAGGTGGAGATATATTTATGGGTATTAAATTTGGAACTATAGAATGTGTTGTAGTATTTAATGTTTGGTGTTATAGTAGCTAGAACATTTCATCCATTTGGGCTTTTGGTTCACTAGTTTGATCCTCGAGTCCTTCAATGGATTCCGGACACCAATGGTCTTCATGCTAGTAAGGATTTCCGGCCACCTCAAAGACTTCAGGACAAAATAAATTCTACTTAAATATACTAGGTGGACTCTACAATGAACATTATCTAGATGAGAATTTAGATAAGGCGCATTCGCGAAGGCTGAGATAATGAATTTGGGAGAATTAGAGGGTATAAAAATTTTCATCAGGACTAGCATGTGCATGCACGGGAAGCCTAGCCGAATAGCCATGAGAAGGTGGAGGGTTGACATCATGATGTGACTACTGATCTAGGACAGTTCCAAGTAGTTATATTCTATATGAATTCCACTAAGACCTTTTGTTCATATAATTTCACTAATCCTATAGGCAATTTTAGGGTTCCCCTTAATCATATAAAATGCGGATATTAAAAATTGAAAAAAATAAAATGTCTTTCGGGCTATTTGAAGTCATATTCTCCACTTATAAAAGTACAACAGTCTCTTCCCCAGTACACATATATAAATAAAATTTTTTTACCCAACACCATTATAAATCCTTTACAAATATCTCTTCCACTATTATAGAGGCCTTTTGTCACAAAACTATCCTTGAAAGGCTCTAGGTATTAACCTAAAGCAGTTTTCTAAAGAAGTGGTATAGTTTTCAACGAAGGATTTATTTTTTTCATTTCATACTATACCTACTTAAAATATATATTAACATGGTTAAAATAATAACATTGGTATACTAAATTTAATTAGATGTTTTTATATTAATTTAATAAACTATATTCATAACATATTCCATAAAAGGGAAATTAATCCATCATTTGTGTGTATGATGGATGAATGTTTCCCCTATAATTGGGGATGACCTCGTTGATTGAAGGTTCAAACATTCCAATCCGTTTCTAACGGGTTTGTTCGTAGAACCGGAAACATCCAATGATTCCATATACATTTGTACCTACTTTCCAAAGGTTGGAACCCATTAGTTGTGGACTGATGAGACTTAGGAATTTGCATTGGTCGAGAGGATGGGAGGTCGGACTCATCACACCTTTTTGAGGGGAATTATTTTCTACTCCGGGACTCTGTTTATAGATTTAAGTTATGTTCATGAATCCTTATTACATTAACAAGTATAAAATGTGCTTTCCTTTAGATTTGACAATCAATTATTAATATGAAGGAAAATTAGAGAATATTTTATATGTATTCGAGGTTCTTCATCGATAGAGAATCATCTGTATTTGTTATAGATTATTATTTTATGGTATCCTTAAAAACATAAAATTCTCTTGGTCATTATGATGACCATACTGGTTTTAAAGCCGCTCAGTGGGGCACTTGAAGTTTATTGTCATTCAGAAGTACATAGATTATTTCAGTGTTGGGATCGTACCCGCAGATGGGCTACCTATGTATCCTTTGTTTGGAAAAGTAATCAGAACCCACATAGTTCGAGTAAGGGAGTATGATGTTTATACCTGATTGATGGCTCAAAGAAAGATGTCATGATTACTTTTACAATCTAATCTCACGTGAGTCATGCTCGGTGTGATAAATAAGAGGTATTGGTGAAACCAGAAAATTGTGCCAGGCAATGATGTAGGGATTATGTATGTATGACTACCCAAATAGATGAGGATTAAGATTTACTTCAAGGATGAAATCCATGAATAGGGTCCATAAAGTTATATGTGTTTCATGGAGATTTGGATACTATAATATTGGGGATTACTCCCAAGGAATATGCCCAAGTTAAAAGGGGACTTATGATTGGGTTTTACTCCTGAGAAGGAAGCCTAGATCAAAAGTAAATTGAGATTGGTTATGAGAAATTAAGGCTGGGGCTTACTGCTGAGAAGGAGGCCCAGGTTAAGGGAATTAAGGTTAAGGGACTTGGGGCTTACTCCTAAAGAGGATGCCCATATTTGAGACTGGGGATTACTCCTAAAATGGAAACCCAGGTTAAAGGAATTAAGGTTTGGGGATTACTCGTAAGGAGGATTCTCAAATTAAAGAGGACTTGGGGCTTACTCCTAAAGTGGATTCCCAAATTAAAGTGGAATTAGGGCTTACTCCTATGGAGGATACCCAAATTAATGAGGACTCTGGGCTTAATCCTAAGGAGGATGCCCAAATTAATGTGGATTTGGACTGGGGCTTACTCCTGAATAGTTGGCCTAGGTTAAGGATTCTATCATTTTAAAGGATGATGTTGAATGAATAAACTCTCTAACTTTAGTGATATAAAGATGTGAAAATCACTAAGTTTTGAGAGATGTTCCACGGAACACCATTCATATATGGGTGTAAATCAAGAAAACATGCCATAAATTGCTTTGAAGAGTGTCTTTAAGACTGAATCATGAATAGGAGTGGTGGAATGACATAAGAGGGGTTAAATGGGCAAGAAGGGCACACAAAAAAAGAAGGGCGCACAAGTCCTGGAAAGCGCACAGGTACTGCGTGGGCGCGCAAGTCCTGGTCGCGCAGGTATAATTGCGCGACACATGGGTACTTTCACGATCCTTGACCAGTAGAGTAATACTTGGGAGATTCTTGACCAAAGCCTTTAGAATTATCCTGAGGTACTTCCAGAAGAGTGGCACACAATTTTCAATGAATAGGCAAGGAGGCGTGCACGTGTGTTCATTTCCCTTAAGGGAAAAACTTTTAGGCACACAAGTGTTAGTGATTTCTAACACTTAGAACTTATTCCTCTTGTTTATACCTTCCATTCTAGGTAATGATTTACCTTAGAAGTGTTCGGAAGACTTGAAGAAGAGACTTGGGCGTTCAGAGCTCTATATCTGAATTCTGGAAAAATTCCTCCCGAAATGGGAGGCCCACTGGGTGTATTTATAGGCTAGAGAGGACCCCAGGTGGTTTTCAAAGTGGGCGCACAAGTCACTTGAGCGACCATTAGGCGGTTCACAAGTATACATGTGCGACAGTGAGGGAACTTGCACTGTGCAAGGTCCTTTGACTCCTTTTTAATTTCTTTGTCGATTTATGATTTTCTCTTCAAAGGATGAATCAATTTGTGCTAAGTCATTTTCCATTCTATTCCTTTAAACAATGTTACGAAAATTAGTGTCAACAAAAGTCCACCCTCAGAGTTGTATCCGAAAGAATAAGGATGTGACTCTGAGGAAAAGAAGAAAACCAAAGAGAAAGAGGCGCACAGGTGTTCACCGCGCCACTGTCATCATGCAGGTGAGAGTCGCGCAGGGCTGGAGCACACTGGCTGTAGGCCCGCAGGTGGCCAGGCTGGCCTATAAATATGCGACCATTTGTCGCGCATAGCACCGACTTCCAGATTTTGAGCTCTTTCCACGTAGGTCACCTTCACCGTGCAAGTTGATCTTTTTTCCACTTTCCTTCATTGTCACACTACTGTTAAGGTGTCTGGACTTTCACGGTGATACCTACACGCTAAAAACTTGAGCGACATATTAACACTTGCGCAACACATCCAAACATGCACGCCTTAATTCCTTGGCCATTTTTTTCAAATTCCTTCACAAATTTTATGAAAAATAAACCCATTTAAGAGTTAATTTATTCAACTTTTGTGAAGCTTCAATGGTTCCCAAGAGAATTGGAACGGCTGATGAACTGGAAAGAAAACTTCTTAATGATATGACGGACATTGTTAGCCACTATTACTATACTCTCTGCGACAGCACTCTCCCAGATTTGGCTACGTATCTGAACAGGGTGAAACTGTCAGCCAATATTGGTGAATTTGAGGCTGCAGTATCCCGAGCTGAGGCTCATTATGCTTCCAAAATAAAGGAGCTGAAGTATAAAATCAAAGATAAAGTCGTCCATCAAATGAACCTCTAGAAATAGTTAGATGTTGTTACTGGGGAACTTGACCAACTCAATAATTTATTGGAGGGACCTCAAACGAATGGTATGAATGCCATTACGGATGCCAAGAAAGCACTTCATCAGGCTGAAAAGAGTAAAGTTGGTCGAGTGCATGAGGTTCAAGTAGCTGCTGATGAATCTCGAGATACTGTTCATCAAGTGAAGACTTATGTTGACAGCCTCTTGTAATTTCTTAGAAAAGAGAAGAGACTCCAATTTGTGGATGTCCTTCTAATTCTTGTGCATCAAATGGAAAGAATGCTTTTATCTTCAATCACTTGTGCATGTATTTTCCTACTACCTGCATTAAATTTTTCCTATGCCAATGGGACTAGTAAGCATAGTTTGATTTTTACTATGATTATTATAAATAACCCTACAAACATTGAATCTTTTAATTGCTAAATATTACCTAAATCATACAAAATTTCTGTTTAGTGAGCTGGAACTTGACTTTATTCAGAGTTCCCTTGTCTTTTGTGGGCAGTTTAAAGTCATGCATGTCGAACATAAAGAAGATAATGTTTAAGGTCGAAATATCTTTGACCAAAATGGATAAAAATTGACTCAATTTGTTGACAAATTATCTGAAAATATTTTACAACACTCAAGTATGGGGGAAAATATGTAAACTATGACTTAAGAAAATTTTAATATGAGGAATGATATGAAAAAGAGATAAAAAGACATTAGAAGAAGTAGTTCCCAATAATGAAGTTACCATTATTTAACAAAGCCGTTAGGGGGTTGAATTATGCAGGGAAACCTAAGGGAATTGGATGTATAGTAAAATAATAACATCATTTGGATGATAGGTCTGTTATGTAGACTGTTTATGCAAGGCTGCCTAAGGGCACGTGCTGCATAGTCAGTCAAAATAACTCCTAGAAATTTACTTTTCTACTGCTAAACAGCCAGTGGAAGTTTATGAGGATTCAAATTTTCCAAATCATAGAGTTTGTTGTATGGATAAAGGTACTTGAATATGGAGAAGATATTTCCAAACAGGATTGTCTAATAATTGGATGACTGTTACTCCTACGAAGGTCTGACCCAAACATAGGGAAGGAAAATATAAACCATAAACATGGACAATTTCAGATCATGAAAAAGAGTATGGGACAGATATATTAAGGATAGCCATTTTTTCCAGATCCCTACATATTTTCATTAAGACAACCAAGGATAAAAGAGATTTTCCTCCCAAGAATGAAGTTACCACTATTTGAAAAACCCATTAGGGGTTTGAATTATGTATGGCCACCTAAGGGCATTAGCTGCATATTCAAATAATAACATCTTTTAGCTGAAACTTATGTTATGTAGACTGTTTATGAAAGGCCGCCTAAGGGCACGTGCTGCGCGGTCAAGAAAAAGAATTCTCAGAAATTGGATATTTTGTGACCAGAAGTCAAGAAAAGGGTTATGAAGATTTGGAAGTGTTCAAGATTATGATTATGATACATAAAGATGGGTATTATCCAATGTATGTAGAGATACACAGATCAATGATAACCATAATCATGTTGTGGCTGGATCCTGAATTGAAATTTTGGACTTCACTATGTATCCCATAAGGATGGGAATCAAGACATACGTAGTTCTTAAACTACAGTTTAACGTCGTGCGAGATGAAATTATAGGAGATCTTAGTTTAGGGTCATAGAGCTTGGACCATTTATAATAAATACACAGTGTGTGTTTTCATGGGGAATTTTCAGCCAATGGACTGAAAGTGGAATTAGGGGTTAGGCCCAAAAGACTTGGGGCTGGATTCGAGGGACACTCGAACGTTCCTACGTATCCTATAACGATGGGAATCAAGCTCACGTATTTCTAGAAATACCCTCTGTACAAATTTGGTTCATACATGTGAAGGGTGAAAGGTGACTTTAGTGTAATTCTGATTTAACCAAAGATAAAAGGTTCAGGAATTTCCATGTATGCACGTTGTCTTTGAAATGAAACATGATTGAAAATAAATGTAAATAATGATTCCCTCTCAGGTGAGGGTATTAAAGAATGTTATAGTTTGTTGTGATACTGGACAAAAAATGTTGTACAGTTTAACGTCATATAGTATGGATGAAAGTGAACCAATGTAAAGATATTGATTCTAGGGACGGTTTCATAATTCCACATCATATGATATGGAGGTGAACCGATGTGAAGAGATCGCTTTTGGGCTTGAACCTTTGGAGGTTGCCTACGTACCCAGCCTGGAAGGCAAGGATCAAAGTCTGTGTAGTTCAATTAAAGAATGAATTAATGATCAAGTGGTTCTTGGGGACAATGACCTAAAAAAATTATGTTGGGACTTATGCGTGGTTAGCGGCCCAAAGAGGATGTTATGGTTGAAATTTGCTCTAAGATCACATGAGTCATACTCGGTGTGAGAAATAAGAGGTAACAACAACCTTAATGATGCACAGTTTAATGTCATGTAGGACATATGAAAGGACTATGCAGTTTAATGTCTTGCAGTTAGGACTATTGGTGCTGCACAGTTTAATGTCATGTAGTAGGGACAAAGTATAGTTTAAAGTCATGTAGGACATATTAAAGGACTTTTGTATAGTTTAGCATCATGTAGCTAGGACGATGGGGACAATATAGTTTAACATCATGTTAGACGAAAGGGGGACTGTGAAGTTTAATGTCATACTTTAAGGAAAAAAGAGAACACATTTTAATGTTATGTTGGATGTATTAGGGACTTTTTAACAGTTTAACTTCATGTTGGACAAAAAAGGGATGATACAGTTTAGCGTCATGTTGGATGAATGTGTGAATAGTTTAAGGATATATGCATGGACCGTTGGTGATGCAGTTTAACGTCTTGTGGGACCGAAGGGACTTTCAAATAGTATAAGGTAATATGCATGAACCATTGAATATATAGTTTAACGTCTTTCTGGATGTATGGAACTTTTATACAGTTTAGCGTCATGTATCTAGGACATTACAGTTTAACGTCGTGTGGGACAAAAGTAATACAAATAGTTTAAGGTCATATGTATGGACCATTGCCGTATAGTTTAACATCGTATATGATGATGAAAGGGACACAATTTAATGTCATGTGGGATGTAAGTAATACAAATAGTTTAAGGTCATATGCATGGACCGTTAATGGTGTATTTTGTGTTTATAAAAAATACTTCTTCAGAAATCTTGCATTGGTTGGAGTAGTGATGAGTCCTCCATCCATTGAGATTAAAGAATAAGCTCCATTAGAATAGACCTTATGTATTGAATATGGTCCTTCCCATTTTGGTTCAAGATTGGGAGGTTTCTTTACTGGTATCATTGGAGTTCTGAAAACTAATACCAATTATCCCTGAACGAATGAACGCAGACGAAATTTTTCGTTGAAAGCTCATGCTATTCGATTCTGATAGACTTCCAAGTGGTGTAGATTGCACAATATTTTCTCATCTAACCGTTCCAATTCATTCAATATCTTTTGAGATTGTTCATCTGTAGATTATTGATCACAAATGGCTACCCTGAGCAAGGTTAGTTGAACCTCAATTGGTAGGACTGCTTCCGTTCCATATACCAGTGAATATGGTGTTAACCTCGTCGCAGTGCGGGTGGTGGTCTGATAAGCCCATAAAGCATGAAAGAGTTTATCAAGCCATGACTTCGTATCTTTATCCACTATATTTTGCAGTATATTTGACAGAGTCTTATTAAAAGCTTCTATCTGGCCATTGGCCGCTGCATGATACCGAGTTGAATGATTGGATTTGATGTTGTATTCTTGATACAATTTCTTCACCTCGGATGAACAGAAGTTGGTGCCATTGTTTGTCAATATGGTATGAGGGACACCAAATCTGGTAATGATGTTAGACTTGATGAAGCTAACAATGATTTTAGAACTAACTTCTTTGAGAGGTATTGCCTCTGCCCATTTGTAAAATAAATCTGTAGCAGTAAGAATATACATAAGTTGCTTGGCCGTAGCTAAAGGGTAAGGTCACACCACATCCATTCTCCATTTGGCAATTGGCCACGAGTATTTAGCTGTATGAAGAAAATCTGGAGGATGATGAATGAAGTTGGCATGTACTTGGCATGAATGACACTTCCTTGTGAAATCAACACAATCTTGTATCGTTGAAGGCTAAAAGTATCCAAGACTTTGAATCTGATCAGAGAGCCTATGTCCAGAATGGTGGGCACCACAGACTCCTAAATGCACTTCGTTCATGAAGACCATTGTCTCTTCACTATCAATGCATCTGAAGAGAACTCCATCAAATCCATGCTTGTAGAGAATTTTCTTTAGGTGATCTGGGCCATCATAAAGAGTAAAGTTGACCACACGTCACCAGATTTGTTCTTTCCCAGCTCTATCAGGTGGAAGTGTTCCATTTTGAAGGTATTCCTTGGTAGGTGTCATCCATCCTTTAGTATGACCATATGGATCAGAGATGAGACTAATTTCATTGATTTCCTCTGTTCTAGCTTGAACATAAGGTGAAATTGTATGACGGTGGGAAATACTGATGGTTGTCTCATCCTGATTTGAATCTACCAGAGATGTGGCTATATTAGCCAGTGCATCAGCTTGGGAATTTTGTGATCTTGGGACATAAGAAAATGTCAGTTCCGAAGGAAACTCCCCCATTAACTCTCTGACATAATCATGCAAAGGGATTGGTTATTCTTTTCTGATGGAATAATCCCCATTAACTTGTTTGATTACCAGGTCTTAATCACCTTTCACCTTTAAGTTATTCACTTGTGCTTGAAGCACTAACTCCAATCCTGCAATAAGAGCTTGGTATTCCGCTTCATTATTTGTACTGCCTCCCAACAATGAGAAGGAATAAGGTAACACTGCCTTTTCTGGAGAAATGAGTACAACTCCTAAGACAACTTTGTGGAATTTAGGATTTTCCATTTTCTTCCCTGTTGGACTTCTAGAAGCACCATCAAAGTACATTTCCCATGTTTGAATACATTCTTGAATAAAAAATACTTCTTCATCAGGGAGTTCAATATCTGAAGATGTGTCTTCCACTAAAGGGTGTTCAGCCAGGAAATCAGCCAGATCGTGGCCTTTTATTTCCTTTTGAGACACATATTGATTATACAATTGCTGCAAGATAACTACCCACCTTTCGAGAAGTCCTGTAAGCATTGGACGACTAAAGATGAATTTGAGCGGTTTATTGCGAGATACCAATTGTACCTCGTGATGTTATAGGTAGTGTCTCAATTTTTGAACTGGAAAGATTAATGCTAGACAACACTTCTCAATATTTGAGTATCAGGATTCTGCTTCAAGCATAGTCTGACTGAGATAGTAGAGGCTATTTTCATTCCCATCATCATTCTTCTGAGCAAGAAAGGCACCCAATGATCTCTCTAAAGCTGTCACATAGAGGATAAGTGGCCTTCCTTCAACAGGTGGCATTAACACCGGTGGACTCAAGAGATACTTCTTCAGAATATCTAATGCTTCTTGACATTCTTCAGTCCACTGGTATGTGACTCCCTTCTTCATCAATTTGGTGAAGGGTAAGCTTTTGCCTGCCAAATTGGCGATTAAATACCAAATATCGGCTAGGTGTCCTTGAAGTCCTCTCAATTCTTTTAAATTTTGAGGAGGTGACATTCCAATGATTTACTTTGTCTTCTCAGGATCGACTTCGATACCACGATGGCATACAAAAAAGACGATAAATTTTCCTGATGTTACCCCAAAAGCACATTTTAATGGTTTCGTCTTCAAATTATGTTGTCGAAGCTTGCGAAATATGACTTCCAAATCAGCCAAGTGATTAGAATTTTGTTTGTATTTGACCACCAAATTGTCCACATAACATTCAACAAACTTTCCTAATTTTTTTTTGAAGATACGATGCATAGCACGCTGATATGTTGCGCCTGTATTCATTTGGCCGAAGGGCATTAACCGATAGCAAAACACACCCTGAGGGGATCTGAAGGCTATAGATTCTTCATCTTATGGATCCATCCAGATTTGATTATATCCAGAATATCCGTCCATGAAGGAAACAACTTCATAGCCAGCTGTTGCATCAATCAAGACCTCTGTAATCGGAACTGGAAAATCATCCTTAGGAAAATGCCGATTAAGATCTCTGAAATCAATGAAAACTCTAATATGCCCATTCTTATTTTTCACTGGGCCAATATTAGGCAACCACTTGGGATATTTAACTTCTCCGATGAAGTTATATTTGATGAAATTATCCCCTTTAGCCTCAATTTTGGAAGCATAGGTTGGGTGTGTTCTTCTAGCAGCCTGTTTGAATCATCGATGTTCTTCTGGCAAACCCAAATGATGAGTGGGAACATCAGGATCAAGCCCTGGCATCTCTGTATATTTCCAAGCATATATATCGTGATTTTTATTTAAAAATTAAATATAAATATCTTGTTCTTCAAGAGTTATGGCCGCACTTATTAAAGTGGAGCGTGGATCTTCTTTTGTACCCATATTTATTTCTCTGAGTTCATCCACTGTAATAGAGATACCCTCTTCAAATTCTGGAGGATCATCCCTGAGATCTTCCTCTTCTTCTTCAGCATGTGTTATTTCTTCCGTTTCTACTTGCATAGTAGATGATGAAGCAAAATTTCCATAATCAGAAGAGATGTAAAAAGTTGCACATCTTAAAGAAGAAGCTTCCATTTCTGACCCGATTGATGATGAAGGGTCTTCTTTGGGTAAAAAAAGAGGAGAAGATGGATTGAGAATTGACATCATCATCAACCTCTAACATTTCTATAACTTATTCTGGCCTAGTTGACAAATTATAGACTTACTGGATTTCAGCAGATGAAATGAAGACATCTCCATTTGACATTTCATCATTACTTGGTGGATCACCAATTTCTCCCATGTTGTCTGGATCGATTGACGTAATTGATATTAAGTATCTTTCCATAAGAGTATTTTGAATTGGTTCTATCTTGTCAATTTGACTGATAGGCAACACATAATCTGTACTCACATGTGCTAATGGGTTTACTGGAATCTTCTCTAAACCATAGGGAACATTAACTTTGGTAATCTCCTTTTTTGTGGATTCATCCTTTCCCTTTATGTGGTAGAATTCTGCCTCAATGTATTTAGATACACAAGTCTTGAACGGGGCCTTATCACCATATAATGTCCCAACTTTACCATAAAAACAATACTTGATACATTGATGGTATGACGAAGGGATAGCCGCATGCCGATGTAGCCAGGGTCTTCCAAGAAAGATGTTGAAGGCTGAGTCTTGATCAACAACCATGAAATCTGAATTGGACACAAGATCTCCAAAATGAGTTCTGAGTGTAATCTTTCCCAGTGGTTCTTGTTCATTTTTATCATATCCTTGTAACATCATAGTTGAAGGAGAGAAATCAGATTCCGTGAGGCCCAATCGATGAAGTGTACGAATGGGCATGATGTTGACTCCTGAACCAATATCAATGAAAGCTCTTCGAATGTCTATTCCATTGACTTTTCCAGATAAGTAAAAAGGTCTAATATTTCCATGCACGACATCATCTTCATCTTCATCAGTAAAAGATATTACAGCATGGCTTTCTGCCGGATTATTCTCTACATGGTAGACTTTAGCTGCAGCAAATTCAGTCTCAAACTCCCGAGGACTTGACAAAGCCTCAATGAGTGCCTCTCTAAGATCCTTTGATAAATTCAAGGAATCCATAATTGATAACATGGCCGGTTCTTGGGCCAGGAGTTTTAATATATCACACTTTTGATCCAAAGGTCTGCGTTTCCCAATAGGAACATGTGATTTAGCAGGTGCCTTGGAAGTTGATGCTTTGGAATTTGATGCATCTTGTACTGGGATAGGAGCTGGTAATACTCCTGGAAATTGAAGATTAGACCAATTAGGTCTATTTACTTTCTAAGAGGAAGAAGATGGAACCTTCAACTGATCTTCCAGAATAATTGTGAGAAGGCTGAGTCTACCTTGTGTGGAAGAACTTTCTTGTTCTTGTTGAGCTCATTGATGGGATCTACCATGAGTTTCTTCTGCATACACAGTTCTAGAAGGGGTAGAATTGGAATATTGACCTTTGAAAGATCCACATCTTCCCCAGTATCCTGTGCCTCTGTAACTTACTATGATTCCTCTGTTTGATACAGGGAATTCAGGCTCATCAATATCTAAACTACGACTGTCATATGGATCTGTTAATTAAATCATATTAACCGAACCGAAGATCAACTCTTCATCCGATGAAGACTCTGCCTGATTGGCCCATTTAATCTGTTCCATTTAGTGGGGTGGTGCCTGTGAATTTGAAGTTGATGACATGAAGTCTTCTAGAGTCATAGACAACTTAGGATTTTACAGATACTCATCTTCTTCTGATTCTTTTTCTTTTTTTTAAGCATGCCATTTTTTTGAGGATTTTCCCTCTGATGAAGAGGATTTTTCTGCGGCATTCATGGGAGAAGGCACAATTGGTTTCTTGATTTGTGTTCGTAAAATTTCATGAGTTCAGTTTATCATTTTTATGACCATCCAATCATCATATTTTTGCGCCTTTTTTCCTTTGACTTCTTGGAATTCACCTTCCTCCTTTGGAACTGTAGTAGTAACACATGCTAACTGAGCTGAAGAACCTTTTAATTTGACTTGTCCCGAGTCGACCATATTTTGTAGGAGGTCTTTGAAGACAAAACAATCCAAGATGGGATGTCCCAACATCTAATGAAATGGTCAATAATTGGGACGGTCTTCATCTCCTTCCTTATTCGGCCTCTTGGGCCTTGGAAATTGAACCAAATTATTTTGCAAAGCTGAAATGAAATAACCAGGAACTTGTTCATTTCAGAAAAAGTAATCTTTACTCTTCAGATCCTCAAATTGTTTCCGTCTTTGATATCTTTGATTATCTTTACAAAACGGAATTTGTTGTTAGCTCTCAGGAGGTGGATCCCTTCGAGAAGATGAAGGTTTTGAAGTAGAAGAAGGTACAAGTGCTTGTTTAAGCATAACTGTAGCAGTCTCTGCTTTACCCATTCTCCTTCCTGGAGCTGATGGAATTATACAAGCTTTATCCTTAGTCTTTATAAGAGAATATTTAATCTGTTGATCAATTAAAGTAAGGTCTTGAAACCCTCCTGTGTATTTCACAGGGATTAACGGTGTGCGTAATTCGTCACGCATATTTTCCACAAAGATTGGCAATAGTTCTTCTTGAGGGAGTGCTAAGTTTAGGGAATATATTAATCCATTCCTGCGAGCAATGAAATCTGAGACCCTTTTATTATCCCTTTTCTTACAGTTTGTAAGATCATAAATTGTTGTCTTTGGCAACATTGAGCTTATCTGAAGAAGGAATTTTTGACGAAGATCCTCCCACCTGGTAATTGACCGAGATTGCAAGCTTGTGTACCAGACAAAAGCTTGTCCTTTCAAGGTTCGAACGATGCATATGAGTTTCACTGCTTCTTTCTGTTTGTGAGTTCCCATCATAGGATCTCAACAAGACACGTAATGCATCAAATGCTATTTAGGATCACCTGATCCATTGAAAATAGGGAATACAGGGTTCCCGAAACATGATGGGGGAGGAATTGCATCAACCCATTCAGGGTAAACTCTATTTTCTGGTTGAACCTGCGCATGCTTCCCTTCCATAGTCTCTAACTGAGCTGTTAATGACTCAATGGTAGTTATTAACTTTTGAGAAACATCCGGTTGAACTTGGACTTGGGTAGGTGCAATGACTAGAGCTGGTACAGATGTGGTGGCTGGTACTGCAACTGATGGTAGCACCGCCAATTGTTTTTGCACTTGACCCATAGGATTAGACCTGTGAGGGTGTACTGATAAAAGAGGATATTCTTGATCCATCTCAGTAGTCACAACAAATTCCCTTAGCTGACTAACTCCAATACGCATAGGAGGAAGACTACTTTGAAGTAGTTCTATGTTCAACCTCCTTAACTCCTTCATTTCTTCCTCTTGTTGCACAAATCTTTTCTCTAGTGAGAGAGATTGGCCTTCTCTAGAGGAAGGTTATGTAACCTGGTTCTTTCCATTCACCTTGTTAGTTCCATTTCGAAGATGGGGAAGTGGGTTACTTGAAGGATTACCTATGTTCTGAGTAATCCTTGGATTTCTTGTATGCACACCTTCTTCATTTGTGTATGTGTGTACAAATTCTTGAGAAATAACCTCTTCATCTAAGTCCCCTGAGTGAGCCTCATGATCTGGAGGATCAGCAACAATGAATTTAATGACATTAATTGATGCACAACACATCCCATCCCTTCTATCAGCATTTCTGTGATATTTTCTTCTACCATGCCCCTGCCGAGACATTGCCTTTTATTGATTTGACCCCTCAGTATATTCTTGAAAAACCATAATTTGGATAGAATCTCCTGATAATTTGGATCTTCATTCCTCTTTTGGCTTCTTCCCCAATCGAGATAAGTATGAATTTCGCTGAGGAGGGGATTGATGATTTGAAAAAGTCCCCAATCCAGTGGAATGGGGCTGTTCCTGCTGCCTTTTCCCAACTCCTCGAATCCTATTTGTTGATTCTGAGGGTTGGGTTAAAAGAGTCCCCAGTCTGGAAATCTGGGGTGGTTCTTGACATGCTATGTCTGAGACCTTCTTAAAAGCTCTCCTGATCTTGCGGACCTTGGTCTGGAAATTCGGTGGATGCATCAATCGACATCCACTTTTTCACCCGGCTCAAAATACCATTGGATGATTTCTGACACTTCTGTCACTTGGTGATGTGCTTTCTCCATATGAGAGGCCTGTTCAGTATTCTCGTTTTCTTGATGCAGGAGTAATTCAACATATTTTTCTCTTTATTCTTGATTTTTATAGGAACTAGTTGAATCCTGTTCTTGGGAATTATTTTTATTAAAAAGAAAACCCATTCATTGTGGCCGTCCATGGGCAATAACAATACATGAAACCATTTTCAGCGGTCTTTGCTGAATGGAGAGTACGGTAAAATGTAGTGCTCCCTGAACACCCCATCATCTGACATGAATACTAGATGGGGCATTGGCAATTAACAGGTGCAATCTTCTTAGTGTGCCAAGGCATAAACGTTGAAGGACTCTCTGCTGCTTTTCAGCCTTCAGATATTGAGAGACTGATGGAGATGCCAAATCAATCTGACGTTGTAACCCTTCTATTATATTATGATTATTTTCATATTCATCATAAGATAATACTTTATTTTTCAACTGACAAAGATTTTTCCATATTCTCAGACGAATGTCCTGAAATCCATATTCCGTCAACATCTCTGGAATGTCATATTGAGAGTCAGCCAGAGGCCAAAACATGACTGGCACTTCACTTTTCTCCAGTTGTTTTCTCATGTTCATCACTTCCTCTTTATCATTCAATGAAGATTCTTCTACCTGATTTGACCAGAGATGGTGTTTCCATGTTGCTTCATCGGATTCAACAAGATTGGTGGAGAAATCACTTATCAAACTAGAAGATGCATGACTTAGGGGTGGTTCTGAGAACGACCTACACCCTGGGCTATCTTCTAGTTAATAAAGTATTTCACCTACTAGCGATGAAGCCTCTGACATGAGTGGTTTCTCATTTGCAAGTGCCTTAATATAAGAGGGCTTTCTCGGCACTACATTGTCCACTGGAGTATTTTCTGGGCAATGTGCATCACTACTATAGAGTGGAATTTCATAGTGAAATTAATCATCATGGGGATGAACACCATGATGGGTTACAACAAAAGATGATATCTCCTGCTCCTTGGTCTTCTGGCCACATAGAGGGTTATTGTAGCTATCATCTGAAGATGAAACTTCAAGATCGACCGAACTGTCATGAAGAAAGCATTCATGAGGAAGTGTCTGTTGAAGACCTTCTGAATTAATGTTCCCACTATTGGGAAATGAGGGAGTAGAGTCTTGGATTTCAACAGATAATTGTCTGAGGGCTTCAAGAACTCCAGCATCGAGCAAGGCCTTGTTACAAATTGGCTCTTGATCTCCTGACTGTGCTGGGCGGGTCTTCTTCTTAGACGCCTTTTTACTCGCCTTGGAAACCACATGTTGACGAAAGTGGATTCTCTGAGAAGGTGTATGTGCCTGATCAGGAGAGATGGATAGATTAGGCTGACGATCTCTACTCAAATCAGGTGTATGTGCCTGACTTGGTTGTCCGTATGATATGGGGAAATACGCCCAACAACCCTCTTGGACTAGAACAGATGTGTGTGTCTGTTCCAGAGTGAACTGTTGATTTTTCACTCCACTGGTAGGGATAGATTTGTGTGTCCTTCCCTGAGAAGCTACTGAAGCTATTATAATATCCTGGCAAGCATCCAGAATATGAGCAAGGATCTGCTTCTGCTCTTTCACTATTGATAGAATAAGCTTGGTGACTTCAGCTGCAAGAACGAGAATATATATCCATTCCGTGCTTTGAGTAGGTGTGGGTGCTTGCTCTTGTCCTCATTTTCTTGTCAGTGAATAATGACAGTACTCATGTGTGGGGGCAGAGAGTTGAGTCTGCCTCCTATTTGTCGCCGGAGCTTTCCGACTGACATCTCCGAGTGCTACCAAGAAAGACTGTTGGTAGGATTGATCAATACTAGAAGGTGTATGTGCCTGCTGATTGCACTTCATCAAGCGTGGTTGATGTGATCCATCATATGTAGTCAGACGAGCCTGATTACTAGATGATGACGTATAAACAGGTGTATGTTCCTGCCTATAGTACTCCGCCAGAATTGCCTGGTGGGATTGGTGTGATGCTGCCAGATGAGTCAGCTGGACAGTGGAATTAAAACGGACTGGTGTATGTGCCCACTCGTTTCTTGCCACCAAGTTAGGTTGTTGGACTTTTCCGGAGATCGCAGAGATGAAAACCTACTCACTGTTGACCGGATTTCACCTATGGCGATTCTTTTTGCCTGCTCGGGTTCGAGGAACCTGATCTGAATGCCATGAGTCGATACCCTCATCATGTTGAGGGCGCACTGCCGCATGAGTCTGGCGGTGATTGTTGATAGGAGCCCTTGGGAATAACTCTTGTCTCCTTGAATTAAGGCCCTGAGGAACCTGCTCATTCACCTCCTTAGAATATGGGAGTGAATGGTGATTGCGTTCTGAATGACCCAAAAATGTTGGAGAATATGGTTAGCACCGCCTGCTTCCTGATCGCGGGTCATCGCTGTCCGGACGACCAGGTTGAATTATTGACTTGGAGGGCTTGACGAGCGGCCTCCAGAGTCAGAATAGTATCATTTTGACGGTACTCCTTAACCAGCGCATTTGATACCCAGCGTTGAAGACACTGATTAGGTGATGTCGTCCTTAAAGCGGACGACGATCCAGTAGGAGTAGCAGTAGTGGCATTTGCAGCATAAGTTTTCACAGCAGATGTATTCAAGGATGTGAACATAAGAGGAGCCATTCTGGAAATGCAGAACATCTTAGAAAATAGTGAATGTTTGATATAACAGACATAATCAAGATAATTCCAGCCACTACATCTTTTGGATGAGAAAATATGTCATTGATTACTTTGTTGGCCCTCTCATTGAGTTTAAATAGGGGCCTAACAAATAAACAAAGCACCATTTTAACTTGTTTAAGGATTCACGTCGGGTTCACCATTTTTTGTTTCCTCTGGAATTGGAGATGACCTCGTTGATTGAAGGTTTAAACATTCTAATCGTTTTATAACGGGTTAGTTCGTAGAACCGGAAACATCCAATGATTCCATATCCATTTGGACCTACTTTCCAAAGGTAGGCGCTCATTAGTTGTGGACTGATGAGACTTAGGAATTTGTATTGGTCGAGAGAATGGGAGGTCAGACTCAGTACACCTTTTTGAGAGAAATTATTGTCTACTCCATGACTCTCTTTATAGATTTAAGTTATTTTCATGAATCCTTATTACATTACCAAGTATAAAATGCTCTTTCCTTTATATCTGATAATCAATGATTAATATGAACGAAATTTAGAGAATCATTTATATGTATTCGAGCTTCTTCATCGATAGAGAATCATCTATATTTTTTAGAGATTATTATTTGATGGTATCCTTAAATACATAAAAGTCTCTTGGTCATTATGATGACCATACTGGTTTTAAAGACACTCAATGGGGAACTTGAAGTTTATTATCATTCAGGAGGACATAGATTATTTCAGTGTTGGGATCATACCCACAGATGGGCTACCTACGTATCCTTTGTTTGGAAAAGGAATCAGAACCCACATAGTTTGAGTAAGGGAGTATGATTTCTATGCATGATTGATGGCTCAAAGAAAGATGCCATGATTACTTTTACACGCTAAGCTCATGTGAGTCATGCTCGGTGTGAGAAACAAGAGGTATTTGTGAAACCATACAATTTTTCCATGCAATGATATGGGGCTTATATATGTATGACTACCGAAATATATGAGGATTATTATTTACTTCAGGTAAGAATTCCATGAACATGGTCCATAAAGGCATATGTGCTTTATGGTGATTTGGATACTCTAATATTGGGGCTTACTCCTACGGAAGATTTCCAAGTTAGGAGGGGACTTATGATTGGGTTTTACTCCTGAGAAGGAAGCCCAGATCAAAAGTAAATTGAGATTGGTTAAGAGAAATTAAGGCTGGTGCTTACTCCTGAGAAGGAGGCCCAGGTTAAGGTAATTAAGGTTAAGGGACTTGGGGCTTACTCCTAAAGAGGATGCCCATATTTAAGATTGGGTCTTACTCTTGAAAAGGAATCCCAGGTTAAAGGAATTAAGGTTTGGGTCTTACTTTTAAGGAGTATGCCCAAATTAAAGAGGACTTCGGGCTTACTCCTAAGGAGGATGCCCAAATTAAAGAGGACTTGGGGCTTACTCTTAAGGAAGATGCCCAAATTAATGAGGACTTGGGTCTTACTCCTAAGGAGGATGCCAAAATTAATGAGGATTTGGACTGGGGCTTACTCCTGAAAAGGTGTCATAGGTTAAGGATTCTCTTATTTCAAATGATGAGGCTGAATCAATAAACTCTCTAACTTTAGTGATATAAAGATGTGAAAATCACTAATTTTTGAGAGATGTTCCACAAAACTCCTTTCAGATAAGGAATTCAATCAAGAAAACATGCCATAAATGGCTTTGAAGAGTGTCTTGAAGAATGTATCTTGAATAAGAGAGGTGGAATGACATAACATGGGTTAAATGGGCAGGAAGGGAACCCAAAAAAAGAAGGGCACACAAGTCCTGGCAGGCGCGCAGGTACTGTGTGGGCATGCAAGTCCTGGTCGGTAGGTATACCTACGCAACACATGGGTACGTGCGCGATCCTTGACCAATAGAGTAATACTTGGGAGATTCTTGACCAAAGCCTTTAGAATAATCCCGAGGTACTTCCAGAAGAGTGGCGCGCAAGTTTCAATGAATAGGTAAGGAGGTGGGAAAGTGTGTTCACTTCCCTTAAGGGAAAAACATTTAGGCACGCAAGTGTTAGTGATTTATAACACTTAGACCATATTCCTCTTGTTTAGACCTTCCATTATAGGTAATGTATTACCTTATAAGTGTTTGTAAGACTTTAAGAAGTGACTTGGGCATTCAGAGCTCTATATCTGAATTCTGGAAAAATTCCTCTCGAAATGGGGGGCCCAGCGGGGGGTATTTATAGGCTAGAGAGGACCCCAGGCAGTTTTCAAAGAGGCCACACAAGTCAATTGTGTGACCATTAGGCGGCGCGCAAGTACACTTGCGCGACAGTGAAGGAACATGCACGGTGGAAGGTCTTTTGAATCCTTTTTTCATTCCTTTGTCGATTTTTGATGTTCTCTTCAAAGGATGAATCAATTTGTGCTAAGTCATTTCCCTTTCCATTCCTTTAAAAAATGTGATGAAAAGGAGTGTCAACAATGAACTCCTCATGAATTGATATTATTAGTTTTACATAACCACCTCTCATGGATGAATATAATTATGTATTTAATATATATATATATATATATAAAATATTATTTTCATGACATAATTATCAATTTATAAATGTATGATATCATCTATTTTCTCCCCATTCAATATGTTGGGAAATTTCAGTGACATCCATCTATATGTGTGGGTTACCACATCCACGATTCAATTGTATTCATTTTTCATCACCACCTCAAATAGATTTTCAGATCCCATGTTATTCTTGGTATATCTCTCTTTGAATTTTATTGAATCTTTTTTTGTTGTGTTTTCCTTCTAATTTAATCCATATTGGCAGAGTCTCCTTTGAGGATGGAAATAGTTTACCCAAAAAATGAACTATTATAGTGCCATTTATGTTTATTTTAATTAATGGAGCATCAATATTAACATGTTAATGGGGAATATGACAATTCTATAAGATTTAGGAAAAATTCATTGGTGTTGCAAGGCCATTTAAAAAATCTGGGGAAAATATGTCTATAATGTATTTAAACACTATTTACATGTCGTATGATGTGTAAATATTGCTATGAATATGGTGTGAAATTGTTCAAGGAATGAATTTATTACTTTCCATGAAGCTGTTCCACAATATGTAAATATCACCTAAAAGACATTGCAAACTGGTTCACGATGTTATAAAGTCGCATTATAAAAAATAGTTACATAATAAGCAATGGTTGATTAGGGTTATTTTAATCCCATGTGATGTGTTGTTCTACAAAACTCATAATTTGGTAAATTCATGAAATTAATGTATTACTTTTCATGTATTTCATAGGATAATAAATATTAAATACCTAATGTGTTTATTATTTATTCTTAATTCATGTAAATCCCTCCTCTATTATTCCCCAGGTCAGTACTAGGAGATTTTGGAATGCCTTCTTCTATTCATCACGTCTCGATCATGCATCTAATCCACAAAATGTTGTTTTTATTTGGTTTCCACCTATATTTAATTACCCTGTTTTTAGATGTGTAATACTTTATTCATGGTTTATTTGGGTTGTGTATTATATTATCTATGTATCATTGTGATCATCTTCACCTTTTACCTTTTTTGGTGATTCATGTCGTAAGAGTTTCCAAGGAATCCAAATAATATTAGGGGGAAAACCAAACCATATTTACTATTTTAATTATTCATGTGTGTGAAATTCTTCACAATTGTATTAACACAACTTCTGTATTAATTAATTTATTAGTTGATGATAATACAAAATATGTTAGAAAATTCATTGGATCCCTTTGTGTTCAGTGGTTTTGTGGTCTGGCTTGTGGATACTAGTATGGTGGGACTACCCTATAAATAAATATAATTGAATAATGGATTAAATATTTGACCTATCATGACGTGATAAATCAAGTGATTTCTAGTGATAGATCTACCTTTTTGCAATGGGTTATAGAATTACTGAATAAATGGGTAATTAAATAAAAAATGATAATTGGAAAAATTATCCATTCTGGATTATGATATGTTTTTATTGAATCCATATTGTGATGATTTGTGTTGTGTTGAATATTGAAATTAATATATATGGGTTTTTTATGGGGATTCCCAAATTCTTATATATATGGTTTGGACCGAGATAATGAAATGATTATATACTGGGACTGGACCAAGTTTTTGAAATGATTTTATAGGGGGTTTGGCATGGATGTTGACATGATTATACATGGGTCTTTTTTTGTAAGGTGATTATGGAATGGATTTTGGTAATTGTTTGAATAGTAGTGGTATATGATTAATGATATTGTGGCATGGTGTCGATGAATATTGATTTTTATATTTTACTATGTTAATTAATTAATGTACATATTTATGACATTGTTATAAGAACTTATTATCTGAATCCATTTTTTAGAAATTTTTGTTTTCACCAATTTTTTTTAATCGCACGCTATTTAGGATTCAATTTGGTACCCAAGAATATTACATGGATACATATTTGGAAAAGGGAAAAGGACCTTGTTTTTTTTCTGGATGGGTTGGTTCTTGGAGATGGGACTGACATAGTGTTTAGACTTGGGTATTTTGAGACATTTTATCAGCTTATTTCATTAATTTTATTAATTTTATTTAAATATTTAGATATATTCCAACATGTCATTACATGATTTACTATTTTTTTTATTTTTATTGGTTTTTCCTTTACATTCCATTCATATGTTATATTGTTTTCCCTATATCAGTTACTCTGATATTTATTATTATTTCTTATTTACTCTATTTTATAACTTTTTACATGGGGGTATAGTCTCCCCACTATATAATTTCCACCCCTAATGACATTCAAAAACCATTATTTTATATTTTGGCATGATTGAGATCCAATAAAAAACCAAACATGACCACTTGAGAGAGTGATTGATCAGGGGATGTTACAAAGAACTATCAAAATGTCATGTTTTTATTTTCTATTATTATACTATTTGGTAAAAGTGGAATGGATAATATGATATATTGAGAAATGGTAATAATATTTTCTATTTGAGTGACTAATCCATGTTTGGAGTATATCAAATTACATTTGGATGTGATTTGTTTTTTGGATTTTCCCTTTCTTATGTAGATTTTATACCCACTTGTGTGATTCTCATGTTATCTGTTGTTATTTTTTGTTCATATTTTTACTCGAAGAGTAGTATAGCGTAATATAAGTATGAATGCATCCTGATTGGAAGATGTAGATATATATTGAAAATAATTGTTCATTATATGGAAATATTTATTTTGGGTGACATATTTTCCTCTATGAACAATTCATCAACATACCATTCATATTGGATAAATGAAAATAAATAATTGTTATGTTAGTATAAAACACTTGTATTTCATTATTGGAAAGACCATGAGCCAGTGATTCTATATTGATTTCACCTCTTGGGGTTTAAATTTTTTTATCCAGTGTTCTAGAAAGTGTGATTGTAATGTAGAGAAAATGACATGCCATTATGTTCAATGTGAGTGTTTGGAGAGTGGTAATCAGTACAATCATAACATATCCAAATTGATGTTTCCTATAGATCTTGCTGATGAGATGTATGTTCAACACTGTGATAGATTTTTGGGGGTCGTGTGATCTATGTAAAGGGAGCTTACTCACAACATCTTTTATTTATGATTTGATGAGAGAGGTAAAACTAAATAATCTACCTTAGTTCACTAGGTATGGATGCCCCTATTATGTATGTTTTGTTTTGAGATAGTCGAGTTGATATCAATGCTCATTAAGCACACAAATATAAGAAGGTGAAACATGATGCATATATGCTTCATGAACCTTATGATTGTTAGAAGTAAATTTTATATGAAAATGGGATGTAAGAATAGCTTTCTTGGATGGAATTTAAGGTTTTGTTTTTTACCAATCCTTCTTATAAATGTCGAGGGATGATAAGGATCAACAGTATATACATCTATAACAAGTGGGATTACTAGTGATATAGTTTTCTAAATGTTTTAGTAAATTATATTGCATTTCACTAACTTGAGCTACTGAAGAGATGTACATGGTGAGTAATTTTCAGGATGTTATACACTGTGAGATCAATTCATAGTTGAAATTCATTATCTTTAGTATCATTTAAATTGTGTTTAATTTGTAACCCATCATAAAAGGGAATCTGAGAGATACCTCATGCAAAGGAACAATTCTTTCAATTGGGTGAGTTATGTGGTCATCATCTAGTAAAAATAAATGCCACTATGTATATTATCATAGAAAACATTGTGTATAGTAGATATGTAATCAGGAATCCATCTATGATCTATTTCCTAATAAAAATCAAATAATATTTTAATTTTGTCGATAAGAGGAATTAGTTTTTATACCATTCTTTAATGTTCCATTGTTTCTGTAATCTAGGACATGTGTAAGGGATTAATAGAGGAAAGCATCATCAGAGTAATAGAAGGGGTTCAGGCTGGTACTAGAGTCTAGGATGGCCTTAGTAATCATAAAAAACTATTAGTTGGATTTCCAAAAGACATTCAGATTGAGGTAGGGGATGTGGTAACCCAATGTTGGAGAGACAGTTCCAGGAAAAGGGAATAACCCAGGGGAGCAATATTGGATCCCAGGTTATATAGAAAATTTAGTTGCACTATATATAGTCTACATTGGCTAGTGTGGATTTAGGACTATCTACCATCATATGTGTGATTCTAGTATCATCTTCCCATGATTTGTTTTCATTTGATAATGAAGTATCACTTTCCTATTTATCTGATATTTTTGAAAATGATTTGGGATTAGTTGTATATATATTTGATGGTGTCTTGGCCATTAATAAACTATTGGGAGTGTGGTCATAGAATATTAGATGTTCCCAAGTTTTTTCTCTTGAAATTGGTTGTTATTATTTATTTTGGGAACAATTTTTATTATAAATAATAGTATTTAATTTTATTCTTATTAAGGATTTCATGAAACTATAACAGTATCATATCAACAATTTTCAAAGATGTGTCACGAATCTATATCCCGAAGGAGGTAGTTATTTTCCATTGGTTTGTTGGATAATCATGTTTCTCAGGTTGTAAAACTTTATTACATATTGAGATTTCATGGGGATTAAATAACATTTATTACTCTTGATGATGGTTTAATATAGTAGGACACTTTAACATTAGTGGTATAATATTTTCAGGATTTATATATTGAGGAGTTTTGTAGCATACCATTAAAATGGGAGATCAATTTCATGATCAATTTGGTTTTGGGAGAAGAGTTAGTTTATATTTCAACTTAAAAGATGACACTCGTGGCATTTTTGGAGTTGATGGTTTGGTTGTATTATCTAGATGTTAAAGATTTAATATTTCCTAGAACATCTCCATTGTGTTATCCAATTCCTTTCTCTCTAATGTTTTATGTGACCATGCTATTTTGTGTGGATTAGGTGAGATTAATGGACTTGTATCTCCTTCAACACAATGATGATATCTTCGACTAGCTAAGATGTGCCCAATTATTCTCTATGATGTAGTTGAGATATAGGTTTCATTATTTGAGTGTGAGACCATATGAAATTTTTGATAATTATTTTAGGAGAAGGTATGAATTGTAATATTTTTTGGTGATTATATTTTCTTTGATGAACACACCAGTGGTATTAGGGCCCTGACGAATCATTATATCTTATCCATTTTTATATAAATGTTTTGTATCTTTTTGGAGTATTTCTTCATGTATTCCCATTTTACTAATGATCATGCATAATATCATGACATCATCTTCATTACATTATGAGTGCATCATCATCATGGAATGCTAACAAAATAATGTTTCTAGATGGATAATGCACTCTTATTAGGAAATGTCATCTCAATGGATGATGTTTCAGGGGAACTATAGAAGGTTGTAATAGAGATATCTAAGGAGTGACCAAATAATGAAATTGTGAATTTCATCATTCTGGGTTTAGAATGATGTTTCCAGTGTTTTATATAGAACCTCACCCAATTGTAGGCATCAATGTCTTGGAAAAAAAATAACGGAGTTCATGTTTTTGTTTGGATTAATTTGAGTTTGAATTTTATGAGCTAAATAGAACGCTAACCTTAGTACCTATCCTCATATTACAAATAATGTTTAATGAATATACGATGTAATGTGACACATACATTGTTGGAATCAATGCACATGAGAGAAATACAGATTAAGTGGGTTCTTATGTCTTAAGAAAGCAGAGAAAACATGATAGAAATTACCATACTCGTGATTTGAAGTTGGTTGTGGTGGTAAAATACCTGAGATTTTGGAGACTCTATCTTTATAGAAAGATGTTTTTTGGGTATATGGACCACAATAGTTGTAGGTACATATTTTCTAAGTGAGACCAAATCATTTGGAAGAGTAGGTGAGTCAAGTATGTAGAGTATTTGGACTTAGATATGGATTAAACAGTGGGCACGAGATACTTATTCATTGGGTCAGTGAGTGAGATGATAAAAATAGATGTAGTGTTGAGTATTGTATTGTGTGGAAAATGATATGATTCCTTATAGACATAAATCTAGATTTTATATAGTACCATGTATGTGTATCTCTGCATTCATAAATTATTATAACTATGATATTGTACCATATAAATATTGATAATATATCATAGCTTAAGGTATTAGTTCTGAGAGAAAGCTTATATGATGAGGAGACACCATCAGGATGATCTCTTAGGAGAAGACATTATCGTCTTTTATATTGTTGGGTATGGATTCATGTAGGATTTTGTGAGGACTTGATGATATAATTTCATTATTCATCAATGGTGATAACTCCAAATTGGACTGATATGTATCATGATCTTCAAAGATAGTGTTGGAGGACAAGAATAAAAAAAGTGGTAGCAGAAATTGTAGAGAGATGTTTCACATTTCAACAAGAGATGACTGAGCATTACTGGCCTACTGTGTTGTTGCACCATCATCCCATTCAAGAATGAAAAATGGATGATTTCACTATGGATTTTTTACATTATTACATAAGACACCTCACATGAACAATGTAGTGTGGGTATTTATAGATCGATTGAGAAAAATATGATATTCCTTGAATATCTGAGAGATCATCATAATTGATTATCTAGGTTGTATTTTTATGCGAGAGTTCGTCTGGTTTGATAGAGTTCTAAAATGTATCATTTCTGGTAAATTTCCTTATTTAATATCTATATTCAAGATGGTTCTTCAAAGGACTATGTGATAACAAGTTCTTTTGAGAGTAGCATATCATCCATAGACTGATAGTCATTATATGCTAACTATTCACTTTATTGAGGGTATGTTATGGACTTGTGTTTTAGAATTATGTGCCTCATGGGGGGTGGTATTTAGAATTATTAGGTTTATCTTATACTAAAATATTTCATGAATCAATCATAATGGAAACATTAAATGATTTATATGTATGGTTGTGTTGTTCAAATATTTCTTGGATGGAGGTAGTTGTTCAATGCTTGATGGACCTAGTCTTGTCATGTATAACTCTGTGAAGGTTTAGTAAATCATAATGTCCATTGAGAACGTGTAATGTATACATAAATCATTTTGATTACCAATAGAGATATCATCTGGAGTTTGAGGTTGGTCATCATGTTTTCCTTCAAGTGTCTCCTAGGTTGGGGAAATTCTGTATTGTGTTGTATAGAAAGATAGAACCTGGGGTTTTTTGGATGTTTTACATACTTTACTGAGTTGGTCCAGTGACCTATTGACTATCCGTTCCATGCTACTATAGTTCCATGCATGATGGGTTTCATGTTTCGTAAATTTTGGGATGTCATATTGGCCATTCTCAAGTGGTAGACCATTATGATGACGATCTTTTTGTAGATGAGTCCATTTAGTATCATTAAATACATATTGTGAATCATAGTAAAAAGTATCTATATTGGAGGATTATACCTCATGTTTTAGTGAAGTGAAATCATGGGAATGTTCAAGATGAGACCTAGGATAGAGAGTTTGATATGTGAGAACAATGGCCTTGATTTTTCATTGAAACCACACATTGATGCTTAGTGTAGCTCAGGGGTGTGGAGTTAAATAATGGCGAGGTTTTTAGATCCCATATCATTCATTGTACATCTATCATTGAGTATTTTATTGATCCTATTTTTTGTGGTTTCCTCCATATTTGAACATTGGTGTACATGTCTCGATTGATGGTGGAGACCATTTTTTAGATAAAATAACATAATTATTTGGGATATATTCTAGTTCTAATTAATGTATTCTAAGAAAAATGTGTTATGGTGGGTTATAAGAGTCCTCCATATGTTTGAAAGAATTATGAGGTTGTTCATTCCCTTTTTCATAAGCTATGATTATATCTGTCTTTAAGGAATTTACATGATATGTATATGATACACAATGTGCTTCAATCACCAACAATATATTATGAAATTGATCAGGGGTTAATTGTTTAAATTTACCGAACCTATTACATAATGTGTAAACTTCTCTTGACATAGGTCATGAACTAGTGTATAACATGAAATATTTATGTTCCTTGAAATTGGTACATGACGTGAAATTCTCTCTCAAGGTTATTTTATCCCAGGGTGAAGTTTTTTTTGTGTAACTAATAATTTGAGGAATAGAAGTCATAACATTACAACATATCTTGGATTTATCATGATTAACTATTTCAAACCCCTAATGAACATTTGAATAATTATTCACTAGCATGTATTCCTCATCTTTTGATCTATATGATATTTCCAGGTTATTTTGGACTACATTTTATCATTTTTATCATCTTGATCTAGCATTAGAAATGTACTAATTAATTTCTCTTTGTTTTTATACAATCATACATTCCTATCAATTATAGCTGTTGGATCATGTTACTATAATTTTTTTAAAATTTTTATCTAGGTATTTTGTGTTATAGGTTTTATGATGATCATATTTTCCTTCAACCTTTGTTTCAATTTTTAATAGGAAGAGTCGTATAGGTCTCCAAATAATGGTTTTTTTCTATAACCAGACTTATTGTCTATTTCTATAATTATATTATGTGAAATATTATGTGATTTTGGAAAAATAATATCAACATTATTTATATTAAAAATTCTTGATGATATGACTAGTGTTAGATTCTTCAATGGATACCTTTGTATTATATGATGTTGAGACATGTCTTGCGACATCCCATATAGTGATCTTAACCTGGGATAACATTGAATTTAATAATATCATAATGATGTTTTTTATCGTGACATGAGACCTCAATTAATTACTTTTCATAGATCCACTGTTGGAAAATGGATTAAATATTTGTTTAATGAAAGGATAATTGAAATATATATTTTAATTAAAGGAATTACGAATTGTGGCCTTTGAAATGATTTATTTATTTTATTGTGTGAATATTTATGTTTTGATAGATACTAAAATGCTTATATATAGGGCTTCTCATAGGATCCTAAAATTATTATATCGAGGGATTGTCCAAGGATTCTAAAAGGATTATATAGATGGCTTGGGTTGGGATACTAGAATTCATATATATAGGTCCTTTCCATGGATTCTAAAATTATTATATAGAGTGATTGCCCTGGATGATAAAATTTAAATACATTGGGATTTTATTGGTATTCTGATAATTCCAGGGATTGTGGATATGGCTATGATACACGATCATTGACATTCTAGCATGGTTTCATGATGGTTTATTAGTTTACTTTTTATATTTGATTAGTAAATACAATTGTTTATCATATTATGTCATGAACTTATTATAAGACAGTAATTTTGACACAGGTGTGTTGACATAATGAGTTTTACTCACACCAAATTTTTGTTTCTATTTTGTACCAAAGATTAATATATAGATACAGGTTTGGACAAGGGAAATTGTCCTTGTTGTTGATTGTTTCTTGTATGATGGGATAGAAATTGTTGATTAGACCAGAATATAGGTTGGGATTGGGGACCTTTGAATTTGTATTTCATTTTATTCCTATATCTATATACCACTTTGTTTGATGTTTAGAATAATTCCAGCTGATCATTACGTTATTCACTATTATTAGATTCTATGTTTATTCATATACTTTATTGTTGTATATTACATAGATTTCTGTATATTTTTTCACTAATATTTACTATTTTTTGTCCTTTTAACTATATTATAACTATGTAATAGGGATTATATTGTTCCCACTGAATTTTTACACACCCAATACTAGCCAGAAGCCTCTATCATATTGGGAGACACGCTTATGGTATAGTAACAAACATCATTTAACCACATAAGAGAGTGATGGATCAAGGGGAATTATAGAGATTGTATATATAAATATATTTAATGTGATAATATTATATTTATAATATATTAATCATTATATAATGATAAAATTACACTTACCTTATTTTCAAGTGGTTTGGTGAAAATGGGAATGTTACTCGTGTTTTTGCATACTCTACCATCCCCATGATAGTAACATAAATCAATTTAAAAAACCAACATTAATATTTAGTTTTAAAAGTTTATTTATTATTCAAATTTATAATTATTTGATTCTTAATATTTTGTATATGATATAATAATTTCATATTTGATGATGGTAGACATACTAAATTTATTTTGATATTATGAACCAAACATCCTAAAAATTATGGTTTGTATTATGAAGATTAAATAATTAAACATGTCATTGAAATAAATAGAGAATCAAAAGAATAAAACAAACGGTTTAATGATAAGGTATTAAACTAGGTAAATGATGTAATGAAATTAAGTAATTGATTAAATTTTGTTATACAAGACATAAGGATCATACGCGACAAGTCGTGGTTAAGATAAGGGACACATTACAATTATAACATTGTTTTAAATATTTTAATGATTTATCATTTTAATATTTTTCATTCATGTTAATTTTAAAAGAAATGATTTATGGAAGTATTTATATGGTAATAAATGCATTATATTTTATATTTTATATCTTGTTTTGACATTCTCCCATAGGTTTTCAAATTGAATTTTTTACAATTAATATAACAATAATTTAAAAAAACCAATAGGATTATTATATCTTAATGTTTATGACACCAATGGTTTTTTTACATTGTCACAAATTTTATTTTATATTTCTATTTTCGTATAATATTCCTTTTATTCTTAAATAAAAAATAACCCTCCCCTTTTTTATGTTATTTTAAAAAATTATTCAAATGGAATGAATATTTTGATATGCAGAAATGTTTTTCTTATGGGTGAAAAGAATAATTTTATGATTGTAATGTTGAAATTGTATTCATTCATGAGTTATTACTATGTTAT
Source organism: Viscum album (assembly GCA_963277665.1). NCBI lineage: Eukaryota > Viridiplantae > Streptophyta > Magnoliopsida > Santalales > Viscaceae > Viscum > Viscum album. The sequence goes on from OY728137.1 coordinate 1,570,487,404, forward strand.
ATTTCCTTAAAATTCTTCATGATGGTTTTTTATCTTGATATAGATCATGAAAATGTGTGATCTCAATATAGCTCATGATGGATTGTGATCCCTATATATCCATCTAATTAATTGTATAAATAGATAAAAGTAAATTATTATAGGTTTTTTTTAAGATATTATTAGAATTTATATGTCTGGTTATTCTATTTTAATGAGTGATTATATGAGTGAAATAAAAAATATCTCCTAATTAACATACATGATTCTCCAAATATTTGAAGGGATTTTTTTTATAAATATCATGATTTCACAAGGTATGATAATGAGGTAGTGTTTAATGTATTGTTTATGTTACTTCATAAGTGTGAAATGTAAAAAAAAATATAATATGTTTTCATTTGTATATTAGGATGGTATAGAAACCATTACAATTTTTATTTTTTATTAGGATTTATTTTTAAATATTTTATAGAAATATTTGTCTAGTTGAATTTATTTCATGGGTAGGGAAATTTTTATTTTGATGTCAATGTTTATTATGAATTTGGTACATTTTTATAATTTGTATTCATATAAAAACATAATTGTTTCCCATTTTTTTATTTCACTTACTGATATTTTTTTGACCATACCACATTTTTGAATGTTTTCACTATATTTTATGGATGATTAATGATAATTATGAGGTCAAAATAAAAATATTGAAGACAAGTAATGAAAATAAATTATTTTGTACCTTTAATATTATGTACTATATTAAAATTTGTTTCCAAGTTGAAGTGTCAACTTTGTGGTGTAATTTTTTTATGTACTAGTGAGGACATAATTTTATAAAAATATGAACCTATATAGTCTTTAAGAATATAAAAAAATGAGTTCATGCCTAAATAATCAACTAATATAATTTTTATGGTTTGTATATTATTGATTGTATCAGAGAGAAGTTTTAGATAATTTTAGATATTTGGATAATGTAGTTAAATATCATTAAGGGATTATGATTGGTGGTTATCATTATATATAATTTTAATATTATAGTATAGTTTTTTCTAAAATATTTCTTTTTAATGTGGTTTTCATTAGATAAAACAAAGAATCCAATGTGAGAAGTCAAAAAGAGGATAAAAAAATTTAAAAAAATAAACATGTAAGGGTTAGAATTTGAACCGAGTTGATTTTTTTCTATAATGGATTTGTTAAAATAAGATATAAATTGAAGTGTTATCTATGCTAATGAAAAACCATAATTATTACAGAGGAACATGTTGACATTGGATCAATTTATGAGAAAAGACCCTTATAAATTTAGTGGATCATTTGACCCAATAGTATGTGAGTGATGGATTGAATCCCTAGAAATGATTCTGTATTGTAATGTTTTATGTGAATCATCAAAAAGTAACCCATTCAATTTTCCATTTTAATGGTGAATTATCTCAACAATGTTCAATGGTTATGAATACTAAGGAAGGATAAGATATTTATCCCATGGAATGGGATACAATTAAAAACTATTTCCAAAATAATTTATATCATTAATTTTATTTACATAGGATTGAAATTAAATTGTTGGAATTGAGGATGAAGGTGTAATATTCATTGAATAAAAATTAAGAATAAATAAACTAATTGGAAGGGTTTTAACAAAAGTTTATTTGTTATAATTATCATGAAATTAATTTTATTTACTCAGTGTTAGTGAAATTATAACAAATAGATTTTTCCTATCATCAATTTAAATATTATTATTTATTAATCATTAATGTGAATATATATATAGAGCTTGTGGTAGACCATGTTTTTTATGAAAATAGGGTAAACATTTATTCTAAATAGCATGAAATGATAAATAATCAATTGACAAAATGTTAAGTTAATAAAATCATGTTTATAGTTGGTGATATGTGTGGTACAATGCACCTTGGAAATATATTATAAAATATGGGAAGGGATTATAATTTTTTAGGTTTTTTAATATGAATTACGATCACAAATAAAATGATCTTGGTAGTAGTAAGAGTACTATTGATAAGAAGACAATAATTTGTTTTAAATATTATAAGATGGGTCTTTATGTGGATTCATTTATAAAGAATAGTACGAATAATTGGAATAAAAAAGTATGCATATGGGAGTGGTGAAATCCATTACAAAAACTTTGGTAGATGTTGGACTAGCTAGTGAAGTGGTAAAAATGCTCAATACCTATTTATTTGTATTATGATAGTTTCATGTTTAATTCAGAGATTTCATATTATATTATATGAATGATACATGATGGTAAAATAAAAAATTTAGGTCAATAAATAAAGATAGGGATTTTGGTAATGAAAGATTGAAGTACTATTAGGGGAATATGAATTTGAAAATATATTCTGGCTATTAGGTTTTGTTGATTTTTCACTAAAATCTTTATTGTAATTCCCATTATATAATTTACTTTTATTTTAGGTAACTCTAAATTTTTTATGTTCGGATAGATTGTATATCTAATGAATTTATTTTCTAAAATATGATTCATTTTGTATATATGAATAAATTCATACCTCAAACAACATATCAATAAGTAAAAGAATTTTTATATGATAAAAATAAAAGTTATATTTCTTGTTTTATTGAAAATAATTAAACAATTTAGATTAATGATGTCCCTATAGTGAAATAATATCTAGATGTTTTACTTTATGATCTTACTATTATTATACAAAATCATGAATTTTATTTTACTATTGACTTGGTTCAAGATAATAATCTAATTTAAAAATTCCTTGATCAAATGGAACAACTAGAACTTCTATAATTGAAAAACATTTATCAGATTTCATTAATAAAAGGATTAATTTATCCTATAACAAGACCGTGTTTTTATCATATTTTAACTGTTGAAAATTAAGATGGTTACATGAATATTTCCATTCCTTATAGTGAAATGAATAACATTTATTTTAATAATAACTATCCATTTACCCATATCAATACCTTGTTTGGTTAACTATATGGAGCTCATTATTTTTCAGAGGTCTATCTCATTCCTGGGTAATATAAGAAGAGAGTAATGGAGGATAAAAACCCTTATACAAGGTTACATACTACGTATCAGAATTATGAGTTTGTGATTATGACCTCTGTGTCGAGGAATGATCCAATAGTTTTCATAGATTATATAAATATACTTTTTCGAAAATATTTTGATAAATTTATGGTTTTAATTATTGATGATAATTTGTTTTACTCAAAAAGTTTTCAGGATCCCAAAAAACAAATAATCATTTTGATACATATCATTAATGAAAAGTAGTTATTTAGAAAATTAAAATATGGTGATTTTTGTTAACAAAATATTTTACTACTTGGAAATATCATAAATAAATATAACAAAAATATAGATCTTACTTGAACTAAAGTGGTTGTTGAACGGAAAAAACTTGTAAATGTTACTGAGATTATTAGTTTTCTAGGATTAGAGGGTTATTACCAGTGGTTTATTGAAAACATTGAATGATTATCTGGCCCACAAACCATGATTATAGTTCAATATAGGATACATAAAATTCAAAATAGATAGAGGGAATTTATGTAATATAATTATATAATTAACATAATGTTGATAACTTTGATATAAATAAAAAAGTCACATTTTTTGGATATCATTGGACCAATGTTCTCAACATTATGTTAACAAGATAATTCGATTAAATGGAGTCCCTCATTCAATTTTATATGATCATGATCTAAAATTTACCTTTAATTTCTATAATGAAGCTCATAAATCATTGGGTAATGAATGAAATTTTAGTAAAACCTTTCCTCCTAAATTTGATGGATAATGAATGTGAATTATTAAGACATTGGATGAATTTTTTTGATATTTCATAATTGATTATCTATGAAGTTATGATTAATAACTTACTTTGGATGAGTGTTTTTTTGGTAATAATAGTTTTTATTCTGTTTTATAGATGGACCCTTTTGTGAAATTATGTGGGAAATAATATCTGACTCTAGTTTACTAGGATAATGTTATGTATAGAATGTTTTTGTGATTATATTTTCTATGGGAAATGGTATAGAAGGTTATGATGAATAAAATGTATATGAGAGTGAATCAGAAGTGGATGAAAATTTATGTAGATAACTAGAGGAATGATCTTTTATTCAAGGTAGGCAATCCGGTTTTTATTAAAAAAATTCCATCGAATAGTGTTATGGGTTATGGTAAAAATGGAATTTTATGTTTATGTTTCATTCAATAATATAACATTATAAATAATATCCATTTACTTAATTATCGATTGGAATTTCTATCAAATTTATCTCATGTATCTGACATATTTCATGTTTCATTGTTGTGAAATATATATTGGATGCATTTCATGTTTTGATCCAAGAAGTTGTTTAGTTGGAAAAACAATTATTATAAGGAACAACCAATATATATATTTTATTGGAGAGAAACATTTTTCAGAATTAATTAATTGTCTTGGTTATGGTTTTTTTATAAAAACCATATGATCTTAAAAGAAACATAGGAATTAAAAAATGCTACGTAAGAATGATATATCAACATTTTTAAATTGTAATCTAAATTGTGAGGATGAAATTTATAAAAGGGGGAGAAATGTGAAAACCAATTTAACATTATAATAAATCATATTTTGGTCGTATTAATTTCATTTAATCATAATTTTATGCGTTATATTCACTATAATAATATTAGTTAATTTTTCTATCATAGGGAAAAAGATCTATTTCTATTAAAATTAGTGTTTCATGTATTATATATTTTTATTTAAAAATTTAATGAATAATTTTATAATTTTAATTTTAAAATCTTATATCATTTTTTATTTTAATATTTCAAAATTATTTTAGAACTAAATTTATAAAAATCTTGAAAATATTTAATTTTTCAAATGAATGGTAAAAAATATATATTTTTATTAAAAACTGCCATCATGGTTCAAGAATTTAAAAAGATAAATTTTAGTTAAAATTTATTTAATGTAAAAATAATCCATTTAAAATATTAATAATCAAATTTGGGTATTTTAAATCAGTTTTATACTTGATTTTGGTATGGAAATTTATTATACAAATGTTGTTTTTTATGGAAATCCACTTTTCATTTTATTTTTTTGGTTTAATATTAAATTAAAACTAACCAATTATATGATTATAATTTGATAAAACTAATTCTATATTTCTATTGAAAATAATTAATATTATGTACAGAGGTTATGTTAATATATATTCATAATGAATTGTAAAAACAATAGTAATATGTTACTTCCGTTAAGGTTAAAACATTTTTATTATGGAGTGAAACTCTAGTTATAAGATATTAAATGACATAAATTTATTTCTAAATACTATTTAATAAAGATATTGAGATTTTATATCATCTCAAAATTAAAAATGTTAAATTTTGAAAAAAATTTACTCTATAATGACCTTTGCATATTTAAATATTTTGAAACAATTTATGAGTGTCCTCTCCCCCTCTTAAAAAATTACACCCCATATCCTCTCCTATATACACATAAAAATCTATTTTATTGGACAATATCATTCAATTTACTTTCTAAAATCCATCATCATGTCTTACAGTCCCATATTTTATCATAATACCATCTCTGAAAGGCATTCAGTACAAATGGAATGAGGTTTTCTGAAAATTAGGAATAGTTCTTGAATAAGAATTTTTGATTTATTTTATCTTATGCCAAATAAAAATATTTTCTAAACATGATGAAATAATTAAATCAGTTTATTCTATAAAAAAATATTTTATTATGTTAATGGAATATCATATATCAATCTCCTCTTCTAAATAATGGTAAATGAAACCATAGTTTGTGTGTATATTGTATTATCGCCTCACGAACTGATGTAATTAGTTTTACATCACCACCTATAACATGTGGTAATAATGATGGATAAATATTATAGATAATATATTCATGAAATATTTATTTTTCTATAAATAAAATATATCAAATATTTTTTATCATTTCTATCCATTGAAAAATACTAGCATTATTCATGTGTAAATGTGAATTACCACCTCCATAAAGAGATGTGATTTTTTTTTCACAACCTCACATAGATGATACATATATACACACATAAATAGATAATATGAAATTTATGATAAAATAATAACTTTGGGAGGTAAACCGATTCTTGACATCTTTTTCTCATATTCATGGAAAAATCAAAACATCACCCATGAATATATACCAACTATCATCTCAATGATTGAAACATAATTAATTTTTCATAACCATATTCCATGTATGGATTTAATAGTATACTTAATATATAAAAATGATAAATTTTTCATGATTATTATTATTGAGATGATGGTATAATGACCTCATTGACAAAAGTCAAAATACCATAGTCCTTTTGAAACTATGTACTAGATGTATTCAATCATCCAACATGAAATTAACTAATTATGTGCTAATATTTTTTAGTGAAATGAGTTAAATAAATTGTTTAAGGATAAGGTATTAATGCTATTAAATTTTCTATAGAATGTAAATAATTGATAATATTATATTATAATGTAGAAAAAAATGTATGTGATAATTCAAACTCAAGGTAAATGACACATTACCTTAAAACCCCATTTTCAATATTTCAATGATTTATATTATTATTATTTTAAATATATTTACATATTTTATTAATTATATTATATTTTATTAATTTTTGGAAACAAAATAATTATAATGCATATTTTATTTCCCTATTTAATTTCATTTAATGTTTTTAAAATGGAAACTATCTACCTATTTTATATGAAATATTTTGACAGAATGAAAAATGAATTTTTTATAAAATCATATACCATGTCAATGGTTTTTACCACCATAATAATTGTTATATATTTTTTATGTTACTGTATAAACAACCATGTATTATTCAATGGAAAATATACATTACATTTATTTTGGGTATTATAAAATAGGTTTTTATATGGAATGGATATTTTGATATTCAAAAATGTATTTATTATGAGTGAATGAAAAACGTTTATGAGTGTAATGATGAAAATTAAACCTTTTATTGGTCATGATTATATTATGGTTGTTGGAAAATTTTCTGATGAAGGGTGAGACTTCTATTAATCATGATTATGGGTGATCATGGTATATCTCTCTAATTCTGTAGGTAAAGGGACAATGCTAACATATTATTTATTTCTCTAATGAGATTATTTGAATTTAATAGGTATGTTATATTATTTTTATGAATCGTCATATTAATTTTATGAAAATTATATCACATGTTACCTATATTATTAATTAATTATTTCTATGTGTTTTCATTGAAATATTATTATTTCACAAGGTAAGGTAAAGAGATAATGTTTAAATGAATGTTTATGATACTTCTTATTGGTGGAATGTATTACTTTGAAAAAAAGTTTTCATGAGTTATTCATGATGTTAATAAAACATTTATAAGTTTTTTACTTCAATACTTATTATAAAATTTTATACTAAAATATTATTTTAATTAATTTGATTTCTAGGTATGAAAATGTATAATTGGATTTCAATATTTTTATAAAAAAAGGAAAATATTTATAATGTCTCTTCATGCACTAATGAGTTTACTTCATTTTTATGTATGTCTCATGCTAGGATTTTTATGATAATACGATAATTTCAAATGTTTTTTGAAGGTTTTAAGGATGTATAGAGAAACAGTTAAGGTCAGTATGGATGTTTTGAATATATTTCTTGAAAAGAAAACATTTTTTGTCTTGAAATCAATGTACTGGAAAAATTTAAAATGAGCGAATGTGTTCACTTTATGACACCTTATTTTATTATATATGGGTGGTGAAATAGTTTTCTAAAAATTTAAATGTAAATGTTCATTGATAATGAAATAAAATTTATTATTTATTAATGAAATAATTTAAGGTTTTATTTAGGTCAATTACATATATATATATAGTTCCATTTGTATACTAGAAGATAAATTGTAGTTAAATAAATACTCTACTATGGGAATATGTTGATGAAAAACTAATTTTAGATCTCTTGGAAAATGATACTATTATATACTCTAGAGATTCAATGGACTTTATATATTGAATATCAATCTATGGTTGATAACCAGTTTTGGATCTCATCTTGAAATCAAATGTTTGTTGAAGTCAAATCTAAAACATTGAGGTAATCCCCAAATCTCAATCACATATAATGAAATGTGGTATTTTATATAGACTCACAAAAAAATTATATATAGAATGTAATTTTGATCAAGATATAAATATTCTTGAATAGAAATTGATGGTGATGAATGTTTATTGAAATGAACTTCTTTTTAAATGAAGTTATGGCCTTTAAAATTTTTATGAATTCATATAATAAAATATAATGATGTTCTCTTATATCCTTAAATGTATGGGTAATGGATTCCTCATACCCTTATACCTATGATTTTAGAAATTATCTACTCGGTAAACTATGAATTGAGATACATACTGTGAAATATTTCTCTTTATATTGTCCATTAGAAAATCATTCATAATATATACAAATATATATTCATTTTTTCTTCTATTATAGACAGAAAATGAGAAGATGCAGGAATTATCCAAAAGATCATATTTAATTTTAGAGTTTTTCAAACATTAATTTTTCCTAAATATTATAATTCAATTAATGTCTTTATTGAACTTTAGTATACTTAATACATTCATTTATTGCTCTGTATCCTCGGTCTTCACCACCCTAGTCATCACAGGGGTAGATAGTTGTGTAATAATTTGGGAAGGATATGATTCATCGACATATATTATTATTTTATGGTCTATACTTTAAAAATATATGATTATTGGGTATTATTTAATAATCGTATTTGATAAGGTAGAATAATCCTTCTAGATCAAAGGATGAACTACTGTTTTTCCTTCCTATGATGGTAATGTGTTAAGAAGTCATTGTCTTTGATTAATTTAAATCATATCTTTTATTACATTTTCATCTCCATGTATTTAAATATATATGTTATAATATTTTGATATGTATATATTACATAATTTTCACCATGGAGACAATCCCACCATATCTGGAATGATAACATTTGAAATATTATATCCAAATCATATGGCATGTAATTTTTTCATGGACAGTTAATTGATATGAGGTATAATCTACCATAATATAATTATGTATGACCCTTATTAATACCTTCTTTAATTCCTTATTATACATAAAAAACCCTTCTCTATGGTCGATTAGTGCGATTTCAAGTGAAGCAACCAGACTTCTCTAATATCCCTAAAACACTCATCACATTTATCTATCTAAAATAATGTTACTCCAATAAGAACTAACATTTTTAGGGGGTTTAATATCATCATAATGATTTTAAAAATAGTATATAGTATCTATCCAATAAAATAATATTGTGTTTATCTATTATAGTTGTTGGTTTTTTCTATTCCTTCATCACATATATCTTTTACTTATCCAAATATACACTTATAATTGTTATTACATGACCCATGATTGATTATTCCAGTATCTATACTTAAAAATTTCTAAATAATCCATGAAACTTGTATATTATAAAGGTTTTCAACACATTAATTCTATGGTTATAATTCTATTTAATTGTGTTGAATTATTCTATAATTTCATCTTTATAGACTATAATTTTATTGAGTTAATATATAAAGTATCTATTTATCAATTCCATGAATATAGAGGGGTAATATGTATGTTTGAATGGAATAACTATAAATTTATAGTTCCCATAAATTGTAAAAAAGGTTATAATTAGTACAGCCTCCCCTTTCACCCTTAATTTTTGATATCCATATCAACGATCAATCATTAAAAATTATTGATCCCCTTATTGTTGATCAGATAAGTCATAAATATGGGGAAGTGGATGCCTTTTATTGACCATGATTTTGTTTTTTATAATAAAATAGAGAAAAATATATCAATATCTATTTTAATGAAAGAGAACAGGTTCACCCAATGGTTAAGCACTTAGGAATATATAATCCTTATCTAAGATCAGTTAGAGTTATTACCTCAATTATTTTAATTCTGTTTGGGTCATTATATAACTATTCAATGATATAGGAAAAACACATAGAATTATTTATATAGTAATATTAACCACCTAATTGAAAGGATGATAATGGAACTCTTTAAAAAATAAATCTATTTATTTATATTTATAATATACTCAATTTTGGGTTTCTCCACAAACATTTGATCTAAATACCCCATAGGATTGGGTATTAAGACCCTTGTAAGGGTAGTAATTTCCATAATGTGTTTATATTCATCCTTTAAGTAGTATATTATCATTTGAAAATTTCAAATATAAAATGTGACATTTATATCCCAATAATTAATATGGTAATTTTGTAGAATAATCCATTCTATTTTCAAAATCAAATCAAATTCCACTAAAATGTGAACAATATGGTATTCATAATGTATATTCAAACATAATTTTATCAGGGTGGGGTTATATAATTGAGAGGAAATAATAATAACACTATTATTTTTCACTCATAATTAAATTTCTATCCATTTTAAATATTAATTAACAATATTAAAAAAAATTCACGATGTGATGGAATTAGTAGAACAAGGATGAAATAATATGTTTTCAATAATGAGTATACCCCCCACCAATGAATTTTCTAGATTTTATCTTTCTTCTTGTACTAAAACCGAATCTGTTATAGTAAGAATAAATCAATAATAATAATAGAAAGTGATCATATGGTAATGAAAATCAATCCTATGATGTATTATATAATGAAAATGTCATTTTAACCCATGAAAATTTAGATTATTACTACATGAATTTCATTTAATTATATGTTTTATTAGATACTATCAACTTTTTCTGCGTAATCTCATCCCCAAGAATAATAATACCCCACGTTGACACAAAAATAGAAATATGGAGCACATTATATATACCTAAAAATTTATTTCCAGAATTTAGACATTATGAATCGTAAAAAACCACATCCTATGATATATATTTTTATTTAATTTGGTGATAAGATACGAAACCAGATTATTTTAAAATACATTATATATCACCCATAAATAGTAATATCATATGATAGTCTTATATAAATATCATTCTGAATAATATTTTTCATAAAATGGCGAATGTAAACATTATAATGGATGAGCTCAAATTCTCAATAAGGGTAAAAATGAGTGAGAAAAGAAAAATATCATAACTGTACATAAGATGAGAATGTGGGTATAAGAATATTATAAGGGTGTGTGAACATAATATAATAGAATCATTCCCAATAAAACATAGATAATAAATCATGATCTATGGAATAAATCCTTTTTCATTATATAAGATATGGGAATAAGAGTATGGAAACATTAGTAAGTAGTCATGAGACATGAAAAAGTATCCTGGGAGCAAGAATATGGAATTTGTATAAAATTTAAAAATCAATTATTGTGATGATTGTCTCTTACAAGACTGTCATTATATAGTGTGAAATATTCCCCCCAGTTTATTGGGCTCACCCTCCTTTCCCATTAACATAGTCGAAAAATTCACATAGCTATCTAGGTTCACTCAAAAGTCCCTTAACTACCATCTAATAAGATATAATGTGACATACATAGTTTGTAAGATATTTTTTCAAATAAACATTCATCGATATCTTATGTTACACTTAACATCGTGTTCTACAAAATGTAATATACAATTAATATTATTATTAAATATTGATATATATTACAAATGGAGGTACGAATTGGAATAACAGTAAATTGAAAATTAATTACATTGTATTTAAAAATTTTAAATATATTTATAAAAATGTACTTAATTTTTTATATGCCATTATTTCCAATGAAAATATATTTTTCCCAAAAAAATATTTTAATTACTTTTTTTGAAAAAATAATATAATTGTTTTCTACAAATTTAGAAAATATATTTTAAAAATATAATATGTTTTTTAATAGTTATTTTGAATCTATATTAAAGTAAATTTTTGAAATTGCTCTGAAAAGATTAATTTCTAATGAAGACACAAATGTTTGATTTTTATTTAAAGATTTATTTATGTTTAAATCATTTAAAAAAAATTAACTTTTTTAAAATGATTTAAAATAATAATTATTTCAATTTTGTTATTATTAATTAATTTTTCATCATTTCAATCATATTCATGTGGATTTTTGAAATTTAAAAATTTTATACTTATCAATATTTTTTCTTTAGAAAACCACTTTTAGGTCATTTTAGTGAGTGTAATATTAAATTACTTTTTTTTGTATTAAGGAAATTTGGAAAAATGGATCCCATAATTTCAATAATATTATTTAATATTATATGATAATAATAATTTAATTTTTTTATCAAAATTAATAATAATAAAAAAAATTAAATACCATGTTTAAAGTTAAAATGGGATTGCTGGGGGTAAAAATAAATATATAAGGGTTAAAATGACCCAAAAACCTATCAAATTAATATTTTATAGACATATTTAAAGATTATATAATTTAAGGTTAGATAATGATCCATTTTGGATCCTTTAGTAATGTGTAAAAGATGGCATGACTTTTTATTTTCATAAATTCCATGTACGTCCTCTCACCGTCAATGAAATGGGAACCACACATACTCGTATATTCACAAATAAAAAGTATTTTGGATCAGAAATATGTAAAAATTAATTTTTTTCTTATACCCACATCTTTAAGTCCATATGTTGATTTTTGATCTTTCCACTCATTTGGTGTGATAAAAACAAATATTACCTAAGTTAAAAGGCAATAATGTAAGTAACCTAGGTTTTCTCTAGAGATGAAGGCACTATAATTATGTTTGTAAATTAAATTTGAGAGATATGCAGAGGTTGTTTTTGAAATTTTGTTATTTTTAAAAGAAATAAATCAATTCCATATTAATTTTGAGCATAAGTGGTTGAATAGAGTGATGGAGTTAGTGTAGGGTCACCTTTTTAAATTTCATTATCATCATAAAAATCAATCACCCTCTCTTCCCATTGAATATTAAATGAATTCCTCCTCAATCGAGTTATCAAACACCCTTTATTGAGTAATGTAATAGACCCCACTCCTATGAGAATATATGTTCATAAAATAATCTTAATGAACTATGAAAAGCCCCAATCATTAATTTCTTATCCTTAGAAATATTGAATTGATTCACTAGTTCTATATACTTTCCAATGATTTCTAGACATTCACAACCTAACATAATTTTTTTACAAGAAAAATTTTACAAGTTAGAGGGATTTAAAAGTTCATAAACCAAAGCTATAATAAATGAATACACCAAACCCCAAACAAAATTTCATTAAGATAATTGGTAAAGACTAATAATATAAATAATTCAATAGAGAAAGAGAGTTTTACATTTATGTTCAACACTCCAACATTAAAATAGTGAAACAACCCATTCCCCAATAACTCAATGTCTTGAACCCTCTATTCTAAGGGTAATAGAGTTAAAAGGAGAATAAGATAGAATAATGAAACTAAAAAAAGAGAAAATAGAAAATAAAAATCACTACCAGACCACATTCATTTAGAAAAACCCCTCATTTACTTTTTTGAACAACGTGTAGTGTATGTAAAAACTCATATATGTATATTTATGGTTGAGTGGTGGGAAATTTTACCTCTAGATTCACTCCTTCGAAATTTGGAGTCCATTTCACATGATAAGTGGCCAAATATCAAGTAGGTTCCCTCATAAATGGTTTCCCCTATCTCTTGTTCATGTACCCAAAATATCTTATTACATTTGGATAGGTTTTAAAAAGGTTATCCCATAATTATTTATGAAGACATTTTATTCATCATGACACTTCTCAACCACCTCTATTTTATACATGAAATAGATACCATAACGTCAAAATTCCTGTATGAAATTTAATTTGGACATGCACCACATATAAATAATTCAATTCCATCTTAAATCACTTCAATTTACGTTATTTATGGTGAGATATACATCAAATACATAGGTGACATCCATTCTGTCAACCGAAAAAGTTTGTCTACTTGATTTATTTTTTTGGTCCATTGGGTGTTGAATTGGACCAAGGTCTAAAAGAAAAAGTTAAATACATCGATCAAGGAAAACCAAAAAAATAATCACTCTATTAGGATCAAAATTTTGAATGATATGACCGAAATGAAGTAGATCTACTATGGTGTTATGTTTCAAGAAATAATCAATTTTCACAATTAATCCCAAAAACCAATGAAAATACTAAAATAATAAAAATAATTAAAAAATTATTAATAGGTAGGGGTTAAATAATTAAATCACACATGAAAAACAATGAAAATATTAAATCTATCAATTCCCCCACACATAGCACCTGGACTCCTAGACAAGTCAAAATAAAATCAAAGAAAATTCAATACACTTGCCAATGAGATCCAAAAATTCCATACCAAGAAACCAACAGATATCATCCCTCATCAAAAACAATTATTCAAGTTCTCCATTTAGATCATTCAATATTTTCCCTCTTAATTTCTCCTCCCATGCACACATGACATCTATAACACAAGATTTTACTCTAATTTCACATATATCAATTTTCAACTAATCTTTTCTAATCGAAACTAATGTGAATATTACTATAGGATTGATTTTTTTTAATTCTCCACCCAATGCGATTCAATGAAATGTGTTTATCATGAGTACTTTGTAGAGTTGTTCTATGTATTTCGGTTGGTAGAATTTTGATGTGAAAATTTATGAGTATGAATTAGGAGGGATCGACTCTTTTCAAAGAAAAATAGAAGATTCAAATTTTCACAAAAGTGTTGTATGATCGTAACTCTCCTTAATAGAAAATTAACTCAATCATTATGAAAACTTTAGAAATGTGTACTCCATTCAGAATTTCAGCAGAAAAAAATTTATTCTTTCCAAGAATTATTTCTTTGAATCCTCTAGAAAATAAATTTATTTATTACTCCATGATATAGATTTTCACAACTTAATTTACCATGAAATTTCATGAAATTTCATATATTTCAGTATATTTTTTTTTTGGGGGAAAACACATCTCTTCTAAATTTTAATTTCAAGCCCATTTTTCACCAAATGAGGTAGCACAACACTAGATAACTTCCTCACACATAAGTTCAACTAGATCTAGAAATTCATCTTCAAGATATGGTTGGATAGAGAAAATTAGATTTTAATGTGTCTAACCTAACATGATATTCATATATTATGGGAAAAAGTATTAAAATTTGAAGAATAGATAGAATGAAAATGATTATTTTGATTTGTGGGTTTTAATTCCAATGAAATTCAAAATTCATTTCTAACACATGTACCATAAGAAATAATGTTTTGAAAGGATTAAATAAAATTATGGTTAAAGAATGTATGGTTGGGTTCTCTCAAAACGTTAGGAAAATGAAAATAATTTGACAAAAATGGTTTATAATTTTCACAGAAAACAGATTTCATGGACTAAAACAATGTGGTGTGTCATGATATTCAAAATTCAGGGTACTTTTTATATAATACACAAAATATTTCAACTTGAAACATAGTCATATTCAGTGGTCATTTAATATCAGTTCCTAGAATTAATAATTTCACTCACATACATGGGTTTCAAAATTGAAATGATAATAATTTCAGCTCAGAATATTTGAAAACATAAAAAAATTGAAAATGAAACACACAAAAATTTAAATTCACACTCAATTTGTTTTTGAAAAACATGAAAAACAAAAAATAAAAATCTCAAACTACAATGGTTCCCTCCCCCAAACATAAATGATGTAGTTTACTCAATACCTTAAAATATTTGATACATGTAAGAAAAATATAAAATTAATCACAATAAGAAATAAATTGTAAAGGAGAGGTATGACCTAATGTAATTTATTGATAGACAGGTTGGTAGAGTGTGATATGCTCTACATGATCCGATGGAATTGTCCCTTTGAATTTCTTCAGCATGTGTCCCTTAATAGTGAATTAATACCACTCCCTATCATTTATAATCTACACAACAATTAAATGATATACATTAGTATATTTAATTGGACCATAATATCTAGAACAATGTTTACATTGAATCAGATTGACTCTGGAGTTGAATAAAAACACTTTCTATCCATGATGGAAGTCTTTAAGTTGGATCATCATATCATGTTTCACTATTATTAACTATTTTTAAATCTAATATTTTTAAAATATTTCGTTCTAATTTTGTTATGCTCGTACAACTATAAAATTATTTCATAACCAGTACTTTCATGATCTAAATTCATCTTCCTAATAGCCTAATATTCTTTATGATCCAATTCCATTGGTGGGTGACAAATTTTATCATAAATAATCCTATATGCAGTCATTACAATAATGGGTTTTTAGGTTCTCCTATAATCCCATAATATGTGTTCAAAGTAACAGATATAATCCTCCATATTTGGTTTAACAGTCTTCTCCAAAATTCCTTCGACTTCCTTATTGGACAATTCATCATGACCATTTATTTGTGGGATGTAGGGTGTTGATGTTTTATGAAGAACCACATATTTCATTTATAGATCCTATATTCTAAAATTTAAAATGAGATAACCTTTATAACTTTTGATGGATCCAGACACTACACACCCAAATAATATGTTATCCATGACAAAATAACAAACAATTAGCATTGTCAATCTAGGTTTCTTTTACTTCCACCCATTTAGAAACATAATCAACCACATAAATGATACCATAATTTCAAAATGAAATTATAAAGGGCCAAAAAATATATACGCAGACCTAAAAAATCTCACATAAATTATGTGGCTATTGAGTCCTTTCTAATCTCATTGAAATATTTCCATAAAACATACATTTTTTTATCCCTTTTTAAAATTCACATGAATATTTAAAAACAATGGTCCAATAATCTTCGAATTATAAAAAAATTCATAGTTTTACATTACGTTCCAATGAGTTGTACACATGATAAAGTGTGAAAAAAATAAATACCTGACCAATTTCACTCTAAGTAAAACATCTTCATATAACTTTGTCAGTGAAAATATTCAAAAGTAATGGATCATCCTAAATGGAATATTTTGATTATATTTTTAGTTTGTGAATTTTATGATAATTTAAATGATATGGGGCCTGAGATTTTATAAAATAATTGATCATGTAAGCATACCAATGCACTTATCATTCAACCAAGTACAACTACTCTCTTGTAAGTTCATCATTTAATAGTTCTTTTTCTATAATTTTAGTTTCATCATTGTTGGAATGTATACATTAATGATCAGAAACATGGTTTGTTGATCCATTATTGTGATTGATTTCTATGTTGAACTCCAGCATTAATAACACCTATCTCACTATCCTATGTATGGATTTGTCCTTATTTATCAAGTACATAAGATCTCGATGATAATAAAAACAGCGACTTAAGATCCAAGAAAACGTGATCTAAATCAATATAACGAAAAAATGCTAAAAACATCAATAATGTAGTTTTTTAATTGAATTTATCGATATCCAGGGGTCTTGAGGAAGAGAAAATCACATGTGGCCTTCCCTTGATTAGTTGAGAAAGTAATACTCCTATTGTATGGTTGGAATAATCACAATGTAACACGAATGTTTCTTCCCAATTTGGTGGCTGCATCAAATGTAGTGTAATCAGCCAACTCTTCATCAAGTCAAATTCTTCCATACATGCACAATTGAAATCAAAATCAGTATCTTTCAAAATAACTCTATAGGGAGGGAGAGAAATCATAATAAAATATTTTATAAAACTAATATAGAATCATGCATGTCCCAAAAAAGATATATCATTCTTTACACAAGTTGGGTAAGGAAAAGCATTTATCACATCAATTTTTTATTTATAAACTTCAATTCCATTTTTCGAAATGACATGCTCAAGGAAAATCCCTCTATCAATAGTGACAAGACACTTTTAAAAATTTAAAACTTAATTCATATCAATTCAGTTTTTCAAAACATTTTTCAAAACTTCCAAACAATGGACAAAATATCTTCCAAAATCAATGAAATAATACAAGAAAAATTCCAAGAAATCATCAATGTGATAATAAAATATAAATACCATGTAGTTATTAAATGTGTATAGAGAATTACATAATTCAAATGTCATCCTTTTATATGAAAAAGTGATAATGATACATTTAAAGGTTGTCTTCTCTTGATACCCAAGAAAAATGGGTACCTATAAATAACCTAAATATCCATCGAAAAAGAAAAAGTGAGTTCTCCTTGCCAATATCTCTAACCATTGATCAGTGAAAGGAATCATGAAATGATCTTTTTTGTGTGACTTGATTCAACTCCTTAAAATCAGGGCAAACTCTCTAGCTATTCTGAATTCTCACAAGGATTAATTCCTTCTTTTTATTCATCATAGTGGTTAGGATAGTTTTTTGGAACAACATTAAGTGGCCTTACCCATTGTGAATTTGAAATGGGATAGATGACCCCAATATAAAAGAGATTCATAATATCCTTTTTCACGACCTCCATCAAGTTGTGATTCAGCTTCTTTTTGGGTTGGTTGAGAGATTTGGAATCTCCCTCAAGAAAAAATTTATGTGAGAATATTTTTTGGTTTTTTCCTAAGGATATAATGTAATATCCTCAAAATATTTTATAAATTTTTACTAAAATGATCAGTCAATAATTTTTTGTGAGTTTTAAATATATTATGAGCAATTATCATTTGTAATTTCTCTCCCTACCTTAGGTACTCATATTTCAAATCTATAGGGAGTGGTTTTAAGTCCATATCAGGGATATCTCAAGAGATGAAACTAAACTCACATTCCCCAATTCCAATGGTTAGATTTCATACATACATGAAATCATATAATATTATTCAACATTTAAATATCATATTAAAAATAAGATATTACCTCTACCTCCAACATTAAATCATAATCTCCAAAATTTTGGGCATACACATGTTTACTGATATGTTAAATGGATGAAGTATATCATATGTCTAATAATTCATGGAACATACTAGATTATTCAATGGATTCTATACCGACTTCATGGGAGAGTAAAAAAGTGTGAGTGATCATCCAATGGGTGCCTCATGGATTCAAAAATATTAATGTGGATAATGATATCTTGAAACTCTGTGTGAGTGTCCCTTTGTGGAAATTGATGATGGTTTTGAACATATTCATGAAAGTTCTCTCCAAAATTATGGGATAGTCTGAATGGATCCTATCTTTATTTATATTCAACACATAGAAGTGAGTTGGGAACAAGAGATATTTTACTTTCACAAGGACATCCTCTAGAACTCCTACTAGGAAGACTGTGGATCCATTTTCAAGCAGGACCACCACTCTTGGGGTCTTCAAGTCTCCCATATGAAATGAAGTGTATACTATGGGAATCAATACATTAATTGAAGCACCTAGATCCCAAAAATCAGGTTCAAATTGTGAATAACCTATAGTGCATGGAATGGAAAATACCCCTATATCGTGAAATTTGGTTGGAAATTATGATGTGATAAGGGATGAGACACTTATTCCTAAGTTGATACTTTTATTCATTCAAAGTATCATGTTTTTGTTGAATGAAACTTCAAAAAATTATCATTCATGGGAAATTGTTTTAGTTCATCAATAAGGTGGATATTATTTTCCACTTTCTGGACGGTTTCCAAAATCTTATTTTGAGGTGCTTCTTCTTAAGATCTCTTTGTTTCAATCATCATTAATGGAAATAGTATGGGTACATATTTCTTCTTCCTTTGGTTAATATGAAATAGTTTTTCGTATCTATTCTTCTATTGTTTATCCTTATCCTCCTCCTCCTCTTTCTTATCTTCTTCCTTGTGTATTTTCACAGAACTTTTAGAATTTACAACTTCAATATTCTTCCACTCAAGCTGTCTAGTTTTTTGTTTGTGGGATTATTATTGTGATATTAATTTTCTACATATATTTATTATCACTAGGACATTATCTATTGGGTTTGGGATTTTTTTGGAAGGAACTTTCCCAATACTTTGGGTTAGGAAGTCCATGATAATTTTTAAGTAGTTAGAAAAATATTTTATGGTTCCTTTTAGCCCCTCAATATTAGATATTACTTGTTGGTTTTGAATTGGGGGTTGTGAACTAGTGGATGGTTGATCATAGAATATTATAAATTCTGTATTTGGTGGAAATAATGATGTATATATCATTGATTTTGTTGAAATGGTCGTGTGTATTGGAATTTTTGATGGAATCAGAGTCTATCTTGGTTTTATAGATTTTGAAATCTGTATTGGGCATTATTAGGATGTCTCAATCCTTGATTTTATTAGAACTGCCTCGGTTGAAAGGATACATCACAAGTTTTCATTCCCTCAATTTCAACACATCTGGAATTGAAATTAACATGTGATTAACATAAAAAACATACCTTAGCTGGTGCTTGTTGGTCACCCACTTGTTTTCAGGCCACATGTCATACAAAACTAGCTATATCATCATTGTTAGTTTCACAAAAAGGTGATGGATAAGAATTTCTTAACTCATGAATAACTCTTGTTCCAGTACCACTTGTACTAATTTATTGTGTGTTCTATGAAATGTTCCCAATAGAGACATGGTATTATTTTAGTGACTTGTCTATCAATGCATATCCAAATAGTACACCCAAAATGAATTTTTCATTGTCCATTAAAATTTGATAAATTAAATAAAGAGATTGATGATCCTTAATTTCTTGATGTGGTCAACCTGAACATGGAGTTTAAAATCCTTCATAATAAAAATAAATGGTTTTCCATAAGACTATCTGATTTCATATATCTCTTTTTTGATATCTATTCATCTCTAGGTGGGGATTATTCTTTGAATGAAGCATCTCCTAACATCATTAAAATAATCCACATATCCTATTTGTAAACCATAAAACCTTTATTTATATGCTCATTCCCATGGAAATGGTAAGGCCTTCCACTTTACTTATTCTAAAACTACTCCACTGGGACTGGATGTTGAGAAGACATGAGTGAAATATTTAATATGAATGTTTGGATCTTCACCTGCCAAGCCAGATATCTTTGTAAGTAATAGAGTATTGTTAGGTTTCATCTCAAAATAGGTTTTTAAAACCAACAATGAATGTTGATAGTTTTTTATTAAATAATTTTGGCTCACAATGGACTATAAGTTTTTTTCTTTTATTTCTATCCAAAATGATAGTTTCAGAGTGAAAACATGAAGATTCACTAGAGTATACAAGAGAAAAGTCCACAAATTTAGATTATAAATTAATATGGCTATGTATCTTCGACAAGATTATTTCAATTTAAGGATCTAGTGGGAAAGGATAAGTGTTTGAGATTATAGTCGTGTCGTATTGAATAGATAATAAAGAGAGAAAAATGAAAAATGTTAAAACTACCTCCTAGGCAATGATGCCTTATTATGAAAAATGTCTCTCTTGGGTTGTGACAAAAATTGTATTACCTAAGTTAAAACTTAGTAAAATGAGTATCCTAGGATGTCTCGAATGAATAATTCACAATAATTAAAATTTTCTTTTATGTTTGAGAATAAAGAACATATTGTTTTTGAAATTGATTGAGTTTAAAAGGAAAGAATGAAAGTGAATATAAATCATAATAAAAAGTGGTTAAAGAGATTTATGGGGTTAGGGTAGTATCACCACTTTCATTGAAATCACCATAATAAAGTTCATTGACACTCTCTTCCAATTTAATAATAAATGAATGACTCCTTAATCAACTTATCAATAAACCTTAAAAGAATAAATAAATGGAACCCACTCTTATGTGGGTGGATGTTCATAAAAAATTACTAAACAATTAAGACATGAACCAATCAGGAATTATTTATCCTTGTAAATATAGAAATTATTATCTAGTTCAACACATATTCCAATGATTTATAGACTATTACCACCTGACACAATCGATATGATCTTGAAAAATTGCTCCAGGTGGAGGGGGTTAAAAGTTCTTAATCCAAATATACAAATAATGCATTCACCAAAACCCAAAACCTGATTGCATTTAGAGAATTGGTGACCACTAAAAATATTAATCATTCAATATATAATGATATTTTTACATTTAGGTTTAACACTCTGATAATACATATATGAAACTCCCCCTTCCGCAATCACTCAAAGACATTACCCCTACATCTTAAGGGTAACATAGTTCAAAGGGGATGAAGAGAGATTAATAAATATAAGAAAATAGAAAATAGAAATTCAAAAGAACTTCAAATATACAATCCATTATAAAAACCCCTCATTAACCTTGTTCAACAATTTGTAATGGTATTGACAACTCATATATGTTGGATTGTGGGGTGGAAAATTTTTCCCACAAATTCACTCATCTGAAATATTGAATACATTTTGCATCATAAATGGCCAAATATTGTGTCTGTTTTTCAAACATGTTATTCCCCTACCTCCGGGTTATTTCCCACAAATTCTTATCAGATTTGGGAAATTTTAAAAAAAATTCCCCTAATTACTGATGAAGAATTTTTCTTCCCAAGGAGACTACTCAAATACCTCTACATTGGCACATGGAATGAATTATTAAATGAAAAAATGTATTCATTAAATTAAATGTGGGCATGATCAATGAATTACTATTTCTATTCTAGCAAGAATCACAAAATTTAGAGTCACATATACCGATTTATACTTCAATAACTAAGTTGTGTTACATTATGTCGTCCAGAAACATTGTCCACTTGTTTTATATTTCTAGGTAATTTTTTTCTATAATTGGACCTATTTCAAGAAGACAAAGTTGAATCCCAAGAGAAATTAATGACTAAAAAAAGAATAACTCAATTTTTATTAAAATTGAATATATTATTTTGAAAATATAAAAGATCCAAAAAAACATCAAAATTTTCTAGAATTAGTGAATTTTTACAATTAATCCCTAAATCATATAAAAATACAAACATGATACAAATTAGTTCAAATTGATTAATTGGAATGCGTTAAATCATTAAAACACACATGAAAAATAATAAAAACATTATATCTATCTATTCCATCAAACATAGAACGTGGACTCTCTGATGATTCATAATCAAATCAACGAATATTCTAAAAACATGGCAATGAGATCCGCAAATTACACACCAGAAAACAAAAGGATATCATGCCTCATAAGAAACCATTATTCCATGTTATCCATTAAGAACATTCAATATTTTTTCTATTCTTTTATCATTCCATGAAAAAGAGACAACTACCTCACATGAATATTCTCTCATCTTGTAAATATAAATTTTGAACAAATAATTTATCATCTGAACAAATGAAAGAGTCACTGAAGGCTTGAATTTTTTTTATCTCTCCAATTTATGTGAATCATGGAAATGTTTTTATCATGAAAATATCACAGGGTTGTTATATGGACTTTTGTTGTTAGGATTTTGATGGGACAAATTCTAAAGTTGAGTAAGGAGGGTTTGGCTCTTTTTGATGGTTTATTTAAAGATTCTAATTTCCTATAATATATTATATTCTACTCACCAAAATTAGTAGAAAATCATCTCCATTACATTGAAAAGTCAAGGCATGTTCACACTATCTAGCTGAAAAAATTTCAATCATCCCAAACAAATATTTTATTGATAACTGTAGAAAAGCCGAACATTATTCTTCCAAGATCTATATGGGAGTAACTTCTTTTATCATGAAAACTATAGAAAAGAAAATAGATTTCAACAGAATAGTTTTTTAGTATAAAACATATGTCTTTATCATTTTATTTTCCACCCAAATTTTCACCAAATGTGGTAGCACAATAGAAGAAACCTTCCCCCACACTCAAGTTCAACTTGATAATGCAATTACACTTCAAGAGATGGTTGGATAGAGAAAATTGGATTGTAATGAGGCTAACATAACAAGATATTCATTGATCATAATGGAATAATGGATTAAATATATAGGGTAGGATAGAATTAAAAAGATTATTTTGAAAGGGGGGATTCAAAACCATTGAAATTCCTCAATCATTTAAAACACAAGTACCTCAAACCCACATGTTTTGAAAGGAATGAACCAACAATTTTGTTAGAACATGCATGGTTAGGTTCTCTCAATAAGTGAAGTGAATGAAACCAATATTACAAGAATGGTTCATAATCCTCATATAAAAGTGATTTCTAAGATAAATAAAATGAGATGAGGCATGATATTCAAAAATCATAGTAATTTCCATGAAATTCCCAAAAGAATTGTACTTGAAATAAAGACATTTTCAGCATTAATTTTAGCTATGATTTCTAGAATAAATTATTTGACTCATTAACACGAGTTTAAAAATTTAAATCATAATAATTTCGTCTCTAACGCTTTAAAAAATAAAAAAAATAGAATGAAACACACAAAAATTTGAAAACACAGACATTTTTTGGGAAACAATAAAAAAACAATTGAAAATCGTAAACTATAAAAATTACAAATTACAAACATAAATGGAGTAGTGTCCTTAATTAATTATAATATATGTAAAATGAATTTTTTTTGAAAAGGATTCAAAAATAGATACTAAGTATAAAGGAGAGGTACAACATAATGGATTTTATTGAGATAATGTTTGGAGGAGTCTGATCTCCTCCATAGGATCTAATGGAATAGTCCCTTGAAATTTCTTCAGTGTGTTTCCATTAATAGTTAATGTATCGTTATCCCCATACTTCTTAATATGAATTTTAATTAATGTACATACATGATTAATTATAAATGGACCCTCTCATATTGAATGATGTTTACCTGGAATTAGAATGATTCTGGAGATCAATAACGATAATATTTGTCCATGATGAAAGTATTTCGGTTGGATTATTATATCATGATACACTATTGTTCTCTATATGTAAATACTTAAATTTTTTAAATCATTTATTCCCTATTATACGTGTTCCTACAACTACAATCTACTCTCTTTACCAGCATTTTGAAGATCAAAATTCATCTTCCAAATAGCCCAATATTTCTTATTCTCTAATTCCACAGGTAGATGATATCATTTAACATAAATCGAACAATATGGACTCTTTCCAATCAGTTATTTTGTAGGATGTCTTGTAAGCCCATAATTTATAATCCAACATATGATTACAATACTTCCTATTTGGATTAGAATTATTCCCCAAAATTCATTTTATTTCCCATCAAGACACATCAACATGATCATTTATCTATCGACAATAGGGATTCAATGTTTTTTTATGCAACCCAAACTTCTTTATTATATCCTCCATTATTTTATTGAAAAATTTAGTCCCTTTCTCAATGATGACATCTCTAGGCCCTCCAAATCTTAAAAAATGTTAGCCCTAATAAAATCCTAAACAACATTAGGATCGTCATTCGTGGTGGATTAAGATTCTATGCATTTGGAAAACATAATCAACTACAAGAAATATAACAAAAATTTATAAATGGATATGGAAATGAAACCAAAAAATCTATCCTCGAGACATTAAAAGTGTCACAAAAAATAAGTGGGTATTAGGGAATTTTTGGTCTCTTTGAAATGTTTTCGGAAAACTGAAATTTTTGACACCCTTTATAAAATTAATGTGCATCCTTAAAAATTGATGTCCAATAATTTCAAGATTCTAAAACATTCTATGATATCCTTTGTCATCTATAGAGGACTCTTTAAGATAAAATGTGACAAAACTCAATGCCATAACAAATTTTACTCTCAAGTAAACATCTTCGTATCAGGTGGCCATTAAAAATATTCTAATGAAATGAATCATACAAAATGTAAATTTCATAATTGAGCATTAAATTTAGAAATTTGGTGAGAATTATAATGATATGGGACCTATGATGTTACCAAATAATTGACCATATCAACATAACAACATAATTATATTTAAACCCCGAACAACTAGTCTCTTTGATGTTTATCATTTAATGGATCTTTTTCTAGAATTTCAGTTTTAGTAGTGTTGGTCAATCTGCTTAACTGAACAACAACTCAGTTCATATATCCATTCTTGTCCTTGATTTCTATATTGATTTCATGCATCAATAATATATGTATCACTATCTTGATTTTAGCTTTATAATTAGTCTTTAATTACCCAAAAGAATCATGATCAGAAAACAAAGTGACATTAGTTCCATGCAGATTTGATCTACGACATTCTAATGAGAAACAACTACTAAAAACTCATTTTCTATGGTATTTTAATTTAATTGAGCAGCATGTATGGTTTTCGTGGCATATGTAATGACGTGTTTTCTTCCCTTGATCCAATGAAAAGGAATACTCCATGTTTTTGGTTGGAAGCATCACAAATTAGCTCAAATAGATCTTTCCTATTTATTGATCGTGTCACGATTGGTGTAATCAATATCCTATTAAACCCGTCAACAACTTCCCTACACACATAATTTAAATCAAAATCATAATATTTTAAAATAAATCTAATATATGGATATAAATAATTCATAAATAATTATTATTCTTCATAAATAATCCATCTTGTCCTAAAAATGATCTAATATGCTTCCCACAATTTGCGTAAAGAAATCAATTTATCACATAAATTTTTGATTTATCTACTAAATTTTCAATTCTAAAAATGAAACACCCATGGAGAAAACCTCTCACAACCATGATGTGAAACTTTTCAAAATTTAAAAATTGATTATTTTAAATGCAGTCTTTTAATAAAATTTCTATTTTTTTCAAATAATGGTCAAAATAATTTTCAAAAACTATGAAATCATCCAAGAAACCCAAAAAAAATCATCAATGTGATCATAATGTATACTTACCATGTACCTAGGAAATTTACTTGTAGAATTACATAATCTAAATAGAATTATATTATTTTCAAACATGATGAATGGACTTGCAATAGTTTTCTTATCTTAATCCTCAAGAGCAATGGGTACATGTAAAAATCATGAAAATCTATCAAAAAAATAATGAGTTCTCCCTTGAAATATCTCTAACATATGATATCTGATTGGAATTTGAAAATTATCATTCCATGATACATGATTCAACTTCCTAAAATCAATGAACACTTTCCAGATATAATAAATTTTCATAAGGATTAATTTTTTCCATTCATTATTCACAGTGGTATGTCTAGTTTTTTTTGGAACTACATGAATTAGGCTAACCCATTGTGAATCTGAAATGGGATATACGATCCCATATTCCAAGAGCTTCTTGATCTCCTTCTTCACAATTACCATCAAAGAGGGATTCATCCTATGTTTTTTATGTTTGATAGTTTTTGAATATACCTGAAGAGAAATTATATGTAACTGTATATTTTTGTTTTTTAGAGGGATATAACCAAAGATACACCCTATTACATTTTCATTTTATCTGAAATGATCAGTCACTAATTTTTTAAGGGTTTCAAATAGATTATTAGTAATTATCATTGGAAATTTCATTCCCTTCCATATGTACAAATATTTTAAATCAGTGTGGGATAGTATTAATTCTAGATCTATGGTTTGTTCAAGAGATGAAACTAAAATCATGTTCCACACATCCAATGGTTTGATATATTTCATACATGAAGTCATATAACCTTATTCACCATTTAACAAATCATCAAGGAAATCATATATTACATCTTACACCCATGTGAAACCAGAATCTCTAGAATTTTGGGTATCAACATGTTCAATGATATTTTCAACGGAATACATGTCTTCTAAGGCTATGATTAAATGGTACATACATGATTCTTCAATCGGTTCCAAACTAGAATCATGGTATGGTTAAGAGAGTGAGTGATCATCTAATGGGTTCCTCATAGGTTCAAAAATATTAATGTTGACAATTCTATATTCTAACTCCATGGTGAGTATCACTTTAGGGACATTGATGATGATTTTGGACATTTTTAAGAATGGTCTTCCCAAAATTATTGGTGAGTGTGATGGGATCCTACCTTCTTCTATATTTATCTCATAGAAGATAGCTAGGAATAATAGATCATTTAATTTCATAAGGATATCCCTTGAAACTCTTAATGGGATAACAGTTGATCTATTTGCATGATGGACCACGACTCTTGTGTGATTCAAGTCTCACATATGAAAGGAAGTCTATTATGAGTGAGTAAATACATTAATTGAATCACCTAGATTAAAAAATGAATTTTATAAATTTAATGAACTAATGGAACATGGAATAGAATACATCCTTAGATCATAAAATTTGGATAGAAAATTTAGTGTGATAGGGGCTGAGAAAGTTCATCCCACGTCGATCTTTTCATTCCCTTTAAGTGTCCTCTTCTTAGTGAAAATTTACTTAAAAAATTTTCCCTTCATTATAAATTTAT
The DNA here is from genome assembly GCA_963277665.1 of Viscum album. Classification (NCBI taxonomy): domain Eukaryota; kingdom Viridiplantae; phylum Streptophyta; class Magnoliopsida; order Santalales; family Viscaceae; genus Viscum; species Viscum album. The sequence goes on from OY728137.1 coordinate 1,570,515,801, forward strand.
CTAGTTCTTAATGAAGGGGGGTATTACTTTTGACTTTCGAGTATGTGTCTAAATTTTGTTTTTATGTTCTTCTTCCTTCTATATCATTATTTCAATCATACTTGGCAGAAATGATGGGGGTAAGCCTTTATTAACCCTTTGATGAAATTTAAATGTTGTTTATTATATCTTCTTCATCAGTCAATCCTTTTCCTTATATTAATTCTTCACTTATTCATGATTAATTTTTTTAAAAAAATATAAATTTACTAATTTATTATCTATCTAGTCACATGGTATTGTTTCTGGTTCATGGGATGCCAGTGGTGAGAGTTATTTTCTACATATTTATTTTATCAGGATGAAATAATTTTTTTTAGTTGGGATTGTTTGAGAAGAGAGTTTCCCATGACTTTTGGTTATGAATTCCATAAGAATTTTGGACTTTATAGAATAATTTTTATGGTTTCTTTCATCCCCTGAATAAAAGATATCTATTGTCTATTCCAAATTAGGGGTTATGATTGCTTGATGGTTTCTCGTATTGTATTTTGATAGTGTATTGTTGGTGAAAAGAAGTATTTTTATAGGATTTATTATGTTGAAATGGTGGTGTGTTTTGTAATTGTTATTGGAATGTGGTCCTAGATTTATTCTATTGATTTCCAAATCCAAATTAAACATGTGTAGGCTATGTCCATACATGATTTTGTTGGAAAATCATCTGTTGAAATGATACACAAGTTTCCATTCCCTGTATTTCATCACATTTTTTAGTTAAATGATTAGGTGGTGAGCACAAACCACAAACCCTAGCCGGTGCTCATTGGTCACCCACTTGTTTCAAGGCCACGAGTACACCAAACCGAAAATCTCATCAAAATTATTTTCACACAAAGGTGATGGATATGATGATCTAACTTCATGAATACCTCTTTTTCTCTTACATGTTGTACCAAACTGTTGTGAGTTCTAGGAAATCTTCTCAATGAATCCCTTGGATTTTTCTGCTGACTTGTGAATCAATGAACAAATAGATGATACATCCATAATATTTCTTATATTTTCCATTAATCCTTGAAAAATGAAGACAATAAACTAATTATAATCAATTGTTTGATGTAGGAAGCTGGCACATAAGTTTTTAAATAATTCGCAGTACTTGTAAAATGTTTCGATATATGATTTTATGATGGAATAGATATCCTTTCAATGGATGTTATTCTGGAGGAGGGAAAGAATCGTTGAATGAAGCATCTCATCTTTCCATTCCAATAAATAAAATATCCATGTTGTAAACCATAAAAATATCCTTTGGAATATCCATCCAATGAAAACTATATCATCTTTAAATTTTATTATTCATCAGATAATTGATGGGGTCTGAAAGTTGAGAATACATGTGTGACCTCTTTAATATGTTTGTTTGGATATTGACTTGCCAAGCCAAAAATCATTGGATGAAATGGAATCATGTTAGGTTTCATCACAAAATAATTTTTTATTTCCATCATGGATATTTGATTGTTTTTATTAAATAATTGTGGTGATCAAAAGTCACTAAAGGTTAGGTTTTGATTTATTACCATGATGACAGGCTTGGAGTGAAAAAATGATGTTTCAGTCTTGTTATCAAGAGAAAATTTCTGAAATTTAGATTGTAAATTGTGGTTTATATATTTATTTACAAAGGTTATTTCAATTAAATTATCTAGGGGTAAAGGTTATGTGTTTGAGTTTCTAGTCATGAAATATTGGAGATAAATGAAATAGTGAAAGATAAAAAAATGTTGGTACTACCTCCCTAGCAACGACACCATGTTTTGATATTTTCCTGTCATGGGGTGTGAAAAAAAAAATATCAACTATGTTAAAATGTAATAATATTTGTAACATATATTTTCCCCATAGATTAATGCCAAAAAATTATGTTTTTCAATTAAATTTGATAATTAAGAAGCGGTTTTTTTATATTTGTTGAATTTAAAAGGAATGTAAGAAATGTAAAGTAATGTTTGAACCAATGTTGATGAAGAGAGTGATGGGGTTGGGGGTACGATAACCTTTTTCAAGGACATCATCTTAATAAAAATCATTCACCCTCTCTTCCTATTGAATAATAAATAAATTTCTCATGAATCGAGTTATCAATCTCCCTTGATTAAATAATGCCAAAAACCCACTGTTATGTGCATGGATGGTAATAAAAAATTCCTAAACAAATAATGAAAGACCCAATCAGGAATTGTTGATACTTATAAATTTATAAATGATTAACTAGTTCCAAAAATCTTCCAATGATCCCTAGACACTCACCACGTAACACAATATGCTCGATTGAGACAAATTGCACTCACCAGAGAGAGTTAAAAGTTCTTCAACCAAAGCTATAAACAATGAATACACTCAAACACAAACATTAACACATTGAGTGAATTGATAACCATTGAAAATATAAATCATTCAAAAGAAAAATATTGTTTTTCATTTAGGTTCAATACTCCTACATTACAAAAGTGAAACACCCCCTTCACTAATCACTTAATAGATTTACCCCTCCATGTGAAGTGTAATATAGATAAAAGGCGAATAAGAGAGTATAACGGAAATAAGAAAAATGAAAAGTGAAAATAAAAATCACTTAAAGGATCCAATACTCCATAAAATCACCTCTTTCACATTTTGAATTAACTTTTAATTGACATTAAGACTCATATATATAGGGTTGAGGGGTGCAAAATATTCCCTCTAGATTCACTCATTGGAATGATTGATTTCATTTTGATCAATAATTGAATGAGTATCTGATAGGTTCTTTCATAAAAGTTGTCCCCTTGTCTTATTTGCTTGCGCATAAACATTATTATCATATTTTTACAGGTTTCAAACATGTTATCCCCTGATTATTGATGAAGGCGTTTTCTTCCCTAGGAAACTGGTCTGCTATATCCACATTGGAGTATGAAATGGATTCCTTAATGATAGAAATTTCTCATGAAATTTAATCTAGACTGGAACCATGGAGTTAAATATATATTTCATTTATAATTACATAATTTTGAGTTATATAATATGATATATACTTAAATAAATGAGGTGGGGTCCCTTCTTTTGGCCTGAAAGCATTGTCCACAGGATTTATTTTTTTTGTGGTATTGTGTGTCAAGATAGAACAAGGTCAAAAAGAATTTATGTAAACATAAATAAATTAAATCATAAGAAAATAATCACTCTATTCAGATCTATATTTTTAATTATATTACTGAAATATAGAAGATCCAAAAAACTTCTAAATTTCCAGAATTAAAGAATTTTCACAATTTTTCTTAAAATCCACTAAAAACACTAAAATGATGAAAATCAGCTCATTTAATAAATTAGAATAAGCTCAATAATTAAAACACAAAAGAAAAAATATGAAAATATTATCTCTATCAATTATTAAACTCTTATATGGAGGAATTAGGTGGAAGCCAGACGAGGTTTTTTGAAGAAGTGGTATAGTCTTTATCCATGTATTTTTTATTTACTATTCTATCCCCTTAAAATAATAATTATGTATATATATATATATAATAAAATCAATGTAAAACATATATTTAGATTTTATTTTTCAATGTAATAAATTACTTACCTCTTCTCGTATATCAAATGGGAAACAAAATTATCGATCAAGTGTAAGACAGACGACCACCTCGTGAACTGATGTAATTAAATTTCAATCATCAACACTAAAAATTGGATATAATAATGTATTTAACACATTTATATAATGTTTCTGAAAAATATACACTTTTTAAATTATAATATTTTGGACTCCCTTCTTCCGACCATTCAGTTGAAAAATGATAATGTCGTTTATTTGTACGCGTGGACTACTGCCACCATGAAGTAATTTTTTTTTGTTTATCATTTTTTACATGGATGATAATAATGGTATATAATATTAATTTCATGATATATATAACAAAAAAATGATTCTATAATGTTGATACTAATTACCGTTCTTTTTTTCTTATTAACCAGAAAATGGAAACAACATTCCTCTGTATGTATGACATGCTTCCTCTATAAATGGTGGAATTCATTTTCAATCTCTATATTAAATGTATTACTCTAAATAACTATATAAATAATATTTATATCATAGTTAATGTATCTTCCTGACCCTGGTGCCTCACATTAGTGCCCCGAGCAGGACTATCACACGACCTATGGTGTACTTCCCCAAATGCCAAATACTACCAAATAGCATAGAGCGTATAGTATCTATCATTAGGATAATATAAACTCCTCATACAAGTATTAAAACAAGGAAAATAAATAAACAACATTCAATAGTTAGAACCATAACCAGAATAAGATCAATAAAACATGATGAATAAAACATCGATATAATATAAAAACCAAAAAATTTAGAGATCTCATGATAAGTACGTGTCACGTGTCAATATGAGAAGCCCGAAATAAAAAGTAACACAAACAAATTCAATGTGGGCCCAAAATCACATATGGTTCTCTCATCCATGATCTATCTAAACCCATTCATATAACATATGACACTTTCCCAAAACCTTTCTACAAACATGAAGCCTATTCGGTTACAGAGCTGTTATCCTGATTTTGGTCTGAGGATGACTTAGTAGTCCACCACCGATAGTTTATAAATCAATATACATTAAATAATAGTGTATGTATCTATATAATGAATAATGAACCATGAATAGGTGAATCATGATAACATTTTCCATTATTCTTTAACTAGCCAAATAAACTACGAGGTCCCTAAGGACACCTAAAACCTCAATACTTATTCGTCTAATACATGAGCCTAATCTATATGACAATACAATGTTCAACATTTATAATTTTATTTCAAATAATATCATGACCAATTAGAACCTTAGTCCAATGCCAACAAATGGGTGTAGAACATCGTCTGTAATAACATGCAGTTATTTATAGCCTTTTCCCTATCGACTAATATAATATCAGATGGGTATTTAGAAACATAGTAATTGTACCCTACCTTCTATATCATATGGGTATTTTTTGCGTCAGTCCCTATCCGACAACTTAGTATCAGATGGGTATTTGGAAACTCAATCCCAGTTCAAAACTCATTTATCACATATGGGTATTTAGAACCTGAGATAGTGTATCACACTAGTATATCAATCATTCACACTTATGTCAAAAATATCTCATATATCAAATATATCAAGGGTAATCAACCTTAACAATTTTTATAAACATCAAACATCATGGTATACCATTACTATTTCTAAAAAAACATGTTTCTTCATTTTAATCCCATGTAATATTATGAATAAATCAACATTAACCTATTTATAAACATTTAAACATATAACCCATTAAATAATTCACAAATTAATTAATCTTTATAATCAATCCCAATATCCCATTAATTAATTCTCTAATTAATTAATCCAATTCCACAGCCCCAATATCCCAGTAATTAATTCACTAATTAATTAATATAATTCCAAAAATATTAATATCCCTCTAATTAAACCCCTAATTATTTAGTAAAATTCAATAATACCAATATCTTGTTAATTAATTTACCAAATAATTAATCTGATTGCATAGTCCTGATGTCCCGTTAATTAATTTATCAATTGAATAATCCAATTTTTCCAATTTCAAAGTGAAAATGAGTTAAACCCAATCTATCATCACTTGGAGGTTTAATGAAATCAATAACATGATTCCAAAAATTAATTTATTAAATTGAGGACACAATTTTGAAACATGAAAACTATAATTCTATAATAAATACATGAAATTGGAATTGAATGCTATGGGAATGGAATTTAGACAACCTACCAAAATATTGTTGATGATTTCTCACCAAAAATATACCTTAATTTAAGTGACTCGACCATGAACCCGATGAAGAACAAGATCTATATCTGAATCATAGATACAATATGAAGATAATAAACATAAAAAAAATCAACATTTATATCCCTCACAACAGAGGAAACAACCCTTCAGAGGAAGGGATAAAGATAGGAGAGAGGGATGAAATCGCATGGGTTGGGATTATTTGATTGGGATGCGGGAAAAGCTTCAATATGTGCATCACTTTTCCAATAAATGAGTTCAAAAGGCCTTATAACCCGTTAGGGGTCCTAAACATGATAGAAAAAATATGGGGTTTAATTTGGTTCATGATAGGGTGATGTCTGGGGTGTTTGGGATTTTTAAAACCAATATTTTGAATATTAAAATTCGTATACATGGTTTAATAAGAAGTGGAGAATGCTTTTCCAAACCATAAATATTAATTGTGCACATATTCTGGGGGGGGGGGAAGAGTCCACAACTACCCTTAAGAGAGTGTACAGTTTGAAAAACAATGATCCATGAATGTTAATACACTTTTTCTATGTTAGGAATTTTTGATGGGATGGGGGAACAATTTTGATATACTATACCTCACTCATATTTCACAAAAAAACATCCAATTTTAGAAAAAATTCACAAATGAAATACTCCTAAAATATACAACCAAACAAAAGGAAATAAAGTACCTATATATGATCTGGTAAATATATAATAATTTTCATGATAATACAATCTCTCTACCTTATAACAACACAATATCGAGCTATGCTCCCATACCTCTCTATGATTCTGAGGTACAAAGTGCAGGCCACCAGGCTCCCATATCTTCTTCTCTCTCCCTTGTTTCCTCCTGAACATGCTCAGGTATCACAATATATGAACTATCGGCATAGTATTTCAACAAAACACTTTTTCATTGAAATCCAACACATGCATTGGATAATCCTCAATAGACGCATTGATCTCAAGCTCAATATCATATATATCGATCTTGTGAGAAGGGTCAGGGTGACCCCACAAATATTATGGCACTTGATAAACATTATTCATAGCATTATACATCTATGGAAGAGCCAATCATTATTCCACCGGCCATAATATATCCAATCCTAACATGGTCCAAAAAACATGGGTTCCAACATTCCTTATATATAAATCCTATGACGACCCAATATAGGAGACACACAAAGGAACACACGTTCACACTCTATAAATTCAAGGTGTCATCAAAGTTAATCAGTATATGAATTTAGTTTAATATGAACTATATCTATATACTTATGAATAAAATGCACATTCATGGAAATATCCTACTTGATAATCAATTCTAATAACTATGACACACATACCTCTATAAAACATCGAGTTGATCTGCATAACATACTATAAATATCCTCATATTTATCTATATGAATAGTATTATGAAAACTATTGTTATAGAAAAAATTAGTGATCATTATGTGATTCTCACAAAACCCACCAAATTCAAGGACACATGATAAAATAATATACTCAAGAACCTTTATTGTATACTATGTTGACCCCTATATCAATGGGTGGAAAGCCATACTCAGAAAACAAATTGTACAAAGCACCATTTTATATCTCTTATAGAAGTGTTAAGTAAAGGGTGAGTTTTTGTCTGAAAAAATACATCATGGTACTTCGTAAATGTCACGACCCGACCCTACCCGGGCTTGAGCCGCAACTACCCCAAGCCCACCTCCATAGGCCAGGGGCTGGCGAACAGCGCCGAAGGCCCAACAACTTAGGGAGGCCTTTGCCTAAGTACCTGTACACACACACACAACACACTGAATGCAAAAGTGCAGAGTAAAAAGGAATGCAAAGGGAAACTGCTATAAATAAACCACAATGTGCATCAACCTATAATAGTAAAAAGTACAGTGCTGAAAAGGAAAAAGGGGAAAAACATGCACCCAACCAGAAAAAGTGCCACAACCCGGCAACATGTAAACAAAAAGGAAACAGCTGACGTGTCTCCCACCTAGAACCCGGCCACGACCACCGCACGCGGTCCAAGCCCCCAAGCTCCTACGCTCCACTAAAGTCACGCTCCACTTGTTCATCGTCTGCAAGGGTACACCAAGTGCGGGCAAAGCCCAAGCAGGGGTGAGTATAAAAATACTCAGTAGGATACCCCGAAGGCTCGAGGGAGCAACAAAGGAGGTACCAAAGGGTGAGCAGTAGAGCGAACAGAGAAAAGTAGAGAAGTACAACCGAGAGTGCAGTAAGGAGAATAGTAAGAGTCTATCTCAACCCAACAAGAGGAAAGAAGTTAGACTCGTCCATACACAAGGAGCTGGAAATGGTGGGAAGATGAACTTCCCGTCGAGTCTTCTCTACCTATAGAAGGAGAGTAGACTCGTCCAACCACGAGAAGCTAGACACGGAAAGCACGTGGCATACCTCACGCATCTTTGCCTCCCCTGGAAAGAGAGAAACCAAACCCAAGAAGTGGGTACTAGAACAAGGTATATACAAGTCCATATGCTCAATCAAGAAGCCCAAACAAGATCGTAAGGGGATCTCCATCCCGTAGCTCTGCCCAAGAAAGAGTAGCCAACAGTCCCAAAAGAAAACTCCATCGATGCCCAGCATCCCGCACGTCTTCCCCGAACCGCAAGCCAAGGGGCTCATTCACCACACCTCGACACTATCCACTTTGGGCAGCACTGACTCGCCCGCACGGTTTTAGGTCGTGTCACAAGGACGCATCTCGGTGGGGGAAAGTGCTCCTCGTACTTGAGAGTTCTGGGGGAACTTCAACCACACCACGTCACTGCCCCGCAGTCAAGAGGTCTGCTCAAAGTCCACAGGCGACCCCCTGCCCAGCCCTGCTAGAGGATCCCTGGAAGTCAACGGGTTCCCACTACAGGGATACCCATAAAGTTGACGAGTGCCACACTTCCCAGTCCCGTAACAGGGTAATCCACTAGAGGGCGACCCGGCTAAAGTCAGCGACGGGACCACTGCCCAGCCCAGCTGGATGTAACCCGACATCGGGGACCACTACCCAACCCAACTAGAGGTAAGCTCGACATCAGGGACCACTACCCCGCCCCTCTGGAGGTAAGCCCAGCATCGAGGTCCACTGCCCAGCCCCGCTGGAGGTAAGCCCAACATCAGGGACCACTGCCCAGCCCCACTGGAGGTAAGCCCGGAACTGCTCTGGCCATCCCTGCTAGATGGTACTTCTCGGTGAACACCGTTGTACTGGCCATCCCTGCTGGATGGTAACCCACTGACGAGCCCTGATCGGAACAACCTCAGCCCTGTTGGAAACAACCTCCGCCCTGCTGGAACAACCTCAGCCCTTCTGGCACAACCTTATCCCTGCTGGAAACAACCTCCTGGGTAGAGGATCGGTGCCCGCGTAAAGTGTTGGTCAGACCGAAACCACAAGCTCTACCAGGGAACACAGAGCAACAGGAGAAACTCCCCAAGCCTCACAAGGCGATCACGCTCTAATCCACTGAGTCACTTTCGAAGCGGACCGAGACACCTCAACCCAGAAAGTGGGGAAAACGCCCACGTGGCAAGAACACCCGTAGTCGCAGATAGTGTCACAGTCCGGTGAAAGGGCACAGTACTGAAACCCCTCACAGTTGAAGAATCAGAGGATCCAAACCATCTCTGCAGGACAAACCATCAAGCACAAGACTAGGGGGAGACCGCTCAACCCTGCTGGTCAGACAAAAGAGAACCAGGCCAGGGGAAACTCCACCCTGCTGGTCAAACAGACGAGCACAAAGCCAGGGGAAAACTCCACCCTGCTGGTCAAACAAACGAGCGCAATGCCAGGGGAAAAATCCACCCTGCTGGTCAAACAAACGAGCGCAGAGCCATGGGAAAACTCCACCCTGTTGGTCAAACAAACGAGCGTAGAGGGACCCTCTACGACACGAGAGGTCAAAGTCGTCAAGCAGATCACGACACACACGTGGGGCCCACACGACGTGTGGCCTCATGTCAACCCCAACTGAGAGAACAAAAATCCTCAGGTACAAACAACCACACGTACCTCCAAGCGCTCCCGTATACTCCCGGAGTATACCTCATTCCAGCCCAAAGGCTATCGTGCATACAACACCCAGCATCAACGCGAAGGCGTGACGTAACAACTCCACCTCAAAGGCCTAGGCACAGCCAGCCACATCTTGTGAACCATTTGTATCACTCTCCCTAGAGTGCGTGATCACACACCAAGGGTCGGCTACAAACAAGGTAGGACGAACCACCACCGGAGCACCTCTCATGCTCCACATTTAACAAGATCGCGCAAGAGGCTCCGCACAACCAAACGGATTTCACCGTTGTAATCCTCGCGAAAAAAACGTGAGATCAAGTACTTACTCTCCTCAAACGGATATCCGACGAAAAAGTCACCAACACCGCCTCACGCCCGAAAGGTGTCCCGTGATCCCGAGCCTTGGCCCCGAAAACAGTTGGGCGCATCGCACCATTGCGATCCCCTCAGGATAACACGTCAAAAGCATTACTCACTTGAGTGCAACAGATATCCAGAGAAAAAGGTGCATCCCGGCGCACCGCACCTGAGCGGTGCCACATGGGACCCGCATCCCGGTCCCAAAACTCAACGAACGGATCGCACCGTTGTGATCCTCTCGAAAAAGTACACGAAATGGACTACTCAATTGTCCAAAACGGTCGACCGGTGATAAAGCTGGAAATCACCGTCAACTCCCGAAACGGCCCTCGCGGGGCATGCACCATCATGCGGAATTACAGCGGGCAGACTACGCCAACGCGTTTCCCTCAGAAAAGCACCCATCATCGACTGCTCGCACGCCCCGAACGGATGTCTGAGGAAAAAGTCGCTACTAGCTGCACGCAGCTCAAAAGACGGGCCGTGGGGCCCCCGCCACAACTTCGGCCTCAATGCCCGTAACCACCCTGGAAACCTCCGTTCAGTTCCAGGGTCACAACTCCACTGACGGCGCTCAAAACGGACGTCGGACGCATCCGCGCCGCTCAAAACAAGATTCTCGGGAAAAACGCTCGTCCACTTCAAGACGCGTCGCGCCTCCGAGACCCATCGTTTCGGAAATTAAAAATTCCCAAAACCATCTAAATATATTATTTTCATCCCAAGGAATGCTTCGCCGCTGACAGCGCACAGATCTGACACCCGGGCTGACATTTACAGCCGTTTTAAAAAAAACGGACATTAGTGGGCCAGGCCGGTTCGGCTGGCCCCCTCTCCTGAACCGGCCCGCGGTCGCGGGACGACCTTCCATGACCGGACCGGCAGCAAGCCGGTCCGACTCTCTTTTCTCCCACAAAGACCCACCGCGCGTGGGTCTTGTCTGCCGGGGGGTCCCGAGGACCCCCCCCCCCCCCCCCCCCGTCGTCGCCGCGTCAACCCGGCCAGGAGGGCCGACCGCGCTCGTCGCCCGCGTGCCGCGTCTCGCCGGCGCCCGCTGGAGACCCCCGACCTCACCCGGATGCCACCCCTATTTCCCTGGACAACCTCCGCGGCACCCACCTAAGACCACCCACGCGCCGCGACTCCCTGCTGAAGCCGCCCGCGCGCCACCGCCTGCCACCGCCCTCAAAACCGGCCGGAAAAGAAACCAAAACCCGCAACATTCGACGATCAACCCCGGCCTCCTCCGAGCTCGGATATTGATTACGAATAATGCGTTGGAGAGATAAAAATGTATACTACGCATTCATGGGATTTGATCAAAGTTTTGACAAGGAATATACAGTACAAAACGAGCTCAAAGTAGGTACGAGAATAGAAAATGCAAACGCAACATCCTACCTCATGGGCGTTGCCCGAAGCTATACGGGCGATCCTCCGGGGCCGCACCTTGCCGGAGAGGAGGAGGAGAGGAGAACTTCCTTTGGTTGCTGCCTTCCGCCAGAGAACGAGCAAGGGAGGAAGATGGGAGGGGGGTTAGGGATTTAAGTAGGGAAAATAATTAATTAAAACATTAATTAATTAAAACTCCCAAAATAGCCCGCATCCGAAACACCCGACAGGGTCGAGGTTATGCCTCCCCTAGGGTAAAAACCACCTCTCGAGCACAACGGCGGTCTCAGAATTTTAATCTGAGACCCCGTTAAAAAGTTATAAAATTTAACGTCCGAAGCTGCTAAATTACGAAAACGCCCCTCGGGCCATTCTTCACAAACGGCCCGCGCCCGTGAAACATATACCCCTCCTAGGGTAAACGGCACGTTCCGAACTCAACAGTGCCCTCAGTTTTTCAATACAAGCCACCGTTTAAAAGATACCTGCATTTCAACATTAAACGAATAAATTAATTAATTAATTTATCCGTTTAACTTTCCTAAAGTGAGCGAGGGGTTCAAACATCCCGCACTGACAAGTTTTATGTCGTTCATAGGGTAAAAGCCCCATTCTAGACCCATCCGTACACTCAGATCTCTGATCTGAAGCTCTGTTTAGGAGTTATCCCATTTATTTGGAATTTCCAGTGTGAATGCACTGAAAATTTAATTCCGGCCACTCCGGGGCTCAGAATCGCACTCCGTCTGAAGGCGCTGCTCTGAAATATCATCAAGAATATTCCTAAGTCTTTCGCAGCAAAAACCAGGTTCTTACATCATTCCCTCCTTCAAGATTTTCATCCCCGAAAAGAAAAACTAGGGAGCAACATAGGGTACTAAGCCCACACCTTGCTTTCCATACCTAGAAGAACCTACGCACAGCTCCGCGTCACCGCACACGGACCAAAGGATTGATCCGTTCATGTGAGGTCGGCCCATGCTGACGTCGTGCACCCACTCCAGACTTTGGGGTTAGGGAAAGGCGGTAGGGTACCTCGCCATCCCTTTGCACGGTTTCAAACTGCCTGAAGGCCCCCAGGGGTAGCTCACCTCCCCGGCCAAACCTCTACGTCGCACGCCGCGACTGGAATCACCGCCCGCACCTGAAACAAGGCCTGGTGATTCCCTCCTTCAGAATATCGATATGGTGTAACACCCAAGGATATCTGGTCATGCAAGGTTCCACAGTCGATACTCTCTTACACGCTCAACAGGCGAAGGAGCCAACACCATCAACTAAAGGGAAAAGGTCTCACGCCTTTTTCCTTACCAACACAGGGTTACACCCGACACCCTGCGTCACCCTGGTAACACCTCAAACAAGGAGTAGGGAGAAATCCTTTCACACGCAGAGCCTAACAATTCTACTGTAAAAACTAGAGGAGTCGCAAGGGGTACCCCTCACCATCCCATGCTTTGCAGGATCGTAGACATCCAAAGCTCGCGGTTGTCCTCAGTCCCAACTGTCAACTCCCAGAGCCTGACGTGGACCACCTAGTGGTGATGGGAAGACCTCGTAAAGTCATCCCCCACTACCAGCTCCTCCCGCTCCTCTGCTAGCACCACCTCCCTGGGTACTACTCCGATCCCGGCGCTGCCTCTGTCATGGTGGTGCACCTGCTGCCTGCCCGAAGCTCTCAGCAACTCGGGTCGGGCAGTCTCGTGCCAAGTGACCTCGCCCGTCACAAGAATAGAACTGAATCTCTCTGGGCTGCACTGGTGCCCTCCGGTGCCACTGTGGTGTATGACCACGCCCCTGAGTCCGGTTGTCAGAAAGCCACCTGCGTCGAGGTCCTGCTTGCCGACGCCCACTAGCTGCGGCAGACGTCTTGACTCCAACGTGTCTGCTGCCACCACGAACACTAGAATGTGACAGGAAGCCCTCTGTCACCAGTGTCTGCTCTAGCACCCCGGCATATGTGGAAATGCCCAAGGGCACTATGACAACACGAATCTCTCGGCGGAGACCCTGCTCAAACTTCCGCGCTCGGAGGTTTTCATCATGGACCAAGTCCGGGTAAAAGCATGCACGGTCTTCAAAACTAGTCACGTACTCGGCCACCGTCATCCATCCCTGTTGAAATTGCAGGAGGTCTTGAATCTGAATGGAGCGCAAGCAGGAGGGGAAAAATTCTTCACAGAGAAACAACTGAAAGTCGTCCAACGAAATCGATGACTCGTCAAGAAACCGAGTCACCAGACTCCACCAACGCCAAGCTGATCCACCAAAAGGGGTGGCTGCCAAAGCCGCTCTCTGATCTGTTGGCGTCTGCACAAGCCTGAAAAGGCGAACCACTGCCTCGAGCCAAACCTCTGCTGCCTGAGGGTCTAGCTCACCACTGAACCTCAGCGGTCTCTGTCGCTGGAACTCGCGGAGCACGCTCAACCTGTGCTCAAGGTCAGCCTGCTCTGCTGAAACTGCCTGCTGCTCAACAGGTGAGGGTGCTGCTACTGGCCCACCCAGAGAAAGGGGCTCACACGATGGGTCCTGGACTGTGGCCTCGTAGCTCATAGGGTCATCCTCACGAACCAAAGCTGGTATCCTGGCTGGCTGTCCTCACGGATACATCCTGAATATTATCAAGGAGTGCCGCGGTCAGAGGAGAATATATGTATATACCACAACAACAATGATGGGGAGCTGACTGAAGAAGGATAGTCAAAGACTTGGTCCTATGTGATGCACAAACCAATTTTCCCTGCAACAAGTGTCTCGGCATTTCGAGTCGACAAGCGGGTTATCAAGGTCCTGGTGAGTGGATACGTCGGCCGCCGCACCATCACTGGACTCCCTGGCCCGAGAGCCGCTCTCGAGACGCATCAACACTGTTTCCCTATATCCCAACCAATTCCACTTTTAGGGACGTCCGCACAACGTCCCAAGGAACGAACCAGCTCTGATACCACTTTGTCACGACCCGACCCTACCCGGGCTCGAGCCGCAACTACCCCAAGCCCGCCTCCATAGGCCAGGGGCTGGCGACCAGCACCGATGGCACAACAACTTGGGGAGGATTTTTCCAAAGTACTTGTATAAAGACATGCATCACACTCAATGAAAAAGTGTAGAGTAAAAAGGAAAGAAAAGGGAAACTGCTATAAATAAACCACAATGTGCATCGACCTGTAACAGTACAAAGTACAGTGCTGAAAAGGAAAAAGGGGAAAAACATGCACCCAACCAGAAAAGGTGCCACAACCCGGCAAAAAGTAAACAAAAAGGAAACAGCTGATAGGTCTCCCACCTGGAACCCGGCCACGACCACCGCATGCGGTCCAAGCCCCCAAGCTCCTACGCTCCACTGAACTCACGCTCCACCTGTCCGTCGTCTGCAAGGGCACACCAAGTGCGGGCAAAGCCCAAGCAGGGGTGAGTATAAAAATACTCAGTAGGATACCCCGAAGGCTTGAGGGAGCAAAAAAGGAGGTACAAAGGGTGAGCAGTAGAGCGAACAGAGAAAAGTAGAGAAGTACAACCGAGAGTGCAGTAAGGAGAACAGTAAGAGTCCATCTCTACCCAACAAGAGGAAATAAGGTAGACTCGTCCAGACACAAGGAGCTGGAAACGGTGTGAATATGAAATTCCCGTCAAGTCTTCGCTACCTATAGCAGGATAGTAGACTCGTCCAACCACGAGAAGCTAGACACAGAAAGCATGTTGCATACCCCGCGCGTCTTCGCCTCCCCTGGAAGGAGAGAAACCAAACCCAAGAAGTGGGTACCAGAACAAGGTATATACAAGTCCATATGCTCAATCAAGAAGCCCAAACAAGATCGTAAGGGGATCTCCATCCCGTAGCTCAGCCCAAGAAAGAGTATCCAACAGTCCCAAAAGCAAACTCCATCGATGCCCAACATCCCGCACGTCTGCCCCAAACCGCAAGACAAGGGGCTCAATCACCACACATCGACATTATCCGCTTTGGGCGGCACTGAATCGCCTGCACGGTTTTAGGTCGCGTCACAAGGATGCGTCTCGGTGGGGGAATGTGCTCCCCGTACATGAGAGTTCTGGGGGAACGTCAACCACACCACGTCACTGCCCCGCAGTCGAGAGGTCTGCTCAAAGTCGACAGGCGCCCCCTGCCCAGCCCTGCTGGAGGATCCCTGGAAGTCAACGGGTTCCCACTATAGGGATACCCAGAAAGTCGACGGGTGCCACATTGCCCAATCCCGTAACAGGGTAATCCACTAGAGGGCGACCCAGCTAAAGTCAGCGACGGGACCACTGCCTAGCCCAGCTAGAGGTAACTCGGCATCGGGGACCACTGCCCAGCCCAGCTGGAGGTATGCCCGGCATCGGGGACCACTGCCCAGCCCCACTGGAGGTAAGCCGGGTATCAGGGACCACTGCCCAGACCCGCTAGAGGTAAGCCCGGCATCAGGGACCACTGCCCAGCCCCGCTGGAGGTAAGCCCGGAACTGCTCTGGCCATCCCTGCTGGATGGTACTGCTCGGTGAACACCGCTGTACTGGCCATCCCTGCTGGAAGGTATCCCACTGACGAGCCCAGCTCGAAACAACCTCAACCCTGCTGGAAACAACCTTAGCCCTACTGGAACAACCTGAGCCCTACTGGAACAACCTCAGCCCTGCTAGAAACAACCTCCTGGGTAGAGGATCGGTGCCCACGTAAAGTGTTGGTCACACCGAAACCACAAGCTCTACCAGGGAACACGAAGCAAGAGGAGAAACTCCCCAGGCATCACAAGGCGATGACCCTCCAATCCGCCGAGTCACTGTCAAAGCGGACCGAGACACCTCATCCCAGAAAGTGGGGAAAACGCCCACGTTTAACGAACACCCGTAGTCGCAGATGGTGTCGTAGTCTGGTGAAAGGGCATTGTACCGAAACCCCTCACAACTGAAGAAGCAGAGGAACCAAACCATCTCTGTCGACCAAACCATCGAGCACAAGACCAGGGGGAGACCGCTCAACCCTGCTGGCCAGAAAAAAGAGCACCAGGCCAGGGGAAACTCCGCCCTGCTGGTCAAACAGACGAGCACAAAGCTAGGGGAAAACTCCACCATGCTGGTCAAACAAACGAGCGCAAATCCAGGGGAAAACTCCACCCTGCTGGTCAATCAAACGAGCACAGAGCCATGGGAAAACTCCACCCTGCTGGTCAAACAAACGAGCGCAGAGTGACCCTCTACGTCGCGAGAGGTCAAAGTACGTCAAGAAGATCAGGGAACGCACGTGGGGCCCACCCTACGTGTGGCCCCAAGTCAACCCCAACAGAGCGCACAAACATCCTCAGGTAAAAACAACCACACATACCTCCAAGTGCTCCCGTATACTCCCAGAGTATACCTCATTCCAGCCCAAAGGCTATCGTGCACACGGCACCCAGCGTCAACACGAAGGCGTGACATAACAACTCCACCTCAAAGGCCCAGGCACGACCAGCCACATCTCGAGAACCATTTGTATCACTCTCCCAAGAGTGCGCGATCACATGCCAAGGGTCGACTATAAACATGGTAGGGCGAACCACCACCAGAGCACCTCTCATGCTCCACATTTAACAAGATCGTGCAAGAGGCTCCACACAACCAAACGAATTGCACCGTTGTAATCCTCGCGAAAAAAAAAACGCGAGATCGACTAATTACTCTCCTCAAATGGATATCCGAAGAAAAAGTCACCAACACCGCCTCATGCCCGAACGGCGTCCCGTGATCCCGAGCCTCGGCCCCGAAAACAGTCGGGCACATCACACCATTGTTATCCCCTCGGGATAACACATCAAAAGCACTACTCACTTGAGTGCAATGGATATCCGGAGAAAAAGGTGCATCCCGGCACACCGCACGCGAGCGGTGCCACGTGGGACCCACATCCCGGTCCTGAAACTCAACGAACACATCGCACCGTTGCGATCCTCTCGAAAAAGTACACGTAATGGACTACTCGCTTGTCCAAAACGGTCGACCGTAGATAAAGCTGGAAATCTCCATCAACTCCCGAAACGGCCCTCGTGGGGCCCGCACCATCGTGCGGAATTACAGCGGGCAGACTGCGCCAACGCGTTGCCCTCGGAAAAGCACCCTACATCGACTGCTCGCACGCCCCGAACAGACGTCCGAGGAAAAAGTCGCTACTAGCTGCACGCAGCTCAAAAGACGGGTCGTGGGGCCCACGACACAACTTCGGCCTCAATGCCTATAACCACCCTGGAAACCTCCGCCTCAGTGCTAGGGTCACAACGCCGCTGACAGCGCTCAGAACGGACGTCGTACGCGTCCACGCCGCTCAAAACAAGATTCTCGGGAAAACCGTTCATCCACTTCAAGACGTGTCGCGCCTCCGAGACCCATCGTTTCGGAAATTAAAAATTCCCGAAACCATAAAAATATATTCTTTTCGTCCCAAGGAATGCGTCTCCCCTGACGGCGTGCGAATCCGACACCCGGGCTGACATTTACATCCGTTATAAAAAAACAGACATTAGTGGGCCAGGCCGGTTCGGCCGGCCCACTCTCCTGAACCGGCCCGCAGTCGCGGGCCGACCTTCCACGCCCGGACCAGAAGCAAGCCGATCCGGCTCGCTTTTCTCCCACAAAGACCCGCCGCGCGCGGGTCTTGTTTGCCGCGGGGTCCCGAGGACCCCGCCCCCCCGTCGTCGCCGCGTCAACCAGGCCAGGAGGGCCGGCCGCGCTCGTCGCCCGCATGCCGCGTCTCGCCTGCGCCCGCTGGAGACCCCCCGACCTCACCCGGATGCCGCCCCTCTCACCCTGGCCAGCCGCCGCGGCACCCACCTAAGACCGCCCACGCGCCACGACTCCCTGCTGAAGCCGCCCGCGCGCCACCGCCTGCCACCGCCCTCAAAACCGGTCGGAAAAGAAACCAAAAGCTGAAACCTTCGACGATTGACCCCGGCCTCCTCCGAGCTCAGATTTTGATTCCGAAAAATGCATTGGAGAGATAAAAATTTATACTACGCATTCATGGGCTTTGATCAAAGTTTTGACAAGGAATTGATAGTACAAAACGAGCTCAAAGTAGGTACGGGAATAGAAAATGCAAACGCAACATCCTACCTCATGGGCGTTGCACGAAGCTTTACGGGCGATCCGCCAGGGCCGCGCCTTGCCGGAGAGGAGGAGGAGAGTAGAAATCCCTTTGGATGCTGCCTTCCACCAGATAACGAGCAAGGTAGGACGATGGGAGGGGGGTTAGGGCTTTATGTAGGAAAAATAATTAATTAAAACATTAATTAATTAAAACTCCCAAAATAGCCCGCATCCGAAACACCGGACGAGGTCGAGGTTAAGCCTCCCCTAGGGTAAAAACCACCTCCCGAGAACAACAGATGTCTCAGAATTTTAATCCGAGACCTCGTTCCAAAGTTATAAAATTTAACGTCCGAAGCCGCTAAATCACGAAAACGCCCCTGGGGCCATTTTTCACAAACGGCCCGTGCCCGCGAAACTTATACCCCTCCTAGGGTAAACGACACGCTCCAAACTCAACAGTGCCATCGGTTTTCCAATCCGAGCCACCGTTTAAGAGATACCTGCGTTTCAACATTAAACGAATAAATAAATTAATTAATTTATCTGTTTAACCTTCTAAAAGAGAGCGAGGGGTTCAAACATCCCGCACCGACATGTTTTATGTCGTTACTAGGGTAAACACCCCATTCTGGACCCATCCGTACACTCGGATCTCTGATCTGAAGCTCCGTTTAAGAGTTATCCCATTTATTTGGCGTTTTCAGTGTGAACGCACTGAAAATTTAATTCCGGCCACTTCGGGGCTCAGAATCGCACGCCGTCTGAAGGCGCTGCTCTGGAATATCATCAAGAATATTCCAAAGTCTTTCGCAGCAAAAACCGGGTTCTTACATTAAAAATATTCTATCGCTTTATTGTACAAGTATCCCAAGTAATACACTATTAATGTATCCCATATATGAAGTAATTCTGATACATTATTCAGTCCTTCCAAAATCACTCAAACATCATCATTGTTCCTAGGTTTCCTCAAATGACCTACCATGAAGTGTAGAGTAACGTCATCACACATCCATTACTAAAATGGGTAATAGGGTTTTTAAACAACTTGATCACTGATTCTCAGCCTTCACCTATTTATAGGTGTAGTATAGTGTCATGAACTATGATATCTACCTTTTCATTCCCAATAACCAATATTATAACCATAGGTTTGCCTAAATTTTTGTCAAACCTAGATGTACCACAACTTCAAGGAATGAAACAAACATATCAACACCCCAAAATTATCTTTGTCACAACACCACTATACCTAACATAGATGATAGTATCCTAATATATGGTACAATTAAAAGTTGAATTGCTTACCTAGAAGGATTTCCCTCAGGTCCAAACATTCTAGATCCTCATACTGCATATCTCTAGTTTTGTCTAAATGTGTCGACTCCACTGAAACTGATAGAAGTTTCGTCTACTTCACACACTCTTGAACTACAATATGAATTTTTGCCAACAATGTCATCATTTTCCACTTATAAATAGACACCTAAATTTCTGGTGTTTAATTTTTTCCTTTATTGAGAATCAACAAAATTGTTTCCCTTAATGGGCGTATATGCTAGATAAATGTCAAATGACTACATATACTCAACCCATATCATTTTATAATGATTCAAATATCATTGGTAAAAACTATAAATTTAGATCTTATGATCATTATACAGAGTAAAATTTTCACCTATCATATATTGCCTGCAACACATCAAATCATTTACCACTTTAGCAAATTTGAATCTGTGTGTAGGGTAGTATTGTTCATGTGGAATCTACTTCTATGACCCATGTGCTACTACTCTATCTACCTTCATCAACACCACTCTATTATCAATCCTTGAATCATCAAAAAAATGTAGTATACTCCTCACATGGATAAGATAGAATCATGATGTGTTTCTTAGTCATTATCTTATTCATCTCCTAGAAGGAATTATCACATGCCCCAGATCATTCAAACTTTCCCCCTTTATGATCAAGCCCAAAAGGGGTGTTTACAAATAGAAAAGTCATGGTTGAACCTATGATAATAACCCGCTAACAACAAAATGTTATGGAGGTCAAAAACATTATGAGGTTGCACCTATAAAAAAACATCACCTTCTCTAGGTCCACCAACACTCCTTCCTCTAAGATGATGTGTCGCATGAAATGTCCCTGAACAATTCAGAATTGACACTTAGATAAATTGTTGTATAACTGATGATTTCTTAGGGAACTCATGATGATGTCAAGATATCTGTCATGATCTTTATGATCCTTGGATTACACCAAGAAGTCATGCACAAATTCAACAATAAACTAATTTAAGTAAAAATGGATGATTTGGTTCATAATATCCATAAAAACTATTATAGTGTTCCTCAACCAGAATGAAAACAAAAAAACCCATATATTCCATATATGATTCTCAATGGTATACTTGGTATATCCGAAGGTCATACAACAAACTAATGACACCCTAATCTCTAGTTTGTCTTGGAGAAAACACATGATTATTTTACATGTAAAATAGATCACCAATACACTGATGAGGATAACAATTCCCATTCATGTGGTTTTGCTTCTGGTAATCAACAAACAAGAGAAGTGTACCTCAATGAAACATTATAAATAAAATAGAATAACCCCAAGGTGAAATATATATAAATATTAAACCCTTATCAAATAACTCTTCTAAAGGAGTCTTATGATCTTGAATCTATAATTCTTCCTTTCTCTATGGTTGAATTAAAACTGGCTCAACACCCAATATGAACTCAATTGTAAATTACACATATCTATCTAGTCTAAACCCTGATAAGACTTCAAAAAATCATAATGACTTTTAAATATGGTTGGAATGAATCTATGATCTACACCTTCTTCATTATTTAGAGGACATGTACCTTGGGCTATAAGATCCCCAAGTTGCTGACGAATGGGTCCAGCAAGTCCTGCCCTGATATCTCACATTCCTTGTTGAATATAATTTTCAAAATCAAATATATAAAGGAAACTCACATACATTAATAGTTTATATGATGTCGGTATGCTACTAACCTGTCTTTACCAATAATTATGTAATATAATAACATATCATGAAACTAATATCCTATATAAAATGATACTACCCAACCTCAAGATAATTATGATATCATACATAGATGTTCCTCAATCATACCACCAATTTTTATAGATCATTATAAACCCTCCTAAAAACTCCACTATTAGACTCAACCAATTCAAAAGGTGTATAGATATAGAATAATGAGAGGAACCTGTATGAACAAGCTAGTGTAGATGCTTATAGAATATTACAGTTACCTATAGATGGTCCAACTATCAACCAGTGTAGGCTGAATAACATGAAAATATCATGACCCTTTTCCCAATGATGTATTCCGAGTCTGTTGAGCTTCACAACTATACTGATGCGAGTAATCATTTATAGAAGAACCATGTACACAACCTCTACAACCAATATTAGTAAAACTCAAACTGCCATTATGATATGGTGTAGCAGATACCCTTCCCAGAATTTGATTCCACCTAGAGTCTCCATTACTAAACATCATTCATGGGTTTCAATAGAATCTCTGTGGATGTCCCATCCAACTGTAATTTCAATAACGTACCGCTAGATGTGGAAAATTTTTATGAATGTGGTCTGATCTACCAAAGTGGTGGAATGAAACTCAGTTAGGATCAAATGTAACTGATCATTCCCCACTGTAATCCCTTATTTCCCATAATGTGGTTGTCATTATCACTGAGATGCTTTATAATCTTACAATAAATACCTCTGTACCATCTAATAGAGCCCACATAAACTGAACTGGAAGAATTTTTCAGGTTCCCCTGGGATTTTAGAGCCTGATCAACAACTTCAGAAATCATTTCCAGTTTAAAGATGTTAACTACAAACTTAATCTCACATTTAAGACTATCTTGGAAATTCCTTTCCATTGTTAAATCATCCCCAACTATCATAAGAAAAATGATCAATAATTCAATATAGCAACAAACATAGTCCATCATATACTTACTCCCCTAAGTAAAAAATATGATCTCAACATATATCTCATATCATAGATTTTTTTATACCAGTTATCCAGAAACAAAATGAAAACGATGTTCCATACCACACCCTCTTACTACACGGTCTGAGCTTGACCATCCCAGCAGATATTTGTTGATCATCATATCATTTAAGAGGGTAATATTAAAATTTTCTCCTTATTAGCCTCTAAATTTTCATGTATTGTCTGGATGGAATTGATCTAGAATTATGTTACTTCTGGAAAACCCTATCAGATGAATGTCAGAGGCTATTATAAATAAAACTCTCATTTCAGGGCATACATAGTATTCACTCCCTTATAATGATATCTCTCCAACAACTACATGAAGTGAGAAAACTTCTCACAGAACTACTCTCTATCTCCTTCACCTGGTAGTATCAGTGCCTCATAATCAACTACCAGTGGTTCATTTCCATCCATAACCTCTGGTTGACCAATCAACAAGCGTCGTTAGTGAGTATAATCTCTATAATTTCAAATACACATCTAATGGTTGATTACAAAACATTTACACATTTTCAAAATAGGGATTCAAAATATTCCATAAAAATTCATTTATCACAAAACCTGTAACATGGTAAAAATGAGGCACTATCACTAAACCTAACCTTCCCACATATAGGTCATTATTAACAAAGATAAATAATTATCATCATTCATGTTTATTTCTTAAAGATAATTTAATCACATATTGCATCATTTTTCAACATTCAAATCATATTAGGCATGTTTTTCAGATCAATTAAATTGTAAAGGAAAAACAATCCAATTTTAAAAATTTTCATAAAAACTAGGTTTCCTAAACATTCAAAAAAATGATCCATGTCACATAATAATTTTGAGTTCTTATAAAGATTCGTGCATAAAAACATATCATGACATTTTGGTCAATGAGATAAAACTCATAATTCTTGAAGAAATAGTCTCATTACATAGCAAGTGTGTCACTCAAGGTGAAATAGATTCTATCTATAACAACAAATACCAATATTATCATTACCATCCTTAGTACATTGATTTTACCCTTAGACATGAGTTAGATACCCCCATAAAATACCACTTAACCAATTACTAAATCATTATATTATCTTTACTACAATTCAAAAATATGACAATAAATAAAATGAAAAGAAAAAATTAATAGATATCAATTTGTAACATCCCGACCTCGGTGCCACACACTGGTGGCCCAAGCCAGTCCGTCACATAACCACAGTCACACCTCCCGATATTCTAGAGGCTGGAGACTATTATTGAGGGATTACAATAAATCATGGGGATACTATACCATCCATCAGATTAGTAAAATAGTGTTAATAAAAAAATTTCCAAACTTCATAACAATAAAAATAATAAGATCAATATTACATAATCTCTAAAAAACAAACACACAATCCAATCAAAAATTTTAGAGATGTCATGCCTAGTAAGTGTCATGTGTTAAAAAAATAAAGGATCCAAAAACCCCCCAGTGGGTCTGGAATCATGTCCAATTCCTTCACCCATGATCCATCTGAACTCATCCATCAAATATAGAATTATTTTTTTCATGACCTGCAAACATAAGGTTTATTCAGTTACTGATCTTAAATCTTGAGAATGGTGTGAGTAAATATCTATAGGGCACCACTAATTGTGTCTGAACAATATTTATTGAGTAACAGTTTGGCCATCTATATAATTAATAATGTACAATGCTTTAGTAAATAATTATCACATTTTTAATTTCCCTTTAACTATAAACACAAACAATCGAGTTTTGGAGGACACCTAATCACTAAATATATATTTAGACCTATTCTAAAGTCTGAACCATATCACAATACCATATTTAACCTTTTTCATTTTACTTCAAATCATATCATGACTAATTTAAACCATTTTTCAATTCCAAATCATGAGAATAGAACATTATACATAACACCCCACAATTATTTAAAGACAATATCCCCATCCCACACTATATTATCCCATGGGTAGTTGGAGCCTTTGTCTTTATCCCGTACTTTCTATCTTATATGGGAATTTGGAGCCTTAGACCTGACCCCAAACCCATTTATCACTTCTGTATATTTGGAACCTTAGTCCATATCCACTACTCGTATATCAATCAATCACACATATATCACATATATATCATATATAAAATCAATCAAGGGTAATATATAGAGACCTAGTCAAAACATACATGTAGATGACATAAATTTATATGAATATTTTGAACATTACGAATTTATATCCCTACGGACTATAATATATTTGTATCTTTGGAAACATAGAACAAAATTAATTAAATGGGAGAAAGATATTATGTGTTTCACAAAAAAGTCTTCCCTTTATTAATTAAACTTAAATAAATTCCTCTTAACGTATGAAAGAGAAACATAAGATATGGACGAGCTCATATTTCTAGTGAGGGTGCACAATGGAGACATCTATGAAAAACATATGAATATGGGTATGAGAACATGATAATAAAATTTTGAGATCATAACATGCATATCAAAAATCTTATACTTGAGTCATGGGATAATGATTTATGTTAATAAATCATGGATAATAATGGAATTAAGGAATTAATGTATGAATTCATTATAGTGGAATATGACATTGAATTTATTGTAGAAACATAAGTATATAAAATTATTTCCATAATTTGAAAATAATAGATGACAGGGCCATATTAGTAGTATAAGTTGACTCCTTATACAATATTTGGTGTAATGGTTTACCCACATGACCATCATAGTAGTCAATGTTAACTCCATGGACTATCCTAGTAGAAATAGTCTGTTACTAAACTAATTTTACTCCTCATTCCATCCATGTAAATCTCTTGAGATATAAATATTTAGCCAATAAATTGTAAGGGGATATATGTATCACCCATCTCCTAATTAAATTATACATATTTGTGAAACTATATCATAAATAGTCAACATATAATAATCCAGTAATTGAAATTGGTGTTGAATTTGAATGTTGATGAATCTTGTAGTAATGGATGAATGTTTCCGGGGGTATTTTTAAGGACCCAAACTTATCTGTTATTTTTGACCTAGTTCATTTTATGGGGATGTTGACTCACTTGGGGATGAATCAAGTACAATTCTTCTGGGGATTGAAATTTTTCACTCCAAGAAAAACATCCCATTGGAAACGGTGGAGATTTATTCAAAGATCCTTTATTGTTATCTAAATGGGATCACTTCAACTCTCGGGCCAATCATCTATACAACTCGTAAATATAAAGCCTTTAACAACAATGGTATCAAGATTATTCACACTTTAAAATAAGTAAATCCTGTAGTTGACTTCCTAGCATCCACAACATCCCGTGAGGAACATTTTGTGGATTTTTGTACTATTGGTACCCTACCCCATGTGGTGTTCATATGGTGATTGGGGATGCTCTTTTTCATGAAATATTTAGGCCCATTTGATTATTCCCCATATATTTACCCTTTCATCAAATAATAATAATGTATATTTCCAAATAGAACCATTGAATCATTTACCTATAAAAGTATTAGTGACACCAAAAGATGTCATCTTAGACAGAACATAAATTTTTAAAAATATTTTCAAATCAGTTTTTAAGAAGAAATATTTTTTTTTCATTTGAAAAATGATACTTTTAAAAAATAAAACAATAAGGAAAGTATTTTAAATTAAAATAACCTTGAAAAAATATAAAGAAATATTCAAAACACTTTGAAAACCACTTCCCTAAAAATCACATAAATGATGCAAATAATCATTTTAAAAACCATTTTCAAAGAAAAAACATTAAAAACAACTATATGAAGGATTATACGAATAAAATATTTTACATTTTAATTTAAAAAACATTCAATGGATGTCTAAAATGAGGGATGATCATGGTTGTGGATAAATTGATACTTTTCAAACATTCAGATTACGTCACAAAATGTTTTGAAAAGTGTCTCAATTAGAAAACAAAAAGGTGATTTTTAAATTTTTTTAAATGAATAAAAATGAATTTTAATTATCATTGAAGAATTTTATAATAAAATTCAAATCCATTTTATAAAACTTTGTTATGAATGAACATAGATATCTGAATAGAAGTGAGGTGATGTTGAAGTTTATTAAAAGCACTCATTAACTGTATTAAGTACCATAGATTCGAAAATGGTAATTAAAATTTATTATGATAGGAATAAAAAGAATAAGATAAAATTAATCAGATTAATTGATATAAGGATCATAATTTTTCATCAATGTAAACAAAATCATAAATAATCCTGATCACCGATGAGGTTGTTGCCAAAATCACTGACCACATATTAACTCTAAATCACACTCCCAATGTAAGAAAATCATATAACAAGAAGCATAAATTGTGTTGTAAATATGGTTATTCATGTGATATTGGGTAAAATGTCACTGTATATGCATTGTATAATGATATAGGTCTATAAAATGTCATGTGTTCTAAAGAAGTCAAATTGAGAAAACAATATTTAACCAATTTGGTAACTTTTGAAAAATATAACCCAGTAAATTAAAATAAAAAATGGATAACTAAATACCACTAATTTTTTTTTATAATAATAATATAGTCCATAATTGTGATGTAAACACACCATATTTATTACATAAGAGGTGACCATGGATTATTCATTACGAAAAATAAAATGAGATGAGAAACCCCTTACCTGATGACATGACTATCATAGTAAAAATACAAAATTACTAAATAATAAATATAAGTTTTTAATAATTATATTAAATAACAATAATATTATTTATAATTCCTTATATTATTTGGTTATTACATTATATTACTCATTTATTAACAACACCATGTTAATATTACGTTTTGGGTAATATTTTCTTTTTTTTTCATACATGTTTTGACTTGTTATTATTGATACACTTATATAGATCATGGTTTAATTATATTTAGAATGTACAACATGATATAAATATCACTGATATTCATTATATATGTTTTTATAACAATAAATGAAATATAAAAACATGGAATGGAATACAACATTCATGGATACGAGGTATCGTATGTATGCATGAACACTGTTTCCATAATATTTTCATATAGAAATAATGAAAAAAATTCCATATATATATAATTATTATTTCATCTGTATCTTTTATTTTTACTTAACATATATTTAATACATTCCATGTAAATTTTAAACAAATAAATTTCTTTTAGGATAAAATATTCAACAAATCCAAAAACGAATTTATCATACTTACACAAAATAGAAAGAATGAAGGTATATTTTATGTATTAATTACAGAAGTATAATTACAACATAAATATAATTTATAAAATTTAAAAATTATTTTACATCATAATTTATGATCATGAGAGGTGGTAATGGAAAAATGAACAACAATGTTTTGTGAGGTGGTAGTTTTCCTTATATAGAAACGGTATGTTTGTTAACCATTATATGAACATCTGTGTCAGTGTTGGTAGAACCCATAGAATAAAAAATCTCAGTATATTTATAATATATAAATTAATATATGTCAATATAATTAGAATTTATAAGGTGGTGGATAATGAAAATAAAACGAATGAGATTGAGGAAGGACATTACCTCTACTTTGGGTAACTCTTTTAGGATTGCACCGAAGGGCTTCCATGGTTGGATTTATTCAAAAAGGGAGGCATATAATAAAAATTTAGGTATTTTAGGATGATATTTGGGCATATTATTTTGATGAATAATTTGGTTGAGTTGTTTAAGTATGTGAGTGGTGTGAGTTCCCTTTTATAGAAGAGGATAAGTGGCATTATCTTATAAATAAAAAGGCAAACATGATTGAGAGGCCTCCCTTACATCATGTGGATCCAGAAATTGTAAAAATTGTATTCATGAAGAAAAGTGGTCAAAAAAAGACAAAAAAATGGATTTTTTACATGTGTGGGGGACCTTTGGGATCATAAATTTAATTTTTAACCATTGTGTAATATTTTTGTTACATTAATCATTGTAATTAATTTTTCATACATTTAAAAATAATTTTGGTCAAATATTATTTTGACATTATTATTAATTATAAATTAATTTAATTCAGAATATGGTATCCATTTTTCCAAATTTAATTCATATATGTGGCGGAAATTAATTTAATTTTAATCACACAGATAAGACAACAATGTGGGTTATTAAATATGTTCAAATGTTTTTGAATGTTTTTCTATATTAAAAATTTGTGAAATTATTTATAATGAACTAATTTGGATTAAATGATATAAAATTGATCTAATTATATTTAAAACCCGATTAAAAATTAATTTAACTATAAAAATAAATTAGATGGAATACATTTTTGAAATAAATTTCTGTATTTTTCACTATACATCTAAAAATGACATATTTTAGTATAATACAAAAAAATCAATGAATGCATATTATTATATTAATATATAAAATCACTGTTTTTTTAAATAAAATAAAAAATGTGTAAAACATTATATTTAAAATAGGTTCTCCTTTAAAAGTATATGAAATTACATATTTGAAAAACATATATTTTTATTCAGAAAAATTGATTTATTTTTATATTATACATATAAAATCTATTGAATTAGTATCAAAAATAGTTACTGAATATATAATATATAATTTTTATTAAAATTAGTTATCAAAATTAGTTTTCTTTATTTATTGATGTAGAATTATTTCTGTACATAGAATAATTTATTTATTAAAAAAGTAATTTATTTTTTTCAAATAGTTATTTCATTCAATTATGCCCATTTATAACCAATGTTTTAATTTTATTTATAAGTGTAACTAATATTTTCTCAATTATTTTAATTTTATTAATAACTCCATTTTCAAAGGATAGGTCGTACCTATAATTATATTTTAAAAATAATATTAATAATATATTTTAGTTAGTTAAAACAAATCCTTGAGTGTTACAGAAGCTATTTAAGGCAATTAATATTGTATGTAATTCAAGACAAACATAGTCTTTCATGTTCCATAGGATAATATAACTATTTCTTGTAGTTAAAGAATAACTTGGTGTTGTGTAGAATTCATTCCAATCATATTACATTAATAAAAAATAGAAATTCAATTTTGTGTGAAAAGGACAATATCAATAAGATTAAATTATTTCAAAACAATTATTTCATAAAATTTCAAGGTTTAACATTCTACCCCTACTATAATTCATTTCTCCCAAAAAAATCAAATAGGTTATTTAAGGTTTAATACTTTAATGTTCCTATTATAGAACCCCATATCGTAAATCTAAATACTAAAACTTCCATTTAAATAGAAAATTTGAACACATGAAGGTTACCCAATGTAATTCATTTCTATGTTTCAACATGGGAGAACATATGTGGGAACTGAAAACATAGGGATTTAATAAAAATATAAATATCATTTTCTAATGGAGATTGATAGAGAATATGGTTTGGAGATAGTTAACAACCACAAATCCATAACCCAAATAGTTTTCAAAATGGTCATTGATATCATAAAATAATATTATAAATTGATAACATTTTATTGCATGAATCCTTTTCTGGATGATGTAAAAATATCATGAATATATATATTTACATGATTTTAGAAAACCACACCATTTGTTTTACCTTCTTTCTCTTCCACTAAATCTCTTATTTTAATAAATGTATGTGGTTTTTTCATTCCTCAAGCATTAAAAGATCATAATAACTATATATAGAATAATAATTCATCCCTCCTATCTCTAATTAATAAATAATATGAATAAATTCTCACTTAGACAGATAATACATTTAATCTCTAAAACCTCATATAATGTTTAAAAAAACCATTTTTGGCATTGTTAACCTTGTAATGTGTAAACAAATATATAAGTCCAAATATTTATAAATAAGGTAAATAAATATCTCAAAAAATAATTATCATTTATCCTTTATATATCAGAAATTATATATTGGTTGTCTCAAACCAATATTGTGAATACCTTAATCATGTATTCTATTGAAATATGGTAATAACCTAAATGTCCTAAAATCCATATCAAAAACATACTTTTTATCTTATTCCAATGCTTATCAGATATATATCATAAATATACTAATTTTTTAAACATAACCAATGATATGATGAACCACTTTTCAACAAATTCATAATTTGTTCCAATGTAATTAGCAAAATCCAATTTACTTATTCATATAAAAAATATCTTAATAGAAAAATTATTATCGCCGCATAAGGAACACATTAAAGGGTTTCTTTCCTTTAATCACATGTTTCCCATGAACATAACTAGTTCATATAAATTTTTTTTATTCCATCTAAACCATCAACATATTCTTGTAAATCCTAAAAAAATAGACATAACAATAAATATATATTTCACCATTCATGTAATATAATTCATTAATCCAAATACATAAACACCCCAATTATTATACGTCATCATTTGGAAATTAACAAGTATGGATCATCCGATTTCCATGTTCCTCATTAAATTATAATTTCATATATAGTGTCATCATAATCAATTCAACCATTACTCATACCACCATGTTGATTCCATTAAATATCATTCTTCATAAGAAATGAGTTTTCATAAATCCAATTCACTCCACACTTAAAGGATTTGAACATTTAGGATATAATATGGAGGAAAATATTAAAATTAATTGTGTTAACATAACCATTATGTTTTTTTTCTATATTTACATTATATGTGACCTTCTTTTCCACAATACAAAAATATTTTATTTCTTTTAATACATTCACTTAGGTGATTATTTCGACATTTATGAGAAGAGGGAAATTGTATCAATATTCCTCCATAGTATCCATTACCAAAAATTTCACTGAACTCCATCCTTATCTTCATTGGGGATTATGAGAGTTGGTTAAGATACTAATTATAAATCATGTTACATGAAATATTAATTGGATTTGTCACAATGTACATTACTATATTTAACATAAAATATCACTACTCATCAATACATTATCTATCACATTCAATGTTACCCCAGTTTCTTCCGGTTTGTGCTCTTAAATAAAACCAGAATGCATAGTGTGAGAAATAATAATTATATTTTAAACCAAATAATAAAAAAAAATAACTTATATAATTTCTAAATTATGACCCCTTCTTATGAAAAATTACGCTAATCCGTTGAGACATCCACTGGCATATCCTTACAAATATTCCTATAGATCTCACTAATGTTTTTCTATCCAAGTTTCCAAAGGGTTTTCTAAACCATTCCAATGATACCTACTATAGTTAACCATGATTATCATCCATGTGTATTATATCATTACTTATTAATATTCATCACATTAAAAATGTACATCCCTAAGGACTATAACAATTTAGTTTTTTTTTGTATCTTAAAAAAATAATCTTACTTGGTCAATAAACTTTACTGTTTCCAATAACGATATTTCCCTTTAGTAATTCTATTTAATAATTTTTTTTATAAAATGAGGAAGGGAAAAATATGAAATGGGTGAGCGTAGATGATCAGTAAGGGTAACCATTGGAGACACATAAACATAACATTATCGTACTTTTATGAGAACATGAGAACAAAATTTGGAGATCATACACAATATATAGAAGATAATATATATGAGTGAAGTCATAATGACTAGTATTTCAGAAGACATGAATCATAAGTGAATCCAGTGGATAATACATGAAATCATGACACATGAATAAGACACATAATTCTTAGATGACACATAATAAAAAAAATATTTCCATATTAGTGAATCCATTAGTTCCTAGGACAGCTTTGTAATATGTGTTCACTCACCATTCCATCTTGGTAGTCATGGATCACAACCATGACCATATTAGTAGTCAAAAATTACATCTTGGACCATATTAGCAAACTATTTACTTTACTGAACTATGTTAACTCCTGGTTCCATCCATGCCTATCTCATGAGATATAAAACATTACCCAAGGCATTGGAGAGAGATATGGGTCCCTACCATATCATAATGAAATCATAAATAGACGTTACACTTGATAATAAAGATTAATCATACAATAACTCATTAAATGAAAAAAGTTTTTTAATAATGTAATCAAATCATAACCTGTGAATTGATATAGGTTTTATAACCATTTCATCAAACCATAACCCCAAAAAATAATTAGTTTTCATAATTATATATCCCATGAAAAGGAAATATATTTTAAAAACATATATATTTTGAATGAGAAATTGGTTTCATAAGAATATATACCTAGAATAATAACTGAGATTCATAAATATCATTGCAAAAAAACAATAAACATTCTAGGAAACAATATTAATGGATCCTTCAAATAATTTCCCTATATATTCATGAGTAGCTCTAACATATGTCATCTTAGATGGAACATAATTTTGTAGAAATCTTTTTAAATAAATTTTATGGTAAATATCTATTATAATTTGAAAAAAATAATTTTTAAAATAAAAAAATATAACACAATTTTCATTGAAAATGACATTGAAAATATCTAAATTATGATTCAGAACATTTACAAACCATTTTCCATGAAACCCACAAAGAAATGATTTTTATAGCTGTTGATAAATTTTTTCATAAAAATTAATCTTCTATAAATGAAATGTAAACTTAAATGGAAGTATGTCAATGATGGTGGATATATCAATACATAACGAACATTTCTTTTTCTTTGCAAAAATATTAGAAAATTAACTCAATCAAGAAAAAGAAAAATTATAATTAAAAAAACGTTTTTCTAATTGGTAAAACATGGATAAAATATTCATTTAAATATAATATGATAATATTATAATATTTAGAAAATATTTTTATAAAACCTAGTTACGAAGGATAACATATTTCCGACCGAAGTGGGTGATACAGTGTAATTTTGTTAAAAAACCTCTTAATAATCACAAGATACCAAGAGTGGAAACATGGTAATAAAACATTAAGATAACATTATTAACAAGATTATAATATAATTCCTTAGTGTTCATAAAATATAGATCATATGGTATTATCAATTAATGAATAATCATAAACGATGCTGATAAATAATGAGATTATAACATTAAATTCTTTTCAATTGGCGACATCGAATAATACTCCCCACATTAGAATATATAATTAAATGAAGAATAAAATATCATGGAAAGTTTTATATTTATGATATATTGTGTTAATGGTACGTTTATATGCATCAATGATTGATATCAGTTCATAACATGAACCATATCACAAAGAAGGTAAATTGAGAAAAAAATTACTTTAACGATTTCGTATCTTTTTGAAACATAAAGAGTTTGAATTAAATATCATCAAATTGATTTGTGAATTCCATAAATTTAATTATATGAATAATTGAATAAATCCACGATCATTATACACGCATCATATAAGATATAATTTGAAAAATTTCATGTGTCTAATGTAAATTTTATATGAGATGAGAAAACTATTACATGATGTCTTCACTCTCATCATAATCATAAAAACATACCATATAGTAAAAAACATTAATTATTCATTTATTAAAAACTCATATTATTTTATCCAATACCATATATTATTTGTTTATTTAATTATATAACCCATTTATAATCTACTACAAGTTAATGATATGTTCTGGGTTATATCCTATTTGTTTTTCATACATGTTTTGACATGTTATTATTGGTCCTCTTACAAAGACACTTATTTAAGTATTTAATTAATTTATAATGTGATATAAATATAATATATATGGATTATAAGTTATTTTATAATAATATATAAAATATATATATGAAATGGAATACAATTTTCTTGAACATAGTAGATCGTACGTTTACAAGAAGACTGTTTCTGTTATATTGTCATATTAAAATAAAGAAATATATGAAACATATATATAAATATTTAATATAAATATAGTAGAATTATTATTCCATATATAACTTATAATTTCAATATATCCATCCTTAATACATTCCATGTAATGTGTGAACGATTGATCTCACCTTGATGAGGCGGTAGTCCACACATACACAAATAAAGTTATTGTATATACTCAAAATAAAAGGTATTGATGATTATTTTATAAAATAATTAATTAAGTATAAATAAATAATAAATATTATATATATAATTTAAAAACATATCATCTATCACATCTTCCGACCATGATAGGTGGTATATGAAAAATGAACAACATCAATTTGTGGGGTAGTACTTCATTATACATAAAAATGATAAGTTTATTTCCCATTATATTGATTCATGTGTAAGTGTGGGAAGAAATTTTATAATAACAACATAGAAATATATTAAGGATATTTAGGTTATTATATATGGATGAAAGAGTAATAATTTAGTAGGTATTGAAAGAAAACAAAACAAAGGAGCTTGAAAAAGGATGTTACCTTTTCTTTGGGTAACTCCTTTTGGATTTCATCAAATGGATAACTTAGTTGGATTTATTCACAAAAGAGAGGATTATAGGATGAAGGGATGGAATTTAATAGGTTATATGGGATATTTTTTATAATAAAAATTTTCTTGATTGGTTTAATGAATTTTTTGGGGGGTGAGTTCCCATTAGCGAAGAGGTGTCTTCTTCTTTTAAATAAAAACCGAAAAATTCTATTGAGAGGTATAAATTACATCATGTGCATAAAATAATTTTATAAATCCAATAAAATGATTTAATGGGTCCATATATGTCCATAAAATTTCATTTTTGATGTTTTTTGGTCATTTGGCCTCCTAAAATTAAATTTCAACCATTGAGAAATCTTGTTTTACCTTAATCAATATAATAAGTTTTAATTACATTCACTTATATTTACGGTAAAACATACACTAAAATTATCAGAATTTATAAATTATTCTGACTCAAAAAATGAAATATATGTTTCAGAATTCCTATAAAATAGGTGATATAAATTAATTAAATGTAAATCCCACAAATGTGACTAGAAATTAGGTATTTAGATTAAAAAAGATCAAAATATTTCGATGGTTTTATATCTATATTTAATATGAAATTTCTTCTAATGACATAAATTATGTTAAATTATATAAAAATTATTTGATTATACATAAGACCAAATTTAAAATATAATTTAACTATGTTAAAAATTAAATTAAAATGAATTTTTGAATTAAAATTCGATATTTTTAACTATTCATCCAAAATTGCAACATTTCAAAAAAATAAAATAAATTCATCAAATTTTTTATATTATGAATTAAAAAACTAATTTTATTTTTTAAAATAATATTTATAAATGTTCCAAAATTAGAATTAATAAGGGGTGTATGCTAAAAGGATTTAAAATTACATTATAGAATAATACACATTTTTATTCAAAAAATTCGATTTATTTTAATCTTATTCCAATAAAACATATTAGATTGCTATCAAAAAAAATTTGAATATATTATATATTTATTTAATTTAAAACATTAATAAATTTTGTATGTTTAATTTTTGATAAAAACTTTTTTCACTTCGAAAAATGGTTTTGTTATAAAAGTAATTTCTTTATTTTAAAATATTTCTTCTGGACAAATATACTAATTGATAACCAAAGGATTCATTTGCACACAAATGGGAATATATTTTTTCAACATTTTTGTTAATATTTTTTTTATAAATTCCATTCCAATGGTTATATGGTAGCTATAATAATATTTCAAAATTAATATTTTATTTATATATTGTAGTTTGGATAAAATATCTATTTCATGTTACACAAGCTATCTAAGGGAATTTATATTGTGCATAATAAAATTAAATAATATTTTTTTACATATTTAAATATTTCTTATTTGTAGTTTTTACTGAAATATTAGCTTGGTGTTGTGTATAACACAAGAAAAACATAGTTATTTTATTAAAAGCTATATTTAGTGTTGCATGAACTGAAATATAAGAAGAAATTATATTATATTGAATAAAATATTTTAGTAAATCATGTGATGTGACAGAAATCAACAACAAAACATTTTATAAAGATTAAAAATCATGGTTTTTCATTAATATTTATCGCAACAATCATTTTCAATCAATTTAATCACGAAGAATAACATGAACGAATCACCATTAACTTATTTATCCACATTTAACCATATAAATCATTAATTAATTCCTAAATTAATTAATCCAATTCTTTAATCCCAATTACTTCTTAATTAATCCCCTAATTAATTAATCAAATTCTACAATCCCAACATCACATTAATTAATATTATAATAACATAGTGAAATTTAAAAATACCAATATCGGATAAATATATTCACCAATTAATTAATGTAAAACCACAATTCCAATATCCCATTAAATAATTCCCAAATTAGTTAATAAAATTAAAAAATTCCCAAAATCCCATTAATTAATTCCCCAGTTAATTAATCAAATTTTACCAATTTTACAAGTGCCCAAAAATTTAATTTAATCCATCATTACATAGAAATTAAATCAACTCAATACCCTGATTCTATAATCTAATTAATAAACATAATTTATTATATTCATACTTCAATTGCCAAACATTACAATTCAAATTAAGCAAATACAAATAAAAAATTTGAATTCACGACTATGATAATTTAATGTAGACCACTTACATTATGATTCGACGATGTACACTGGCCAACGAAACCCTCTAATTTAAGTGCTTCAACCAAAAAAACGTGGAAGAACATGATCTATAAATGAAACCTAGATCAAAGATAAAAATAATCATGATCCAACAAACCAAGATCTATATCAATCAAAATATATAAAACCCTATCATCAATGGATTATTGCATGATGAGAGAGTGTGAGGAAACTACAAGGGATGATATTATTTTATCGACATTGTAGTAGATCTTCAATATGTGTTATGATTCACCATGAAGTTTTGATGAATGTCATTGAAAACCATCTAAGAGATTAAAATATGATAGAAATCATTTAAGGTTGAATTGGGACTAGTTAGGTTGAAGTATTCGGGGTTTAAGATTTTGAAAATGAACTTATGAAATATTAAATCTAACACACATAGTTTCTTAGGAAATGTTGCATTGTTTTCTAAACAATGAACCTTAACCATGCTCATCTTCTGGGAGAAGGGTGCATGGTTATTCCTAATAGTGAACATAGTTTTACATATAGTTCACAACCATGTGAGTTCCCTTGGCAAGTCTTAGCAAAGTTTAGTGGGTTGGGTACATGATTTGAGAAAACCATGTCCAAACTTTCACTACTCTTATTCCTTCTAAAATTATTTAGTTTCCCCCAAAACCAGTGAAAGAAAAAACCTAAACAGGATTTACTAAAAATAAGGCACTATCGAACCAATATCAGGCTCAATACTTCTCTAAAAATTTATGAGATCTTACCATTTTCACAATGTTCATAATGGAACCATAATTAAATTAAAAGTACCTAATATTATAAACTAAATAATACATGAAAAACAAAGTATTTATTTCCTAAAACATGATTTTAATAAGAAATGTTGAATAAAGGGGTAATCAAATGTGGTAAGTAAAAAAAATATTGAATGTTATATGTGATTATTTTTATTCAATATATGTAAAATAAAAAACATTTATTATATAATAATTTTGAATGTGTTTGATGAAATTCAATAATTGTGGTATAGGATTTCTAGTCACTCTTTTATTTATGGGAGACATATTTCATATTCCCACTCATTTAATTTGTGTGTTGTATATACATTCCATTTTAAATTTTATATCATTAAAATCATTATTTTAATTATAATTAAATATTAATTAAATTTAATTCTTTCATTGGGTTATTGATTTCAATGTTACCAATGTGGTAAAGAAAATCATCTCATTTTTATTTCAATCGGACAAATGTTGTTTACATCAATTATGTCTTTTTTAAAGTGTATATAAACTACACATGAATTTATTTTATTCTTATTCTCAAATACATTTATGGGTAAACATTTCAACATAAGGTACTATATTTCATGGGGCTTAGGATTCAAAATTCATAAATGTGGTAGGGGTTTTATATTACAATCTCCTTTCTTATCAGTGTTTCTTAGTATTATGTTTTTTATAATGAAATATTCTGATATATATCTCCAATAACTAATATAATTTCTTATAATATAGTTATTTAAGGAAATTAAATATTCTAATTTAAATTTACCCTCTTTATGCACTCAAAAGATGAAAAAAATGTTTTTAGGGCTAATCGACTTTATTTCTATATTCAGTCAAAATTCCTTATATCTTCAATAATTATGTGATCTAAAAATGTTTTAAAGAATCCTATTAATATTCTACAATGATTATTTATATTCATTATTTTCCATGTTTTAATTTTAAGAAACTATTTTAAAAGGAATTATCTTTTCATATTATGAATTAGTGACTTTTGTCTTTTTCTAAAAAAATGTGAAGGAATCGTTGTTATTGTGTTTAAAACATGAACAGTATTATAAAAATTCATGACCTACATATGATTTAAATCCTCTATTAAAAATTTCCATGTTTATTTTAATTTAAAATTATTTCATTACTATTTGGAGAATTTTTATATTTTTAATATGTGATTTTAAAATGAAAGTATATTTTGCACAATAAATGTTCCAAGTTATCTTAAAAAAATATTCTTCTAACAAAACCTAATTTTTTGTTACATAAGATTTTATATGGATATGATCCAACTATTACATCCTTGTTATTTCTATAGATATTTTATGGTTATGATGATAATATTTTTTTGAAACACATTCATTTTCTATGTGTTATATTATGATGAAATGATAAAATGATTTTGAAACCCGTATCTTTTCTGTAGGTTATGATATAATGAAATGTTATGAATTAAATTTCATTTTATATTTAATTATACAAATAATGTTTTATGATCTTATGCGACACATATGTATGATTTTTGTTATGTGGTGTGTGCAACCTATATCTACCTCCAATGAATTTGGTAATGATTGATATATCATTATATAAATCTGACTTGAATGGGAAGTGAACCCAGTTTAATATGATATTTTATCAATAATTATAGTATTGGGGGTGAACATTTTCAACTAAAATGGTTTGGGTGATGAACCCTTTCTACTATGATATTTTTGGAAATGAACTTGAAAAATTAAGATAACAATTTTCTATTCTTATTTTTATATCAAAAATATATATCTTCTGTAAACGTTATGATCTCATGTATAATGTTATTTTATTTCATTATGATTCGTGTGTTATAAAATTTCAATATTTACTTCATGACTTATGTTTATGATCAATGATATGCAGGGTATAACAGTCAAATATTATTTTTATGTTTACATACCCTTAGGATGATGTTATGAAATTATACCTATTGAATATCTTTATTGAGAATTTTATCTCAATATTTCATTTATTTCTTTTTCTTAGGTTATGAAGATAGGTATTATTTATGATATGACTACATAAGGTTCTAGTTATGATGAACTAATAGGGAGATCATATAGTTCAATTATGAACACTTTTTTTGTATCAAATTTTCCAATGGAATAATACCTATATGATTCTATAATTTATCTCAATGTTATGTAATAAATATTAATATAATAATATTTAATATCTACATATGAGAATTTCAGATCCTTATTTTTTTACTATAAAATTCTAGTTGATCATTTTAAACATAGGATATAAAAATTTTAGTGAGAACCACACAGATAATCCTGAGGATAAGTAAACATACAAGAAAATATCCCATAAATTATGTGAAGGATAGTGATAGTGGTTTCAATGAAATTAAATCCTCATCGGGATAATAAAATTTGATGTGTCTTTGTTAGATTTTTACCTAGGTAATATAACTCTAAATGGGAACATTTTTATTTTACTCAATCATCACCTAGTGTATGAAAATGGGCCTTTCAACACACTTGGTTTTACATGTTTTGGTGATATTTTCATAAAATTAACAATCAATTTATGAACCATCATTGAGGATTTCAAGATGTAATATGACTTAATGAACTGAGGTACATGTAACACCCCAGGTAAATAAAGAATATTACATTTTAAAATTTATCCATATTTGTGAATAAAATATTAATATGACTTTAAATGGGATGCTATGCTCAATGGCGTACCCAACACACAACAACGAGTTTCATGGGAATCTTACGTTGCACTCTAATAATAAAATAATATTATTTTAAAAGGTAGTTAACATTTGGCCTTTGTATTGGTGGGAATGGATAGAAATAACTAAAATATGATTATATATGTTTTTAAATTTTTTTACATTTATCCAATAAATGATAATGGCTTAAAATACGGAAAGAATTCAATTTTAGGCGTATATGCCCAAGTTTTTCACTAAAGGTTCACTTATCGCCTTTTGATGGAGAACCGTCATTAAATATTGTTTTTTTCACTCTTATACATTCTATTGGACCAAATAAAACTCTTCTTTAGAATCGGGACATCAAAATTTACTTTGTGTAAATTTTTGGTATCTTTCCGATAAAGTTCATTTTTTAATGAATAGTGTAAAATGTTGTATTTTAATTCAAAACCTCTTTTTAATCTAATTTATTTATATGATTAGATTATCTTTTGAATTGGTTTTAAAGTTAAATTAGAATATATTTTTACCATTAAATCCAATAGTGGTCTTTGGAATTAATTTCACTTTGAAATCAGACTTAAACTAGTGTCAAAATTTTGATACTTATTGTTTCCTAAAAACACGCTATTTGTTCTGACAGCAGGAATTAATAATTAAATTAATTAATTCAACCTATATGTTTTGAATTTTGTAAAATAGACTTCATTTTTGAATTCATAATATCAAATATATCTTAGGGTGAATTTTTGGGATTTTTCTGAAAAACTTCAATTTTTGATGAATAGTGAAACCACTAAGTGGTACTTATAAAAACTGATTTTTCCGTTTAAATGAAATTTTTCCACCTTTGTGTTTTGAATTTCAAAAATCCGACATACATGGTTGTCATTAAGAAGTAAAATGTGGTTCAATGGGATTAAAATAATTTTTTGGTGAATAGTAACTTATTAAGTTTTTAATCGCTATTAGAGGTAATTAGTGCAGTTTAAGGTAAAAATAATGTTTTAATAATATTAAATGAACCTGACACATGTCCTAAACTCATTGGATGTGTCATGGCCGACCAAGAAAAGCCATGGGTCAACATGGGGACCCCATGGAGCCACTTTGGTTGGGAAATGACATAAATAACTTTTTATTTAATGTTAAAGTAAAAATGACACACACATGAGATGTTTTACTAAAACAATTTTTACATGGGGTTATACATATCATATTTTTCACTATAAATATTAATTGGAAAGATAAAAAGATTTACTAAATCATAGTAGTTTTTTAAAATTTTTAAACGTTAAATAAATTAAAGTATTTATGACATCATGATGATGCAGCGATGACCTCATTATTTAACGATTTAAATAAAATGGAAAGATAAGGTAAAATCTAAGACCTACACATCGAAAAAACCTATTTTATGAGTATATTTATAACCCTTATCACCTTATACTAGAAATAAATCAATGTGGGACCTCTTAAATCCTAATACCATTTTGAAATAAAGTGACTTTTCTTCACTTTCCAAGAGTGCCCCTCCTCTCCTCTTATAAAAGGCCCCCACCTCTACCTCCTTACCCACACTCCCAAAGCCTTTGGCTCGGCCAACCCTGCCCATTTTGTCTCTCCACATACCTCTATTACTCCTTGAAGCCTCACTTTGGGCAGAAGTCTTCCCAAGGAATCCTTTGAACTCAAACCAAGGGGAGTTACCCGATTTTAATGTAATGTCTTCTTTTGAGTCCTTTTGTTTTATTTTGCTTCTCCAACCCCCTAAACTCTTTTTATTCTTTTATTTTGTAACAACTCCAGTATACGCAATATACTATGATGTTGTTATAAAAAGTATTCGAGCTACACTTACACACACCTACTTCTAATGGTTAACGAACATACTGTTTCTGTGGATGGAGAATTTATGCCTCCCGAAACGATGATTGTTCAACATTTTTTAACACCTTCAAAGGTGGCCATTAAGATGTCACTATATTTATATATGATATATAATATGTTTATGTTTTACTTAAGATTATTTATTTTTCATTTGTGAATTAACTTTATGGCTTCCATTATGGGTATACGTGATATCTTCATTTTAGGAAGTGCGGACTACCACCCCCTCAAAGTGATGTGATTCGTTAATGCCATACGTGGGACGTATAAAAGATGGATTTAATGTTATTATATATGATGTTATACTGGAATTATTATATACCCTTATATCATTATTATTTCTTTCCATTAAAGCATGAGATAGAAATTAAAGTAGCGTTAATGCGTACGTACGACTTACCGTCTCCATGAACGGTGCATTTCATTTCTTATCCCCAAATGTAATGTACTATTATAAGTACATGTATATAATGGATATATATGATGAATTATACATCTAAATGATTAATATAATTCTGGAATTAAAATATACATACCTCTCATTTAGTTTTAATTCCATTAATATGACAAAGAAATGAAAGTAGCGTTCATGCGTACGTACGGCTTACCGTCTCCATGAACAATGCATTTCATTTATTACCTCTAAATGATTATGTGATATTATAAATACATTTATATTCTAGATGTATATGATATATATGATATCCAAATCAGGAATGTCATTATGGATATAAATAACCTTTGACCAAACAAACAACATGTAATTGTAAGATGTCTACTTTCGACTTAAGAACCAAATATCGACAAAACAAACATTATTAAATTAAATGATTACATAATGTTTATAACATATAAATAAGTGATATAAAAGGAATAATGAACTTGAAAAAGGTTCTTAAGAAACTAAAAATTAAGTCAAGTTTATTATTCAGGACGATAAAGAACGATCGAGTCAAGTCGGACCCGAGGTAAGGGATCATACACCTCTCTTTCTTTTTAAGTACATTCTTTTATGTCATTCCTTTTAAAGATCTTATTTATTTTTATTGGGATATTATTTTATATTACTCTTAATGTAATTTTTATTTTCATATGATGAGAGACCCTATTCTCTCTCATCAATCCATTTTGGAAGTTTTGAGTGGCGCCGCTAGGCTGCCGAATTTTTCGTAAGAGATCCAACATCTCTCTTTCTTTTTAAGTACTCTCCTTTATGTCACTTATTTTAAGCTCCAATTTTTTATGTTGGGGAGATGTTCTTCTATATTACTCTTACTATAAACTTTATGTTAATATGATGAGATACCCTATTTGATCTCATCAATCCATGTTTGTAAGATTTATGTGGCGCCATTAGGCTGCAGAGTTTTCGTAAGGGATTTTTCATCTCACTTTTATTCCCGTGAGATTTATGCTACACTTGCCACAATTTCCTTTGAGTGGTGTACGTACTGCCCATTATTCTACTCTTTTTGTAATATACTTTCTTTTTATGAGTATTTACATCAATTATGTATTGTCCTTCTTTCATGGGGTGTATGTTTTGAAAGATACCCAAGTCGGTAAGGGAACCTTTCACCCTCCTCTTTTTCAAAGACATCTTTTGTTGGATCTTTTAATTTACATATTGTTATGTTGGGATATATTCTCATATATCCTTATTGATGTAACTTTTATGT
This sequence comes from Viscum album, assembly GCA_963277665.1. Lineage (NCBI taxonomy): Eukaryota > Viridiplantae > Streptophyta > Magnoliopsida > Santalales > Viscaceae > Viscum > Viscum album. The sequence continues at coordinate 1,570,560,231 of OY728137.1, forward strand.
CCAAGTGACAAGATACACTTTTTATCTCTCATCAACTCATTTTGATGTGACGTCGTTAGGCTGTCAAGGGAACTTCTTAACCCAATTTCGATTTCTTTGGGTTCAACATGTAGTTATTGAATATGTCATCCTTTGAATATGTGTGAATGACCTTTGTTTATTTTACACTTAATATCCACTTATATTTGGTGTATTCATTTGTCACACATAATTATGTAATTGATTTATCCTTAAACCAAGGATATCGTCTTTGTATGAGACTACATCTCAATCTCCTTTCATTGAGGCATATTTCGTTTTATACACAACTTTCTTTTATACGGTGTATAAACCCCTTTGACTTTTACTTTTATACAAAAGGAATCTTTTTATACGAATCGTTTTACTAAACGGCAAAAAGGAATGTTTCTTTTAACGTACGCGGTGGCAACGACCTTTTCCGCCGCCGCGAGTATTATTTAGTCTTTAGCTTCCTCAACAAGACGTGATGTTTTTAAAATGAAATAAATACCATATACTCTTTTATGTATTTTGGTATTGAAAATGGTTTTTATAATGTATTTTTTATGTCAATATATTTGAGTGATATATTGTGATCAAAGTGTGGAAATTTTTTCTTTCCATTATATTTGTTTTATGTCTTATGTTTTTATTATGGTACTTGGACATTTAGCGGGTGGTTACGTGATAAACCATATGACGGGTGGTGCCGTGAATACCAGGATGGGTGGTTACATTATAACCTCCAATGCATTGGGTATGGAAGTCGGCCGTATGGCTATTCCATTAAGTATGTATGGAAATTGGCCGTATGGCTATTCCATTAAGTGATATGTGTGGAAGTCGACCGTATGGTTATTCCACTTAAGTATGTTTATGTCCCAAGTTACCTTTATATATGTTATGTGTTCTTTATATGGGTTTTATGGTAATCTTTTGGTTACAAAAGGGTATGTAATGAACTTTTATTCAGCGAAGAGTTTTTACTACTTCGAAGAGGTGAAAAGTATTACTTTGATAACGTATACATGGTTTACTTGTTGTTTTGAAAAACTAACAGTTTTCATTCTTTGTGTATCCCTTACTGAGCTTTTTATGCTCATCCCAAGTTTTTGAAATGTTTTTCATAGGTCAAGGGAAAGGTACATGATGTGATGATAGTGTCAAGGATGTGTCAATAAAGAATCCGTGTTTTATTTTAAATATGTTTCTATTGATGGGAAGAATGAATATTGTCTTTTATGTAACCACTTTGTTTAAATGTGGAATGTAATGCAAGTTTCATGATCTAATTTTCTAAAACTCTAAACCTAAAAAGATCCTCAATGTGTAATCTTTTAATAACTCAAGATTAAGTAAGGTTTAAGGTTGGGGCCTTATAGTTGGTATCAAAGGTCGGTTTAGATAACTTTAGAGGTTAGGGCATTCTTTAAGCATAAGTGACATTACCATAATGGTTAGGATTTCAGAAAGAGTCCTGGTTTGAGATAAAGTGAATGAGTAAGTATATATTAGTGTTCATCTTCCTCATTAATACATGATGGTTATGTTGATATACTCACACTGACCTTTTTGGTTTTAGTAAATGGCTGGATCTTGCAGGCACCAAAGTGACAATTGGTTTGAAGGAAACTGTGGTGGTTCTCTGATTAAGAGACCGGATAAAATGGGGGTATTCAATGAGGAAACTCTTGGTTGTTCTAAACCAACTATCAAGGAGTCATGATCAACCACTTGAACCTTGGTATGTTCTATAATGCATCATGTACGAGATGACCAATCGATATGGAAGTTCAGGTAATATTTAAAAAGGTAACCATTAGGGTTTATATGATCCTTACTTTTGAGGTAATTATGGGTTATTATATGTTATGATGGAAAATGAAAGGCATGAGATAAACTTGATGTTAAAATATGTTATGTTTATTTTATCTCGTTTTGGTAAATGTTTTGAGAATTATATAGTTTTGGAAAAAGGACAATACGCAGACCATGTGACAACCCGTCACGTCGGACAAAGCTGCGGGAATCGAACCCACAACCAAAGTGCAACTGGTATTTATCGCCTACTACTGGACTATGTGAAGTCCCTGGTTAGTTTGACTGATTCTTTTTAGTTAGAAGATTTTAGGAATTAAGAGTAAGTTGATTTTGGGTTATCTATGGAAATTTATTAACCTATCATGTAGTAAAAGTGATTAGGATTAATTACTTTTCAATACGAGACTTTAGGAGCAACTGATGTTGTTTGGTGATAAATGTTACGATTTAACTTGGAAGACTATGTGACTAAATCCTTCAAATATTTGGGTTTCAATATTATTTTGGTTTACTTTGAATAATTTTATGTACAAATTGTTTATCGAATGGTCCTCGTTGAACTTTGGGTTTTGTTGGACAAATTTTTGAGGTTAAGAATAAATTTTCTTTTTATAAAGGGTTATCCTTTTCTGGATTATCTGATCTTGTACTAAACTTTTTGGATTTGGTTTTGGTTAGAGTCTAAAGAAATGGGAAGTATATAGTTCTCTATTATGGATTAGGTGACTCTCTAGAAGTTGATTATAGTACTCTTAATGTGAACAAGTCTCCCTAAATACTCATCTTTTGGAAAAAATATGAGTTTGATTAAGGAATCTAGTAAAAGTTGAAAGTCAACATGATAAGTGATTATGTTTCCTTATGAATAAATTTCTCAATAAAAAGAAACTTAAAACAAAAATGTTTTTTATTAACTTTTCCTACTGGGGAATTGAATACCGTTTAACCCATCACAAGTTTGTGATTTTCTTATGGTTAACTTTCTCCTAGACATGTTTACTATCACTATCCCTCAAAAACATGACCCTTTGTTTTTTCCTCCATGTCCATATTTTCCTACTTGGAATCCTATTATGGGTTAACTCGGGTGACCTTTGTACTTATCTTTCTTTATTTTAAAGTGATTGTTTTACTGACTCTTGTTCTGATGTGGGACTTTCAAGGATGTTTCCAAGCCCAATTTTAGAAATTGCGAGGACGCAATTCCCAAAAGGGGGGAAGGATGTAACACCCCAGGTAAATAAATAATATTACATTTTCATATGTATCCATATTTGTGAATAAAATATTAATATGACTTTAAAGGGGACGCTATGCTCGATGGCGTACCCAACACACAACAACGAGTTTCATGGGAATCTTACATTGCACTCTAATAATAAAATAATATTATTTTAAAAGGTAGTTAACATTTGGCTGTTGTATTGGCGGGAATGGATAGAAATAACTAAAATATGATTATATATGTTTTTAAATGTTTTTACATTTATCCAACAAATGATAAAGGCTTAAAATACGGAAAGAATTCAATTTTAGGCGTATATGCCCAAGTTTTCACTAAAGGTTCACTTATCGCCTTTTGATGGCGAGCCGTCATTAAATATAGTTTTTTTCACTCTTATACATTCTATTGGACCAAATAAAACTCTTCTTTAGAATCGGGACATCAAAATTTACTTTGTGTAAATTTTTGGTATCTTTCCGATAAAGTTCATTTTTTAATGAATAGTGTAAAATGTTGTATTTTAATTCAAAACCACTTTTTAATCTAATTTATTTATATGATTTGATTATCTTTTGAATTGGTTTTAAAGTTAAATTAGAATATATTTTTACCATTAAATCCAATAGTGGTCGTTGGAATTAATTTCACTTTGAAATCAGACTTAAACTAGTGTCAATCTTTTGATACATATTGTTTCATAAAAACACGTTATTTGCTCTGACAGCGGGAATTAATTATTAAATTAATTAATTCAACCTATATGTTTTGAATTTTGTAAAATAGACTTCATTTTTGAATTCAGAATATCATATATAGCTTAGGGTGAATTTTTTGGATTTTTCTGAAAAACTTCAATTTTTGATGAATAGTGAAACCACTAAGTGGTACTTATAAAAACTGATTTTTCCGTTTAAATGAAATTTTGCCACCTTTGTGTTTTGAATTTCAAAAATCCGACATACATGGTTGTCATTAAGAAGTAAAATGTGGTTCAATGGGATCAAAATAATTTTTTGGTGAATAGTAACTTATTAAGTTTTTAATCACGATTAGAGGTAATTAGTGTAGTTTAAGGTAAAAATAATGTTTTAATAATATGAAATGAACCTGAAACATGTCCTAACCTCATTGGATGTGTCATGGCCGACCAAGACAAGCCATGGGTCAACATGGGGACCCCATGGAGCCACTTTGGTTGGGAAATGACATAAATAACTTTTTATTTAATGTTAAAGTAAAAATGACACACACATGAGATGTTTTACTAAAACAATTTTTACATGGGGTTATACAAGTCAGATTTTTGACTATAAATATTAATTGGAAAGCTAAAAAGATTTAATAAATCATAGTATTTGTTTTATAATTTTTAAACTTTAAATAAATTAATGTATTTATGACATCATGATGATGCAGCGATGACCTCATTATTTAACGATTTAAATAAAATGGAAAGATAAGGTAAAATCTAAGACCTACACATGGACAAAACCTATTGTATGAGTGTATTTCTAACCTTTATCACATTATCCTATAAATACATCAATGTGGGACCTCTTAAATCCGAATACCATTTTGAAATAAAGTGACTTTTCTTCACCTTCCAAGAGTGCCCCTCCTCTCCTCTTATAAAAGGCCCCCACCTCTATCTCCTTACCCACACTCCCAAAGCCTTTGGCTTGGACAACCCCTGCCAATTTTGGCTCTACACATCCCTCTTTTACTCATTGAAGCCTCACTTTGGGAAGAAGTCTTCCCAAGGAATCCTTTGAGCTCAAACCAAGGGGAGTTACCCGATTTTAAGGTAATGTCTTCTTTTGAGTCCTTTTGTTTTATTTTGCTTCTCCAACCCCCTAAACTCTTTTTATTATTTTCTTTTGTAACAACTCCAGTATCCTCAATATACTAGGAGGTTTTTATAATAAGGATTCGAGGTACACTTACACACACCTACATCTAATGGTTAACAAACATACTGTTTCCGTGGATGGAAAATTTATGCCTCCCGAAACGATGATTGTTCAACATTCTTTTAACACCTTCAAAGGTGGCCATTAAGATGTCACTATATTTATATATGATATATAATATGTTTATGTTTTACTTAAGCTTATTTATTTTTCATTTGTGGATTACCTTTATGGCTTCCATTATGGGTATACGTGATATCTTCATTTTAGGAAGTGCGGACTACCACCCCCTCAAAATGATGTGATTCGTTAATGCCATACGTGGGACGTATAAAGGATGGATTTAATGTTATTATATATGATGTTATACTGGAATTATTATATACCTATATATCATTATTATTTCTTTCCATTAAAGTATGAGATAGAAATTAAAGTAGCGTTCATGCGTACGTACGGCTTACCGTCTCCATGAACGGTGCATTTCATTTCTTATCTCCAAATGCAATGTACTATTATAAGTACATGTATATAATGTATATATATGATGAATGATAAATCTAAATGATTAATATAATTCTGGAATGAAAATATACATACCTCTCATTTAGTTTTAATTCCATTAATATGACAAAGAAATGAAAGTAGCGTTCATGCGTACGTACGGCTTACCGTCTCCATGAACAGTGCATTTCATTTCTTACCTCTAAATGATTATGTGATATTATAAATACATTTATATTCTAGATATATATGATATATATGATATCAAAATCATGAATTTCATTCTGGATATAAATAACCTTTGACCAAACGAACAACATGTAATTGTAAGAAGTCTACTTTCGACTTAAGAACCAAATATCGACAAAACAAACATTATTAACTTAAATGATTACATAATGTTTATAACATGGAAATAAGTGATATAAAAGGAATAATGAACTTGAAAAAGGTTCTTAAGAAAATAGAAATTAACTCAAGTTTATTATTCAGGATGATAAATCACGATCGAGTCAAGTCAGACCCGAGGTAAGGGATCCTACACCTCTCTTTCTTTTTAAGTACATTCTTTTAAGTCATTCCTTTTAAAGATCATATTTATTTTTATTGGGATATTATTTTATATTACTCTTACTGTAATTTTTATGTTCATATGATGAGATACCCTATTCTCTCTCATCAATCCATTTTGGAAGTTTTGAGTGGCGCCGCTAGGCTGTCGAATTTTTCGTAAGAGATCCAACCTCTCTCTTTCTTTTTAAGTACTCTCCTTTATGTCACTTCTTTTAAGCTCCAATTTGTTATGTTGGGGGGATGTTATTATATATTCCTCTTTCTATAAAATTTATGTTAATATGATGAGATACCATATTTGATCTCATCAATCCATTTTTGTAAGATTTATGTGGTGCCATTAGGATGCCGAGTTTTCGTAAGGGATTTTTCATCTCACTTTTATTCCCGTGAGATTTATGCTACACTTGCCACAATTTCCTTTGAGTGGTGTACGTACTGACCATTATTCTACTCTTTCTGTAATATACTTTCTTTTTATGAGTATTTACATCAATGATGTGTTGTCCTTCTTTCATGGGGTGTATGTTTTGAAAGATACCCAAGTCGGTAAGGGAACCTTTCACCCTCCTCTTTTTAAAAGACTTCTTTTGTTGGGTCTTTTAATTTACATATTGTTATGTTGTGATATGTTCTCATATATCCTTATTGATGTAACTTTTATGTCCAAGTGATGAGATACACTTTTTATCTCTCATCAACTCATTTTGATGTGACGCTGTTAGGCTGTCAAGGGAACTTCTTAACCCAATTTTGATTTCTTTGGGTTCAACATGTAGTTATTGAATATTTCATCCTTTGAATATGTGTGAATGAACTTTGTTTATTTTACACTTAATATCCACTTATATTTGGTGTATTCATTTTTCAGACATAATTATGTAATTGATTTATCCTTAAACCAAGGATATCGTCTTTGTATGGGACTACGTATGAATCTCTTTTCATTGAGGCATATTTCGTTTTATACACAACTTTCTTTTATACGGTGTATAAACCCCTTTGACTTTTACTTTTATACAAAAGGAATCTTTTTATACGAAGTTTTTTACTAAACGACAAAAAGGAATGTTTCTTTTAACGTACGCGGTGGCAATGACCTTTTCCGCCGCCGTGAGTATTATTTTGTCTTTGGCTTCCTCAACAAGCCGTGATCTTTTTAAAATGAAATAAATACCATATACTCTTTTATGTATTTTGGTATTGAAAATGGTTTTTATAATGGATTTGTTATGTCAATATATTTGAGTGATATATTGTGATCAAAGTGTGGAAATGTTTTCTTTCCATTATATTTGTTTTATGTATTATGTTTTTATTATGGTACTTTGACATTTAGCGGGTGGTTACGTGATAAACCATATGACGGGTGGTGCCGTGAATACCAGGACGGGTGGTTACGTTATAACCTCCAATGCATTGGGTTATGTAAGTCGGCTGTATTTCTATTCCATTAAGTATGTATGGAAATTGGCTGTATGGCTATTCCATTAAGTGATATGTGTGGAAGTCGACCGTATGGTTATTCCACTTAAGTATGTTTATGTCCCAAGTTACCTATATTTATGTTATGTGTTCTTTATATGGGTTTTATGGTAATCTTTTGGTTACAAAAGGGTAAGTAATGAACTTTTATTCATCGAAGAGTTTTTACTACTTCGAAGAGGTGAAAAGTATTACTTTGATAAAGTATACATGGTTTACTTGTTGTTTTGAAAAACTAACAGTTTTCATTCTTTGTGTATCCCTTACTGAGATTTTTATGCTCATCCCAAGTTTTTGAAATGTTTTTCATAGGTCAAGGGAAAGGTACATGATGTGATGATAGTGTCAAGGATGTGTCAAGAAAGAATCCATGTTTTATTTTAAATATGTTTCTGTTGATGGGAAGAATGAATATTGTCTTTTATGTAACCACTTTTATTAAATGTGGAATGTAATGCAAGTTTCATGATCTAATTCTCTAAAACTCTAAACCTAAAAGGATCCTCAATTTTTAATATTGTAATAACTCAAGATTATGTAAGGTTTAAGGTTGGGGCCTTATAGTTGGTATCAAATGTCGGTTTAGATAACTTTAGAGGTTAGGTCATTCTTTAAGCATAAGTGACATTACCATAATGGTTAGAATTTCAGAAAGAGTCCTGGTTTTAGATAAAGTGAATGAGTAAGTATGTCTTAGTGTTCATCTTCCTCATTAATACATGATGGTTATGTTGATATACTCACACTGACCTTTTTGGTTTTAGTAAATGGCTGGATCTTGCAGGCACCAAAGTGACAATTGGTTTGAAGGAAACTGTGGTGGTTCTCTGATTAAGAGACTGGATAAAATGGGGTATTCAATGAGGAAACTCGTGGTTGTTCTAAACCAACTATCAAGTAGTCATGATCAACCACTTGAACCTTGGTATGTTCTATAATGCATCATGTACGAGATGACCAATCGATATGGAAGTTCAGGTAATAATTAAAAAGGTAACCATTAGGGTTTATATAATCCTTACTTTTGAGGTAATTATGGGTTATTATATGTTATGATGGAAAATGAAAGGCATGAGATAAACTTGAGGTTAAAATATGTTATGTTTATTTTATCTCGTTTTGGGAAATGTTTTGAGAATTATATAGTTTTGGAAAAAGGACAACACACAGACCATGTGACAACCCGTCGCGTTGGACAAAGCTGCGGGAATCGAACCCACAACCAAAGTGGAACTGGTATTTATCGCCTACCACTGGACTACGTGAGGTCCCTGGTTAGTTTGACTGATTCTTTTTAGTTAGAAGATTTTAGGAATTAAGAGTAAGTTGATTTTGGGTTATCTATGGAAATTTATTTACCTATCATGGAGGAAAAATGATTAGGATTAATTACTTTTCAATACGAGACTTTAGGAGAAACTGATGTTGTTTGGTGATAAATTTTACGATTTAACTTGGAAGACTATGTGACTAAATCCTTAAAATATTTGGGTTTCAATCTTATTTTGGTTTACTTTGAAGTATTTTATGGAAAAATTGTTTATCGAATGGTCCTCGTTGAACTTTGGGTTTTGTTGGACATATTTTTGAGGTTAAGAATATATTTTCTTTTTATAAAGGGTTATCCTTTTCTGGATTATCTGATCTTGTACTAAACTTTTTGGATTTGGTTTTGGTTAGAGTCTAAAGAAATGGGAAGTATATAGTTCTCTATTTTGGATTAGGTGACTCTCTAGATGTTGATTATAGTACTCTTAATGTGAACAAGTCTCCCTAAATACTCGTCTTTTGGAAAAAAAATATGAGTTTGATTAAGGAATCTAGTAAAAGTTGAAAGTCAACATGATAAGTTATTATGTTTCCTTATGAATAAATTTCTCAATAAAAAGAAACTTAAAACAAAAATGTTGTCTATTAACTTTTCCTACTGGGGAATTGAATACCGTTTAACCCATCACAAGTTTGTGATTTTCTTATGGTTAACTTTCTCCTAGACATGTTTACTATCACTCTCCCTCAAAAACATGACCCTTTGTTTTTTCCTCCATGTCCATATTTTCATACTTGGAATCCTAGTATGGGTTAACTCGGGTGACCTTTGTACTTATCTTTCTTTATTTTAAAGTGATTGTTTTACCGACTCTTGTTCCGATGTGGGACTTTCAAGGATGTTTCCAAGCCCAATTTTAAAAATTGCGAGGACGCAATTCCCAAAAGGGGGGAAGGATGTAACACCCCAGGTAAATAAAGAATATTACATTTTCATATTTATCCATATTTGTGAATAAAATATTAATATGACTTTAAAGGGGACGCTATGCTCGATGGCGTACCCAACACACAACAACGAGTTTCATGGGAATCTTACGTTGCACTCTAATAATAAAATAATATTATTTTAAAAGGTAGTTAACATTTGGCCGTTATATTGGCGGGAATGGATATAAATAACTAAAATATGATTATATATGTTTTTAAATGTTTTTACATTTATCCAATAAATGATAAAGTCTTAAAATACGGAAAGAATTCAATTTTAGGCGTATATGCCCAAGTTTTCACTAAAGGTTCACTTATCGCCTTTTGATGGAGAACCATCATTAAATATAGTTTTGTTCACTCTTATACATTCTATTGGACCAAATAAAACTCTTCTTTATAATTGGGACATCAAAATTTACTTTGTGTAAATTTTTGGTATCTTTCCGATAAAGTTCATTTTTTAATGAATAGTGTAAAATGTTGTATTTTAATTCAAAACCTCTTTTTAATCTAATTTATTTATATGATTATATTATCTTTTTAATTGGTTTTAAAGTTAAATTAGAATATATTTTTACCATTAAATCCAATAGTGGTCGTTGGAATTAATTTCACTTTGAAATCAGACTTAAACTAGTGTTAATCTTTTAATACTTATTGTTTCATAAAAACACGCTATTTGCTCTGACAGCAGGATTTAATTATTAAATTAATTAATGCAACCTATATGTTTTGAATTTTTTAAAATAGACTTCATTTTTGAATTCAGAATATCAAATATAGATTAGGGTGAATTTTTGGGATTTTTCTGAAAAACTTCAATTTTTGATGAATAGTGAAACCACTAAGTGGTACTTATAAAAACTGATTTTTCCGTTTAAATGAAATTTTGCCACCTTTGTGTTTTTAATTTCAAAAATCCGACATACATGGTTGTCATTAATAAGTAAAATGTGGTTCAATGGGATTAAAATAATTTTTTGGTGAATAGTAACTTATGAAGTTTTTAATCGCAATTAGAGGTAATTAGTGTAGTTTAAGGTAAAAATAATGTTTTAATAATATGAAATGAACCTGACACATGTCCTAACATCATTGGATGTGTCATGGACGACCAATACAAGCCATGTGTCAACATGGGGACCCCATGGAGCCACTTTGGTTGGGAAATGACATAAATAACTTTTTATTTAATGTTAAAGTAAAAATGACACACACATGAGATGTTTTACTAAAACAATTTTTACATGGGGTTATACAAGTCAGATTTTTGATTATAAATATTAATTGGAAATCTAAAAAGATTTAATAAATCATAGTATTTTTTTATAATTTTTAAACGTTAAATAAATTAAAGTATTTATGACATCATGATGATGCAGCGATGACCTCATTATTTAACGATTTAAATAAAATGGAAAGATAAGGTAAAATCTAAGACCTACACATGGAAAAAACCTATTGTATGAATGGATTTAAAACCCTTATCACCTTATACTATAAATACATCAATGCGGGACCTCTTAAATCCGAATACCATTTTTAAATAAAGTGACTTTTCTTCACTTTCCAAGAGTGCCCCTCCCCTCCTCTTATAAAAGGCCCCCACCTCTACCTCCTTACCCACACTCCCAAAGCCTTTGGCTCGGCCAACCCCTGCCCATTTTGGCTCTCCACATCCCTCTCTTACTCCTTGAAGCCTCACTTTGGGAAGAAGTCTTCCCAAGGAATCCTTTGAGCTCAAACCAAGGGGAGTTACCCGATTTTAAGGTAATGTCTTCTTTTGAGTCCTTTTGTTTTATTTTGCTTCTCCATCCCCCTAAAATCTTTTTATTCTTTTCTTTTGTAACAATTCCAGTATCCTCAATATACTAGGATGTTTTTATAATAAGGATTCTAGCTACACTTACACACACCTACATCTAATGGTTAACGAACATACTGTTTCCGTGGATGGTGAATTTATGCCTCCCGAAACGATGATTGTTCAACATTCTTTTAACACCTTCAAAGGTGGCCATTAATATGTCACTATATTTATATATGATATATAATATGATTATTTTTTACTTAATATTCTGTATTCTTCATTTGTGGATTACCTTTATGTCTTCCATTATGGGTATACGCGATATCTTCATTTTAGGAAGTGCGGACTACCACCCCCTCAAAGTGATGTGATTCGTTAATGCCATACGTGGGACGTATAAAGGATGGATTTAATGTTATTATATATGATTTTATAATGGAATTATTATATACCTCTATATCATTATTATTTCTTTCCATTAAAGTATGAGATAGAAATTAAAGTAGCGTTCATTCGTACGTACGGCTTACCGTCTCCACGAACGGTGCATTTCATTTCTTATCCCCAAATGTAATGTAATATTATAAATACATGTATATAATGGATATATACGATGAATGATAAATCTAAATGATTAATATAATTCTGGAATTAAAATATACATACCTCTCATTTAGTTTTAATTCCATTAATATGACAATGAAATGAAAGTAGCGTTCATGCGTACGTACGGCTTACCCTCTCCATGAACAGTGCATTTCATTTCTTACCTCTAAATGATTATGTGATATTATAAATACATTTATATTCTAGATATATATGATATATATGATATCCAAATCAGGAATGTCATTCTGGATATAAATAACCTTTGACCAAACGAACAACATGTAATTGTAAGAAGTCTACTTTCGACTTAAGAAACAAATATCGACAAAACAAACATTATTAACTTAAATGATTACATAATGTTTATAACATGGAAATAAGTGATATAAAAGGAATAATTAAATTTAAAAAGTTTCTTAAGCAAATATAAATTAACTCAAGTTTATTATTCAGGACGATAAATAACGATCGAGTCAAGTCGGACCCGAGGTAAGGGATCCTACACCTCTCTTTCTTTTTAAGTACATTCTTTTATGTCATTCCTTTTAAAGATCATATTTATTTTTATTGGGATATTCTTTTATATTAATCTTACTGTAATTTTTATATTCATATGATGAGAGACCCTATTCTCTCTCATCAATCCATTTTGGATGTTTTGAGTGGCGCCGCTAGGCTGCCGAATTTTTCGTAAGAGATCCAACCTCTCTCTTTCTTTTTAAGTACTCTCCTTTATGTCACTTCTTTTAAGCTCCACTTTGTTATGTTGGGGGGATGTTCTTCTATATTCCTCTTTCTATAAACTTTATGTTAATATGATGAGATACCCTATTTGATCTCATCAATAAATTTTTGTAAGATTTATGTGGTGCCATTAGGCTGCCGAGTTTTCGTAAGGGATTTTTCATCTCAATTTTATTCCCGTGAGATTTATGCTACACTTGCCACAATTTCCTTTGAGTGGTGTATGTACTTCCCATTATTCTACTCTTTTTGTAATATACATTCTTTTTATGAGTATTTACATCAATGATGTATTGTCCTTCCTTCATGGGGTATATGTTTTGAAAGATACCCATGTCGGTAAGGGAACGTTTCACCCTCCTCTTTTTAAAAGACTTCTTTTGTTGGGTCTTTTAATTTACATATTTTTATGTTGGTATATGTTCTCATATATCCTTATTGATGTAACTTTTATGTCCAAGTGATGATATACACTTTTTATCTCTTATCAACTCATTTTGATGTGACGTCGTTAGGCTGTCAAGGGAACTTCTTAACCCAATTTCGATTTCTTTGGGTTCAAAATGTAGTTATTGAATATGTCATCCTTTGAATATGTGTGAATGACCTTTGTTTATTTTACACTTAATATCCACTTATATTTGGTGTATTCATTTGTCACACATAATTATGTAATTGATTTATCCTTAAACCAAGGATACAGTCTTTGTATGGGACTACGTCTCAATATCCTTTCATTGAGGCATATTTTGTTTTATACACAACTTTCTTTTATACGGTGTATAAACCCGTTTGACTTTTACTTTTATACAAAAGGAATCTTTTTATACGAAGCGTTTTACTAAACGAAAAAAAGGAATGTTTCCTTTAACGTACGCGGTGGCAATGACCTTTTCCGCCACCGCGAGTATTATTTAGTCTTTGGCTTCCTCAACAAGCCGTGTTGTTTTTAAAATGAAATAAATACCATATACTCTTTTATGTATTTTGGTATTGAAAATGGTTTTTATAATGGATTTGTTATGTCAATATATTTGAGTGATATATTGTGATCAAAGTGTGGAATTTTTTTCTTTCCATTATATTTGTTTTATGTCTTATGTTTTTATTATGGTAGTTGGACATTTAGCGGGTGGTTACGTGATAAACCATATGATGGGTGGTGCCGTGAATACCAGGATGGGTGGTTACGTTATAACCTCCAATGCATTGGGTATGGAAGTCGGCCGTATGGATATTCCATTAAGTATGTATGGAGATTGGACGTATGGCTATTCCATTAAGTGATATGTGTGGTAGTCGACCGAATGGTTATTCCACTTAAGTATGTTTATGTCCCAAGTTACCTTTATATATGTTATGTGTTCTTTATAAGGGTTTTATGGTAATATTTTGGTTACAAAAGGGTAAGTAATGAACTTTTATTCAGCGAAGAGTTTTTACTACTTGGAAGAGGTGAAAAGTATTACTTTGATAAAGTATACATGGTTTACTTGTTGTTTTGAAAAACTAACAGTTTTCATTCTTTTTGTATCCCTTACTGAGCTTTTTATGCTCATCCCAAGTTTTTGAAATGTTTTTTATAGGTCAAGGTAAAGGTACATGATGTGATGATAGTGTCAAGCATGTTTCAAGAAAGAATTCGTGTTTTATTTTAAATATGTTTCTGTTGATGGGAAGAATGAATATTGTCTTTTATGTAACCACTTTGTTTAAATGTGGAATGTAATGCAAGTTTCATGATCTAATTCTCTAAAACTCTAAACCTAAAAAGATCCTCAATGTGTAATCTTGTAATAACTCAACATTAAGTAAGGTTTAAGGTTGGGGCCTTATAGTTGGTATCAAAGGTCAGTTTAGATAACTTTAGAGGTTAGGACATTCTTTAAGCATAAGTGACATTACCATAATGGTTAGGATTTCAGAAAGAGTCCTGGTTTTAGATAAAGTGAATGAGTGAGTATATCTTAGTGTTCATCTTCCTCATTAATACATGATGGTTATGTTGATATACTCACACTGACCTTTTTGGTTTTAGTAAATGGCTGGATCCTGCAGGCACCAAAGTGACAATTGGTTTGAAGGAAACTGTGGTGGTTCTCTGATTAAGAGACTGGATAAAATGGGGTATTCAATGAGGAAACTCGTGGTTGTTCTAAACCAACTATCAAGGAGTCATGATCAACCACTTGAACCTTGGTATGTTCTATAATGCATCATGTACGAGATGACCAATCGATATGGAAGTTCAGGTAATAATTAAAAAGGTAACCATTAGGGTTTATATGATCCTTACTTTTGAGGTAATTATGGGTTATTATATGTTATGATGGAAAATGAAAGGCATGAGATAAACTTGAGGTTAAAATATGTTATTTTTATTTTATCTCGTTTTGGGAAATGTTTTGAGAATTATATAGTTTTGGAAAAAGGACAACACACCGACCATGTGACAACCCGTCGCGTCGGACAAAGCTGCTGGAATCGAACCCACAACCAAAGTGCAACTGGTATTTATCGCCTACCACTGGACTACGTGAAGTCCCTGGTTAGTTTGACTGATTCTTTTTAGTTAGAAGATTTTAGGAATTAAGAGTAAGTTGATTTTGGGTTATCTATGGAAATTTATTAACCTATCATGGAGGAAAAGTGATTAGGATTAATTACTTTTCAATACGAGACTTTAGGAGCAACTGATGTTGTTTGGTGATAAATGTTACGATTTAACTTGGAAGACTATGTGACTAAATCCTTCAAATATTTGGGTTTCAATCTTGTTTTGGTTTACTTTGAAGAATTTTATTGACAAATTGTTTATCGAATGGTCCTCGTTGAACTTTGGGTTTTGTTGGACAAATTTTTGAGGTTAAGAATAGATTTTCTTTTTATAAAAGGTTATCCTTTTCTGGATTATCTGATCTTGTACTAAACTTTTTGGATTTGGTTTTGGTTAGAGTCTAAAGAAATGGGAAGTATATCGTTATCTATTGTGTATTAGGTGACTCTCTAGAAGTTGATTATAGTACTCTTAATGCGAACAAGTCTCCCTAAATACTCGTCTTTTGGAAAAAAAATATGAGTTTGATTAAGGAATCTAGTAAAAGTTGAAAGTCAACATGATAAGTGATTATGTTTCCTTATGAATAAATTTCTCAATAAAAATAAACTTAAAACAAAAATGTTGTCTATTAACTTTTCCTACTGGGGAATTTAATACCGTTTAACCCATCACAAGTTTTTGATTTTCTTATGGTTAACTTTCTCCTAGACATGTTTACTATCACTCTCCCTAAAAAACATGACCCTTTGTTTTTTCCTCCATGTCCATATTTTCATACTTGGAATCCTAGTATGGGTTAACTCGGGTGACCTTTGTACTTATCTTTCTTTATTTTAAAGTGATTGTTTTACCGACTCTTGTTCCGATGTGGGACTTTTAAGGATGTTCCAAGCACAATTTTAAAAATTGCGAGGACGCAATTCCCAAAAGGGGGGAAGGATGTAACACCCCAGGTAAATAAAGAATATTACATTTTCATATTTATCCATATTTGTGAATAAAATATTAATATGACTTTAAAGGGGACTCTATGCTCGATGGCGTACCCAACACACAACAACGAGTTTCATGGGAATCTTACGCTGCACTGTAATAATAAAATAATATTATTTTAAAAGGTAGTTAACATTTGGCCGTTGTATTGGCGGGAATGGATATAAATAACTAAAATATGATTATATATGTTTTTAAATGTTTTTACATTTATCCAATAAATGATAAAGGCTTAAAATACGGAAAGAATTCAATTTTAGGCGTATATGCCCAAGTTTTCACTAAAGGTTCACTTATCACCTTTTGATGGAGAACCGTCATTAAATATAGTTTTGTTCACTCTTATACATTATATTGGACCAAATAAAACCCTTCTTTAGAATCGGGATATCAAAATTTACTTTGTGTAATTTTTTGGTATCTTTCCGATAAAGTTCATTTTTTAATGAATAGTGTAAAATGTTGTATTTTAATTCAAAACCTCTTTTTAATCTAATTTATTTATATGATTAGATTATCTTTTGAATTGGTTTTAAAGTTAAATTAGAATATATTTTTACCATTAAATCCAATAGTGGTCGTTGGAATTAATTTTACTTTGAAATCAGACTTAAACTAGTGTCAATTTTTTGATACTTATTGTTTCATAAAAACACGCTATTTGCTCTGACAGCGGAAATTAATTATTAAATTAATTAATGCAACCTATATGTTTTGAATTTTGTAAAATAGACTTCATTTTTGAATTCATAATATCAAATATATCTTAGGGTGAATTTTTGGGATTTTTCTGAAAAACTTCAATTTTTGATGAATAGTGAAACCACTATATGGTACTTATAAAAACTGATTTTTCCGTTTAAATGAAATTTTGCCACCTTTGTGTTTTGAATTTCAAAAATCTGTCATAAATGGTTTTCATTAAGAAGTAAAATGTGGTTCAATGGGATTATAATAATTTTTTGGTGAATAGTAACTTATTAAGTTTTTAATCGCGATTAGAGGTAATTAGTGTAGTTTAAGGTAAAAATAATGTTTTAATAATATGAAATGAACCTGAAACATGTCCTAACCACATTTTATGTGTCATGGCCGACCAAGACAAGCCATGGGTCAACATGGGGACCCCATGGAGCCACTTTGGTTGGGAAATGACATAAATAACTTTTTATTTAATGTTAAAGTAAAAATGACACACACATGAGATGTTTTACTAAAACAATTTTTACGTGGGGTTATACAAGTCAGAGTTTTGACTATAAATATTAATTGGAAATCTAAAAATATTTCCTAAATCATATTAGTTTTTTTATAATTTGTAAACATTAAATAAATTATAGTATTTATGACATCATGATGATGCATCGATGACCTCATTATTTAACGATTTAAAAAAAATTTAAAAGATAAGGTAAAATCTAAGACCTACACATGGACAAAACCTATTGTATGAGTTGATTTCGAACCCTTATCATCTTATACTAGAAATAGATCAATGTGGGACCTCTTAAATCCGAATACCATTTTGAAATAAAGTGACATTTCTTCACTTTCCAAGAGTGCCCCTCCTCTCCTCTTATAAAAGCCCCCCACCTCTACCTCCTTACCCACACTCCCAAAGCCTTTGGCTCGGCCAAACCCCACCCATTTTGGCTCTCCACATCCCTCTATTACTCCTTGAAGCCTCACTTTGGGCAGAAGTCTTCCCAAGGAATCCTTTGAGATCAAACCAAGGGGAGTTACCCGATTTTAAGGTAATGTCTTCTTTTGAGTCCTTTTGTTTTATTTTGCTTCTCCAACCCCCTAAACTCTTTTTATTCTTTTCTTTTGTAACAACTCCAGTATCCTCAATATACTAGGATGTTGTTATAATAAGGATTCGAGCTACACTTACACACACCTACATCTAATGGTTAACGAACATACTGTTTCCGTGGATGGTGAATTTATGCCTCCCGAAACGATGATTGTTCAACATTCTTTTAACACCTTCAAAGGTGGCCATTAAAGTGTCACTATATTTATATATGATATATAATATGTTTTGTTTTTACTTAAGCTTCTGTATTTTTCATTTGTGGATTACCTTTATGGCTTCCATTATGGGTATACGCGATATCTTCATTTTAGGAAGTGCGGACTACCGCCCCCTCAAAGTGATGTGATTCGTTAATGCCATACGTGGGATGTATAAAGGATGGATTTAATGTTGTTATATATGATTTTATACTGGAATTATTATATACCTCTATATCATTATTATTTATTTCCATTAAAGTATGAGATAGAAATTAAAGTAGCGTTCATGCGTACGTACGGCTTACCGTCTCCATGAACGGTGCATTTCATTTCTTATCCCCAAATGTAATGTACTATTATAAGTACATGTATATAATGGATATATATGATGAATGATAAATCTAAATGATGAATATAATTCTGAAATTAAAATATACATACCACTCATTTATTTTTAATTCCATTAATATGACAAAGAAATGAAAGTAGCGTTCATGCGTACGTACGACTTACCGTCTCCATGAACAGTGCATTTCATTTCTTACCTCTAAATGATTATGTGATATTATAAATACATTTATATTCTAGATATATATGATATATATGATATCAAAATCAGGAATGTCATTCTGGATATAAATAACCTTTGACCAAATGAACAACATGTAATTGTAAGAAGTCTACTTTCGACTTAAGAACCAAATATCGACAAAACAAACATTATTAACTTAAATGATTACATAATGTTTATAACATAAAAATAAGTTATATAAAAGGAATAATTAACTTGAAAAAGGTTCTTAGGAAAATAGAAATTAACTCAAGTTTATTATTCAGGATGATAAAGAATGATCGATTCAAGTCGGACCCAAGGTAAGGGATCCTACACCTCTCTTTCTTTTTAAGTACATTTTTTAATGTCATTCCTTTTAAAGGTCATATTTATTTTTATTGGGATATTATTTTATATTAATCTTACTGTAATTTTTATGTTCATATGATTAGAGACCCTATTCTCTCTCATCAATCCATTTTGGAAGTTTTGAGTGGCGCCGCTAGGCTGCCGAATTTTTCGTAAGAGATCCAACCTCTCTCTTTCTTTTTAAGTACTATCCTTTATGTCTCTTCTTTTAAGCTCCACTTTGTTATGTTGGGGGGATGTTATTTTATATTCCTCTTTCTATAAACTTTATGTTAATATGATGAGATACCCTATTTGATCTCATCAATCCATTTTTGTATGTTTTATGTGGCGCCATTAGGCTGCCGAGTTTTCGTAAGGGATTTTTCATCTCACTTTTATTCCTGTGAGATTTATGCTACATTTGCCACAATTTCCTTTGAGTGGTGTACGTACTGCCCATTATTCTACTCTTTTTGTAATATACTTTCTTTTTATGAGTATTTACATCAATTATGTATTTTCCTTCTTTCATGGGGTTTATGTATTGAAAGATACCCAAGTCGGTAAGGGAACCTTTCACCCTCCTCTTTTTAAAAGACTTCTTTTGTTGGGTCTTTTAATTTACATATTGTTATGTTGGGATATGTTCTCATATATCCTTATTGATGTAACTTTTATGTCCAAGTGATGAGATACACTTTTTATCTCTCATCAACTCATTTTTATGTGACTCCGTTAGGCTGTCAAGGGAACTTCTTAACCCAATTTCGATTTCTTTGGGTTCAACATGTAGTTATTGAATATGTCATCCTTTGAATATGTGTGAATGACCTTTGTTTATTTTACACTTAATATCCACTTATATTTGGTGTATTCATTTGTCACACATAATTATTTAATTGATTTATCCTTAAACCAAGGATACCGTCTTTGTATGGGAGTACGTCTCAATCTCCTTTCATTGAGGCATATTTCGTTTTATACACAACATTCTTTTATACGGTGTATAGACCCCTTTTACTTTTACTTTTATAAAAAAGGAATATTTTTATATGAAGCATTTTACTAAACGAAAAAACGGAATGTTTCTTTTAACGTACTCGGTGGCAACGACCTTTTCGGCCGCCGCAAGTATTATTTAGTCTTTGTCTTCCTCAACAAGCCGTGATGTTTTTAAAATGAAATAAATACCATATAATCTTTTATGTATTTTGGTATTGAAAATGGTTTTTATAATGGATTTGTTATGTCAATATATTTGAGTGATATATTGTGATCAAAGTGTGGAAATGTTTTCTTTCCATTATATTTGTTTTATGTCTTATGTTTTTATTATTGTACTTGGACATTTAGCGGGTGGTTACGTGATAAACCATATGACGGGTGGTGCCGTGAATACCAGGACGGGTGGTTACGTTATAACCTCCAATGCATTGGGTATGGAAGTCGGCTGTATGGCTATTCCATTAAGTATGTATGGAAATTGGACATATGGCTATTCCATTAAGTGATATGTGTGGAAGTCGACCGTATGGTTATTCCACTTAAGTATGTTTATGTCCCAAGTTACCTTTATATATGTTATGTGTTCTTTATATGGGTTTTATGGTAATATTTTGGTTACAAAAGGGTAAGTAATGAACTTTTATTCAGTGAAGAGTTTTTACTACTTCGAAGAGGTGAAAAGTATTACTTTGATAAAGTATACATGGTTTACTTTTTGTTTTGAAAAACTAATAGTTTTCATTATTTGTGTATCCCTTACTGAGCTTTTTATGCTCATCCCATGTTTTTGAAATGTTTTTCACAGGTCAAGGGAAAGTTACATGATGTGATGATTGTGTCAAGGATGTGTCAAGAAAGAATCCGTGTTTTATTTTAAATATGTTTCTGTTGATGGGAAGAATGAATATTATCTTTTATGTAACCACTTTGTTTAAATGTGGAATGTAATGCAAGTTTCATGATCTAATTCTCTAAAACTCTAAACCTAAAAAGATCCTCAATGTGTAATCTTGTAATAACTCAAGATTAAGTAAGGTTTAAGGTTGGGGCCTTATAGTACACCTAATATGTCATAGATTTAAAATAACATTTAAATATTTAGAAATCCTATGAATTATTTTTAATGATTAATCCCTCGGATTATTTATAAATGATGGTCATGAAAACCACTTTCGATGAAGAATGAAATTTAAGATATAACAATTATGTTTGGGTGGTGATATTACTGCTCAAATATTGAAGTATATTATTTGATCTCAGTTATATAAAAAATTTATATTTTTAAAATAATCTAGTAATGATACCTACAATACATATTTATAAGATAGTAAATTATAAATTAAAAATACGAATGGAATGATGATCAAACATCATGTATTTGATTCTTCTCATATTAATGTGTGTGCTAATGTTCTTCCTGTAATTATATTTATTCTACCTCAGGTTGAATTTTATGTTATCTTTTGGCATGGATTCAAATTGTCTATATAAATCCAATGTTAATTTCAATGGAATATGTTTCATTTTTTATATTCTAAACAATCCTATTATTGTCTACATGTGTGATGATAAATATTATTTTCATTGGATATCGCATCTAATGTTTGGGGAATTATTACAATTGAAATAGGTTTTATTTATTAGATGGATGGGGGGAAACTCAACACCTATAAAATGCATATTGTTTGGGACATTTTTGATATATTCTTAGAATAGGTACCTAATAATATTATGAATCATGAGTTTTAGTTCCTAATAGATTTCACACTTGGTGATTTAGTTATTTTAAAGACACCAAATAATATCATACTTATAGAGTTAAAAAATTGTAGAAAAATCTTAAATATACTATTGATAGAGGATTTATTTGGCCATGTGTGTCACCCAGGAGAGAACCATATTTTATAATGTTGAATAATGGTTTGATATGACACTACATTAATTTATATAAACTGAATATGACCAAAATCAAGAACAACTATCATTCACCCCTTGTTGGTGACTTTTATGATCAATTATAAAGCTCAGAATAAATTTCCCATATTGAAATTCATTCTGTATATCATTAATTGAGGGTAAATAAAGAGGATATACCCAATACATAATTTAATACACCTTATAGATAATATTATTATATAGTGATTCCATTTTTTCTAACTAATTCCCCAAAAATATTAGATTATTTAATGAATAGATTCTATAGAGAATACCTTGATTAATATGTGGTATTCATTATAATTTTTATTAATATAGAATAAAAAACAAAGGATGTTTAATATGATAACCCAATAATTGTACTAGAAACCTTATGGATGGAGAAAAATATATGAAAATTTAAAGAGTGTTAATTTTTTCTACAAAATGTCTCAATATTTGGATCAAATATTCTCAATGTAGTTTATATAGATAGATCCATCAATAGAGGAGGCTTTTAAATATTTTCCCGTATCAACCACAGTTATTAATATATTTATTTTTATTTTTATGGATAGATATTATTGATGTTATTTGATACTTTTCACATGAATATATAATCTTATCAATATGTTAACTAAAAAGGGATCTAGGTTAATATGTATAGATAAATTTGATAAAATTTGAAAGGAAATTATAACAATGTTAGTGAGTGAACCAATGATTACTTTACCTTATAGTGGAGGATGGATTTAAATCTACAATTATTCATAAATAAAGGGTTTAGGATGAATCATTATTCAATGTAATATTTTTATAGGTTATACCTCACTCAAATTGAAGGTTCATGATAAAAATTACCCAACTCAAGATTTTGAGTTAGATGTTGTAATTTTTACATTACGTATTTGGTGGAATTATATTTCCAGATAAATGTTTGATATATATATATATATTGATAATAAATTTTTAAATTATATATTCCTATTGAATTTTTTTAACATTATCAATGGAATACAAATTAAAGTGAGTAAATATTATGAATTCTTAATACATTACCACCAAATGAAACAATACAAGGTGGATGATGATTTTATTTGAAAGGATTGTGTTATTGTTTCCATGAAGCGGATTACAAAAATATCTAATATTTCTATATTTTATGAAATGATATATTTGAGAATATCTAAGGAAGGGTAAAAATCATATCTTTCTCAATTATCTGTTCATATATCTATGAAACAATACCACTGACCTTCTAAATGTTTTTGGTGAAACATTGAATAGGAGAAGCTATATGGGAACCTAATAAAATGATAAGTTAAATGTATCACGATTTGTTTACATCATTGTGAAAAAATTAGGGTGACATTTATTGGGGGGAAGGGTTAAATCTAAAAAAAGTTATTTTATTATTGTTTATGAAATAAATTTTAATTTTTCGATAGCTTCCATTACACACAACAAAAAAGTCTTCAGAAAACAACAATATAATATTAATATTTTTATTTAAACATGTTATTTATAACCTAACCATTAAACATGAGGTATGAATAGGAATAATTTTTAACATCCTTTATTTGATTCAAAAATACATTTCTCCAAAAATATTATTTTAACTGCTTTTATGTTAAAGATAAAAATATTAATTATTCCAACTTTTATAAAATTTATCTAAAAAATTATTAAATATTTTCTAAAACATCTAGATCATATTATATTTTGTTGAATATTTTGTATTTTCTTAAAAATATAATTTTTTAATGAAGAGTGAAAATACTAATTTTTATTGAAAATTAAATTTTCATTTAAATAATATATAGTGTTATATTTTTTAAAAGTGGATGAAAAGAAAAAATAGTTCAATTATGTTATTATTAATCCAATTTAGTCATTTGAATCAAATTCATGTTGATTTTTTATAATAAACAATTTATACATAAGAAAAGTTTATAGGTGGAAAAACTTATTTCATCTATTCTAAGTGATAAATTTTTAATTGAAGTTTTCACATAAATCATGATAATTTCAAAAAAATCATTTCTACATTTTTAATAAACATAGTAAATATTTTATTTTATTTTAAAAATAATTATTTTTCAAAATTAATTGAAAAAATTGAAAAAAAAATTATTGCGATTCACGTTAAAACGTTTTTACTGGGGATTAAACTAAAATGAAAAAAATTGAAATGAAAAAAAACATATAAAAAAATATTCTATATCAACATTTTTCCATTAACTCAAATAATTTTCGACAGAAATACATTTTGGAACCCATTTTTATATGTAAAATGGTAGTAAAACTGTATATTTCCACAAAATCTCATGTTTATCATATCTTCCACTTATATAAGGGAACCCCATATATTCTCATTTTAACCCAAAAAATGAATTTTATATCAGAATATAACATAAAAAAATTGGTTTCATAATTCAATAAACAAATCCTAGAGATCTTTTTTTTATCAGGAATCTTTTCTATGAAGGATTTAGTTTTAAACCTAAATAGGCTCTCTGTAGAAGACGTATCGTCTATAACCATGTGTTATAAAATATTTATTCATATAAAACTCTAAAATATTGTGAAAATATTATGATATAATAAAATAAATATATATTATATACTAATATATTATTATTTTAATTTCATATCCTATATCCATATCCTCATCTAGGAAATGGGAAATGAAACTTTCGATCTAGTTTACAATGGACTACTACCCGAGTACTAGTGTAATTTTTATTTCAAAAATATATCTAATGGATGGAAATAATGATGGATTTATCATAATTATATTATATTTATGATATAACTAATATTTTCTAATTATAATATAATTTCATCCATTTACCCTTATAATCAATTAAAAATTGGCAATAACACTCGTGCGTACATGTGGACTACTGCTTTCGCGAAGTGATGTATAATTTTTTAATTTTATTTAGACCTGGATGGTAATTAGGGTATATGAAATCAATTTATATTATATATATGATATAATAATTATCAAATAATTATGAATTAATATTAACATTTCTTTCTATTAACCCATCCAGAAAATGGAAATGATGTTCACATGTTTGTTTGAGATACCATCCCCATTAATGATGTATTTCATTTTCTATATCTAAACATAATGCGTTACTATAAATAGATACATAAAATATTTATAAATGATATTTTTTTCATGGTTAAATTTTCTGCTAAAATTTAACCATTATCAAATTAAAAGGAATAAAACTACAAAACAAAAACATACATGAAAAATGATGTAGTAACTACCCAAATAATAATTTTAATAAGGAATTGATATTAAAAAGGTAATAAAAGTATTAAATTAAATGAAAAATGTTATTATATATATTATTATGTTTATTTAATTTATTTATAGTTATACTATATTTGTTATGAAGGATTCTTGAATGTGTATGTTGAAGGTCATGAATTGAGGTAATTGATTTCAAGTCTCTCTTTTATTTCATGGAGACGTATTCTATGTGTACCACTTATTTCTTTTTGTGAGGTGTATATAGATTCCCTTTTAAATTATATATTACAGTTATAAATATTTTAATGATATTTAATGTCCCACTTAATGTTATTATTTCATGGGGTTCTTTATTCAAAACCAACCAATGTGTGAAAGAAATTAATATCTATTTTATTTTTGTTGGACACGTACCTAGTACCCCACAAATTTATTTTTGGATGTACATGTATAATCAATATTAATTAATTATATTATTTTTACCATTAATATTATGGGATAAAAATACCCATATGAAGGTTATTTCATTCATGGATATTAAAATTAAAATGATATTAATATGGTAATAGTTTTTTTGTTAAATCTCTTTATTTATCGGGATTACTTATGATTATTTTTCTGATGAAACAATATTATGAAATATATGTCAACAAAAAAATTAATTTTATTATTATATATTTTTTTTAAATTATATTATTCATTTTAATTTTACAAACATTATATACTCAAGATATCATGAAAATATTTTTAAGGGAAACAAAAATTATTTCACACTTCGATAAAAAATAATATATCTTTAATGAAAATGTTTTTAATGATGGATTTAAAGAATTATTTTACTATTATTTTTTGATTTATTGATTACATTTTAACACATGTTCTTATTTTTTTCATAATGTATTAAAATAAAATTTTTGTAATTTCATAGAAATGGACCTATTGACTATTTACTGAAATTATGAAAGGAATATTCTCTTGAAATTGTACTGCATGTAAAATATTTTCCACATTCCTGACCTCCCAATAATTTAAATCATCTATTACATGTTTTTAAGGATATATTTAAATAAAATTTTTATTTCATGCTTGTGAAATATTTATATTTTAAATAAGTAATTTTAATTTAGAAATGAAATGTTAATAAATAAATAATTCAAGTGATTTTCTTAAATCATTTTCCATATAAGATGAATACCTTTGATATTAATTATAATTATAATTTTATATAAATAAATGATATGAAATTTAATATTTCCCTATATGTTTTTTTTATTTTGTGTCAATATTTAAATGAAAATTATTCCATTTGAATAGGTTATTCTATTTTGAAATGATGAAATGTTTATAAAACTTGTTTTTTCAATGGGTTATTCCATGATGAATTATTAATGAAAGTCATTTTTTTTGTATAATGTATTTTTTATAATATCATGGCACAAAATTTTATGCTATTCATTATTTGGTGGGTGGGGTATATTTTCTCATCCAAATAATTTGGTTAATATTAATATATCATGAGATAAATAAGGATAGAATGTGGTGTTATTTGAGGTTTTTAAAGAACGTTGTCCACTATGATAGTCCTGGGAGTGAAATGTGATTTCTACGATGGATTGGTGGGTAAACCAATTCTACTATAATTGATTTGGGAATGATCATTCACTACTAAGGGAATGATTTTATATGCTATGTGTATACAAGAAATATATATATTTTTCATATGTTATGATACCATGGATTATGCTATTTGATTCCATTATGATTCAGTCGTTATGACTTACAATGATTTATTCCATGACTATGATTCATGATATATGAGATGTAGGTATTCTTTTGAATATTTATTCTACTATTATCTTATCTTTATGGCCATGTTTCTTGATATCATTCTTGGTTTCCTTTATTGAGCATATGAGGTCACTATTTAATATATTTCCATTCCAAAGGTTAATAATAGATTCATTATGTATGATATGTATAACAAAGGTTCTTATTTTGTACAAATTTTATGGGTAATATATATTTCTCTTATGAAACAATTTTTTATGTATCCATGTTTCCAAAGGCACTAAACCTATACGATTCTTTTGTGAATATTAAAATTTTATAATGAATATTTATATATCATGATGTAATATCTATGTATGATAATTATGGGTATATATATAATGTTTTTTACAATGTCTATAGGGGTGTAAAATTTTAGTTTCACCCACTCCATAATGAATATAAATTGATATATGTTCCATATTACCATGATAAAGGTATAATTCCTTAAAAAAAATTAACCCTCGAAAAGGAAATGTGTTTCATGAATATTTATATAAGACAACATCATAATTATGCTAAAGAAATAATGTAAATGATATATTTTTTATATATACCTTAAAAAGAATAATAATTTGTAAAGTATATTTAAATAGTTTAAAATCAACAGATAAGATTATTAGAAAATTAATTTGATAAATTATAAGAAACGCATCATACATGTTGGATAACTTTGGTTTTAGTAGAATTTTTTTACTCGATAATGGGTATAGAAACTACCAGATAAAACCATTGGAACTAATAGAGGAATCTTTATAAATAATTAAAATGAAGTCTACAAAAAATTAGATCCTGTGTAAAATTTATTATAAAAAATATTTTCTATACTTTTATAAAGAAGATCAATGTTGTGAGGAAACAAACATATAAAAAACATTTAAAAAATGAAACAATTTGTAAATAAAATTATGTAAATAGAAATAATTACTAAATAAATCATATAAGTAATATTAATTAAATAAATTTAACAATATAATTTATTTTTATAAGGAGGAGAAATATTCCAGACCGAGATATAAGATACGATTTGTTCAACTTATATGCCTCATTTTAGTTCAACTATGAACAAAAGTAAAATAAAATGGTAAAAAGGAATACGAAACCTATAAATAACAATAGGATAAAAAATATGATAATATATAAATAAATAATATAAAATTACCTAAAATATAAATTTAAATATAGAAGTTCTTGATTTCAAAGTGAAATTAGAATTGAAACTCTTACGTCTCCTCCTGATATCCATTAAGGCACTTTAATATTATGTATAATAAATATAAACATCTTAATAAATTATTTCACATCTTTATTCTATTATATTAACTTTTATATTATTCAATTATAATCATTTATAATAAAAATATTATTT
The DNA here is from genome assembly GCA_963277665.1 of Viscum album. Classification (NCBI taxonomy): domain Eukaryota; kingdom Viridiplantae; phylum Streptophyta; class Magnoliopsida; order Santalales; family Viscaceae; genus Viscum; species Viscum album. The sequence goes on from OY728137.1 coordinate 1,570,589,036, forward strand.
ATTTATTATTTAGTTTCATCATCTACATTTAGTAATTTTAATTGGTTTATATAAGTTTCACAATGGTGATCTTGATCCTTGTTCACTGAGAAAAATTAAATCATTCTTAAATTATTCGCGTTTAAGGAATAATTGTGTTCTTATTATTTATTTACTCCCATTTTCATTTTGTGTAATTTATGGGGATGATTAGTGAGAATGGATTCCATGAAATTCATGTTTTGGATATTTCTCAACAACAACAAGTTAATTTATACTGATGATTCATTTATAATTTCACACTTCCTAAACCATATTAATGTAATAAATTACTCATTAATATAAAATATTAATAGTATTAATTTCTTGTATAAAATTCATATGAATTTTTTTATTGGTATAACATTGTTCATGTAGGTGGTTGAACTGACACCGACAAGAAAATGTCATACTAGTGAGTGGGTAAGAGTTTAGAGTTATATAATTATAGTAACATTTTAATTGAAAAATAATTACCTTAATATATATTCACATTAGTATATAATTATATTTATAAATATAATATCTAATATGGAAATTGAAATAGTCATTGAAGAACATATATTCTTAATTTGGTGAAATATCTCCTTCTAATCATTGGTTCCTTTAGAATGAATGATTCTGGCCTCTTTAATAGAACAAGAATATACCTATCATATAATAAGTATTTATTATATTAAATATGATTCAGTATAATGTTATAATATTCAGTAAATAGTGGTTTTATAAGGGTAGAGAAGGGGCCTTTTATAGGTGATTTTATAGTGGCACATCCACAAAAAATAATTCCATAATTCATAAGGTTTTAATTTTAAATGTAATGTGGAAAAAATTGTAAAATATATAGATGGTTTATTCATCCCACCATATAAAAAATTTATTAATAATTTTACAAGATATTTTAGGTCATCATGACTTTTAGAAACACCTTTTACCTCATTCAACATTTACCTTGGTCACTCAAATTTAACCTTGGTAACATATATTTATGTAGAAATTGAAATTGGTTGTAATAAATAATTTTTATTTTCTAATTCAAAATTTAGAATCAATTTAATCTAATCAAATTTCTTAATAATGTAAATTGAACATGTATTTGAAGGAAAAATATATATATGATAAACAATTTTTAAAGGAAAAATTCATTTTAGGAATTTTGTGTTCTTAATAAAATTTCATATCAGTTACTAATTTATAGAGGGTTAATAATCATGTGTAAACATTGAAAATAAATAATTGGAATAATCCTCTAAAATTGATCAATATATTATAATAAATATTCAATATTCAATAATTTTAAAAAATAATTGTTTGATATAAAATATTATTTTTACCATTATATATTTATAATCACATCCCACTAAAATTATTTATGTATACATTAACCATTCGATTTTATCATTCCATTGGTATTATAATATTTCAATGAATTTTATAAATACATCAATTCATTAATTTTTTCATTGTAATATTAATACTTAATAAGTAATATATATTTCTAAAAATATATTTTAAATATTAATCTATTTTGTTATTTTTTTACTATTTAGAAATTATTATACTTTTATTCTGTTACTTATAATTTAAAAATTTTAACGTGCGTATTGTATACAAGTATATATAATGACCATTTATTCAAATACCAAATGTTTAAAAAATAAAAGTCCAATGAACATATATACAATGAATATATATCTAATGTATATATATTTAATTACCATATAATATATATATTTATATTTCCATACACACATCACTATAATAAATCATCACATTCATTGAGTTTAATATCAAAATCTATATTAAATTTATAAGGTTTTTTCTTTCTTCCATGGTTGTAATCAAATGTCTGATCTTTAATAATTCACAATAAGATAAGGATTTCATATTCATGGTCTTGATTTAATTGTTGTTTTATATTTTTATATTTTTTATAATTATATTTTTATTGGCTTATAATAATTTATCAATTTTTTTAAATAGTTATATTTTATCTTAATATAATATAACATATTCATATTTAGTACAATATTATGTATATCATAAGCTATCAGAAATAAAAATATTTTTGAAATGTAAATACATAATAAAATTTTAGGTTGTTACATTCAAACCCCATTAAAATATTCTCAACATTTAAATTTACTTAATCAAATGAAAAAATTAGATTACTTCTACCTCATTAAATATTTATGTTCTCATGTAACATACTAAAAAACAATATTCCTCTAGATACATTTAAAAAAGTGGGAATTTATGTTTCATATTTCATAACCCTTTGACCAAATATTTCACTCAACTATGCTTCGTAAAGGATAACGAGTTCCAGTTGTATTATATCTATGTTCATTCTATGTGATGGGTAAGGTATACACAACCTCAAAAGTGATACATTAAATACATCATGAAATTGTGATAGTATTGTTTAATTTCAATATTATATACTATATTCCCCCTAAAAAATATTTTGAAAGTTAATAGTAAATGTGGATCAAAATTACCTTCATCTCAAATTGCATAACACACTACCATGGTGTTAGTCAAATGAAAATTTTTTGTATGACTTCAATGATTAATTTTTATCATCCATTATCAATACAAATATTTTGATAACAATGGGAATTTTTAAAATTCAATGTAAGGATTTGAATAATTTCAAAAATATTAGGACCAATATCAAATACTTATTGCTTATTTAATCTATATTCATCTTATGATGTTGGATATCTATGTGTATTATCATACATAAAAATATGTTCTTTTATTTATGAAGATCCCTTGGTTGTTTTGATGGTTTTTATTTATCACCTACTATGGTTAGAAATAAAACAAATTTTTTGAGGATGTTAAAATTTTTATTAAGATTCTTTTAATTTTTCTTGATTTTTAAAGTGATTTTTTGGTTTTAAATGACTATATATAATTCTATAGCATTCTTGTCCTTAAAAAATATAATTATCTATGATAGTCACTATCCCCACTAAAAGGATGATCATTTTATGATGATCTCATTAGGATGATTACATAATCCATGAGGATCCATTATCCTTACGATCTTGTTTCTGAAGGATAATCTGATAGGGATGATCTTGCAAATATGATCCATAGGGATAAGCTGTAAGTATGATCCATGAGAACAAATTATAAGGACGGGCCTATAAGAATAATTCTAAATCTTTTAAGGATTATATTCCCTTATGAACATGTGGATAAAGTATTATCCTTTATCAAACATAAAATTAGTTTATAATATTAATATTCTCGATCATGTTCTTAACATAAAATATCAAACTTTTTGAAAACTACAATGTACTTTAAAATTATTTTTTATAATTGAAAATTATAACATAGTCTTTGAATAAGAGATATGAAAGGGAGTTCGTTTTTTAATAAAAAATATGAATAATGGATTCTTATAATTAAAATTTATTTATTAATTCAAAATAAATATGTACACAATTTTTATATATGTCATATTAAGTTTTGAAAAACATGTTTTCTTCAAAAAAATATTTTTACTACTTTTTTATGTGTAATATTTATTTATTTCCTTGAGGTTTAAAAAATTATTTTATTAAAAAATTATCATCCTCAAAATAATTTTGTTAATATAAAATGTGGTTGGTTTTTTTATATTTTTTCTAAAATGATTTATTTTTCAGTGAATAGTGAAAATTACTGATTTTTGTAAAACTATCATTTATTATCACTCTGTAAATAATGTTAAAAGTCACATTATGTTTTTTATTTTGTATAAAATAACCATAATTATAAATTAAAAAGATATAACATAAATAATTACATAGTAATCCACATTATTCTTTATTCTGGTACAAGGGCATTTCTGGGCTGAAAACACATTTCCCTAAAAAATTGTTTTACATATGCAATATTTTTTCAAATCAATTATATAAATAAATAAATATAAAATAATTCTGTAAATGATTAATATAAAATATATATTTAATCGAAAATTTTTAATAATCATCTAATAATTTTAATAGGCATGGAATGAAACAAAATTATATTTTATGCTCAAAAATACATTTATCTAAAAATGAGTTTTGTATCATTTGTATATATATTTTAAAGCCAAATTCACCCTCTTATAGAAATTTAAATCTATAAAATTTCATTTAATTAATTTTATTTTGTATTTCCAACATAATTTTTTGTCATAATTAATAGTAAAAACGGAATGGTTATGTTAAAACTATTATGGTTAAAATGGTTTAATGGGGGGTAGGTTAAAGTAAGATATTTTGTTAATAAGGAATGGTAAAATATTATAATTATTATTATTTAAGTATATCTAAACCTTAAAATATGTTATATTATATTTATTTAACTTTTTAACACCTTCTAATCAAATAGATGTTACACTATTGAATCTTTTATGTAATTCAATGTTGGTCCCTCACCTATATTATAAATGGTCACCTCATCAACTATAATATTAACAAAACATGATCCTTTTATGTTGGGAAATAGACGGTCCATATCATTAATAATTTTCATACATTAATACTATATCCACGTGTATAATCATAAGTCCAATCATTCAAGGATTAGGATATTAGACAAATGTGTTCTATCAAGGAAGAGGTATAAATATTAACCAATCTATTTCAATTTTTTTAATATTACACCTCAAATAAACCTATACTATCCACAATAGCATGATTATTATAGTATCATAATTATAATTATATTATATTATGATGATTCTTAACTGTTTCAAACCTTTTCTTCATAAAATGGGAAATGAAATAATTTCTCTTGTGTACATGTGGACTATTGCCTCAACCTTGCAATATAAGAAATTTTACATGACAATATTTATGGGATACTTTTTATGATAGATTAAAAAATTTTATATTATATTTATGAAATAAATATTTTTCTTCAATTGTAATATAATTTCTTCCTCTAAACCATCAAATTGGTTAGAAAATGATAACATCGAAGGTTTGTAAGTGTAGACTACACCTCCAGGAATTGATGTGATTCCTTATGGATTATATGGATGGTAATAAGTATATATTTAATTAATATATATGGTATTTATGATATAATAATTATTTTTTATTTGTAATTTCTCATATACTTTATTTCTTTCCTTCAATTAAAAATTTGAACCATCATTCATACATACATATGTACTATGGCCTCCATGGAGTGATATAATTCATTTTTTAGAACCAATTTTCATATATGGTTCTAAATATTTATATAATTACTTAATATTATAATTATAAAATTATTGTTAATATGTATATAATTTAACCATTATTAAGGTTAACGGCCCACAACTACCTAACTTAAACGGACATAAAAAATGAAATAGTTTAATTGAATTATAGATGGTATTATGTTTATGAATATAGTATATTTTCAGAATCAAAATAAATTTTAGTTTATTATCGATGAGATTTGAGTACTTATAATGAAACCCATACATGATATAAGGGTTTATTTATCTTATATTAAAATTCATGTGACATGTTTAATATTTCACACCATCATTTTTATGTGATTTTATTATTACACGGGGAATATTTATTTCCAAATTGGTGAAATTAATGTGGTTTGAATAACCATATCTGGTTTATTATTTATTTTGTCTTCAATTCGACTGATACCATAATTGTAAGGGTTGTTCATCGCAGGAGTGATTAATTGAGAAATTTTTCATTTGGTGCTTCTATGTAACATTACGTGTTGTATATAATTACCCTTTAAAATTTAACTTAATGTATACATCATAAATTATTGAATTCAATGTTCAATTAAAATTATATCATTCAGGATGAATTGATTTTTAATTTACCAATGTGGTAAGGATTTATAGTCTCAAATTGACTTTTTTGGGACATGTGTTATATTATACACCTATATTATATTATAAGGATTTTTAACTAAGACTTTGATATATTATATCTTCTATATACCAATGTTTAGGGTATTTAATGAATCATTTTATGTGATTTATTTCATAGTAATTATGACACAAAATATATCAAAAAAATTAAATTCAATTTTTTTAAGTAGATTATTTATACTTAAATATTAGATTAGGAAATTATATGATATATGTACAAAACGGTAGGTAATTTACTCTCAAATTTTAATTAATGTAAAATATATTTTTTTCTTTTATTATTCTTTCTTAATGTGCTCAATGTTCCCAAACAATGTTTTTATGGAAATATAACATTCTTTGATATTTAGTCCAAAATCTTTTCTACCTTGTTGATATTTTAATTAAAATGGTTTCGAAAAGGATTTAAATATTATCCAAAGAATTAGTAGTGTGATTTTTATGAATGTTTGACTTTATATAAAATTATTTAAAATGAATATTCATGTCAATTTGTGAATGAGGTTCTTTCTACCAGGGGTGTGAACAAAATAATTGTTTTACCATTCATGTCATAAAATAAAAAATCCTCCATAAAAACCAGTCAATGTATTGAACGATATATTATATTTTTTCAATTTTATTTTTAAATAAAATAACTTCCTTAATATTTTATAAATTTCAATATATCAAATAGTTTATTTTTAAATAAGAACATTGTTTTCCTAAAGAAATATTTCTGAGATATTTTAAAGGTATTTTTACCTATAACAAATTCATTTGATTTTTCTTATAATTTAGTGGGTATATGATATAATTTTACCATATTTTTTTATTTTATTGAGTTATAATTATTATGATGAAATATTGAAGAATCATATATTATTTTCCATGAGTGAGATATAATGAAATGATAAATTTTTTTATGATCCTATGGAATAAATAAAAAATGATTATAATTATGGTATTGGTGGGTCCATTATAGCCCTCCAATAAATTGGGTAAATATAAACATTTTTTGAGATGAATGAATACATAATTGGTTGTCCAAATCCCAAAATAGGTTATATATGTTTTTATATGATGACCATAATGGGAACATAATTTGATCTGTAAATCCCGAAGTAGGTACATATGTAGTTATCCTAGGTATAACAAATGATTGATTTCATTTTGGGTATAATGAAATAATATTTCTATGACTTTGATTATGTGATTTCTATTATCTATGACATGTTTTTAAGCTTATGATAAGATCTCATGGATCATGATATTTTATTTTTATTTGATTTATGTTTTATGATATTCCAAAGAATTATTCTAGGATTGTGACCTATGAATCATATGGTATGAATTTATAATGTTAATAACATTTTTTTGTAACCTTATAATCTCATATATTTACATATGTTCATTGTTTGGTATATCAAATATTTACTATTACTGAGAATATTATCACACCCTTTATTTTATTTAATTTCTTCCATGATATAATAGAAGTATTTATGTTTTGTATATATAAAAAGGATTCTAGTTAAAAAAAACTTCATGGGTGATAATGTACATTTTTATGTAATAATTGTTCAAGTATCCATGTTTCCAAAGATATATGTTGTAATGATTCTAGAATAGATCATAATGATATATAATAAATATTAATCTAATATGATGTAATATTAATGTAATTAAATTTTGGGTTGCCTCACTAGTTATTAGATAATTTTTTTGTTATTTTAGGAAACTATGATGAGAAAAATTAGTAAGAACCAATAGGATAAGTATATGTATTGAAGAATATCATATCCAATAAAAAATAATATATATATATATATATTTCATTACAAATATATCCCTATATAGATACTAGTGACTTGATTTAGCTATAGAAAAGATGCACTTAGGGGTTATAACTCTTAAATGGGATGAATGGGTATTAAATGGTTGTTACTATTGCATGATGAGTAGTGTTAAGACTATATACCCACCTTGACAGTCCATTGATATAATATTATGTCAAATCAAAATTTTATTATAAAAAATTATAATATTTTTTGATATATAATATAAATAGATGACATAGGTTAAAACTAATATGTTATAGATTTAATGGATGGTTTCATTATTTTAACATTATCCGAAACTTTTTCCATGATCATATGATTACATACAATGAAAAAATTTCCTCATTATATTCTTCTTTTTTTAGTAAATTGTTATATAAAGGATTAATTATGTTAACATTGAGTGTGACATAATATGAAATTCTTTTATCATAAGGAATATAATGAAATAATTGATTGAATGTAAATGAATGTGATTATAAAAAAACCATCAATATTACTATAATATCTGAAAATAAATATATGTGAGTTTTTCAATGAGTCAAATCGAATAATAAATTAGTTTTATAAATATAATTAATTAAATAAGACTCAAAATCATGAATATCATTAATGTTGGAAGAATCACCTAGAGAAATGACTCAGTTGAACAAGAATATGTTTTCTGTATGTAAAATGTTATAAAGAATTTAATTTCCATGTAAATATAAGGTTTTAAAAAGAGTAAAATAAATTAAATCCTATTTTACCATTTATATTTAAATTTATCATGTGTGTGAAATTTAGAACTATTCGTGTCAATATAAAAATGGAAATTATATCTCTTAGACCCAGGAAGGGCCCATGATAAGAGAATGGTTGATTTGGAATGATTTATGTGTTTATGAATTGGGTGTTGTGAATTATGTGATAGAAATCAACTATCAATGTTATTTTTTATATTAGAATCATTAAACATCCTTGTATTGTTCGAATATAGTTCTTCTTTACTATTTTTCATCTATGGGTTCAGTGGGATCAATAAACAAAAAAATTGATTTATTGGTGTGAATATATTTATAATATAACTTGATTAAACGTTAAATAATCATTAATATGTTCTTGGTATTAATATAATAATTATTAAATGGGATAAATAGATTATTTATATTGATAAAGTAAATGGGATATTATGTGTAACCTTAAAATTAATTATTTTTTTGATGGAAATGTAATTATAGAAATTATTAATGTATTTTATTGATTTATTTTGAATAATATAATGCATTGAATGGACTATTATTTTATTTTATTAATAATGATATATTTATGTTTTGGATGTTGATATGTTTTCATTGAGGTTTCCTGGTGATTCAGGTTGATAAATTTTTTTTTGGAGAATCTTTGATTAAGGAATTACTATTTGGTTTAAAACATCATCTCATACCATATACTGTTTGTATATTAATGTAAAATTAATTAGATAACTTTTCGAAATAATTTTTTTTTTAATTATTATAATTGAAATCATTCTTAGAGATTAATAATTTAAAATAATGTTTATTAATATTAGTTATTATACCATGTACTATGAAATTTTCTATAAAAAAACATGGTACATAATTGAGGAAAATATTTTAATCATTTTTATAGATATTATATTATATTATAATTTTATTTTATTGTTTCAGGTATAATAAATTCATATTTTTCATTCATCATTTTAATAAGGAATTGATGTGGAAATTAACTATAACATTAAACCCAATGATGAAATCATGTTCATTTAATTGTATTACATGGTAGTAAAATCCTTAACTGTATAAAAATACTAAAAAAATGAAATTTATTCCATGTTTATAGTCATTTTTTAAGAATTGATAGTCAATTTTACCCCTCATTAATTTAGTCTTTTAGGGAAATTAACATTCTCATGGAGTTTTTCTCTGTCACACCCTATTAGTAATTGGGAATTATCATTATCCTTTGTGTCCATATATTCACATAGAACTTAATTTTTCCTTATCTAGGATCTTGATGTTTTGTTATTCAAGTTATCTTTTTTTCGTCCCACATCCCCTTTTCAAAGTAGGTTTTATTAATTTTTGGGCATCTATATTTTAAATAATATTGATTTTTTTACTGATAAAATGAATATAATTTTGTAAATAATAATTTCAATATTATATTAGGGTTATGTTTTGTGATTTTTAATAAAAGGATTTATGTTTCAAGGAATAGTGAAAAATGGGTGTTCTTGTATATCTATTATTTCTTTTCATTAAATCAAGTAGTTTTAAACCACCATTATATTGTTTTCATTATCATATTTTAACATAAGTCTAATTTATTTATTAATAATATAATTAATTATGTAGGAATCAATATATTTCTTTATTTTGGTATAAGTTCATTTTTGGACTAAAAATCCTATTTTTTCAAAATAAAAATTACGTGCGAAATGTATTTTTATCTTAATTTAATCAATAAATATCTTTTAATTAATTATTTTAAAATAATATATATATATATAATTAAATATCTTAATGTTCAAATAATATTTTTTCAGTAAACACGGAATGAAAATAAATTCATTTTTATGCTTATTAATGCAATTTTGTTAAAAAGGTTTCTATTGGGGGTTTGAAACTTATTTTTTTCAATTTAAAGAACATATAGAAATATTCACATTAAATTTGGCATTTAAATTTGGAATAATAATAATGAATATAATATAATATTTTTAACATACTTTTTCCATAATTTATAGTAAAAATAAGGAAACAGAATTAAAACATAGACATGGGTATAACTGGCCTACTAGTGGTGGTTAAAATAAATAATATGGGATGGAATAAGAAATTAAAATATCAAATTATTATTATTTTTAAATTATTATGTGCTATAAAATCTTAATTTTTTGGAATTATCCATTTTTCTAGCATATCATGACTTGGACCTTATAGTACTGATTTTTTTAGTGAATCATTGTGTGTCCCTCCCTTCACTTATAAAAGAAAACATGATCTCTTTCATTATTCACACAATTTGATCTTTCTCCCATGTTCATGAACATATGGAAAACCATCCCGGATTCCTTCCATTAATTCATGATCCCATTTTCTTCTACTAGGACCACTACATCATGGCCTATGGTTTAATTTACAAGATTTAACTCAAAGAAGATCTATAAATCATAAATGAAGCCTTTAAATTTTATATATTATTCCATATCCTATATTTTTTTTATCTGTATATAATGACTAAAAAATTATAATAAATATAATAATGTTTTATTATGATGTTTCAATATCCATTTCTGAACAATTTTCTATTAAATATAAATTGAATGCATGACTTCTGCATACGTGTGCGCTACCACCTCCATGCAACGATATGATTCATTCTAAATAAACACATTTAATGAGTGGATATTATGATTTATTACAAATTTATATATGATATTAATGAAATAGTTATTATTATTTAAAAATATTATTTTATTTTTCTTCATTATGAACCTATCTTGTAAGGACCTATAGTTATCTGGGATATGAAATTTAGAATAAATTTGAATTTTTTATTTCAGATCATCTTGAGAAGTGTAATGGGGTTTCTTCAATAATATTATCCATGATAATTTTTATAAACCCCTACTTTGTTTCTGAATACATCATTTAACCAAAGTCAAGAGTTTGGCGGGATTTATCAGTGGTTGAAAATTTCATCAAAGCATCAATTTTTAATATCAATTAAATTAAATATTAATTTGTTCACATGATTTCATTTGTAAATATAATTTGAATGAAGTATAATACTAATATTCCGACTCTATTGTTGAGTCTATAATGGTGTGTTTTTTCTAGGTGAGTCACATAATCATGATTGTCATTAGTCCTCGGTCCATTCCCCCTTATCATTCCTTTTTCTTTTTTTTCCACTTTCCTTTTCTCTATATATCCCTCATTGTTTCGCATATGAACCTATGGTATATAAATCATAAAAATAAATAAAATATATGAATATAGGGGGATATATAATGATGTAATATAGAATAGAGGTGTCTTTATATATATCTGGTGGAGACGGATAATCGTGTGACACCTACAAACTATGGATACAGAAAAAACTTCAATGGATTCCATTGAAAGGTAGGATATTTTTTTTACGTAAATACCCATAAATATACACCCATTATATTTTTAATTATCTTTTATGATTTCTATGGAAAACAATATGGTTGATATATTCTTAACCAAGAGAAAAATGATAATTCCTAATGATCATAGGGATTCACATTCCGGAAATCCCAATCATACACTATAAGGCTCCAAGAACATTATTTTTGTGTTCTTCCTATTAGTGGAATACGTCATTTTGAAATGAAATTTTATGTATTGAGGATGCGCACTGTGTATAGGTTCTCAGACATGTAGAAAATTACATATTTCGATAGAAATATTTTGGGTACATGGAATTGTATGTTATAAAATGAGACCCTATATGGGATTAATTTCATGGAGAAGTACATGGATAAGAAGAAACACAAGGCCAGACCTTGTGTGAAACATAATAAGTTATCATGTGTTTGGTACAAAACATGAACATGTTTCATAGGCTATATACTTGGGTTTTACATCCCATGTCAAGGTGAATTACATAAACATGTGGGGATTTGAGATTACACGCCATGTAATTTGGTAAAATTTGTAATTACATATCCCTTTATACCCTTTTGATGGGTTTTATTGATTTTACATCCGAGTTTAATAATTGAAAAAATTAGTTGTAAAAAAGGATCATTTATCTCTGTATATCAAGATGGTGGAACCCCTAGGTTGATTTGAGGAATCCTAAAAATATTTTTAGGGTCCTTGGGAAATAATATATAGGTTCATCCTATAGTAAATGAATGTTTTCTATACATATAGTGATAATATGACAACTTTTAATTTTTTAGACATTAATTATTGATGTATTAAATTAAGATAAACTTAATAAAATCCAAAAATAACATGAGACCGAGTGTAATAGAGATATTTAGTACATAAAATTGTAAAATGAATAATAATTATATAATCATTAATTAATAAATTCAAAACATTACCATATTATCCTTCAATCTCTAAAAACCATCGGATAACTTAAGGTCACACATTAGAAAGGGTTGGCCTATAAATCCTAGAAAGGGAATAAAAAACCATAATATATGATAAGTAATAAATAGGATCCAAGGGGAATATCATGGTAGTATAAGAGGGGTTAGAATCATAATCCTGAACATTAATGAATGATATAACATGATAAGAAAACAAACATAACAATTTTTTAAGAACATAAAACATTTCATAATAAAAATATATCAAGGATAACCACGAAGTCATCGTAACAAATTTTTCTTAGGATATCATTCAAATCATGATACATGGAATCTCATTAGATTAAAACATTACCCAATGCATTGGAGGCATAAATAATTAGGGTCTACCCATCACTTTCATATCAGGTATATTCATATTTGTGCCACATATATCGAAACGATATATTTCATAATTATTATCACTGTGATTAAGGAGTGAAGGGATAAATACATGTAAATACCCTATAACTATATGATAGTAATTAATATGTGAATACCCTTGAGTGGAAATGGAGGCATGTATTCACTACACAAATCTTTGTCATGGAAAATCATAGGATAATTTCAAAAACACAACCAGTGCATATAAATTTTTATATAAAGAGTTAATGAGAGTAAAATGTCTATATCATTACATTTTAATCGTAATTAATGAATTAGAGATGTGTAAATACATTCCCCATATTGAAAAATTGGAAATCAATAGACATGACATGTAAAGACTTGTAAAATTCAAGGTAATTTTTTTTTTCTTTTCTTAATTTTCTTTTGAATTTTACAAGAACACAGTTTCTGACGGCACCTAATTCTGAGGCCCGGTGTGCCCGGAATCTTTTTCCAAAGTTTAGCTCGGGTACATTCAGTAAACGAACGAGCGGGTTTTTCTAACATTTGAACCGGTGCTCGGAATTGAATTCTGAGGGTACCGATGGAATCGCAGCGCCAGAAATTACTTAGAATCACCTTTTCCGGAGTTGTGTTTGCTCGGGTGTGGTTTTTAATTTTTGGGGTGAAGTAAAGAAATAAAATAAAAGTGGTGCAACAAATTTTATTTTATTTTTGTTTAACCTAAGCTAAGTGGATGAAGTGGGACCCACAATATCCTACCCACTAGGTAGGATAATTGTGAGGTGGGGCCCACACGATCCCCACCGTTTTTTCAGCTTTTTCAATCCCCCACCTTTAATTATTTAACGCACCCGCACCCCCCTTTTTAATGAAGTCAACCCTTGCATTTGTTATGGATAATAAACGCTTCATTAATTGAGCGGTTTAAACTCCTCAATTAATTCAATTAATTGATTGTTTCTTTTTTTGAAATTCAAATCGTTGGATTGTGTGTTAATAAAATAAGACAACTCTTATTTTATTAAAGATTTTGGGTTGTGAGAGGCTTGGGAGATTTCGCTCAGGTTCTTGAAGTTATTTCTCCTCGATGAAGAACGCGAAGAACACCGACCTCCGACGACGGACGATGGTGAGAGACGCCTTCCTCGGAGATCGACGGCCCAACGTGCGTCACCTCATTCTTCCTTTCAGCATCAAAGAAAGGGGGAGTCTGTTCCTCCGCGACGCGATGATCCGCCTTCTTCCGCAACGCCTTCTTCCACGACGAACCCTCGCTCAAAGAATTCGACGAGGTAGGGGGATTATTATTTCATTTGTTCCTGATTACTTCATCGTTGACTTATCTTCTGTTTGGGGCCGCCTGCTATCAAAATAACGGGAGGAGGTCGGACCGCACGAACACGGCCGACCCTCCTCTCCCATTTGGTTGTTTGCTATTTTTTGCGGAACGAACAAGGCAACGCGGTGCCGAAGCACCACGTGGAAATATTAAAGAAAGGGGGAGAAGCGCAGCGCCGTCGCGCCGCGCCGTTGAAGACAAACCAAATACGCGGCATCGTCACACCACACCGGAGAACCAAAAAAGTGTCGCGGCCGGAGCGGGGCCACGGCAGAGGGGCGCGGCGCCGTCGCGTGACACCGGATGTACCAAAGTCGTGGCTGAGGCCGCGGTGGAGCGGGGAGACCAGCGGCCGGTTCCGGGCCACCGACGTTGGAGCAGGGGGACCGGCGAGCGCCGGTCCCGTGGCGGCAGCAGCCGTCTGGCCAGAGCGGGCCGGCCGGTAAGGGGAAAACCGGGGGTTCGTAACCCTCGGTCGGCCAGTAGGTGTGGCCCCCCACATGGGGTCCGCGGGTTCACTACGCGGGGGGCAGCCCCCCCCCCCCCCCCTCCCTTCTTCGCTGGCCGTAACGGCCGTGCCGCCTGGCTGCCTGGCCGCCCGGCCAGCGCCAGCGCGCCGGGCCGGGCCACGCCCAGGCCGTGTCGGGCCGTGCCAGCTAGGCCGGGCCGTGCCAGCTAGGCCGGGCCGCACCCAAGCGGGGTGGACCCGGACCCAGGTTGGGTCGACCCGGTTCGGGCCGACCCAGGGGGTACCGGGCCGGGTCGGATCGGGCCCGAACCCCCGAATACCGGACCTCTCATGGTCTTTTGCCCATAACATGGGCTGCGGACCTCCGATCCACACACCGTCAGCTGCGATGCGATCCTTGGATCGAGACGGTCGTTTAGGTAGATTATAATCAAGGTTTCAGAGTACTTTGGGTTCGGTCGGGTTGGTTCGTACACGAAACCAACAGGGCCCTCGGAACGAAAATGCTTATAACTTGAGCTCCGGATGTCCGATTGACGTGTCGTCGACTTTGATGGATTCCTCTTAGTTAGGAGGACCTTTTGGCTTACTCTGCTCGAGTTTGGGAGGCAGTTGGAGTACGGTCGTGTGGTTTTGACTTAAAAACCAACCAGGCCCCTAGGACGAAAAAGCCAATAACTCTCAGACCGAGCGTCCGATTGACGCGTCGTCTATGATGTTGAGTTTCTGTTGACGATACGGAAATTTTGGATACATCAACTCCGAACTATGTGTCAGTTGATGTATCAGCCCCTCAGCTCATGAGGTAGACCCTGCCGAACGAGCTTGCTGAGTGTGGCAACCCTAGAGCTGGATGCAACTACGACGACGATGAAGACTGTACAAAAATCCTCCGTGGATTCGACGGCGACGACTACAGTGCTCAGTGATCCTACATGGATCAGTGCTACTGATCCTATGTGGGTAAGATCCTATGTGGGTAAGCGCTCAGCGGTCCTGTGTGGGCCAGCGCCTACAGATCCTGTGTGGGTCCGATCCTGTGTGGGTCATTGCGGGGGTTAGTTACCTATCGATCCTTTGTGGGTCATTGCGTGGGTTAGTACCTATCGATCCTGTGTGGGTCCGATGACTAAGATGAATCAGTTACTACGTCTGATCATCTCTATCGTCATATGAAGAAGTATACCTGTGTGAGTTGAGTCTTGACATTCAATCATTATCTTTGATATGAATGACTTTCTTTCCTGTGTGGATTGTGTTGTGAAATCCTGTGTGGACGTGATCGAACATGGGCTTGGATATTGGAGCCGAACTGGAATTGATGACATAGGTATATGTATGGTCATATACCTAAGTAGTGTCGGATGTTACTTCGTGATTGTATCTTTCCTTTGTGGATTATCCTTTGTGGATTCTGTGAGACCTTCGGGGGTCTCGGGGTCCCTACTGATTAGCTTATACTCTCCCTTGCATGGGCTATGCCCTCACTACGTTGTGTTGGTTGCAAACGACGGACAATGTTGATCGTGGATGAGGCTTGCAGAGTAGGTCGGTACCTGGAGATGGACCACTGGGCGGGACGTACTCGGAGCGGACGGCTGGACCCGAGGAGCTGTAGAGGCTATCTGTACCCACACATCAGGTGGGACTTCCAGTGGACGGCTGGAGGCTGTGGATTTACTTTTCAGTTGCTATACTCCCTTTTTCAGTTGTACTTTACTTTCAGTTTGGGTTTGTATTCTGGTCCACCTACTTTTCCGCACTTACAGTTGTACCCAATTTTTACATAGTGTTTACTTCTGCTTGCTTGCACTGTGATGTTTGTTTACTTTACAAGGGAAATGCCTTCCCTTTTTACCGGGAATTATGCCTTGGTTCTAGTCACCAGCCCCTGGCCTATGGAAGGCGGGTTTGGGGTAGTCACGGCACGGGCCCCGAGGACGGGTCGTGACAAATTGGTATCAGAGGAGTTCGGTTCTACCGCAGAACTTTGGACTCTGATCTTTCTTCTATGTGAAGCAATATTGTTAAGGGTATTCAGTGTGGTTATCAGTCCAGGGAGTCCAGTGTTGGTGCGGCGGTCGACGTATCCGTACACCAGGACCCTGACTTCTGATTTCCGACTTAATGCATGAAAACATTTATTGAATGTGTGTTTCATGTTTTCATTTTGATTACTTTGTATCATGTCACCAGGTATACTGTTCTGACTGTGGCGCACCTATATCTTTTTAAGATGGCCCCACGATGGCAGCCATCTAGAGTTCCGAGCATTGTGCGTGACGACAGCCCACCGAGCGACGAGGCCTTGGTATAGAGCCCTTTGACAGCAGAGCCACTGACAGTACCTCTACCCGTCAAGCCACCGATGCTACCAGCCCCAGCCGCTGACGATGCACGTCGCCTTAGTGCACTGCACAAGTTTCAGCGTCAGAGACCGCCCAGGTTCCGCGGGGAGATGGAACCTCAGGCAGCAAAGGATTGGCTGGAGGCAGTTGTACGAGTTTTCAGGTTAGTGAGGACACCTGCAGATCTCATGGTGATCCTTGCAGCGAGCCTCCAGCATGCGGAAGTAGGCAGATGGTGGAGCTTGATGCTCCAGGTGCACAACGAGGCATCTCTCCTCTGGATGAACTTTGAGAGCCTCTTTCGCTCGGAGTTCGTCCCAGCCACCCTCCATGCGGTGCGCATCCAAGAGATTCTACAACTGTGGCAGGGCAGCTTGACGGTCTCCCAGTACTCTGCGAGATTTAGCGATCTCTCGCGCTGTTCGGCGGACATGGTACGAGACCCATTCTTCCGGGCTCAGACCTTTGAGCAGTGATTGAGGCATGAGATCAGGGCATCGCTGATCTCCCTCAGCATTCCGACACAGGCAGGGGTACTGGAGTGAGCTCTTCTGATCGAGAGTATCCTTGTTGAGCCTACATCAGCAGCGAGACCTACCGTATGGTGGCACGTAGCAGTGTCTTCTGCAGCTGGCAGTAGACCGATGACTCAGGGGTCCAGGTAGACCAGACCCCCAGGCAGAGGTAGAGGGTCGACCGTGGCGGTCCGCTGGGAGCAGGCGGACGAGGCAGAGGAGCAGGTCGAGCAACAGGTAGTGGGAGACGCTTTCAGGCTCTACCACCACCACCACCAGGAGGTCCACCCCGACTACAGGGAGCTGGCGGGCAGAGATAGGCACAACTTCAGGCAGTGGAGGCCTACGACCACGGTGCGCCTGAGTTGATTCGAGGTACTATCTGTGTCTATTCCACCCTTGTAGTAGTTATTTTAGACACACGAGCAATTCATTCTTTCATAGCTACTGACCTTGTTAGGAGCTCGGAGATTCTGACAAAGCCATTGGCTCGATCCTTACGGCTAGAGACTCCTACGGGAGCAGACTCGACGATTACGCACTGGTGCCGGCAATGTGAGCATACTCTAGGAGGCTGATTAGCCACTAAATAAGGATAATATTCATTATTAATTTATATAATATTCATGTTATTTATTATTCATAAACACCATTTTAGTTCATTTTACACTTTGCACATCATTTCACATTATGATTGTAATACCTTCTTAAAATGCACTATTATGTGGTACTTTTTTTAACATCATTTAAAATACCCAGTGATTCATATGATTTTAAGGAATCTAATTATACATATTTTAATTTTATATTTCTGGAAATTTATTTACACTTAAATATGAACATGTTTGATTCAGGGATCAATGGAGAATTCATGGAAGATGATGGATATATTTGGCAATGAAAGGAAGCAATTCTGGAGAAGGCAGATTGGACACCAGCCCACTGATGAGACTGTGGGGCCCAACATAAAGGCCCAATAAATCCCAAATTTTGTGGGATACGATAAGAAATGTATAGAAACAAATAAAGCTTCAGTATCTAATGCTAATTAGGCCTCCATGGTGTCCATTTAGGCGGCCCAAGTTAGAGATAAAATTCTGGGCCAGATTCTGCGGCCCAGAAAAACATCCCACTAATATGATCATATCTCCTAATCCACAACTCCAAAGGGACCAAATTTTACAGGAGTCTAGAAGAAATCCGTAGATAAGTTTTCTTCGTCTATGGACCACTCTGATTCGGCCATCTAGAAGGTCTGCCAAGCGCGTCTGTACGGTGAAGTAAATATGGCTGCCACCTCGGGTCAAGGGTGGAAAAATCAACTCTCCCTTACTTTCCACCCACCTATGGCCTACCACAATTAATTGAGGAGACTTGGACTATTTTAGGCTCTACCCAAGGGATCAAAAATACCTATTTAAGGTAGTGTGTTGGAATATTGAAGAATCTTGTATGCTTTATTCAATTGTAATGTTATGCTGCAATTTTGTTGTCTGAAATTTGTCTTTCACGTGTAAGTTGTTCAATTCACGTTAGTTTCTTAATAAAAGTTCTTCTTCTACACTTACTCTATTATTCTTCATATCACTTTGACACCATTGGATCATGGTGTGAATTTATTCACACCAAACCTTGTGAAATTATTCACACAACGGTGGAGTGGTCATTTTATTTTTGTTGTTTTATTTACTTCTCCATTTCCTTCCTCATGAGTCTACTTTCCGCTTCCATTGAAACCATGGGATCAATGGAGGGATAACCCACTTATGGGTTGATCCTATGGAGTAACAAGGGGCTAGATTGGATGTTATTTATCCACTCATTAATGTATAATCACTTGTTTATTTGAGATTTTTATTTGATGATTTTTAAACTCCATCGTCCTTGTTGAATTTAAGGCCACACACTTCAAGTGCTAATACAAACCTTTACCTTGAAGTACTAAAAACATTGATCCTTCAAGTGTATAGGTGATTAGTATTAAAGGGTTTAGGCATTAAACCAGTAAGTGATGATGTTGTTTTGTCTCCTTAAATAAACCCATCTCAAATATAAGAAATTGAAATCATTAAAAAGGAAATACGTCCAATTCACCCCGAGCGATAAGCTTGGATAAAATCATTCTTTTAAATTGAATTCACTTAGGTATATTATAGTTCCTTTAAACCCATCTAAAATCAACCCATGTTGTCTACTTCATATCCAAAAACATTCCATAGAATGTACGTGTCTATAGGTTACTTCTTAAGTCTCTGAGGATTCGACAACCCAAGCTAAACTACAAGGACCGTCTTACCTTCTTCTCTTGGATAAATTTGAGCAAGAATAAAATTTTGGCGTCGTTTCCGGGGACTTAAGTAAGTTATCTTAGACACGGTCATCTTTTTTTCTTCCCACTTCTCTTTTCTCACCCCTCACTCCTATGGAAGTCAATTTTGAACAAGTCCAAACATGGGAAACATATCCCTACTTTGATCACCCAACCCCATGTACGATGTACAATGACCATCCTAATTCCTACTTGTGGGATCATAAAAAACCTAATGAACCACAATTTTTTTATTCATATGAACCACAATACATTCCAACCTTTTATGAGTTCCAATCCCAACAAGGCCAATCGGAACATCCTCCTATGGAATCCCAACAACTTAATTATCCTCTTGGAATAGACCATATGTCCGAACACCTTGGCCATCCTAATCCACATCCATTACTTGAAAAATTGTGTCAACAAATGGAGATAATTAATTTTGAGGTTTCATCATTGAGGTTATAACTACAAAGCATTAAAAATTGTGAGGAACCCATCCCTACAAAAACCGCCCCTTCCATAACCTTATGTGAAGTGTCTAGTTTCCCACAAACCTCTCATGAATTTACTGAAGAGAAAACCTTTGGATTTTTGGATGATGAAGAGGACCAAGGAATTGTTGATGGGTTTTTAAATCAAGAGGAAACTGATTTTTTGTATTCACAAGTGGGAAATTTGACATCATGGATTGAGTCTCATGAATATAACTCCATTGATGATTTTTCAAAAACACAAATCACTGAACCATTAAGAGAAATCACAAACTTTGAGTCCATACCCATTCCTGAAACTAATCTTTCCAATTTGGTGGTTGAATATTCTATTCAAAAGGAACCAATTATGTTGAGAATTTTTGAAAATGAAATTGAGTTCAATTCAATGTCCCAACCTATGTTTGAATGTTTTAGCCTACCTGAACTTGAACAAAAGGACTTTCCATCCACCCTCAAGTTTCCATTCATTGGGGATAGACAAAAACATCCATTTGTCACCATTTCATATCTTGAAACCACTAAAGAGGTGATTATTCATAATGTCTTAGAAAATACTACAAAAGAAATTGAATCCATCATTTATGATATTCCTTAGATTTACCTGCTCATTTTAGAACAGAGTTTTGTGCATGATACAAATTCTAAACATAGAATCAATATCAACCTAGTAGAAGCGGTGAAACATGTGGTCCTTAAAATGTTTAAAGTTGGTATTGGATAAGTTGGGGGGTTCAAGTCGAGCTAACGACGTTAAACAAATCATTGCATGGGAGACAACCCATGGTTTTCAAGTTCCCAGTCATTTTGTTGTTTTAATCAACTTTATATTTTAAATAAGATTAATTAAAAAAAATTATACTTAAAAAAAATAGTCTGTTGACCTGTTCTTCTATTATGAGTATGGATGGATATGAAAGGGGAGCACCATATTCATCTGTGTTACGTGGTGTGATCCTTGAGTAAAACCTTACCCAGAAATATAAAAAGAAGACAATGTATCATCATTTTATATATATATAATTATATTTTACTTTTTTTTAATATATAAATATATATATATATATTGTTTTGTTTTGTTTTGTTTTCCTTTCTTTCTTTTTCCCTTTTTCTACTAGGGAACTCTACAAGTGACATGGATATCAAAGGACTAAATTGGCTAAATTGGAGTAGCAAGAACTTCAAATTCAACCACCAGGTGATTTCATTCCATGATCCTCAGTTTCAATTTCTTTTTTTGAACATCCATTATCTGCCTCTACTCCTTCTAAATTTTCAATTCTTCAAACACTGGGCATAGTGTTGTTTTAAGTTGGGGGGGAGATAAAATAAAAAAAATGCTTTTATGTAAAAAAAATTGAATGATTTGAAGAAAAAAATGTGTAAATAGATGGAAAAATTCCTTTAACTTTGAACATGGTAATACAAATTGCACACTTTGAAAATGAATATCAAATAATTTAGCATGACCTGATTCTGATTTTAATCCTTGTATAATTTCATGAGCATAGATTTTGGATCGTGTGATTGTCCAATGTGATATTTCATTGTTTATATTTTCATCCAAATAAAAAAAGAATCACAATGCACTTCCTTTAGACAGTGGGGTATTAGTTTGAGGTCATGGGGTCCCCCAAATAAATAGCATAGGTTTGGTGATCATTTTAGTTTAATATAAGTATTCAATCAAAAAATTCAAAAAAAAAAATTGCGCGTAGAGCAATGAAATGACCAAATGCGTGGCTTTCGGCACTTTGGGATCGTGACTCCATAGTTTTCTGGCCCAGAGTTAGTAATTTTATCTCTATTTTTGGTAATTTAAATTTGTTTTTGACCGATTTAACTCGATATGATGCCCGAGTATGTGGGCTTCACTTGGTGCCCTAAGGTCTTTGAGCCTGGGAGTCATCGACAAAGTATCACTATAGGGGTTGACTCTTTTGAGTGCAACTTCAATTACCCTGACAAAATTGAAAAAACAAAAAAAAACAGAAAAAAATTATACAAAAAAAATGAATAATCATCTTAATATTGAAATGTGATTCAACCTAGTGCTTCCGTAATCTTCACCTTGAATAAAGATGATCCCCCATGTCTATTGTGATGCACAACACATCCTCATACTTAATTGATATTGGATGAATTATGGAAAGGAATTTGAACAAAGGAATGGGCTTGGTAATGGGATCTGCTTATGAAACTATATTGTATTAAAATATTTTTATGGGTTTCATGATGGTTTGGTATATGGGTTTCTGGTGACCATTGTGTGTTAAAATGTTTTTGGAAAAGGGAATTCGAATTTCATATTGTTGAGATATATTTTGCTTGGGACTAGCAAAACTCAAGTTGGGGGGTGTGATTAGCCACTAAATGAGGATAATATTTATTGTTAATATATATAATATTCATGTTATTTATTATTCATAAACACCATTTTAGTTCATTTTACACTTTGAACATCATTTCACATTATGATTGTAATAACTTCTTAAAATACACTATTATGTGGTACATTTTTGAACATCATTTAAAGCAACCAATGATTCATCTTATTTTAATGAATCTAATTATACATATTTTAATTTTATATTTTTTGAAATTGATCTACACTTAAATATGAACATGTTTGATTCAGGTATCAATAGAGAATTCATGGAAGATGATAGAGATATTTGGCAATGAAAGGAAGCAATTCTGGAGAAGGCAGATTGGACACCAGCCCACTGATAAGACCGTGGGGCCCAACATAAAGGCCCAATTAATCCCAAATTTAGTGGGATGCTAAAATAAATGTATATGAACAAATAAATCTTCAAGAACTAATGCTAATTCGGCATCCATGGTGTCCATTTAGGTGGCCCAATTTATAGATAACATTCTGGGCCAGATTCTGCAGCCCAGAAAAACAGCCCACTAATATAATCATATCTCCTAACAAACAACTCCAAATGGGACATAATTTTACAGGAGGCTAGAAGAAATCCGTAGATAAATTTTATTCTTCTATGGCCCACTCTGATGCGGCCATCTATAAGGTCTTCCAAGTGCATCTGTCCGGTGAAGTAAATATGGCTGCCACCTCGGGTCAAGGGTGGAAAAATCAACTCTCCCTTACTTTACACCCACCTATGGCCTACCACAATTAATTGAAGAGACATGTACTGTTGGAGGCTCGACCCAAGGGCTCAAAATTACCAATTTAAGGCAGTGGTGTTGGAGGATTGAGGATTCTTGGATGCTTTGTTCAATTGTAATGTTATGCTGTAATTTTGTTGTCTCAAATTTGTCTTTAACATGTAAGTTGTTCAATTAACTTTAGTTTATTAATAAAAGTTCTTATTCTACTCTTATTATATTATTCTTCATATCACATTGATACCTTTGGATCAAGGTGTGAATTTATTCACACCAAACCTTGTGAAGTTATTCACACAACGGTGGAGTGATCATTTTATTTTTGTTGTTTTCTTTACTTCTTCATTTCCACCCTCATGAGTCTAACTTCTGCTTCCATTGAAACCATTGGATCAATGGATGGCTAAAACACTTATGGTTTGATCCAAGGGAGTAGTAAGGGGCTGGATTGGATGTTATTTATCACCTCATTAATGTATAATCACTTGTTTATTTGATATTTTTATTTGATGATTTTTAAACTCCATCGTCCTTGTTGAATTTAAGGCCACACACTTCAAGTGCTAATACGAACCTTTACCTTGATGTTCTCAAAACTTTGGTCCTTCAAGTTTATAGGTGATTAGTATTAAAGGGTGTAGTAATTAAACCAGTAAGTAATGATGTTGTTTTATCTCCTTAAATGAACCCATCTCAAATATAAGAAATTGAAATCATTAAAAAGGGAATACGTCCAATTCACCCTGAGCGATAACCTAGGATCAACTCATTATTTTAAATTGAATTCACTTAAGTATCTTAGTGTTCCTTTAAACTCATCTAAAATCAACCCAAGTTGTCCACTTCATAGCCAAAAACAGTCCATAGAATGTACGTGTCTATAGGTCACTTATTAAGTCTCTGAGGATTCGACAAACCAAGCAAAACTACAAGGACCGTCTTACATTCTTCTCTTGGGTAAATTTGAGAAAGAATTAGAGGTGAGAGTTTCGGCTGGGATCTTCTTGTAGCGGCGTCCAGGCCTTACGACATCATCTTTGGCATGGATTGGTTATCCACAGTCCATGCTCAGATTGACTGTATTAGGCGCAAAGTGCAGTGTGTATGCACCGACGGGAGCAGGTTCACCTTCACCAGCGGGAAGGGAGCCTTCGCAGCATAGGATGGACTCTCTCAGAGGAGAGGACGACCCATCACTCATCAGTTGGCTAGCCTCATCCTAGGATCAGTTGACGTGCAAAGTCTTGGTTTTCCTACAGTAGTGGATCAGTATGTGGATGTTTTACACAACGATGTTCCAGGACTACCTCCTCGTAGAGAGGTAGACTTTTATATTGACCTGTACCCTAGGACAACCCCAATATCCACTCTAGCGTATTGGATGGCCCCCGCTGATCTGCAAGAGCTAAAGGTATAGTTGGAGGACTTGCAGCACAAGGGATTCATCTGAACCAGTGTTTCACCCTGGGCTTCCTCGATATTGTTCTCCAAGAAGGCGGATGGGAGCTTGAGACTTTGTGTCCACTATCATTGCCTGAACCAGGTGACAGTGAGGAACAAGTATTCGCTACTGATAATTGATGTCCTCTTTGATCATCTCATGGGAGAATGGTGGTTCTCGAAGATAGACCTTTGGTTAGGCTATCATTAGCTCAAAGTTCAGGATGAAGACGTGCAGAAGACAGCCTTCAGATGTCGGTATGGCCACTATGAGTTCTTGGTTATGCCATTTGGCGTAACCAATGCTCCAGCAGTGTTCATGGGCCTCATGAACAGGATCATTCAGCCATACCTCGATCGATTTGTCGTGGTCTTTATTGATGACATTTTGATATACTCGACGACTGAGGAGGAGCACGCCTACCACTTGCGGGTTGTACTAGACACACTTCGAGAGAACCATCTTTATGGTAAGCTATCAAAGTGTCAGTTATGGATATGCAAGGTCCACTTCTTGGGACACGTCATCTCTGAGGCGAGAGTTGCGGTGGATCCTGCGATGATCGTGGCAGTGCAAGCTTGGGAGCCACTCAGGAGCATGACGGAGGTACGGAGTTTCGTGGGACTAGCTGGATACTATCGGAGATTTGTTCTAGACTTCTCCAGAGTTGCGGCACCACTCTCAGATTTGATGAAGAAGGGGAAACCCTTTGTGTGGTCAGACAGATGTTAGCAGAGCATTCAAGAGCTGAGACAGAGATTGACCAGCACACCTATCTTGAGGTTGCTGGAGGAGGGAGTAGGGTATGTAGTCTACTGCGATGCATCAGGGACCGGACTCAGATGTGTCCTGATGTAGGAGCGGGCAGTTATCACCTATGGATCACGTCAGTTGAGGATGCATGAGCAGAACTATGCTACCCATGACCTGGAGTCAGCAGTAGTGGTCTTCGCTCTGAATACATGGCGACACTATCTAATGGGTGAGTGCTTTAAAGTCTTTTCTGACCATCAGAGACTCAGGTACATCTTCTTGCAGAAGGACCAGAACCTGAGACAGCGGCAATGACTCTATTTCCTCCAAGACTATGACTTCGAGATAGTCTATACTCCTGGAAAGGGGAACGTAGTAGCCGATGCACTCATCAGGAGGACGGGCATTCAGCTACTTGGGTAGGAAACACATCAGCTAGCCGCTTTACAGATATCCTTCGTGGATAGAGATGGAGAATCCTTCCTTCATTCACTCACAGTCACTCCTCCGCTACTGCAGTGGGTCAGAGAGGCACAGTGTGGGGATGCCGACTGTGATATGCGGCGTGCGCAGATATCCTTAGGATAGGAACATGATGGTTTCTCTGTAGGAGGATAGCATGATTTCCACTTCAAGGGATATACCTTGTTACCCGTTGCTTTACGAGAGGAGGTTTTGAGAGAGTTTCACACTTCCCCTTTGGAGGTACATCCTGGATTGATGAAGATGTACCAGGATCTCAGACGATAGCACTGGTGGCCTGGAAAAAAGAAGGTTGTGGGAGAGTTCGTTTCTCGATGCCTCACCTGCTAGTAGGTGAAGCCAGAGCACCAGGTACCAGCAGGCTTGGTGCAGCCCTTGGAGGTCCCAGAGTGGAAGTGGGACAGGATATCTATGGACTTTGTGACTGGACTTCCACGCACTTCCAGAGGTCACGAATCCATTTGGGTGATTGTTGACCGACTCACCATGTCGGCTCACTTCTTACCCATCAGAGAGCAGGGCTCAGTAGAGATCATGGGGCGTCTCTACATCCAGGAGGATGTACGACTTCATGGTGTGACATCATCTATCATCTCTGATCGAGATGCTCACATAACTTCCCGGATTTGGAAGGGGTTGCAGGAGGCATTCGGGATGCAGCTACGTCTAAGTACCGCCTTTCACCCTCAGATAGATGGTCATATGGAGAGGACCATTCAGAATCTCGAGGACAAGCTCCGCGCATGTGTCCTCGACTTTGGTCGTAGCTGGGAGGACCACCTACCCTTGGTGGAGTTCACGTACAACAACAGCTACCACTCCACCATCGGGATGGCACCTTACGAGGCGTTGTACGACCGACCTTAGAGATCACCTCTATGCTGAAAAGACCTTGGGGAGTCAGCACTTGTGGGACCAGAGATGGTCCATGCCACGACAGAGAAGGTCCAGGTCATCAAGGAGCAGATGAGGACAGCTCAGAGCCGGCAGAAGTCTTATGCTGACAGGAGGCGGATGCCACTGGAGTTCGAGGATAGTGACCACATCTTCTTGCGGGTCTCACCACGATGGGGATTACAGAGATTTGGACGAGGCAGCAAGTTGTCTCCACGCTTCATAGGACCATTCTAGGTCCTCAGAAGGATTGGCGAGGTGGCTTATCGCCTGGCTCTACCACCTCAGTTGCACCGGGTGCACGACGTCTTCCACGTATCTCAGCCGAGGAGATACGTGCATGACCCGACGCATATCATTGACCATGGGGAGCTGGACGTAGATGATGCGGAGACTTTTGAAGCGGTCCCAGTGGAGATCGAGGATCAATATGAGTGGGTCCTATGTGGACGGTCGATTCCTCTAGTGTGCATCAGATGGAAGCGTGAGAACCTCCAGGAGAGCACTTGGGAGCGGGAGGCTCAAATGCGTGCTCTCTACCCACATTCATTTCCCTAGTTTATGAGGTATCTTTACGGGGACGTAAATTCCTGAGGTGGGAGTAATGTAAAGACCCATAAAATTCAAGGGATTTTTTTTTCTTTTCTTAATTTTCTTTGGAATTTTACAAGAACGCAGTTTCTTGACGGCACCCAATTTTGAGGCCCGGTGTGCCTAGAATCTTTTTCCGAAGTTTATCTCAGGTACGTTCAGTAAACGAATGAGTGAGTTTTTCTAACTTTTGAACCGGCGCTCGGAATCGAATTCTGAGGGAACCAATGGAATCACAACGCCGATAATTTCATAGAAACACCTTTTCCTGAGTGGTGTTTGCTCGGGTGTGGTTTTTAATTTTTGGGGTTAAGTAAAGAAATAAAATAAAAGTGGTGCAACCAATTTTATTGTATTTTTGTTTAACATAATCTAAGTGGATGAAGTGGGACCCACAATATCCTACCCACTACGTAGGATAATTGTGAGGTGGCGCCCACACGAGCCCCATAGTTTCATTCAATGTTTTCAACCCCCCTAATATAATTAAGTAACGCACCCGCACCCCCCTTTTTAATGAAGGCCACCCTTGCGTTTATTCTGGATAATAAACGCCTCATTAATTGGGCGATTTAAACTCCTCAATTAATTCAGTTAATTGATTGTTTCTTTTTTTGAAATTCAAATCGTTGGCTTGTATGTTAATAAAATAAGACAACTCTTATTTTATTAAATTTATTGGTTTGTGAGAGGCTTGGGAGATTTCGCTCAGGTTCTTGAAGTTCTTCCTCCTCGACGAAGAACGTGAAGAACACAGACCTCCGACGACGGACGACGGTGAGAGATGCCTTCCTCAGAGATCGAGGACCCAACGCGCGTCACCTCGTTCATCCTTTCGGCGTCAAATAAAGGGAGACTATGTTCCTCCGCGACGCGACGATCCGCCTTCTTCCGCGATGCCTTATTCCGCGACGAACCCTCTCTCAACGAATTCGACGAGGTAGGGGGGTTATTATTTCATTTGTTCCTGATTACGTCATCGATGACTTATCGTCTATTTGGGGACGCCTGTTATCGGAATAACGGGAGGAGGTCGGACCGCCCGAACACGACTGACCCTCCTCTACCCTTTGGTTGTTTGATATTGTTTGTGGCACGAACAATGAAACGCGATGTCGAAGCACCACGTAGAAATATTAAATAAAGGGGGAGAAGCTCAGCGTCTTCGTGTCGTACCATTGAAGACGAACCAAAGACACGGCGCCGTCGCGCCACACCGGAGAACCACAAAAGCGCTGCGGCTGGAGCGGGGCCGCGGCAGAGGGGCACGGCGTCGTCGCGCCTCACTGGATGGAACAAGGGCGTGGTGGAGAGGGGAGACCGGCGACTGGTTCCAGGCCGCCGGCGTCGGAGCAGGGGGACCGGCCAGCGCCGATCCCGTGGCGGAAGCAGCCGGCCGGCCAGAGCGGGCCGACCAGTCAGGGGAAAACCGAGGGTTCGTAACCCCCAATCGTCCAGCAGGTGCGGCCCCACACATGGGGGATGCGGGTTCAATACGCAGGCGGAAGCGCCCCCCCCCCCCCCCCCCCCCTTTTCGCTCGGCCATAACGGCCGAGCTGCCTGGCCCCCCAGGCAGCGCCAGCGCGTCGGGCCGAGCCGCCTGACCGGACCGCCAGGCTGGGCTGCGCCCAGGCCGGGTCGGGCTGCAACCAAGCAGGCCGGACCCAGACCTGGGTCGGGTCGACCCGGATCGGGCCCACCCAGGGGGTACCGGGCTGGGTCGGACCGGGCCCGAACCCCCTAATAGCGAACCTCTCATGGTCTTTTGCCCATAACGTGGGATGTGGACCTCCGATCGATGCACTGTCAGCTATGATGTGATACTTGGATCGAGACGGTTGTTTCAGTATGTTACACTCAAGGTTTCGGGGGTACTTTGGTTTTAGCCGGGTTGCTTCGTAAACGAAACCAACAGGGCCCTCGGAGCGGAAACACTTATAACATGAGCTCCGGACGTCCGATTGACATGTCGTCGACTTTGATGGATTCCTCTTAGTGTGACGGACCTTTTGGCTTACTCCGCTCATGGTTTGGATGCATTTGGAGTACGGTTGGGTTGGTTTTGACTTAAAAACCAACCGGGTCCCTGGGATGAAAAGTCCAATAACTCTCAGACCGGGCGTCTGATTGACACACCGTCTATGATGTTGAGTTCCTGTTGACGATACGGAACTTTTGGATACATCAACTCTGAACTATGTGTCAGTTGATGTATCAGCCCCTCGACTCATGGAGCGGACCCTCCCGAATGAGCTTGCTGTGTGCGGGAACCCTAGAGATGGCTGCGACTACGATGACGATGAAGACTATACAAAAATCCTTCGTGTATTAGACAGCGACGAATACAACACTCAGCGATCCTACTTGGATCAGTGCTACTAATCCTATGTGGTTCAGATCCTGTGTGGGTCAGTGCTCAGTGGTCCTGTGTGGGCCAGCGCCTACAGATCCTGTGTGGGTCCGATCCTGTGTGGGTCATTGCGGGGGTTAGTTACCTATCGATCCTTTGTGGGTCATTGCGGGGGTTAATACCTATCGATCATGTGTGGGTTTGACGACTAAGATGAATCAGTGGCTACATATGATCATCTCTATAGTCATATGAAGAAGTATACCTGTGTGATATGAGTCTTGAATTTCAATCATTATCATCGATATGACTGACTTGCTTTTCTGTGTGGATTGTGTTGTGCAATCCTGTGTGGACATGATAGAAACTTGGGCTCGGATGTTGGAGCCTAACTGGAATTGATGACTTAGGTATATGTATGGGCATATACCTAAATACTGTCAGATGTTACTTCGTGATTGTATCTTTACTTTGTGGATTATCCTTTTTGGATTCTGGGAGACCTTCGGGGGTCTCGGGGTCCCTACTGAGTAGTTTATACTCACCCCTTCACGGGCTATGCCCGCCCTATGTTGTGTTGGTTGCAGACGACGGACAACGCTGATCGTGGTTGAGTCTTGCGGAGTAGGTCAGTACCTAGAGGTGGACCACTGGGCGGTACATACTCGGAGCGGACGGCTGGACCCGAGGAGTTGTGGAGGCTATCTGTACCCACCCTTCAGGTGGGACTTCCAGTGGACGGCTCAAGGCTGCGTCTTTACTTTTCAGTTGTTGTACTCCCTTTTTCAGTTGTACTTTACTTTTAGTTTGGGTTTGTATTCTGGCCCACTTACTTTTCCGCACTTACAGTTGTACCCAGTTTTTACTTAGTGTTTACTTCTGCTTGCTTGCTTTGTGATGTTTTTTTACTTTACAAGGGCAATGCCTTCCCTTTTTACTGGGAATTACGCCTTGGTGATAGTCGCCAGCCCCTGGCCTATGGAAGGCGGGCTTGGGGTAGTCACGAAACGGGCCCCTAGGACGGGTCATAACATGACATAATCAATTTAATTGAATAATGTGGAGAATGAGAGGATCCCTTAACCATAGAAGGAATATCTAAATTATTTTTATGAGCTTATTAATTGATTTGGAGAACCTTGGGTGGGATATTTAGAGCGGAGGGTATATAAAATTAATTTTCCAAGTGTTTTGATTGAAGATGAATGTGATTTCTTTTGTGTTTTTATAATACAAGAAAGGAAAATTTATTAATTTCCATACATTTTTCTGAATCAATATTTTAATGTAATAAAAACCAAAAAATTATCATATATTTATTTCCCATGGTTTTAACAAATATGATTTTTTATCATTATTTTATAATTCAACGAACCAAAATTATTAAAATAATAACTTTGGTGATATGGAAGTGAGTTATGATAATAAATAATTGATTTTGAAACATTAAAATATAATATATGTTTTTGATAATTCATTAAGTATATATAAAATTAAGAAAATTAATTAAAAACACATTATTTAAAAGGGTAAATTTATATTTTGGGTGTATTAATTTTATTAGATATATGACATAATTTATTTCCATTGTTTTGTTATTAAAAAAACCATTTATATATACTATGTTAAATTTTTACACAAAAATTCTATTATAAAAGAAAATTATGAAAAATTAAACATTAGATAATATATATGTTACTATTTTCAAAATTATATTTATTTTAAATCATAAAAATCTAAAAATTATTATATATAATTTTAAATAAAAAATCACCACTTTTTGAAAAATACCACTTCTTTTAACTGACTTGTTTTTCTAATTTCAAGAGGACATTTATGAAAAAAGTGGGAAACATAAAAAGTCCCAAATAATGTATTGTAAAAACACAACTAACTCAAAAATTTATTAAGTAAAAAATATTTTTGGAATTACTCATCCAGTATAACCCATCATTATGTTTGGTTACCTAGGAATATGGATATATCATGATTAGATATTCAAATATATTGGCCATCTTATCTTATGTCTTGGTATATATCTCACGATTACTTATCCCCTTTCTGATTCAATGTTCCAATATCCTATATTTTTTGTTGTTCCAATATGTTTTAACAAAATTAAGCTAAATCGAATCGATCTCTCCTAAATTATATTAGCATCCACCTTTGAAATATTGATATTGATATCCTTATCCAACAAATATTCATTAGAATATAAATGAAGCATCAGAATGAAATCCTCTGTATTTTCATCCATCTCGACATCTTCTTCTACTCCCATTTTCTATATCGGTTTAGATTTATCTGACTTTCCATCTTTGGTCTTATCGGTCTTTTCCGAAGAATCCTCTATCTCTTTAGTAGGTGTTTTTGATTTCCCCATGTGAACCCAATGATTTTAAGCTATTGTTGGTTCCGACCCTGCCTCTACCACAATTATTTTTTTTCAGCTGATTTGGTCTTCAAAGTTTTTGAATAGTGTTTATTATGCTTACTTTATTTCTTTTTATTGGCTTGAAAATTTGCAGTAACAAGAATGACTTGTTTCTAATTATCTAATCAACACCCATCAACCATTTTCAAAATTTTATTTAGATCTCACTCCCATGTTTTCTGGGTGTTGAATTCTTTGTTACTCATGAAAACTGGTCAATAAATATTAAATCATCATAAATAGACTTCTTGTTCTTTATATATTTCACCAAATTCCTATCCCACCTTATCAAACATTCATGTGTTTTGATCACCTGAATACATGAACTTGTTATCAGTATCAACTCATGTGATAACTATCTTCATAGGATCATTAATAGGGGACTAAAATTATATTTAGTGGAGAATTTAAAGAAACGCATCTATGTACGATGATATGGTCTAACTCATAGCACCGTGGATAGAGACCTTCATGGGATATAGTGCTTTAAAATGTAGAGACTTCACCAATCTTGACATATAATGTTGAGGGAAGAACCTAAAAGGGAAATACCCCCCTAAGAGGGATCTGTTCTTATTCATTGACTTGGGTATTATAGATGAATGAGTTCCCTCAATCCATATACCACCATAGCTGGAGGTGGGATCACCATACCGAACCAACACCTTATCTTTGTTTCCATTTATAGAATGAATATGTGAATATATCACCATTTGAGTGTAAGTAATATCCCCATTAGTAGTGACCAACTAAATCCCACAGGAACTAGTGTCGTCAATAACCAATGCTATTTTCAAATCTAAAATTTCTCACATCCAGGACAAGACATTCCAGATCCCATTTCATCGAATGAATGTAGTACTATTGCAACTGGTGGTGGAAACTAAAAACCAATGAACATAAATATCACTAGGTCTCAAACACCACGTATTGTTGGAATCTAAATTCATCACCCAAAACAATCCACAGATAATAAACTTGGGTAATTAGAGAGTACTACTACCACCTTGCTTCAGGGAACAATGGGATGTCTTAAAGAACTTGAAAGGTAATCAAAATGTTAAAACCTATCAATGATATTACCCATAATTTGAAAGGATGAGGGGTTTTATAAGGGAAGTGGAAACCCAAGGATTCTAACAAAGATCTCCATCAATGTGGAATCATGTTTCCAATGAAAAGCATACTCCCAACTGAATAAGAATAAGGGCATACCTTACGAAGAGCACTATCCATTGGACCAGGTAGAGGTGAGATCTCCAATACTGGAGAAACATATAAAAACTATCAGGAGCCCTACAATAACATGATGACATGTTATATAGAGGATAGGTTCCACTTTTAAACTTGTGGATTCTATTGTGGAAATGGAACCTCCCACAAAATAGATCCACTAGAGAGAGGCCATAGAGATTTGATGCCTTAGAGAACTCCAAGTGGGAAGGTGGGAGAGATGAGGCCCCAAGATTAAGAGACAAGACCTTTGGACAGATATTTATAAGAGGGAAATTTTGGGGAAGGCTATCTAGTCATTCCTCCTTCATGAAGGGAGAAGAAGGGATGGAGCGACCATCATAGATGCTCGAAGGGCATGCCCCCTCCCGCTAGGGTTCAACCATTCCCAAGGGGGGTGCAAAGAATCATTCATTCTGTGGGTGATATTTTACAAAAATATTTTTCCGACCCATATTAAATTTTAATTTTACATTATAAAATTATATTTTCATTTATATTTAATTAATTTTATTTTATAATAGTACATTTTGTGAAATATAATTTATTTCAAATTTTATTGAATTCAACAAATGAGTGTCATTATTGAAACAATATATTTCTCAAAAATTTAGTTCATGATTAATATATCAATATCTAATTTAAAAAAAACATATTATTTTTTATTTATAAATTTATAGGAGATTAACATATTTTTTATTTTCTAAAAAATAAAAATATCAAAAATCATAATGTTACATTCTAGATACATATCCATTTATTACACTGTTTAATTCAGTTTGGTAAGGGTGTGTGATGTAGAGATTTTATTAAGGTGGCTTAATTAACATTATATGGGATATAATCTCAAAAATATTAAATATATCCTATTAATGTTATCATCCATTCTTTACTTGTTTAATAATTTAATGGGATTGATATAGGGAAAATCTCAGTGATGTATTCTCCATAAGAATATTTGATAAATTATCTTGATATGGTATCATTTTACTATTTGAGGTATTTTAATCCTTTATTTTTTTAATTGTACACGATTATAACCATTAATATATACTAATAATATGATCAATATATAAAAATTATATTATTAATGGTTATTATTCAAAATATACTTTTAAATCTTTCAATATATAACATATAATAGTATAAAATAACCATCATACTGCATGATTTTTCAATAAAATTATTTTTTTATAATTAATTTACTCATTTAGTAGAGTACTTTTTTCTAATAATAATTTTAATACATTATTTCTACTTTAAAATTTTTATTATACCAATTTCCATTTCATAAGCTAAAATAGATGAGGGTACTTGTGTTTCATCACTTCTTACAGTTCCAATGTTTCTTCTTCAAACTGGTGGTTCCACCACAACATTTTTATAATTGGTGGTGTATTGTTTCATAGAACATTGTCTCAATGATATATGATCTTCACTGAATGATCCATAGATGAAAGATAATTATAATATTGTGCCTTCTCTAGGGTCAGTACATGGTAGGGTTATGGTGTTTACTTCCAGAAGACGGATACCTAGAACAAATCATGAACTTGGGATAAGATTGGTGTGAGTGCCAGTCATTTAGTCACTACTATAATGTAATAAAGGATCTTAATGTGGACTATGTATCTTGTAATAAGTATTCCCTTCATCCAAATGGTCATTAGTTTATTCCATGAAAAATTAAAGAGGACCACATTATCTATCACCTCATACTCTAGGTCTCGTCAATTATTTTCGGTATATATTTTATATCCATATTAAATGGATTTCATATGGGACCAAAATAATTGGTCCTTCTCTTTCATCTCATACATATGATAAAATCCCATTAACATATTCTCTTAGACTTTATCATCATATATTGTAGACCGAAACCTATTCCAATATAGATCCTCACAAGGTTCAACTTGAATGCTAGAATGAAAATAATGTTTTATGAGAACACTACTAGGGGAAGGTGTTAGTACCAACATCCTTGGAAATAAATTGAACATTATATATGCATTTCCTCTGATTTTTAAAAGTTATTTCAGTACTAACAATCCATTTAAGAAATATAAGGTTCATTGAAGCTCATTCTTTTATCAAATGATTTTTGATAGATTCTCTAGAAGCTTGAGGTAAAGCTCAGAAATCAATCCAATACAATAGAATGTGGAAGTATATGAATTTTTAACACTTTATATATATATATATGTGTGTGTGTGTGTTTGTGTGAGTGTGTGTAAGGACCCTGAAATTTCTATATAATTTTGTTTAATTATAAGGAATTTTTACGAGTCTACAAAATTCAGCGATAATTGTTTTTGTGGCCTAGAGAGCCGGGAACAAATTTTTGAACTTTTTTGAGGTATGTTCAGTAAATGTGCAAGCATGATTTTATATCTTTGGAAGCGGTGGTCAGATTGATAATATGAGGGAACTTTTGAATTCACTGCCCTAGGATTCACTAAGGTTGAGCATAACTTCAGCATACAAATAACACCTGCAGTTTTTTTCTTTTACCAACCGTTGAATAACGATTGGCGGGACCAAAATGTAACAACGATCATTAAATGAGAGTCATTTAATGACATGTTACCTTCTTTGTGTAATGACAACACTCATTTATTTAATTTATTCTTTAATTAAGGATCATTTATGAATCATAATACTGAACACAATGTAGGGATTAATTGTTTTTATTAATCAAAATGTTATAAAGAGAATTGAGAACCCATGAGAGAAACCTCTGATGAATCTATGATAACATCCCTCCCTAAATAAGAATGGTGAACAAATGAGAATCACTAGATGGATCGATCCAGATATTGATAAGAGGCGATGAACATAAAACAACAACGAACGTGGAATTTCGTCCCTTCGTTCACATATAATTCCACCAATCAAGGTAGGGGATTTATGTGCATAATATCTATCCATTCTCATACTTAAATAATATAAATAATGAAGATCAACCAACCAAATGGTTGATCTGTGAATAATTCTTTATTGTGGGGGATTTTTAAGTGATTTCACTTTGGGGTTATTCTATTAATCATTATAATGAATATTATTCTACCCCTTTGAAAAAAGCTAACACGGAGGGTGCAGGGCAATCCGAACAAGGCCTGAACCCTCCACCACACATGGATTTTGTGTGTTACTCATGGGAGACCAAGTAATGTATAAGTACGAAGATTCCTTGGGTTTCTCATTGAAGACGGAGACCCAGGAGGCCCATAGGAATAGACGAGAAGGAAAAAAGGGAAATCAGAGCATCTCTGGTTGTCGTAGAAGCCCCCACCAGGTCGGCACCCCCGGGGAAATGGTACATGAGACCGACGGTGGTGGTCGGCCCATGCTGGCCAAATAGAGAAGTGGTTCCCGTATTCACCATGTCTATAACACCTCCAAATTATAAAGGGTTAAATGAATAAATGATATGACTCATGTCAACAAAGTGCACCTTCTTTTTCGGGAGCCTTCCTGATTTGAACTCTAGAGTTATGCGTACATGTCCTAGAGTAGTGATTAGGATGTGTGACCTTCTAGAATGTTTCTTACAGTGTGTGTGAGTGAGGAATAAGCACACTGGAAAAGACATGTGTTGGCTTATGGAAATAGTCATAAGTTAGATGACCCGTTCGGGCACATGGGTGGCCTTAGGGTGGGGACAACGTATATGTGGTACCTGGAAGGCCAGGACCCAATGGCCATGTTATGGTGGGATGGTTGTGCTATCATCGAGACCCAGTTGTTAAATTTGGTATCATAGTTGGTACCCAGCCTTAAGTGTAGCGCACTGCCAGGGTTGAGATATAGGGGCCACAACAAGGATGTTGTGCTCTAAATGGGGGGGGGTGATTGTAACACCCCATAATGATAAAGGGTAAAATTAAAAAATTATATGACTTATGTTAACAAGGTGAACCTTCCTTTTCTGAAGCCTACCAGATTAGAACTCCAAAGTTATGCGTTCTTGGCCTCGAGTAGTGATCAAGATGGGTGACCTTCTGGTAAGTTTCTTAGGGAGTGTGTGAGTGTATAAAAAGCACACTGGAATGAAATGTGTTGGCATGTGGGGATGGTCATTAGTTAGATGAACTATTTGGGCATGTGGGTGGCCCCTAGGGTGGGGGCCAGGTGTCTATCGGGCAAATAGTTGTATCTAGCGGTCCAGGCCCCGAAGACCATGTTAAGGCACGGTGGCTGCACTGTCACCGGGACCCAGTTGTTACAATATCGGCAGGAGTCACGGCCAGACGGCCAATGCAGATGGAAGGCGTGGTGCCGACGCGCCACGAGGTAGATAGAGCGGCACACTCGGTTGGGGAAATGGATGGCTCGTGCCGGCCATTTCAGGAGGAGGGGCGGCGCCCTGCTCGCGCCACAAGCTGTGAGAACCAGACACATTGTGTCTCATCCAACACAATAGGCCCATATGTGGGAGGTATTTTCCAACTAAGCATGACCCTCCATATGTGCTGGACCCACCATCTAGGCCCAATTCACCGGCCCAACTGGTCGGGTGGGCCAAACCCCTACCGAACCTGGACCCCACATGCCATGTTTCAGAAAATCTAACGTAACTCACGAACCAAGAATCTGATTGACATGTCGTCTGATGTGTGAGGACCCTTAAGAAAAGGTGGTACTTTTGAGATACTTCAATAGGGGTTTGAAATCATTTGAGTATGGATTGGTTTGGATGGACTTGATTTCAACGAGACCCTATTTACATTTTTTCTTATGACTTACAGATCGAGTGTCTGATTGTTGTGACATCTGTAGCGTTCAAACCCTTACGGAAATTCATTCCTTTCAGATAATTTTAATTATTAACTCATGGTGGATGAGGTATGACCAACATCTTAAGGAGCTAAATATAAATAATTTAAGCGTACATTGTGCAGGAATCCAGTGGCTAGATGTCTAGTGAAGAGTGAACCTATGTGGATCACCAAGAGAGTGACCCTCCTTGGATCGGCAGCAATCCAACTCTCTATGGATTAGAAATGGCGAGAACCTTCATGGATCATCATTATAGCGAATATTCATGGACAGTAGTAGTGTGACCGTCTATGAATCAGTTGTAGTGCAACCATTTGTAGATCACTAGTAGTGTGATGCTTTGTGGATTGATAACAGAGAAACAATTCTCATAATATTAGTGGATCTACACAACATAAAAAATTGATATATCTTAAGACTAATCATCATTATTCCAGTTCTTTATGTTGTATACCTGGTGTGAGCATTCTTTAACATTGTGCTTTGTGATTGAGATCATGCTTTGTTTAATTTTCGTTTGTGGAATTCGGTGAGAGCTTCATGATTCTCAAGCTCCTTACTGGGTATTGCAATGCTCAATATTGCACGGGCTTTGGCTTCACCATTAAATTTCTTGTGCAGATGACAGACAGCTTGACAAAGACATGGGTAGCAAGGGATAGATAGTTCATGAAGGTTATTGATAGACATGAGGAGTGGAGGTGACGATAGACGATGAGTTTACCTACCCTTTAGGTAGGACCCTTTGTGGACGACCTCCGGAGCATGTTTTTTCCCTTTTGTTATACTTTCTTTTCCATTGGGTTCGTATATTGGCCCTTTATTCTTTTGGTTCACACTTTTACTATCATTAGTTCAACATTGTGCTTTTATTTTTAGGGGTACATAGTATGTGTCTGTATAGGTTTAATGGAAATTCCTTCTATGTTTTGTGATATGGATTTATAGTTAAATGTCTCCAATCCCTAGCATATGAATGGTGGGTTTGGGGTAGACATGAGATGCGCCCTGAAGTATGGGTCCTTAAAACGTAATATTAATGGGTGATCTGTTCTCCCAGCAGAACTAAGAGTCTGTCTTTTCAATGGATCAATAGTGTTAAGTGTATTGAGTTCTTATTACATTGTGGGTAGTCTAGTGTTGGTGCGGCAGATGATGTATCAATGCACCAGGACAAAAAATTATGATTTCCAACTTGGTACAAGAAATCACTATTTTCATGTGTTTTGGAAATATTTTTTCATTTGATCTCTTTTGAGTCGTATCACAAGTTATAACTTGTTGAACATCACACATAAATGTTTTTACAGGATGCCACGACGTAGAAAACCATCCTTTGTTTCTATGAGTTATCACGATGACAACCAACTAAGGGATGAGGTGTCAATGCATGTACCTCCTACAATGATAACACCTCCGTGTGGTGTACCAATAGCACCCCCACCCACGGGGATGTTTTTTTTAATATCCCCACCAGCGAACAATGCACACTGACTTAGTATGTTGAATAACTTTTTGAGATAGAGGCCTCTCAGGATTCGAGGGGATACAGATCTGCATGTAGTTGAGGACTAGTTGGAGGTTGTGGCACTAGTTTACCCTTTGTACGAGACAACAACAAACTTAATTTTGATCCTAACTGCTAGCCTCTTTTAGGGAACAATAGGTAGATGGTAGAGCCTGATTCTTCATAAAAACGATGAGGAGATTTATTCCAGGTTGGACTTTGAGAGGCTCCTCACAGTGTAGTTCGTACTAGCAACTCCACGCTCTGGGCGTATTAAAAAGCTACTTCACATAGATATGGTTATCTTGACAATGGTCTAGTACCCGGTGAGATTCAAATAGCTATTTTACTACTGTATCGATATAGAATGTGTCCCTTTCTTCATGAATCAAGACTTTGAGAAAGGAATCTGATAGAAGATCAAAGCGTTGATTATTTCACTCAACATCCTGACGCAGGCTCGAGAGATAGAGTGATAACTATTGGTGTAGTGCTTCCAAGTTTATCATGCACTGACGGTAAGATCCACCAACGGATGAAAGGTATCAGAGTCATTTGCAATAGGTAGTAGGTAGATGATGTAGATGCCCTAGTGGTAATGACCATTTGGAGGATGACCTAAGGATATAGGGTCAAAGGTGCAGAGCTCACAAGGTAGTGGAGGTCAGAAGAGGAGAATATTGTGCTACTAATGTTGTAGGAAGGGTCACATGGCTCACGACTGCCCAACCC
This sequence comes from Viscum album, assembly GCA_963277665.1. Taxonomy (NCBI): domain Eukaryota; kingdom Viridiplantae; phylum Streptophyta; class Magnoliopsida; order Santalales; family Viscaceae; genus Viscum; species Viscum album. The sequence continues at coordinate 1,570,630,033 of OY728137.1, forward strand.
GTAGTACTGAAGATCGGAATATGGTCGGGGTACCACCGATGTAGCGACCAAGATTTGAGCAAGGAGGTCCGAAGGGTGGCAGATGTGCATGATGAGTAGGCCTTGCCGCAGGTGGTGGACAACGGTTTGAGGTACTACGACCACCACATCCAGCTGGTCCACTCTGACCTCGGGGTTCCGGTGGAAAAAACTGAGCTCAACTTTAGGTGGTAGAATCCTATTACCACGGTGAATCAGAGATGATTCTAGGTATGATCTATACCTACTCCATCCTATCTGCAGTTCTTATAGAAATAGGTTCCAGCAAGTACTTCATTTCCCTGACTCTCGTTTGGAGCTCATAGATTTCAGTGGAGCCGTTGGCTTTATCCTTACGGTTAGAGACTCTCATGAAAGATTTTTTCGATGATTACACAATGTTGTCGGCAGAGTGAACTTAATCTTGGAGGTGAGAGCTTCAGCATGGATATCCTAGTAGTAGCGTCGAGGCCTGAAGACGTCATTAGGTGTATGGACTGGTTATCCATGGTCTATGATCTGATTGACTATTTTAGGTACAAAGTGAGGTGTTTTCATGAGTAGAGGACAGGTTTTCCTTCCTTGGCGGGAAGAAAAACATTGCATCACATGATGGTTTTTTTGGCGGAGTGTGAATCTGATCACTCATCAATTGGATAGCCTTACCCTCAGTGTAGTAAATGAGATGAGTCAAATATATCTTGTTGTGGTGGAACAGTATATGGATGTCTTTCCTGAGGATGATCTTGGACTACATCCTCAGATAAAGGTAGAAATCAACTTCTACCTATATCCTAGGACAAAACCGACATCTACACAAGTATATATGATGGATCCCTTGGAGCTTCGTGAGTTAAGGTTATAGTTTGAGGCCTTTACTAGAAAGGGGTTTATAAGGCCTAGTGTTTCTCCATGGTCATCCATGATTTTTTTCTCTATGAAGGGAGATGACAGTTTGAGGATTTTTGTGGAATAACGGAGCATGAACAAAGTGACCATGAAGTACAAGTATCCTCTATCAGGAATTGATGATCTCTTTGATCAGCTAAAGGGATTACAGTAGTTTTTAAAGATATACCTCAGATAAGGCTATCATCAGCTTCCAATGCTGGATGAGGATGTACTGAGGACAACATTTAGATGATAGTATGGCCACTATGAGTTCATGACGATGTATTTTGGTGTGACCAATGTTATAGTAGTGTTAATGAGACACATTAATAATATCTTATAGCCTTAACTCAATCACTTCATGGTGGTCTTAATTGATGACATCTTTGTGTACTCGGTGTTAGAGGAGGGTCAGGCCACACATCTGCATATAATATTTGATACACTCTAAGAGAACCATATTTATGGATTCCTCTCAAAGTGCCTGATCTGGATATGAGAAGTCCACTTTCTAAGACACATTATCTCTAAGGTTGGAGTTGTCGTGGATCCAGAAAATATAGAGGCAAAGCTTTCTTGGGAGCTACTATAGTGTGTGGAAGAGGTGCAGAGTTCCATAGTGTTTGATGGGTTCTACCAGAGGGTTGTACCCATTTTTTCTAGGTTAGAAACACCATTGTTAGCTTTGACAAAGAAGGGAAGACCCTTTTATAGACAGAGAGCTTCCAGTAGAGTTTCCAGGAGCTGAGGTGGAGACTGAGGAGTGCCCCCATCATGAGGATACCAGAAGAGGGTGTGGATTATGTAGTCTACTATGACATATCAGGGACCGAACTGGGATGTTTCCTAATGTAAAAGTGAGTGGTGATCACCTATGGATCCTGAGAGATTAGGAAACATGAGAAGAACTACATGACCCAGGACCCTGAGTTATCATATGTGGACTTCGAATTGATGATTTGGCTGCACTACTTGATAGTTGAACAATTTACTACCTACTCTGATCACAAGAGTATCAGGTATATATTCCCACATAAATACCTGAACTTGAGATTGTGGTGGTGTCTAGTGTTCTTCCTGGAAAATGACATTGAGATAGTCTACAGTCATCGGAAAGGAAACATATCTGCATACATACTCAGTAGGAGGTCGGGTCTACAACTACTGAGTGAGGAAACAGAACAAAAATTAGCATTGTAGATATCCTTCATGGATAGTGATGGAGTAGTTTACCTCCAGTATATGACTGTAACTCCCCCACTCTATCAGCGAGTGTGGGTGGCATATCTTGCAGACGTTGATTTTGTATCCCGACATGCTCATATATCCTCAATATTTGATCCTGATTGATTTTCAATAGGTGGGAATCATGTCATTATTTTTAGAGGATGCAACATGGTACTAGTGATGTTTTTGGGAGAGGTGTTTAAGGAGGTCAATACTCCCCATTTGGTGGTACATCATGGATTATTGAAGATTTACCAGGACCTCTGATTTCATTACTAGTGGCCATGGATGAAAAAAGTAGTGGAAGAGTTCGTTTCACGATTCCATAATTGTCAGCATATGAAGGTCATGAATTAGGTTCCATTAGGCATTAAATGACCAATAGAGGAACCAGAATGGAAGTGGGGTGGTATATCCATGGACTTCATGAGTGGATTACCATGCACGTCAAGGGGACACAACTCTATCTAGGTGATCATTGAACGAGTCACTAAGTCATTACATTTTTTACCCATCTGAGAGTAGGTACAAGTAGAGGTCCTAGGATGCCTCTATGTCTTGGAGATAGAACAACATCACAGATTACTATCAAGGATTTATACAGATCATGATTCTCATTTTACGTCCAAACTATGGAAGGGACTATAGGAGGAATTTGGGACTCAACTACACAATAGAATATCCTTTCACACATGGAAACATGGTCAGATATAGCAGGTCGTATAGACACCTGAGGAAATGCATCATGCTTGCATCCCTGAATCTGGCCATATGTGAGACGACCAACTTCCACTGGTGGAGTTTTCACTAAAAAAATTCTATCACTCCACCATCGGCATGAAACCATTTGAGGATTTTTAAGAGAGACCATGCAGATCACCACAATGCTTGGCAATCCTATGGGAGTCAAAACTTATGGATTCAGAGTTAGTTCGAGCTGCGACTGAGATGGTGCAGATCATCCATGAGAGGAAGAATACAGAACAAATTAGTCATGATACTTATTCTGATAGGATATAGAGACCCTTGGATTTCGATGAGGGTGACCATATCTTCCTAAATATATCACCCTGATGAGGATTACATAGATTTGGTCCGGGCCGCAAGCTATCTCCAAGGATCATTAGATCATTATAGATATCCTTAGAGTTAGAGAGGTGGTGTACCGCCTAGATCATCCTCCATAGATGCATCAATTGAATAAATTTTTCCATGTGTTTATGCTAAGGAGATACATGCATGATTAATCATATGTCCTAGGCTGGGTTGACCTGGATATTGACGATTGGGATACATTCATGGAGTTCCCGATAGAGATAAAATATTGACAAGATTGGGTTCTATGGGGGCATTTGATTCCTCTGGTACAAGTTCAGTGACAACACATGAACCTCTAGGAGAGAACATGGGATTGAGAGGCTAAAATTCATGCTCAATATCCCCATTTGTTATTATAGCCTTTGTTGTGTCCTTTAGGGATGTAAATATCTAAGGTAGGGAGAATGCAAAGTCCCAGAAATTTTGATATAATTTCTTTAATTATATCAAATTTTTACAAGGTTGTAAAATTTTAAGGCACACGTTTTTGAGGCCTAGAGAGCTTATAATGAATTTTTAATCTTTTATATTGTACATTGAGTAAATGTGTGAGGAGGATTTTAAAATTTTTATGCAGTTCTGGGATTGAAAATCCAAGGGAACTCGTTGAATTTGAAGTTGTGGGATTCACTTAGGAGGATCATATATTCATCCGATATGGGTCAAAAAGAAATGATAAATTTTTTCATTTAAAAATATAATAATATAATAACCCATTGAGTTATTTTATTCTTTTTACAAGTGTTGAGCAATGGTTGGTGGGATTGTAGTGTAACAACATTCACTAAATGAGAGTCATTTAAGGACATGTAACCTTGTTTGTGTGACCGAAATGCTCATGTGTTTAATTGATTAATTAATTAATATTTATTAATGAACCATAATAATGAACACAACATGGGGATTAATTGTTTTTATTAATCAAACTATTGGAAAGAGAATTGAAAACCCATGGGAAAAACATCTGACCAGACGTTGACAACATTTTTCTACAATGAAAAATAGTGAATGGACAACTATCTTTGGAGTGATCAATCTAGATATCGACAAGCATAGAAAATATCAAATGACAATGCACAAGGAATTTCATCCCTTCTTCCTCAATAGATTCCACCGAATCCAGGTATGGGATTTATGTGTTTAATATCTATCATTTCTTATTATTGAATAATATGAATAATGTGGATCAACCAACCAACATGTTGATCCAGGAATAATTTTTTATTGTAGTATATTGTTGTGTGGTTTCACTTGTGGATTATTTTCTTTATCTTTATAATGATTATTTTTAACCCCTTTGATAAAACGCAAAAGCGGAGGGTGATGGTGAATCCAAAAAAGGCCCAGAACCACCACCACTCTTGGATTTCATGTTTTATTTGTGGGAGATCAGGAAACATGATGTCAAGGAGATTCTATGGGATTCAGAGTGAAGGCAGAGACCCGGTAGGCTGGTAGGCAGCGATATAGAGGAAAACGGACCACCTGAGCATCTCTGATGCCCCGAAGAAGGTTTCATTGGTGCTGCACCACCGACACAATGATAACAACGACCAACAACGACAGCCTTCCCCTGTTTAACATGTGGAAATTAGTGCCTACAAGTGCCTCAGTGGCAAGAGTCGTGGATGGATGACTAAGTTGGGTGGATAGTGTGGCGCCGACGTGCCATGCGGGAGATGGAGCGGCCTACTCGTGTCGTCCGTTTCGAGAGGAGGGGTGGAACCCTGCTAGCATCGCCAGCTGGAAGAACCGGGAACGTCTCATAGAGTCTCGAAAAACATGCCACCATGCGGGCTAGCTTTTCCTGCCGGGCCAGAACCCTACCGGCCACCGACATGACCAGCCATATTTCACTAAATATTACATTACTCACAAACCAGACGTCCTATTAAAACACCAGTTGCGGTGTGAGACCCTTACAAAAATGGGGTCCTTTTGGGATACTCCACATAGGTTTTGGAGGATGTTGGTATATGGCCGGGTTGGGTTGGACTCGAATCCTACAAGGCCCTATTTACCTTTTTTCTTATAACTTAGAGACCAGATATCTTATTGGTGCACCGTCTGTCGTGTGGGAACCCTTGTGAATGGAAGGTTCTTTCGTTTTACATATAAGTAGTACACAACCGAGGTCGAGGTATGAACAAATCTTGATGAGGAAACTCTACAAAACTCAAGAGTACTATGTTTTGGAATCCAGTGGGAGGATTTCATGTGAGGAACGACCCTCCGTGGATCGGCATGAGTGAGAAACTCAGTGGATTGGTAGTAGTATGACCCTCTATTGATCAGAAATGGAACAAACATTTGTGGATCGAAATAAGAGAGACCATCCATAGATTGGTAGTAGTGAGACCTTCTACGGATCAATAGTAGAGAGACCCTTTGTGGATCAGCAGTAGCTCGACCCATCGTGGATTGATAGTAGAGCAATCATTCTCAGATTAGAAGATGAGCTACCAAATAGAATAAAATGATCATGATTAAAACTAATCTTATTTATTTTTGTTTTTAAGTCATATACCTAGTTTGAGATTTCTATTAATTTTTTCATATATATTGAGATCGGGATTTGTGTATTTTTTTCATTGTGAAATTCAGTGAGACCTTTGGGTGTCTTAGGGTCCCTACAAGGTATTGTTATACTCACCCCTTCATGGGATTTGTCTAAAAAATTTTGTGTCTTCTGTAGAGGACGTACATCTTGAAAGAGACATGTGGTGCTAGGGATAGATGGTTCTCAGAGGTGATTGATTGATGTGAGGAGTGGCAATGATGACAAACGACCTGCTATACCGACCCTTCAGGTAGGATCCTTGGGGGATGACATTCGGAGCATGTTATTTTCATTTGTATGTACATGAATTTTAGTTGGGTTTATATACTAGCCCTTTATAATTTTATTTCTCACTTTTAATATAATTATTTCTACATTATGGTTTTCTTATCATTTATACCTTGTCGTTTTTTGTATAGGTAAAAATGAAATGCCTTCTCTTTTTGGGATATTCTGTTCCGATGCTAGTCGCCAACCCTTGGCATATGGAAGGCGGCTAGGGGTTATCACGGCATGCACCCCATGGGTTAGGTTATGACAATATTTGGGGGTTTTAAAGATATAAATAATACTTGATAGAAATAAAATTCATTGACATTTTATGGAGATCAACTACCACCCATAAGAATTTATCGCCTTTGGTTGTCCTTGGGAGTCTAACAAAAAAATGAAAGGTTATATTTTAATATTTATATTCTATTAAAGTAAATGGTTACAACATACCCTGTGACTTTTTTTGTTTCTCCTATTACATTTTTTTTCATATAATACATTAATATTCAAACTCCACAATCTCCCTCTTTATATTCTCCAACCAAAATTATTGCATTAAATGTCTATTAATTGTAGTGAATTCATGATAAATATAGAAGGATGATCTATGTAAATAATTTATAAGATACTTATATTAATCTTTTCTTTAGGGGAAACATATCAAGGTCCCAAAACATATATTTTAATATTTAGAAAATTTTAACCCTAGAATAATCCCTATCATCATTTATAACTACTCATCATCTTTCTGGGCCTCTATGTTTTTTCTCAAGAATAAATGGTTGAGAATTTATGTGAAAAAATTAGGATTAATACCATTTTATTATTATAATATCCATAATTTTCATATAATAGAATACCAACTCCCATTCAATCCCCATCAGGGTTATGGTAGTGGGATCCTTTCTACACATTGAATATTTCACTTTTTTTTCCTCTGTAGGATGTTAATGGATTCCAAAATAGTAATCATTAATATAATACAACAACCCGATTTGTGAATTTTAATCTTATAGTGGCCCACGATTAATATAAATGTATATTAAAAAATTTCAAATTATTATTTACAATAATACAAAATTCCATTCCCAAGGGTAGCAATATTTTAGTTTCTTCAGAAACATGGAAACTTCCTCATATATCATGGAGAAAGATCTTCAATAAATACTTTAAATAGAATTCATTTTGGTACTCCTAATAAAACCCCCTTATAATTACTCAAGGAAAATAATCAAATGAAATAGGTGATCTAAAATACTTATTATAGGCAATGAACAAATATATGTATTGGTAACATTAGAATAGGGTATAAGAACATGGTCATAACCAAAAATGATTATAACCAACATATCAAATATCACAATCTATAGTCATGGAAAATGATGGGTAGTTTATAATACAGGTATCATCACGTAATCAAGAGAATAATCCATGACTGCATATAATAGTATAACTCATGGAATTTTTGGAACACATAAGAATAAATATCTTTTATCATTTTCATGTACGTAGAACATTATTTCATATTAGGTTAATCACTCATGTACGATCTTATGTCTTGGAATGTCCTACATTGTAACATTTTTTTTCGGGTTTGGATGACCTCTCATATGACATCTTATTATGGGATTCAAATTCTAACTTATATACCCTGTTATTATAGGCTCTAAATTCCCTCCCATGTACCCACTTTTAATGTGTTCAAAATTCCCTCCCCTATACCCTCTTCTTGTGGGGTTCTGTTCCCTCACACATACCCTCTTGTGAAGAGAATGTGATATAACATATATACCATATTTTTTCTAGTTTTGGGATAAATTTTGTGTAGACATTGATATCATTTACCATTTGTCGTTACCCCATGAGTTGGAAGGATATATTCTCCCTACCCATCACATAATGATATCATTTATATAAGCTTCACAAGATAATCAAACATTAATAATATAAAGACCAATAAAAGGTGATTCGTTTCATAAAAAATATATCATAACCCATGAATATAATAGATATCAAAAAAATTCATCATATAATAACCTATGTAAATATGGTAGAACTCAGAATCATTTCATCATAAAAATACCCCTGAAAGGAAGCATATTTCATAAGAATTTCATCATGGTAAGCCCCATCTAAAAGTAATGGGTTTCATAATCAAATTTTCATCACAGAAAACTACAAGAAAGAATAATAATGTATCCCTTTTATCATATAAAAATAATGAGTAAACTATATTATAGAATTTCATCTCATATGGAGATGGATTTTGAAATATAACATTGGGAATTTCTTAATGAAAATATCCTTTATTTCAAAATGATTTCAATACGAAAGAAATTATATAAAAAAATCATTAAAATATAATTTGAGTCTTATTAAGAATGGTTTAAAAATATTTTAAATCAATTAATGATTAAAATATACTATCCATTTTATCTAACTTATTTTAAAAAATAAATAATTTTTAATAACATTTTTCTACAAAAATATCATTGGAAACTTATAAAAGAATCATGAAACCCTTTTGAATCATATTATTATAATATAAACTTCAAAACATAAAAAGGTTGTTTTAAAAAACATTTTACTTGAAAATAACTTCGAAAACAAATAAGGAAGCTTGAATACATTTTGATAACATTTTATTTTAAAATAAAATTTATAGCATATAAAGGAATCAAGAAAACATTTTAATTTTTTTTTGAAAATAGGATTGAAAAACTATAATGAAATAATTTAAAATTATTGAAATAATTTAAAATTATTGAAATAATTTTTCTATGAATATTATATTAAAATTTCATTTAATTTAGTTTTTTTTTAAAAACATTTTGGTTTATAAAAAATAATTTTGAACAATGATTCAAATAAGGTAAGTGTTTCATAAAGACATTTTCTTAATCATATTAAGCATAAAAATTGTGGAAAAATGGTACCATTACATGAGAGTATTATGAGTAAAATAAGGATAAAAAATTCATGAGATTTCATCATGGGTGGATCATAATATTTCACTAATTGAAGTATAATTGTAAACAATCTCGATAAATGATCACATTGTAGCAATATTCTCTTACCACTTTGGTAAATTCCAATCATAATACCCGTGATAAAATAGAATTACATGAAACATAAAATATCATTTAAATAAATATATTGTGATTTATCATGACAAATTGAATTATATATACATCAAGCAATAGAATGTAGGTTTATAACAAAACATGTGTCTCGAAGAAGGCAAATTGATAAAAAAATTGCTTTACTGATTTGATATCTTTTTAACCATAAACCCCATGAAAGGGAGATCAACAAATGGATATTTAAATATCCATAAATTTAAGGGTAAAAATAATATAATATATTCAAGTGAGTTATATAAACCACCCAAAATAAATGGCTGGTGAATAAGGCATAAGTCTCGTTGAAATAAAAGTGAGACTCGTAATCCCCTTGCCACATGAGTATCTTCTCAATTATGATGCATGTTGATGAATAAAAAAAATAAAATATTAATATTACTAAAAAATAATTCATAATATTAAATATATTGGGGAATTATAAACACACCATAAACGAAATTGGTTGTGAATATGGAATTTATCTCAATAATATAAGAATGTGAAATGAAATTTTAATACCATATGTCTTCACTCTCAACATAATAATTAAAGGATCATGTATAATAAATATATGTTTATTTTAAGTAAATTAAATAACATATTAATTTAAATAATATCATATATTAATTACATGGAATATTTTATTACCTGTAATTTAAAAATTCCATATAAAAGTTAAATTTTGTGTAATAACTGCTTTGTATTTCACATGTATTTAGATTTGTTATATTTTTGGTTCGTATAATTATTTCATGATTCAATTTTATCTATAATATAAAAAATGGTATAAATATAATATATATTTATTATATATGTATTTATTATAATCTATAAAATATAACAATATAAAATTAAAAACATTATTCATGGAGACGGTAGGTCATACGTACGCCTGAACATTGTTTGCATTTTTATCTTCTATTAAAAGAAAGAATGAATATAATATATATCAATATATATTATTACACCATTTTAATTACCATTTTATATATAACACATATTTGTATTAAACCCATATTTTATACATTAAATGTAATGTTTGAAAAAATCACATCACTTTGAGGTGGTGTTTGTCCACATATACATGAATGAAGTTATCATATCCTCAAAAATGGAAGAATAAAGTTATTTTTCAAATAATAATTAAAAAATAAAAAATAAATTTTAAATATCATAAATATCATATAAGAATAGTACGTACATCATTATTCAAAACAATAAAATGGGTAATGGACGAACGAATGGCATCTGTTCCTAAGCCTGTAGTCCCCCATACAAACAAATGATTATTTCATATCCTATTTGACAAAATTGTGTGAAATTGTTTCTATTACATATAATACAAAAAAATCTCATTATATTTCTAATTCATATATTATTATATAATCATGGTATAAGAATAATTGATGTAGTGTGGAAATAAATAATACAAATGGTATTTTTAAAGGATGTAACCTCTTATTTTGGTAAATCCTTTTGGTTGTCACCAAAGAGATTCTTTTGTTGGATTCATAGCCTTAGTGAGGCCACGAAGAAAACTTTATAGAAGTTGGAAGGATATTTAGATAGGGTTTTCTAAGCCAAATGGCTTGAGAGGTGAGATAAAATGAAGGGGTGAGTTTCCTTTGTTTAAAGTGGATGAGGAGTGTAATTTGTGAAAATATATAATGATAAACACTATTGAAAAGTATACCTTACATAAAATTCCTAATATAATTGTCGGATTTTTATAAATTAAGGGGAAGGGTCGATATATGAAAAAAAACTGGCATTTCTACTTATTTTTAGGTCATTTTTCCACATAATATTAAGGTTTAACCATTAATTAAACTAATTTATACATAAATCAAAGTAATTAATTTTTATTACATTAACATTTATGTTTGGTAAAAAATTTATATTCACCTTATTTGAACTGATAGATTATAATTATTCAATATATGGAATCCATTTTTCCAAAATTTCAATCATATCATTGGACGAAATTAATTAAAAATTAGTCTTGCATAAGTGATGGTAAAAAGGGGGTTTAATGTAAAAAGGTCAAATGTTTGAATGGTTTTTATATACAATTGAAACATAACGTTTATTTAATTTATTTAAATTAAATTTATTTTTTTATTATTTTACGTATTATACATTAAAACCCATTTATGAAATGATTTATCTTTATGATCACATTATATGAAAAAAAGTTTTCAGTTAAAATTCAGTGTTTTAACTATTAATAAAAAAATTGGTGTTCTCACAATAATACCATAAAATTTCCCAAATAAAATTTAGGAATTTTTATTTTAGAAACTATGTTTATTATTGATAATAAATATTATAAATGTTAGTAAAATTTTATTTAAAAATAGATGCACTATTAAAAGGCTGTAAATTTACTCTTGAAAAAATAAATCTTTTTATTCATATAATTTGATTTATTATTATATTGTACATATAAAATATTTTTGATGAGTTTATAAAAAATTAATGAATATATAATATATAAATTTTAATAAAAAAATTAATCAAAAGTTGGATTTTAATATAATTGAGATAAAATTTTGTCCGTACATAGAGAAATAAATTTCATTGAAAAAGAATTTCATTATTCTTAAATAGTTATTAATTTCATATATAAAAAATTTATAACCCAAAGATTAATTTTTTTATACATTTAAAAAAATTACCCGCAAAATATAGTTAATCATAGTTATAAAATCCATTCAAATGGATAGATGGTTTTAATAATAATATTTCAATGAAAAAATTACTAATATATTGTAGTTTTGTAAAACTCAACATTGCGTGTAATAAAAGCTATCAAAGGATATCAACATTTTTTATAATAGAAGAAAAAAATAGTGTTTCATGCACCAAAATATATTCATATTTTTTCTTGGTGTGAAAATATACCTTTTTGTTGCATTAAATTAAATACAAACATATTTGTTTTATATAACACATTATATATTCAGTGCTGCATGAAATTAAATATATCAATAATATAATAATAATTTGAAAAAAATTAATAATAACTTTGGGTGTTTTGTTAATACCCAATTAAAATTATTTTCTCCCTTTAAATTAAATCGGTTTATCATAGTTCTAATACTTAAATGTTCCTTTCATAGAAACCCACATCCATAAATTGAATATCAAAAATTCATCAAAAAATGTAATGTTGGAAATAAAATGGATACCCAATGTAGCTCATAAATATGTTACCAAAAATGAGAATATAGGTATAGAGTGAAACCATGGACATGGAAGAGAAATTTAACTATAAATATCTAATGGGGAGTGATAAGTTGCATGGTGAGGGGAAAATTAAAGATCACTAATATATAATCCAAAGTGGATTGAATATGGTGATTGATATAAAAAATTGTTGATAATGGGCCCCATTTTATTATAAAAAGTGTTTACTAAAGTTATTTGTTCTTCATTTGACGATATAGTTACTTGATTTCAACATTGTCTCACACATTTTTGTCCTTGACCAATTTTCAATTAAACTATCATTCCATGAAATGAAAGTGAATTTGTCATATATAAAGTATTAGAAAATGAAGAGGTTTGTATATAGAATGATTTGTCATTCCATCTATATTTATTGAAAATAAATGGTTATCACACGTCGTCTAATATTTATTAATCATAATATGATGAGATAAAAAATAAATATCTAAATCCTCAACTGATGTTTAACATAAATGATTCTAAAAATGGATAACATTACAAACCATTAGAAATATGAAATTCAAAAACATTTAGAACTATAGTCACTAAATTTTATCAAAAACATCATAGCACAAATTCAACATATAATATAAATTATCTATATTTTTTAAATACCAAACAAGTGAATATCATCATCATGGATTCCCTAAAAACATGATAATAACCTAAATTACAATAACATATTATTGAAAACATGAATGCTTTATTATTCCAAGTATTAATAGATTTATTCTATAAATAACTTTTTTGTAAACTTCATCACTCATAACATTGACCACATTTTAAAAAAATCAACAATTAGTTCCATGGTAATCCGTACTGTCTAATTTACAGTATCCATAATCATCATTTAATATAATCTAAACACACTTTTATCAACATCAAGAATGAATTTAAGGCTATCTTACCTTAATCAAAACATAAATTTTAAAATAAATATGTTTTCTAGGTCATCATCACCGTTTAGCATATTTTTTAAAATCACTAATTTAAATGATATTTTTCCTGGTTCATATAAAAGAATTATGGAATTATAATACATATACTCTTAGGTCATCCAATTTTATTCTTATACCAATTAATAAAATAAATTACATTCTTCCAGAACTTCCATTTCCTATAATATGAAATATGAATCATTTATTAAGGTTATGAAACCTCAATTTTTTATATTTTTCTTATGTTTCATGTAAAAAATATTATTTAAACATCCCATTACTTACACGTTTCATTCACGATCTCATTATATTCATAAGTATAACCAATAATTACACCAAATTATGGATTCTCATCATGATATTTCCACTTAGGGAACAAATTGTAATAATTAACCTGATTTTTAGAACTAAAACATTCAATATTAATCTAGTTCCTTCAATCTCTTACCATTGACTATAACTAGAATGTATAGTGTGAGAAACACATATCATAGTGGAAAACTATAAAATCATGAAAAATTACTTATTAGATGTCTAAATCATGAAACCGTCTAAAATATATGAAACCTTAGTCATAGAATAGGATATTCATAGTACTATTATAGTTAAATACTTCATGGTTGTTTTTAAATAGTTTGTTAATATACAATGCATGCCCCCCCCCCCTAAATTTTCAATCTTGGTGTGAAGTGAGGCTCATTGTTGTGCTCCAGCTCCCACTCAAATCTAAAAAAATATGGTTTTTTCGGGTTTGTTATAATATACTAATCTATGGTAGATTCACATATAACTATAGCATCCTGACATTAATATATTTCTAGGAAACCACTCACTCTATCCTTTTCAAAATTTTATTGCACATTTTCCTATACTCTAACTCATCCTCATACATGTCCTTAGATTCATCCGTAGTCATAACCTTATAAATATTCATCGGTATATAAGTAAATTATTCTAATAATTGTTTTAAAATATTGACTAAATGTTTTATTTTATACCATCTATAGTGAAGCATACTTTAAAAAATGGATATTTGAACATTTTAGGTGAATATTCAACACAATAAAAAATTACATGCATGTGGACAATTGTAGTTTCAGTATTTAGAAAACATGGAAACATAATCTTCTATCTTAGGGGATGATATAAAAAACACCCCTAAATATATTCCCTTTAATACTATAAAGGAATCATTTATTCAAAATTAAGGAAAATGTAACCTAAGAAATGGGTGAGTAAATAATAGGAAATGTTAAAAAGAGAGATATGTAATCATAACATGAGATTACGTGCATGAGAACACGTAACCATCATTATATGATCATACCCTTTATATAAAATATCATAATCAAGACTCACGAAAAAATGATGGGTAGTTCATAATACATGAATCATCAGGTAATTGAGAGAATAATCCACGAATGAACAATATGGGAATATGGCATGGATTTTATGGAATACACATATACCTAGAAACTATTATTTTAAATCGACCTAAAAATAAATTAATATCATGTTAGGCATCGGATAATCACCCATGTACCTACATCAAGAATGGGATGTCCTCCCTTGTACCCTCTATTTTTTAGATTTGGATTCCCTCCCATGTACCGTATTTTAATGGGAATGAGATGCCCTCATAGGTATACAATTGTTGTGGGTATGGGATTAAATATTGATTAAACTATCTTTATAGGTTTCTTATTCCCTCATTTGTACCCTGTTATTATGTTATTTAGATTCTCTCACATGTACTCTCTTGTTACGGGCATGGGTTATATCCCATGTACCTACTTTTTTTGGGTTTTGGATACAACTTGTATAACCATTGAGATCAAATACCATTTACCATTACCCAATTAATTTAATGGATATATAGGTACCAACTTTCACATAATGAAATCATATATACATTTCCCACAAGATAATAAATCATTCATCATATCATAACAAATAAAAATAAATGGGTTTCATAAAAATCATTTCACAACCCATGGAATAAAATGGGCATGAAAAACATTTCTCATATTATAACCAAGGTAAAAGAGACATGTTTTATAATCATTTCATCATTGAATAACCTTTGAATGAAATTTGGTTTCATAATAACTTTTTCATGGTAAAATACATGGATGATAAATGGGTTTTATAAATAACCTATCCTAATAAACGATTCAATGAATAGTTTACATTTGTGTAGTTGGATCATTTCCCAATGGAGAATAAACAATATCAATGGATTTGAACTTATATACAAAACGATTTTGAATGATCACATGGAGAATCTCATTTGGAAAATAACCTTTCACTAAAAATATTTTTTTAAGACATAAAGAATTTTAAGATTTTTTGTAATTGAAAACCACTTTGAAAAATAAAAAGTAAGATTTAAATTGTTTTTCAAAAATTTATTGATGAAAATAATATTTTTTCCTTGAAAAAATCCTTTTAAATCATAAATAGTATTAAATTTGTTTTCTCAGAAAATTTAATTTAAAACTTATAAACTTATACTGAAAATATTTGGAAAATATATTTCTAAAATATTATATTGAAATATTATCATGGAATTCGGAAAAAACATTTTGAAAACCATTTAAATAAAAATAAATTTAAAATCTAATTATAAAAAATGAAATTTTTTTGAAACAAAATTCATTGAAAATAATATTGAGAACTTATAGAGGATACATGAAATCATTTTAGAAAAATTATTTTTGAAATTACCACTAAAAATATATAAATTATTCTTTTAAAATGATTTAAAAGTTTATTACCTGAAAAAATCATAAAAGACAATATAATATTTTTAAAACATTTTTAGAAACACTTATTTTTTAATAAAATATATTTCCTACTGAAAGTTGAAATTATGTGTACATTTTATAAAAAATATTATTAATAATACTAAATAACAAATAGTCTAAAATGGTACCATTAAATGAGGATATCATTATTGATCATAGGATAAAAAATTCATGAGAATTATGGAATGGTGTATCATAATATTTCACCAATGGAATCATAATCATAAACAATCACTAAAAACAATGATAACATTGAAATATACTTTTACTAATTTTTTAAATTTTATTTGTAATCCCCATGAGAAAATATAATAACGTTAATACTAAAAAAATCATGAAAATAATATCATTCCTGATATAATGTGAAATATTCCAATATATATACACTTAGAAAAAAAATCTAGGTGAATAACATAACCTATGTCCCAAAGAAGTAAAATATAGACAAAATTACGTTAATTATTTGTTCTATTTTGATCCACATACACTCTGAAAAAGAGGCCATTAAATGGATCTATAAATACCCATAATATAGCGGATAACATTCATAAAATGGATTCATGGTATGCATATAAACCACTAAAAAATTAACGAGTTGTGAATATGGGATAACTCTCACAGAAATAAATGTGAGACTAGAAATCCCCTTACTATATGAGTAACTATTGAATCATTATCCCTAGAAAATAATAACATAAATTGAAATGTTTAATGTAAGAAACAATGTTCTTATAAAAAATATGATTTCATTTTAGAATTAAATAGTTAAATTCATTATAAATGTATAATCAAATAATTAGTTTTTACAAAATCAAATATTCAACATTAATTAAATATTAACCTCAACTATGACATCATAAATAACTTTTAGGTATCCTATGAGAGATAATATGATATATATATATTTATATCATGGTATAATTAAATAAATATTTATAAATAATAAATTTGAGTTGGAATTTTTGTAAACCATAAAAATTTAATTACAATTTTATAATATATATATTAAATTAAAATAATATATATTTTCATAAAATAGATTAATAAATTAATATTTTTTTGAAGATTATATGATAATTATTAGAGACATTATATAATTATTCAAAGTGCTATAAAATCTGTTATAATTTTAAAATTAGTATTTTATGAATAAATGATGTTTTTAATTAAAATTAAAAGGTATCATATTTATAAAATTATATTCAAAAAATATAGTTCATTTTTTAATTCTACATGTCAGAAAATGGTTTGGTTGTTTTTCTGTAACACTTGAATTTTTAGTGACATGTGAAATATGATAATTTATGACATATGTTGAATTCGTGAATTATTGAGTCATATATGTTTTAGGGATGATTTTAGACCTAGATATCTAAATATATTTAATTATTAAAATATATTTAGTGATAACTATTAAATTATTCACATTATTGATCGAAAATAATAAACTGACAAATAAAATAATAAATAAAAACTCTACTCCTTCAATATAAATATCAACACTGACAACCTCTTTTTATCAAACCACAAAGCCATGTATCATGGTTTGTTTTAACAAAATTACCTTCAAAATCCACTTACCCATTTCAAAGAGAAGATTTTCTCACCAAAATTTAGAAACCAAGTTCTTTAACGAGGTTCCCAAAGAAAAAAAAATCAAGAGGTAAAATCAAGTTTAATTTTTGTTTATTTTACATTCCATTTAGTTTCCTTTCTTATTTAATCATCGAATCCACAAATAAAAGTAGAATTAAATATCCATTATTAAATATTTAAATAAATTTAATCATGTTTATGAAAAAATAATTCATCTAATAATGATTTACTGCCATTATGGATGATACACATTCATTTTACATTACCGATAACAAATATGGTCATAAAAAAAATTATTATTGTAAAATAAGTTATTATGATAAATATTATATGGTATATAATGTTCTGGAACTAATATATAGACATGATATTAAATAAAATTATATAATTTCATGATGGGATTAAAAACTGCCAAAGTAAAATAAATCATTATCATTAACTTCTTATCTAATTAATCATCATTTTATAATGAAAAAAAAGATATTTTGTATAATTTAAAATTATTGGCACAAATTTATACCATTTTATTTCTCTTGTGGTGTTTTTCCCATTTGGAAACAGAATCTATAAGAAACCGAACATTGAAACCATGAAACAAACACACTCAAAGAAATTTAAAAAAACAAAATATAATCAATAAATGGGTGGAATGATTTTAAAATACAATAATATAATTAATTATAAATAAGAATATGTTACATTAATATATTAATGAAATTATTAAAATCATTATAAAGGAGGTCTGACCATGACTCATGTTAGATGAACCTGAGGTATGGTACATTTCTCATAAATCCTCATTAAAAATTTTATTTTTACAAAACTAAAATGTAATGATTTTATGATGAAATTATTCAAGTTCTGTGATAATTTGTGCTTCATATTGAATTTTTAATGAAAATTTTTTAACCAATATATCCCTATAATTCATTGAATAAGTTTTTTTGGATGTTGATCATATGGTTAATCTATGGGTAACTACAATGGTTTCAACAAAAGGTATTCGTGAGGAATGTATCATTCTATATCCATAAGGTTTTAATTTAAGGTATACGTGAGGGTAAAAAATAAATATGGTAGTCATGAGTGTTACAATATTATGTAATTAATTCCCCAATATTACATTATGATTTTGCATGTTTTAGGGAAATATCTTATTTTCACAAGGTAAGTATATGATAAATTATTGGTGAGAGGTATGTCCTTTGAAAAATGATTTCTTATGTTTATAATTACATATGTACTAATGGTTAATTTCCTTTTTTATTTCCCTTTTTGAGATATTCATTCCCATCCCATGTTTTAAAATTATTTTCATTGGGTTTTAAGGATGGGAAAGAGAAAAGAAGAAGGCAATATGAATGTTTTGAAGATGAAATATTTAATTTTTTTATTATGGAAGAAATATATACTATTTTAGTAGTACCTATTGTTTCTTTCTTGTGGGTTGATATGTATGAATTATTTCATAATTAGCTTAAAATTAAAACTTAAATGATCATTAGGAATGTAAAAATGTGAATTCTAGTTCAATTTAATGGATTATGTAATGTTTAATGTCGTGTCTTTACAGTTGGTATCATAGAACTATTTAAATAAAATTTGGGGTTATTATGATGTTAATAGAATACCATAAACTATTATTACCATATTTTTTTCTTGAAATGATATAGAATTTAAAAATTAACATGTTTCTTCATCTAATATATGTATATTCAGAATGGATTTCTTCATAAGAAACATGGAAGATGATGTATCTAGTGACTTAGAGGATGATATCATTCAAAATTTGTAACCTAGAATGATGTAAATCGGAACTGAGATGTTTTTGGTAGTAATGGATATGTTGAATTAGTTAATAAACTTTGGTGGAATACATAAAATAAAACAAGTAGATCAACCACAATAGGAAATGATGATGGTGGAACATTTTATGAGGAAGAACACTCTTTCTTTTAGTGAATATAGAACCCATTGGTTGATGAATGGTGGATTGATATCGTTTAAAAGGAATTCGATGTCATGGGATATTTATATGATCAAATGACTACTTATTCAATTTATCATTTTGAATTTGAATCCAACTATTTTTGTTCATCAGTCCGAAATATTAGGGATAGAGAAGAGATTGATAACATGAAAGGGTAATAATTTATGATTTTAATATTTGGATATTAATTTCCTAAGGCTGTTGGACTTAGTATGGAAAACCAATTCAAAGAATTGAAACAAAAGGGGGAAGAATAAGTGTCCATGTATGATGAAATCATCATGAAGAAGATGACATGTACCTATAAAAAATTAGTAGAAAAGAACCAAATGGAAATCAATGGGTTAGAAGCATGAAAAGAAATCTGATGGTAAAATAAACCATTTTGTAGTTTGTGAAAAGTGTGGTAAAAATTTTCCTGAGGAATGTGTTAACAATCCAAGATTTCTTTCGATGTGTTATGTTTTTACTGATGGCTAGATAATTCCATGAAAAAATGTCCTCATTATAGTATGATTAATTTTGAGAAGCAAACAATAATGTGTTTTAAAGGTGGTGAGATTGGTCATTATGAAAAAACCTGCCGATAGAAAGATCTAAATGATGAGAAAGAACCATATTATAAGAATAATAGTTTGGTGAAATCAATTGTTACTACCCTAGAAGATGTTGGACTTTCTATTGATGTTTAATCAGGTATATTTTTTATTACTGATAATTTTATTAAGGTTAATTTGATATGATGTCTTCACATTCCTTTATTTTATTATATTTTTGGATAATTGGAAATTTAATCCTAGGAAATGAAAAATGAGATTATGGTTAAAACCAAACAACTAAATATTATGGAAAACATAATTATAATATTATTCCTATAATTACACATGGAATTCCATTTTTGGAAAAGATTGTTGATTTTTTATACTAGTGTTTGATGTTATTCTGATTATGGAATGGATTTATTTTTTTCATGCTATGATTCATTAGAGTTAAAGACTTTTTTTTCAGAAAGAGGTTTAGTTTGTATATATTAATTAACTCATACCCTTGAATTGTTTGATTAAATCTAAGGAGCTCAGTATTATTCAATGATTGAAATTATATTTTTGTACTATATTCTAATGGTGAAAGAGGATGACATTTTATAAACTGGTTTCAGTACCAGTTATTATAATTATGAGTTTGTTGTTATGAACATTAGTTTGAAAAATTCTCTAACTGTATTTATAGATGTTAAATAAAATATTCTTTGAATATTTGGATAATTTTTTAAATTTTTATTTATGATAACAATCTATTTTTAAATAGTTATTATTATCATGAAAGTTGTTTTAGTATTTTCTTGTAAACTATCAAAGAAAATAAGTTATATGGAAAAATTAGTACATGTTTTTTTGGTTGGAATATATTTATTCTCTTGAGAACATTTTAATTAACGATGGCATAATATTTGATCCAAGCAATAAAAATGCGGTTGATGAATGACCAAGGCTTGAAAAATTTACTATAAATTATTGTTTTATCATATTATCAAGCTATTCCTGATTTCTTTTTAAAATTTTTAATAGTTATATATCCCGCTAAATAAGTTAACATGAAAATGGGTTAAATTTATTTTTATATAATACTATGATGATTGTTTTCATGGAATCAAATAGAGATTAGTTAATGATCTAGTTTTGGAATTTCCTTCTATAAATGGTTATTTTGTAATATAATGTGATGCTTTATTGATAATACTTGGTTGTTTTCTAATACAAAATGATAAGGTAATTGATTATACAAGAAGATAATTAAAACCCGATAAGTTAAATTATCAAACACATTATTTGGAATTAGTAGATATATATTTCACTTTAAAAGTATAGAAATATTATTTAGATAGATTGAAATGTAAAAAATATACCGAAAATAAAAATTTGAAGTATATATTCACTTAGAAGGTGTTGAAAATTAGGAATAGAAGACTTCTATAATTGAAAAATGATTAAAATTGTATGATCAATTATCATCTTGGAAAATAAAAAATAGTGGATGATGAGTTGAGTCAAAAACCTCACAGTACATTAAACATTTTACATTTGGAACATGATCCCTTTGTTAATTATTTTATGAATTTTGGCTTGGAAGTTGTTAGAGTAGAGAAATTCTTTATTTTGTTTCAGGTGTCTGTGTAGTAGCCTCCATCCAAAAGAATTTATTAAGAACAGAAGTAAGTTAGTTAGTTACAAAAAATTATTTGGTTAAAAATAATAAATTCCCTGAATTTATTGTTTATAAAGATAGTGTCATGGGATTTTAATAGAGAGTATGTGTGCCTTGTGATATACATCTAATTAAATAATTGATAAGTGAAGATCACAGTTCATAGTTTTTCGTTCATCGTTTATGCACTAAGATGTACAAAAAAGTTGGGAGTATTACTAATGGGATGTGATGAAAAGAGATAGTATTAACTTTACATTGAAATGTCTTATTTTTCAACATGATAAATAAGAGTGGAAATTTCCAATAAAGATGCTTCATCCTCTTCCAGTGCTAGAGTAAAAATGTGACAATATATCCATAGACCTCAGCATGGGACTACCAAAGACATTTTGAGGTAACAATGTGATTAGGGTTATTATTGATCGATTCAATAAATCTACAAATTTTCTTCCAAGTCAAGATACTATGTCTTTGGATAATATTTCTCAATAATACCTCAAAGAGATAGTATGGTTACATGGAGTTACTATCTCTATTATATCTGACTCTGATACCAGGTTCACTTCTAACTATTTAAAAGTCCTCCAGAATTCATTTTCAAATTAATTAAATTACATAAAATCCTTTCGTTCTTAGTATAATGGACATACCAATAGAACAATTCATACATTCTAGGACTAGTTATGTTCTTGTTAAAAATTTTACCAAGGTGTTTGGGAACAATTTTTTTTATTTAGTTTAGTTTTTATATGATTACATTTTTCAATGCAGTAAATATCCAGCTTCTTTTGATGTATTAGATAGGAAGTGTTGTTAAAGTCCATCATTTTTGGATAAATTAAGGGAAAGAAAGTAGTTGGATCAATAATTAATAGAGAAATTTGATGAGAAAGTGAAGATGATCCAAACCACACGAGGAATGCTTAGAGAAAGAAAAATAGTTTTCATGCTAACAAGAATAAAGGATTTTCTTTAATGTTTTTTAATCAATTTTTTTATAAAATATCTCCATAGAAATGTGTTTATCATTATAGTAAGAAATAAAACCTTAGTTTGTACTTAAATGGACCTTATGAAATCCAAGAGAATGTTGGACTGGTTTCTGACTGAGCATATTTGCCTCCATGTTTATCTTAGGTACACAATTGTTTTCATGTTTCGATGTTGATAATTTTTTTCTAGATTCATCCCCTATTTTTATCTCATAAGTTCTTGGGTAGGAAGAGAAAAAATTTTAATTAGAGGATACTATTTAGATTCTTGATCATAGAGACAATGTATTTCTGAAGAAGGTAATTAACTGTGTCATGTTTTTGTTGAGAAACCACACGGTTGAATAAGTAACATGGGAATATAAAACTTCTGAGAGGGAATAGTATCCTCACTTTCATAAAAAATGAATAAAAATAGTGAGGATGAAATTTTTAGAAGGTGGGATGAATGTAACATCTGAGGTACATAAAAAATAATTTGATTTCATTTTAGAATTAAATAGTTAAATTCATTATAAATGAAGTATGAAATAAGTGGTAATCAGAAAATTTAAGAAATATATATTAATTGATTTGTAACATAACCTACCAAATTATAAATAAAATTTAGGTATCTTTCGAATGAAAATTTTATATATTTATATCACGGAATAGGTTAATAAATTATTTCAAATTAATAAATTTATTGATGGTATTTTTGTTAGTGATAAATAATTAATTCCAATTTTATAATTAATCAAATGAATTAAATGAAAATTTAATTTCATAAATTATAGTTATTCATTAATAATTTTTTTTCTTATGGTTATAAGATTATTTTACGAGGCATTAATTAGTTTTTCATATTGTTATAAAAGTAGTTGTAATTTTAAAATTATTATTTTATGAATAAATTATGATTTAAATTCTGAATTAATTTTATAAAATTTATAAAAATATTATGAAAAATGGAGTTCATTTTTTATCTCTACATGTCTAAAAAAATTTACATTGAATTTTTGGAATTTCTATTAAATACATAACTCTTTAATAAATAGAGAAATATAATAATTTATGATATAAGCTAAATACTTGAATTATTGTGTTATAGGTGATATATAGATTATTTAAGCCTATTATATCAAACTATTCATTATTAGATTAATATATTTACTAATAATTGTGAATATATTCATAGTCTTCGGACAAAATAATAAATTAATGAACAAAATAATAAAAAATACTCATCTCCTCCACTATAAACACCTACTGTAACACCCCATGTAAATAAAGAATATGAAACTTTCACATTTATCCTTATTTGTGAATAAAATATTAATATGACTTTGAAGGGGACGCTATGCTCGCTGGTGTACCCAACACGCAACAACGAGTTCCTTGGGAATCTTACGTTGCACTCTAATAATAAAATAATATTATTTTAAATGGTAGTTAACATGTAGCTGTTGTATTGGCGGGAATGGATAAAAATAACTAAAATATGATTATATATGTTTTTTTAATGTTTTTACATTAATCCAATAAAAGATAAAGGCATAAAATACGGAAATAATTCGATTTTAGGCGTATATGCCCTAGTTTTCACTAAAGGTTCACTTATCGGTTTTTGATGGAGAACCGTCATTAAATATAGTTTTGTTCACTCTTATACATCCTTTTGGACCAAATAAAACTCTTCTTAAGAATTGGGACATCAAAATTTACTTTGTGTAAATTTTTGGTATCTTTCTGATAAAGTTCAATTTTTTAAATGAATAGTATAAAATGTTGTATTTTAATTCAAAACCACTTTTTAATCTAATTTATTTGTATGTTTAGATTATCTTTTGAATTGGTTTTAAAGTGAAATTAGAATATATTTTTACCATTAAATCCAATAGGGGTCGTTGGAATTAATTTCACTTTGAAATCAGACTTAAACTAGTGTCAATCTTTTGATACTTATTGTTTCATAAAAACACGCTATTTGCTCTGACAACGGGAATTAATTATTAAATTAATTAATGTGACTTATATGTTTTTAATTTTGTAAAATAGACTTAATTTTTGAATTCGGAATATCAAATATATTTTAGGGTGAATTTTTGGGATTTTTCTGAAAAACTTAAATTTTTTATTAATAGTGAAACCACTAAGTGGTACTTATAAAAACCGATTTTTCCGTTTAAATGAAATTTAGCCATCTTTGTGTTTTGAATTTCAAAAATCAGACATACATGGTTTTCATTAAGAAGTAAAATGTGGTTCAATGGGATAAAAATAATTTTTTGGTGAATAGTAACTTATTAAGTTTTTAATCGCGATTAGAGGTAATTAGTGTAGTTTAAGGTAAAAATAATGTTTTAATAATATGAAATGAACTTGACACATGTCCTAACCTCATTAGATGTGTCATGGACGACCAATACAAACCATGTGTCATCTTGAGGACCCCATGAAGCCACTTTGGTTGGAAAATGACATTAATATATTTTTATTTAAAGTTAAAGTAAAAATGAGACAAACATGAAATGTTTTACTAAAAAAAATTTCACATGGGGTTATAAAAAACATATTTTTGGATATAAATATTCATTGGAAAGATAAAAATATTTCCTACATCATAGTATTTTTTTTAATAATTTTTAGTCATTAAATAAATTAAATTATTTATGACATCATGATGATGCAGCGATGACCTCATTATTTAACGATTTAAATAAAATGGAAAGATAATGTAATATCTAAGACCTACACATGTCAAAAACCCATTGGATGAGTGGATTTCGAACCCTTATCACCTTATCCTCGAAATACATCAATGTGGGACCTTTAAAATCCGAAACTCTTTTTAAAATAAAGTAACATTTTGTAACTTTACAAGAGTGCCCCTCCTCTCCTCTTATAAAAGGCCCCCACCTCTACCTCCTTTCCCACACTCCCAAAGCCTTTGGCTCGGCCAACCTCTTCCCATTTTGTCTCTCCACTTCCCTATCTTACTCCTTGAAGCCTCACTTTGGGAAGAAGTCTTCCCAAGGAAGCCTTTGAGCTCAAATCAAAGGGAGTTACCCGATTTTAAGGAATATAAAGAAACGAACAAGACAAGTTGGACTTGAGGTAAGGGATCCTACTCCTCTCTTTCTTCTTAAGTACACTCTTTTATGTCATTCCTTTTAAATCTCATCTTTCTTGTTATTGGGATGTTCTTTTAAATTAATATTACTGTAATTTTTATGTTCATGTGATGAGATCCCCTATTCTCTCTCATCAATCCATTTTGGAAGTTTTGAGTGGCGCCGTTAGGCTGCCGAATTTTCGTAAGAGATCTTACCTCTCTCTTTCTTTTTAAGTACTCTCCTTTATGTCACTTCCTTTAAGATCCTATTTGTTATGTTGGGGGATGTTCTTTTATATTCCTATTTCTATAAACTTTAAGTTAATATGATGAGATACCCTATTTGATCTCATCAATACCTTTCTGTAAGTTTTATGTGGCGCTGTTAGGCTGTCGAGTTTTCATAAGGGATTTTTCATCTCACTTTTATTCCCGTGAGATTTATGCTACATTTGCCACAATTTCCTTTGAGTGGTGTATGTAATTCCCATTATTATAAACTTTTTGTAGTATAATTTCATTTATGAGTATTCACATCTTCATTGTATGACCCTTCTTCCATGGGGTGTACGTTTCGAATGTTACCCAACTCGGTAAGGGGACCTTTCACCCTCCTCTTTTTAAAAGACTTATTTTGTTATGTCTTTTAATTCACATACTATTATGTTGGGATATGTTCTTTTATATCCTTATGGATGTAAATTTTATGTCCAAGTGATGAGATTCCCTTTTTATATCTCATCAACTCATTTTCTGAATTTTGAAGTGATGCCGTTAGGCTGTCCCATTTTACCAAGGGAACTTTTTAACCCAATTTCGATTTCTTTGGGTTCAACATGTATTTATTGAATATGTCATCTTTTGAATATGTGTGAATGACCTTTTATTGTTTTACACTTAATATCCACTTATATTGGGTGTATTTAGATTTTTCACACATAATTTTGAGATTGAATTATCCTTAATTTAAGGATACCTTCTTTATAAGGGAATTCATCACATTTGACATTTCTATTGAGACTTCTTTGTTGTTATGCACCAATTAACTCTTATATGGTGTATATACTGTCCTTTGGAATATTATATCATGAATCCATTTATTATCATGATATTATAAAGTTCTGAATAATGTTATTCCTCAATTATTGTATTCAAGTGTCTCTAATTTTGGTAGAACCTCTTTTACCAAAATATAGCTTTAAATGTTTTAATTATTTGTTATTATTAATATCCATGTTTTCAAAATGGTTTTAAGGATTTATTTATATGGATATTAATGGTTTAAAATTTTAAAAGCTTCAAGGCGGTATGGGACACTTTGATTCAAAAATCTATTTATTAAATGTTTTAAATGGTTTTGGAAATGGTTTATTTTTAAATGGATTCATTATTTCAATATACTAAAATGTTATATTGTGATTGAAATGTGGAAATGTTATGTTTCCTTTATGCATGTTTTATGTGATATGGCTATGTTATGGTTCTTGGGCATTGTTATGAAAACGGGTGGTTCCGTGATAAACTAAGGGCAGGTGAGCCCGATATAGCTCTCCAATGCATTGGGTAACGCGAAGGAGTGAAACGTTAAGGTTTCTTTGAAGAGATTTAGGGAATATACTGTGATGGGTATTCCAAACGTAACCAAGAGGGTTACTCCCTACGTAAGAATGTTATGAATGCCTCAAGTTACCTTTATGTCTTATTTTTTCTATGATTTATTCATGGTTTGATGAGGTATGTTAAAATGCCTATGTTTTATGGGTAAAGTATGGTTTCATTCTTATGTATATATGAACTCATGTTTCCTTTCCATATTTTTATAACCCTTACTGAGCTTTTTATGCTCATCCCAAGTTTTTGAAATGTTTTTCACAGGTCAAGGGAAAGGTACATGATGTGATGATATTGTCAAGGATGTGTCAAGAAAGAATCCATGTTTTATTTTCAATATGTTTCCATTGATGGGAACAATGAATACTGTCTTTTATGTAACCACTTTGTTTAAATGTGGAATGTAATACAAGTTTCATGATATAATTCTCTAAAACTCTAAACCTGAAAATATCCTCAATGTGTAAACTTGTAATAACTCAAGATTAAGTAAGGTTTAAGGCTGGGGCCTTATAGTTGGTATCAAAGGTCGGTTTAGATAACTTTAGAGGTTAGGGTATTCTTTAATCATAAGTGGCATTACCATAATGGTTAGGATATCAGAAAGAGTCCTAGTTTTAGATAAAGTGAATGAGTAAGTGTATCTTAGTGTTTACCTTCCTCATTAGTACATGATGGTTTTGTTGATATACTCACACTGACATTTCTGTTTTTAGTGAATGGATGGATATAGCAGGCACCAAAGAGACAACAGGTTTGAAGGAAACTGTGGTGGTTCTATGATTAAGATACTAGATAAAATGGGGGATTCAATGAGGAAACTCGTGGTTGTTCTAAACCAACTATCAAGGAGTCATGATCAACCACTTGAACCTTGGTATGATCTTTAATGCATCATGTACGAGATGACCAATCAATGTGGAAGTTCAGGTAATAATTATAAAGGTAACCATTAGAGTTTATATGATCCTTACTTTTGAGGTAATTATGGGTTACTATATGTTATGATGGAAGTGAAAGGCATGAGATAAAATTGAGGTTAAATTATGTTGTGGTTATTTTTTATGATTTTATCTCTTTTTGGGGAATTATTTGAGAATTATATAGTTTTGGAAAAAGGACAACACTCAGACCGTGTGACTACCCGTCGCGTCAGACAAAGCTACGGGAATCAAACCCACAACCAAAGTGCGACTGGTATTTATCGCCTACCACCGGACTACGTGAAGTCCATGGTTAGTTTGACTAATTCTTTTTAGTTATATGATTTTAAGAATTAAGATTAAGTTGATTTTGGGTTATTTATGAAAATGATTAACCTATCATGGAGGATATGTGATTAGGTTAATTACTTTTCAATACGAGACTTTAGGAGCAACTGATGTTGTTTGGAGATAAATGTTACGATTTAACTTGGAAGACTATGTGACTAAATCCTTAAATTATTTGGGTTTCAATCCTAGATTGGTTTACTTTGAAGAATTTTATGGAAAAATTGTTTATCGAATGGTCCTCGTTGAACTTTGGGTTTTTTTGGACAAATTTTGAAATTAAGAATATATTTTCTTTTTATAAAGGGTTATCCTTTTCTGGATTATCTGATCTTGTAGTAACCTTTTTGGTTTTAGTTTTGGTTAAGGTTTGAAGACATGGTAAATGTATAGTTCTTTTTTTTGTGGATTAGGTGCTCCTCTAGAATTTTTTTATAGTACTCTTGATGCGAACAAGTCTTCCTAAATACTCGTCTTTTGGAGAAAGTATGAGTTTGTGTAAGAAAACTAGTAAAAGTTGAAAATCAGCATGACAAGTAAGTATGTTTCCTTATGTTTTAGTTAAGCTCAAAAATAAATTCCTCAATAAAAAGTAACTTAAAACAAAAATGTTGTCTATTAAATTTTCCTACTAGGGAACCCAACGCCGTTTAACCCATCACAACTTTTTGATTTTATTATTGTTAACTTTCTCCTAAACATGTTTTCTATCACTCTCCATCAGAACATGACCCTATGTTTTCTCCTCCATGTCCATGTTTTTCTACATTTAATCCTAGTATGGGTTAACTCAGGTGACCTCTGTAATTATCTTCCTTTATTTTAAAGTGATTGTTTTACCGACTCTTATTCCGATGTGGTATTTTCAAGGATGTTTCCAAGCTCAATTATAAAAATTGTGAGGACGCAATTCCCAAAAGGGGGGAAGGATGTAACACCCTAGGTAAATAAAGAATATGACACTTTCATATTTATCCTTATTTGTGAATAAAATATTAATATTACTTTAATGGGGATGCTATGCTCGATGGCGTACCCAACACGCAATAACGAGTTTCTTGAGAATCTTACGTTGCACTCTAATAATAAAATAATATTATTTTAAATGGTAGTTAACATGTAGCTGATGTATTGGCAGGAATGGATATAAATAACTAAAATATGATTATATATGTTTTTTAATGTTTTTACATTTATCCAATAAAAGATAAAGGCATAAAATACGGAAATAATTCGATTTTAGGTGTATATGCCCTAGTTTTCACTAAAGGTTCACTTATCGCCTTTTGATGGAGAACCGTCATTAAATATAGTTTTGTTCACTCTTATACATCCTTTTGGACCAAATAAAACTCTTCTTAAGAATTGGGACATAAAAATTTACTTTGTGTAAATTTTTGGTATCTTTCCGATAAAGTTCATTTTTTTAAATAAATAGTGTAAAATGTTGTATTTTAATTCAAAACCTCTTTTTAATATAATTTATTTATATGTTTATATTATCATTGGAATTGGTTTAAAAGTGAAATTAGAATATATTTTTACCATTAAATCCAATAGTGGTCGTTGGAATTTATTTCACTTTGAAATCAGACTTAAACTAGTGTCAATCTTTTGATACTTATTGTTTCATAAAAACACGCTATTTGCTCTGACATCAGGAATCAATTATTAAATTAATTAATGTCACTTATATTTTTTTGAATTTTTTAAAATAGACTTCATTTTTGAATTCGGAATATCAAATATATTTTAGGGAGAATGTTTGGGATTTTTCCGAAAAACTTCAATTTTTGATGAATAGTGAAACCACTATGTGGTACTTATAAAACTGATTTTTCCGTTTAAATGAAATTTTGCCATCTTTGTGTTTTGAATTTCAAAAAATCCGACATAAATGGTTGTCATTAAGAAGTAAAATTTGGTTCAATTGGATAAAAATAATTTTTTGGTGAATAGTAACTTATTAAGTTTTTAATCGCGATTAGAGGTAATTAGTGTAGTTTAAGGTAAAAATAATGTTTTAATAATATGAAATGAACTTGACACATGTCCTAACCTCATTGGATGTTTCATGTCCGACCAAGAAAAACCATGTGTCATCATGGGGACCCCATGAAGCAACTTTGGTTGGAAAATGACATTAATATCTTTTTATTTAAAGTTAAAGTAAAAATGAGACAAACATGAAATGTTTTACTAAAAAAAAATTTACATGGGGTTATAAAAATCATATTTTTGACTATAAATATTAATTGGAAAGATAAAAAGATTTCCTACATCATGGTATTTTTTTTATAATTTTTAGACATTATATAAATTAAATTATTTTTGACATCATGATTATGCAGCGATGACCTCATTATTTAACGATTTAAATAAAATGGAAAGATAATGTAATATCTAAGACCTAAACATGTCCAAAACCTATTGGATGAGTGGATTTCGAACCCTTAACACCTTATCCTCGAAATACATCAATGTGGGACCTTTAAAATCCGAAACTCTTTTGAAAATAAAGTAACATTTTGTAACTTTACAAGAGTGCCCCTCCTCTCCTCTTATAAAAGTCCCCCACCTCTACCTCCTTACCCACACTCCAAAAGCCTTTGGCTCGGCCAACCTCTGTCCATTTTGTCTCTCCACTTCCCTGTATTACTCCTTGAAGCCTCACTTTGGGAAGAAGTCTTCTCAAGGAAGCCTTTGAGCTCAAACCAAAGGGAGTTACCCGATTTTAAGGAATATAAAGAAACGAACAAGACAAGTTGGACTTGAGGTAAGGGATCCTACTCCTCTATTTCTTCTTAAGTACACTATTTTATGTCATTCCTTTTAAAGCTCATCTTTCTTGTTATTGGGATGTTCTTTTATATTAATATTACTGTAATTTTTATGTTCATGTGATGAGAGACCCTATTCTCTCTCATCAATCCATTTTGGATGTTTTGAGTGGCGCTGTTAGGCTGCCGAATTTTCGTAAGAGATCTAACCTCTCTCTTTCATTTTAAGTACTATCCTTTATGTCACTTCTTTTAAGCTCCTCTTTGTTATGTTTGGGGATGTTCTTTTATATTCCTCTTTCTATAAACTTTAAGTTAATATGATGAGATACCCTATTTGATCTCATCAATCCCTTTTTGTATGTTTTATTTGGCGTCGTTAGGCTGCCGAGTTTTCGTAAGGGATTTTTCATCTCACTTTTATTCTCGTGAGATTTATGCTACATTTTCTACAATTTCCTTTCAGTGTTGTATGTAATTCCCATTATTATAAAATTTGTGTAGTATAATTTCATTTATGGGTATTCGCATCTTCATTGTCTGACCCTTCTTCCATGGGGCGTATGTTTCAGAAGTTACCCAACTCGGTAAGGGGACCTTTCACCCTCCTCTTTTTAAAAGACTTCTTTTGTTATGTCTTTTAATTCACATACTATTATGTTGGGATATGTTCTTTTATGTCCTTATGGATTTAAATTTTATGTCCAAGTGATGATATGCCCTTTTTATCTCTAATCAACTCATTTTCTGAATTTTGAAGTGATGCCGTTAGGCTGTCAAATTTTACCAAAGGGAACTTTTTAACCCAATTTCAATTTCTTTGGGTTCAAAATGTATTTATTGAATATGTAATCTTTTGAATATGTGTGAATGACCTTTTATTGTTTTAAACTTAATATCCACTTATATTGGGTGTATTTATATTTGTCACACATAATTTTGAGATTGAATTATCCTTAATTTAAGGATACCTTCTTTATAAGGGAATTCATCACATTTGACATTTCTATTGAGACTTCTTTTTTGTTATGCACCAATTCACTCTTATATGGTGTATATACTGTCCTTTGGAATATTATATCATGAATCCATTTATTCTCATGATATTATAAAGTTCTGACTAAATGTTATTCCTCAATTATTGTATTCAAGTGTCTCTAATTTTGGTAGAACCTATTTTACCAAAATATAGCTTTAAATGTTTTAATTATTTGTTATTATTAATATCCATGTTTTCAAAATGGTTTTAAGTATTTATTTATATGGATATTAATGGTTTAAAATTTTAAAAGCTTCAAGGTGGTATGGGACACTTTGATTCAAAAATCTCTTTATTAAATGTTTTAAATGGTTTTGGAAATGGTTTCTTTTTAAATGGATTCATTATTTCAATATACTAAAATGTTATATTGTGATTGAAATGTGGAAATGTTATGTTTCCTTTATGAATGTTTTATGTGATACGGTTATGTTATGGTTCTTGGACATTGTTATGAAAACGGGTGGTTCCGTGATAAACTAAGGGCGGGTGAGCCCGATATAGCTCTCCAATGCATTGGGTAATGCGAAGGAGTGAAACGCTAAGGTTTCTCCGAAGAGATTTAGGGAATATACTGTGATGGGTATTCCAAACATAACCAAGAGGGTTACTCCCTACGTAAGAATGTTATGAATGCCTCAAGTTACCTTTATGTATTATGTTTTCTATGATTTATTCATGGTTTTATGAGGTATGTTAAAGTGCCTATGTTTTATGGGTAAAGTATGATTTCATTCTTATGTATATATGAACTCATGTTTCCTTTCCATATTTTTATAACCCTTACTGAGCTTTTTATGGTCATCCCAAGTTTTTGAAATGTTTTTCACAGGTCAAGGGAAAGGTACATGATGTGATGATAGTGTTAAGGATGTGTCAATAAAGAATCCATGTTTTATTTTCAATATGTTTCCATTGATGGGAACAATGAATACTGTCTTTTATGTAACCACTTTGTTTAAATATGGAATGTAATTCAAGTTTCATGATCTAATTCTCTAAAACTCTAAACCTGAAAAGATCCTCAATGTGTAAACTTGTAATAACTCAAGACTAAGTAAGGTTTAAGGATGGGGACTTATACCTACCATCACCACCTCTTCTCTTGGCAGATCAAAGCCTTCTGGCTAGTCTAATATCAACCCATTTCATTTCAGAAGCCTCATCCCAATATCTAAGACCTTATAGTCTCACCAAAATATCAAAATAATTGTTCATCAAGAAGGTTCTCAAGGAGAATAATTCAACTGGTAAAATCAGCTTTCATTTTCTTTTATTATTCATTTAATTTATTTTCTTTTATTATTCTATCACAAATTACCCTTATCCACATCATATGAAAAATAAAGTAATATATAGATACTATAATTTTAAAATTTTTACGGAAAAATTATACATCAAACTCTTTCACCAATCCATTTTATTCTAAAAATGAGAACATTGTTTGTGATATGTAGATTTACTTATATCATGAAAATAGAAATTTCATTTTCAATTATCACCTTCAATTATAGACATAGAAATCATATTATGGTGAAATAATATATTATTATACACATAATAATTTATATAATTTTATGGAACCAATATATAAATATTATATTAAATAATATAATATAAGTTCATGATTGTTGTAAAAAGTTCCAAAATAAAATAAATTATTTTTATTTACGTTTTATCTATTCAATACAGCTCATATAATGAAAAATATTGATATATGGAATCATATAAAATTATTAAAACTTGTTAAAACTCTTTCATTCCACTTCTCTAGTTTTTCTTCCATTTGATATGAAAATCCATAATGAACCAGACATGGATTCCAAGAAAATAATGCACCCAAAACAATTAAAATAACAAAATATTATCCATAAATTGGTGTAAATATGATATAATATGATAATATAAGGAATTATAATTATTAATATTTTTATTTAATATATTATTACGACTCTTTAAACTAGGATACAAGTAGATTTACACGTTTGAAGTATCATGAACCTGTGGTATGGGACTTTTCTTTAAAAATATTCTTTTGAATTTATATTTTTATTGAATTTAGAAGAAAATGTTTATGATGAAAATATTAATTTTTTATGATTATGTTTTTATTATTGCTAAATTTTTATAAATTTTTAGCAGGGATATATCTCCCTCCAATGCATTGGGTATGTTTATGTTAGAGGTCGACCGTATGGTCATTCCATGTCTAACTACGGTGGTTACACGATAAGGCAGCCATAAATGTTATATCCTTAGTTATCCATGAGGGTACCATTGTGAAATATCCAAGAGGGTTTCAAATAATATTGTAGTCATGAGGGTTACAATATTATGTATGTAATTCCCAAAGTTATCTTTAGGGTATTATTAATGTTTTATGGAAATATCTTGTTTTGACAATGTATGTTCATGGTAGTTTTTGGGTTAGAGGTATATCATTATGGAAATGATTTCATCTGATGATAATTATTTATGTAATAATGGTTATATTCTTTTTTATATCTCTTAGTAATATTTTTGTTCCCATCCCATGTTTTAAAATGTTTTTCATAGGGTTATAATGGTGGGTAAGAGAATAAAATAAGCCAAGATGAATGTTGTGGAGATTTTTTTTACAAAAGTGTTGTATTATGGATTAAATTGATACTATTATTTAGTACCCAATATATATTTTTTGGGGATAATTTGTATTAATTAAGTCATAAGTCTGTAAAACTATAAACTGAAAAGATATTTTGGAATGTATGAAAGTGATTTCATGTTGAATTAACTAGATTATGTAATTTTTATCATCAGTGATTAGATTTAATATGATGAAATAAATTAAATTCATAATTTAACATGCATTACATATCTATATACACAAAATAAAATAAATTAGAATCTAATATGATATGTATCTCATGAATATAAAAATATGTGATGAAATTACCTTACCTTATTTATTGATGCTTGTCATACTCGTTCAAACCTCATGTATAATAAATATATGTTTATTATACATATAACAAATTACTTTATACATTTACCTCAACACATGTATTATTTAATTAATACCTTTTTCCAAATTATTAACTTTTCCATGTTAATGTATCTTTTCAGGTAATAGCCACTCTGTTTTTTACATGTTTCTTTATTTTTTAAATTTTTGGTCTTCCTAATTATTTAATGATTTCTTCATCTCTAATATGTGATACATGATATAAATATTACATATATATATAGTATATATATATTTAAAATAATATAAAAAACATTTACACAAAGAATAAAATACATAGTTCTTAGAGATGTTATGTCATACATACACATGAACATTGATTCTATTTTTATATCATATCGAAAAAAAGAATTCATATAATATATTTATATATATATATGTATATTATTATAAAAGTAAAATTACTATTTAATATTGAACACATAATTTTAATAAAATATTCCTTAATATATGCCATGTAAAGTGTGAATTAATCATAACGCTTTGGGGAGGTGGTTGTCCACACATCCACTATGAAAGTTATTATATTCAAACAAAATGTAATTAATGATTTTATGCGTTCTATAATAACATCAAAATCAGAATGATATCATAAATTTAATATATGTAATATAAAAACAGTATGTTCATTATTATTACCAACCATTAAAGGTGGTAATGGAAGAACACATGACATTAGTTCGTGAGGCAGTATTATATCATACACACAAATGACAATTACATATCCCATTTTATTGAAGAATTTGAATGTGTAGTTAATACCCATAATATAAAAACATATACCTATATTTATAATAATTATGATTTTATATAATCATGAAATATGATTAATTTATGTGGTACTAAAATAAATAACACTAAAGTGATTATTGATGGATGCTAAATCTTATTTGGGAAACACTTTTTTGGATTTTAGAAAAGAGATTAATTTTTTGGGTTTCATAAAAAATTGAGTCATGTAATATGAATATAGTGACGTTTTATGATAATTTGATATGGTTGTTTCGTGTCAATAGTCTTTAGATGTGTGAATAAGTGAGGGGGTGAGTGGCCTTTTTATTGTTAAAGGATATACATTATTGTAAATATAAAATGGTAAAGACTATCGAGAGGTCTCCCTTACATCATGTGACTACAATAATGGTAAATACTTTCTAAAATATCAAAAATGGTCAAAATATTTTGATGTAATATAATTTGGACAGGTTTCTTGGTTACTTGGACCCTTAAGATTAATGTATAGCCCTTAAGTAAACACATTTTAACTCTATGTAATTAATTTTAATTACCCTCACTAATATTTTTGGACAAAATATAAATTTTAACATATTATACATCAAAAAATTTTCTGATTCAAAATATGGATTCCATTTTAAAAAAAATCCAATCATTGAAGTGGAATAAAATAATTTAAAATTAATCACATAGACGTGTTAGGGTTGATACTTTTTAATGTAAAATGTTCAAAAGATTGAAATTTTATTAAATATAATTCAATGTGGAATTGATTAAAATGATCTAAATAAGAATAATTGTGGTATAATTGAACCAATTTTAAATTAAAAACAATTTAAAATGTAATTTAAAAATATAAATAAATTATATGAGGTGTCATATTTCAATTAAAATTCAATGTTTTCAAAATTCATTAAAAATTAAACTTCTCACAAAAATAATAAAAATTCCCCCCAAGAAATTTTTGATATTTAGATTCCAAAAATAAATTTTATTTTTTAAAATAAATATTTTAAAATTTTCAAAAATTTTATTTTAATTATTTTTTACATTACAAGCTAGTAATTTTATTGTTAAAGAAATGCATCATTTTATTCATAAAATATAAATTAAATTTATCATATACCATTAACATCTATTGGATTAGTGTGAAAAAAAATTATTCAATATATATATATATATATATTATATTAATAAGATTATTTAATTTTTTTACGTTATTGATATTTAATGGGTCTTGTGCATAGAAAAATTGTTTTCTTATATAATAATATTTTATTATTTTAAATTAGTTATTTCTTTATTTTTAAAAATGGTATGAAATAGATTTATTTTTTTTACATGTTTAAATTTTATTTTTAAAATTAATTTAGTTTTATTGATAACGTCCACACCAACAGATTGGTGTTAACTATAATAACATTTCAATTAAAATATTTATTGTATAATATAGTTATGTACAACTCGACTATGAATGTAATGAAAACAATCGAAGGAACTAGTAATTATGTGTAACATAATCTAGAGAAGTGTTACATGTATCACAATATAATCTTGGTGTTTCATGTTGTGATTTCATAACTTTTTTTGTGAAACACAATACAAACATAGTACATTCATGTAATTGAAGTTATATTATGTTATGCGTGAAATAAAAAATATTAATAATATTAAATTAATTCAAAAAAATTTAATAGAAATCATGGGGTTTTACAAATCTCTTTTAGTGTGAATATTTACATGGGCCGTTTATGGTCAGTATAAATTCCATAATTTTACCCATTGTGATAGATTTTCCATATCTTTAATGTGACGATAAATGTTGTTAATTGTAGTACATGTATAGGGTAGTTCTTCTCAGGGATTATTAACTGGTAGTTGGCAGAGGCTATCACTATTTCATATTTCATTCATACACAACCTACAACTTTGTGGATGCATCATTTTAGATCAAAAATATATACTCTCTAGTGGGTAATGGTAGAATATATTTTCTAATTAGACTCTTCTTAACCTTTATAGATCTATCGTTAGATTCATCAATCCAAATAAGCGTCAATCCATTCTAAGTGATCTGGGTTACTATGATTAAAAATCGGGATTAATTTATCACATATAGTTTATATCACACATGTAATCCAAGGAGACTATATATTTTTATTCATATATTATAGTATTGTCCATAATTTTTTCCCTCCTTTTTTGAACGATTCCCCGATATCCACTTGTTGGTAATAAAATTCCCCATTAAACCTACTTTATCTCACTAGAACTCACATTTACTATATTTGTCATTTAAATTTTCCTTCAGATAGATATTTAGGGAAATATTAAAATTCTCTGGATGTTCCATCATTATTTTATTGTATATACAAATATTATCTATAAATACTAACAAACAATTGTGGACTTAATCCCTAAATAAAAAATTTATTATGTATGTGATGATTTTTGGAGTCTTAGTGATTCAAAATGTAATCACCATGAACTCATAATGTCCATACCTTGTAGGAATTAAATTGTGGGATTTTCCTCATTATATGCCTATATGTGACAATAATAAGACTAATGATCCTCCATAGAGAAATATTAACCCCCCATGTTGGTCAGATAACATGTCATTAATCCACAGTATAAGATTATTTTTCTTTATCAAGATCATTTTGAGCTCATGATAATCAATACAGAGGTGCATTGTCAAATGATTCTTAAGTACTAGGATTGGTTCATGTCATGGTGAAACATATGGGTCTATACAACCATTACCACGATTCTTCATTAATTGTTTCTTCAATGACTCTTTTTTAACAATGTTCATTCTATATAGAGTATTTGGTGTTGAAAAAGCTCTGGGTATGATCACAATTGAGAAATCACTACATGGATAGGAGGGGGACTAGATAATTTATTTGAAAAAACATTAGGTAATTCCATAACAATAGTCATGCCACCAAGGAAGATATTTTCATTAGACTAAATCATTTAGGGTAGATGCTCTAGTACATAAATAAATAATATACATTCATGAGGTATTGATTCCAAATAAGATTTATCATCATCTTTTCAAGTTTATAGAATCAGTGGGTGATTTTGGATATAGAGTGTTATTTAATTCTCTATGGATTTCTTATAGGAACAAAATAAAGAAATCCAACCAATTATCATAAATTTATTGTATTATAGTTAGGAGTTTTTCAAAAAAATTATATAAATTTTACCCCCCCCCCCTTAAATTGAATATGGAATGACTTATATCATTGGGATGTAACAAATGGCCCAATTTCTCTCCTTCAATGACAACATTACTTCCATGTTTTGAAACAGTTATTGAATAACTCAAATAAATATTAATGAAATAATATAATATGTATTCCTAGAATCAAATAGTATTTTTTATCATTAATTGAATAACTAGTATGCCTATCACACCATCATTATAAGTATCCACCTCAGCAGTTGTGATAGAATATTATCTACCTTTATCCATATTACATGGATGTTTTCGGTATCTATTACTGTCAAAAAACATAATATTAAGGGATTAGTTCAAAGAGTGTCAATGTTCAATGTAGTCGAATCATTGGACAATAGGATGGGGAATGACTAAAGAAATCATTTCCTCCAACACATTGGTAGGTTTCTCCCATAAGAAGTTTCTATATAGGTTCCCTTCCTTACAACACCTATGTCGCATCATTTTCCCCTTACGTAAAATTTATTAATATTTCATCCCTAAATTTTAACATGTGGGATTTTGGAATTTCATAAATCATTATATTCTCCCCTTATACCACATAATTTGTGAATATATAAGTACAGAAAATTAATAGATTATTATAGAACCTTAATATAATGTATATATATGATTATAAAATACCATGGATTTTAGTATTCAAGGAATCCATATTTATAATAATATATGAGAAGCAGTTCTATAGTATAGAATACATGAAGTGAGAATGTTTTATTTTATCACCTTCTTGGATTATAGAGGAAGATCTATATCTAGTTTTTTTAAGCATTCAAATATTTAAAGAGTTATTTCTCATTTAGGTTCTATATATTTGAATATTTATTGTGAAAAAACACTATATAATGAAAATATTTAATGAAATTATATGATGTAATTATCAGCCATATAATCTAAATTATCATGTTCATATATTGGAAAATCCATGGTTGGGGAGGCTAGTCTACCACAAAAGGATAAGACATTACATGGAGGAGAAAAACCTTGTAATATTTTTTATTCATTGCATTTATAGTTTACACACATGAGAGTGAGGGTGTGATTTATATTGTGTTGGATTATACTTTAATTATTCAGATTTGTTGATTTTAAATTTAAATGGAATCTTAAAAAAACACATCCACTAATTCATCACCCTTCCTAATTGATAAACCATATTCTAGGAACATCAAGTTTAATTATTGAATATAATCTATTATTATATGAAAACTCTTCCATGGTAAGGTAGTGATCCCATCCTATTTTAAATTCATTAAATAATATTTCACTATATCAACTAGATCATGAATGGTCCATTAATATTGACAATCAATTTGAGTATGTTATGTATTAGAAAGGATCATACTTATATCCAATGATTTTGAAATACTTATCCATAACATCATGTTAAAATAGAAATTCCAATCAGATATAATAGAATGTGTTGCCCCATGAGTCTTCCCCTATCTATATTTATATCATAGAAGTTGTAACTAATGATAAATCTTATAAAAAAGAAATTAATTATTAAAAATTTTATGGTCACCAGCTACAAAACCAAAATGAATTACAACATCTAAGAGTTATAAAAAAGACATATAATTAAATCGTTCATGATTTTATCCCATATTTATAAATGTATTTGTAATGGTTTAATATTCTCCTTATACATTTTATATTCATCCAAGAATTATAATCATACCATGCATAAATATATATTCTCTCAAATCTATCTCTTCAAATTATAGCACCAGAAGTGATTCTCAAGATATGTATACATATTTCTGTATACAATATTTCTATATAATGATGAGATATGTGAATCATCCAATAGATCCAACTGTTATGGTGTTTTGGGTCACATATTCATTTCATGATTATTATAATTCCATTATTTTATATTGAAATCAAGAAAATTTCAATCCACTTTTATTGATCCATATCCCCCTTTTGTGCCTCCTAGACCCCCATAAGGATAGTTTGTTATTCAGTTGCATTGAAAATCTTGGTATTTCCCACCAAAAATATTATTTTTAGGTATATCCTATAATTTTTTTTAAGTATTTTGACTCTTTCCATTCACATCATAGATAAGGTAACATGATCATTTATATTCAATGAACCGCCAAAATATTTTTCCTTCACATGGTTTTAATGTATTGAGATGTCATAGACTTTGATAAATTTAAATCATCTACTCTAGTGAATTTTCAAATCCTATAATGTGAATATACAAATTATGATGTTATAATTGATGTATATTTGGTATTTTTTACCATATATTTAATGTAATCATATATTTAATTAAAATATTATCACTCGTATTTTTAATTCACGTTTTGTGTAATTATTCTCAAGGATATTTAATTTAAATGAGGAATAGGCTATCAACATGTCATTTAGAATGATGAAATAAAATAATCACTTCTCTGAGAAATCCATATATAAATATACACCCTTCATCATTGTAGGTATGTGTGAGTACTGGTTCCCTAACCAACTATCTCTTAGGAACCTTGAACTTTTTTTTTCACATTCAACTATTCAATTAAACATGACTCACTTTCATGTTAACAAAATTATTGTATTTTATAGTTTTGGGGATTTTATCACAATTCATTTATTATAACCATCCAATCTATAAAGTCTATGACAATTCACTATAATGGTTGGTCTTGGAAATTCCTCAAACACCAATTTATTTGAAGGATAAAAAAAATCCCTAACATGTGATTCATGAACAATTAATGTTCCATTCCATATCTAGAATCACGCATTCTAAATTTGGTATATAACTTATCCTTTCAAAATGTTTTCATCATAATCCTCATACTAACATCATCTATTTATTTCTCATGAAATACATAATAATTTCATCTATAATGTCAACCATAAATTGATCATTCTATTCTCTATGGGCTCTACTCATTAAATCAATGAACATAATATGTTGAATAACAATTTTTAAGTTATAACAATATTAAATTGTTGGTGGAAGTGGAACACTTGAGAGGGGTGGAATTAATTTAGTTTCCAATTATAATTTTTATTTCAAAAACAATTTAAAATATAAATCCCCCAATTTATAATATTTTACAATTAACTAAGATAATAGAGTTATATATTTTTATCTTTTTAAAATGATTCATAATTGTCGACCACAGCTCAGTTAAAATAATTTGGACAACAATATAACAATTAAAACTAATAAAATATCATCAAAATATTATATGACAAAAAAATTAAAAGATATTATCCATGTAATTTATTGTTATATAGTTTTGAAACTATATATTGGTTTGTATTTAAAAAGAAAAAGATTAAACAAAAACACAACTTCAAAATAAGGGGGTCCACTCTCAAACTAATACATAATACCATCTTGTTGGAAGTCACATAATACCAAGAAGTTTATTATAAAATAAACTAATCAAAAATATAGATTGGTTTTTATATAATCACTTGCATGGTTTTCAAACCTTTATGGATCCCCTTCAATTTTTAATCAATGGAGAAATAATATTACAACTGCACAAAAAAAGATTAAGAAACACTACCTCTTCAACTATTCTATCTAGGAGTATGAAATGAATAAATTATAATGAGAGTGTTTTGAACTCTCTAGTTTAGTATAGGAGAAAATGATTAATAATTAATAGATTCCAACCCACACAACCCAAAGGTAAATAAAATAGAGTAATTAAAAAAATAATTTATTAAAGAAGACTTTGTTGTTCTATTTTTCTACTGTTGATTGCTCTCTACTTGTTGATATCTTTTTATTTGAAATTGGTTCATGAAGAATTTCATATATTGTACTGATATTTCATATAATATTAGGAAAAAATATGATGGAAAAGTTAGTCAAAATAATGTTAATTTTTATTGTATTCATTAAAGAATGGTTTTCAATGTTTGTAAGTTCATGCGTACATGTATTCCAATCATTCATTCCACATAGTTATCTTTATTATATCATTTTATTGAATTAATCAACTTTCTAAAAATATATTTTTATAAATCAAAATAGATATCCTTATACCTTGTTAAGAATCCATTTTAATTAATAGTGGTTGGCCAATATTTAATTATTCACCTAATAGTGGTTGGATTAATATATAAAAATTTTATAATATAATATATACCTTCATAAATAGTTCATTTTTTGTTTCCAAATTCTATTTTTTGGATTCTCTTGTACTTCTTCAATTTATTGATATGTTGTTTTCTCGAACACTTTTATTAATGGTCAATTGGATAAAAGTATAGTTGACCTCCTTGTTGTTGTGGCCAATCACCTTGTACATGTATAGACATGTTTATTATGTAGTATTTTTGTTAGATGTACAGTGAATAAACTTGTTATGTGGTCAAACACAGAAATGTCATAATTGATTATAATGTTTCCATGAGATGACACTCTATCATTAAATTATCACATATAATCAATTGAATCCCTTTTCATGAATTCTTCATGATCCCTTAAATTTTCCATACAGTTGATTATATTTATAATTCATGAAATTCTAGATATAGTGATATTTATGGTGTCTTCCATAAATTTAATTTCATTAATTATGTATAAATTGGTTTAAAAGAACATAAAAATAATTTGGTAATACAAAAATAAGCAATTTATTGATAAATCTAATAATCTCAACCTTTTGATGAAAAAAATCAGGGCATAAATAATTATCCAAAAAACAAATATTAGGTAATAATGATTATAACCTATTATAGTTTACTGACATATAATTATTTTTTCATGTTATGTTTATGGAATATATTTTAATCCCCATTTTATATTTTCAAAAAAAAATAATGTGTTATAAAGTAAATATAAAATAAATATAATAGAAAGCACGTATTATATTTAAAATAACATAAAAAATTAATATTGAAAATGATTTGTCAGTAATTATTTAAAAAAGATACACATAAGATCTATCAATATTTAATATGAATCTGAATCTAATTTAACTATAAGGGTACAAGGGTTAATGAGATCATTCCCTTTTCAAAAAAGTGGTTCAAGAATAGGATATGTTTTCTATGGATAAGCTTGTGGTCCA
Source organism: Viscum album (assembly GCA_963277665.1). Taxonomy (NCBI): domain Eukaryota; kingdom Viridiplantae; phylum Streptophyta; class Magnoliopsida; order Santalales; family Viscaceae; genus Viscum; species Viscum album. The sequence goes on from OY728137.1 coordinate 1,570,674,819, forward strand.
TTTATGGTGATTGATTTTGCTAATGGACTGATATATAAAAGGGCCAGAGAGACTGATAATCCAAAAGGACTAATAGGTTGTACATGTGAGTAATAGGTGGTTATTGAAGTATAAGTAGTCATGTATTGGGATGTAGAGGTATAAAATCGAGGTAGAGGTAAATATGGAGGTTATATAACTAGGGAAGTAATGACACAAATGTACGGATCTAAAATCCCAGTGATATTTTCCACAATTCTTGTTCCATGTTCCATCGTAGGAACAAACTCAACCTTCTATAACTTAAATGAATAAGAATATAGGTAATTTCCAATAACACCAAATCTATGGATTTAAAATTAGTGGTATGGGGTGGATACTTATAATCTATTTCCAAATATAAGAACTTTCTATTTTGGTCTACATTAGTGTAAACCCTTCCCATATAGTACTTTATAGATCCCTTAAATACAACATTATCCTATGAAATCATTACATATCCATCCTTAATAAAATCTAATTTCCTATCTAAATCAGAAATAATATCATTTTAAAATTGATTTCACACATTTTTTTCACTACCCAAAACTTTAAAAATCTCATCATGAATTATACTTTAAATTAAATACTCATAAAATGAAACTAAAATTGGAGGAGTTTATGATGAATATGTGGATGACTTGGAAGGACTAGTCATCATAGGTATAATTCGTACATTCATGGTATCCATCATGTCTATACAATCATATTTAAAGACTCTCATATGAATTTTAAAATATTCAATTTTCTATAAAAATATCCAATTTTATTGGATATAGGACTACTTTCAAAATCTTCTTGTGATGAATGTGTGCAATAACACACTGAATTGAATATGCAATGTATTATTCTCCTTCATGAGTATTATACAAATAGATACTAAAAATTCATCTTTTAAGACATCTAAAAAATATTCTTAAATTTTATTGAGTATTCAGAGGTTATTATAGAGTTTTGAGAAGAATATGGTCAAACTTATTGAGATACAATAGATCGACCATAATAAAAATAAACATTAGGAATGAAATTAAAATTTTTATGATCGATGGAATTCTTAGTAATCCAAGGAGAGTCTCTCCAATCTTATTCATTGCGATAGAAGATCCCAATAGATCACTCAATTTCCATCTAAGAGGATAAAAATTTATTCTTATAATGCATCATAGACACAACCTTATTTAGAAGAAAAGTTTCATTGATTTGATCTTAATTAGAATGTTTAGAAGAAACATATCTCATATAAGTATGAGTAGATAAAGACTTCAAAAGTTCTACAAAAAAGATAGGTAAAAAAGGATCTCTAAAAACTGAATAGAATGAAGATTTCTCTCTACTAATATTACATACCATGAATCAACTATAAGAACACATTCATCTAGATTTGATTAATCATCATCATCATAATCTTCTTTTCCATCCCAGCAATCTGTTTATCGTCCTTTATATCCTTTCTACCATCCAATTAGTTATCTTTTTCAACATTTTTTTCAATTATATACAGTAGTTGTAGATACACAAAAATCAATTAAAGGGTTATCAATAGGTCCTTATTCACATGAATGTGAGGAACAGAAAAAGGGATCGCCCCTTCCTCCAACCAAGGTTGACTCTCTAATAAAGCAGAATCCATATCCTCCTCACTCTATGAATTTATAGAGGATGGTCTAAATAAATTAACCTTCTATGTTTGTCCAACATAGTAGTTATATCATCTCTTACTGACTCATCCATAAAAGATAAATTAGATTCCATAAAATATTTAACATGAAAAAAAGTAATACATTGAACTTCTTGCGAGAAGACTCATCTTCTCTCATAGGTTCTACATTTTCTGGAATTTCATGGTCAATATTTATTTATATGATGTCTTGAAAATATTTTTTGGCTTCAACATCCAAATATATAGATTGGAATTAATCATCACTATAGGTGTAATCAACATCAATTTTTTAATATTGTTCAAAAAGAGGGACAATTAAATCTTTTGGCCTAGTGGTATGAGATAAATGATTGAATTTTTTATACAATTTCTCATCGTCATCTATCGACATCATTTTCTATGGATTATAGTTAATCTTTATCTTATTGTAGTTAGTTTGATTTAGAAAGAAAATACATGAAAAAATAATCATGTAAACTCTTAAAGGAACTAAATTACTATATTTAAACAATATATAAATAATCTTAGGATAATTTATTTTGTTAAATATTTAAAATTATTTTTAACACCTTTATATATCTCATTAATAAACAATTTATTTTAATTGTAATTTTGTTTTACTATTATGTATAGAAATAGAATTTATTAAAACCTTACATAAATAAAATCTTCCTTACATAGGTATATTGAGTCTAAAATGATATTCAACAAAAGAATTTCTTCTTCACTTATTTGATTCACAATAGGTATTTTGTTGGTTTTATCATTTTTTGGTTCCTCCACCACATTTGAAATATCGAAATGAGTATGATTCAAAGTTTAATAGTGTTGGTAGTCCCCATATTTTCTAATAAGAAGGAATCTAATAAATATATCCCATAAACAAGTGGTATACTCATATTATTTATCATTTATGACTTTTCAAATCATATCCTTATATTTTGTAGCATGAAATTCATTTTTCTGATAAAATTTCGTTATGAGGCATGGGTAAAAAGGTAAATTTGTATTTAGATTCAAACTTATTAAGTTATTAAATATAATAAATCTATTTAAAAAAATATAAAAATTTCCCAAAACAATCAACATTGAATTATAGGTTATCCATGAATTCAAATGAATGTAGATTTGGACATGAAATTTTCAGAAAATTACCCAAGACAGCCTAAAAAATCTTAGTTGATATTGGGAAATCATCTCACACACATATATTCATTTTTTCTAAGAAAAATGAGAATCTTGACATGTGTGCTTTTAATATGGATAATATCTTACAAATATAGGTTTTTAAAGCAAGGTTTGGTTCATGTTAGAATTTTTTTATGATTTAACTATTACTTGACAGATTTATTATTTTAGAATCATATTCATTTAATGACATGAATTATATAATAACAATATTTTAATAAATATTTAAAACATGAATGATTTATTTTAAATGAAATAGATAAATTGAATATAATACATAATTAAATAATAACATAAATATATCTATATAATTATCTACTATAAAAACAAAATCATTGTTAAAAAATTATAATAACATTTTAAACAATGTTAATCATACCCAATTCAAGTTTTATATAGTTCAATCTCTCATAATTTATTCTTTTTTTGAAAAGGTTGACAAGATAATGTTATATACCAATAAATTCTATTGTATTATATATTTTTTGAAAATTATATATCCAAAAGTGATTTTTATATTGATTTTTTTGTTCTACAATGTGATATAAGATTTTTAGAAATTGCCATTTCCCTTGCATTAACTGATTTATTGTGACTTGTTTGAATTAATATAAATAGTATAACATTTTTTATCAATCTAGTTTATGAACAACATTGACCTATAGTAATATAAAAATATTTAATTATTGATAATGCAACAAAATTCTATTTCATACTATATCGTGAAACAAAATACTTGCACAAATGGTGAATGTGTGCTGGAATTTCACTTTAAATCAAACATAGAACCACAAAAATCAACATTTCAATAACTATTTAATTCAAATTCATATATTTTAGGGTAAAAAATTATTATTTTGGTTATATTATTGAAATATTTAAAAATTATTTTCATAGTTAATATATGACAATTTATAATATTTTATTGAAATTTTATCACATGAAAAAACTAAACATTCTATATAGTCAGCTAACAATTCTATATAATAACCTTCCAATCATACCATTTTAAGTGGATTCATCAACTAGATATTTTTTTTCAAGATCCAGATCAAATATTGTACTCATTGGAGTATCACTAACTTAGTGTTATCCATGCCTAATCATTTTAAAATATCTTTTTTTCCATTTTCAATGATTTAAAAAAATTCCATATTTTTAAAAAAAATGACATCTGAGAAAGTATTTTTACACACCCATTAAACTCATTTAAAATCCATTTTTCATCACTATGAAAAATTCAATGCCAAAAGAGTATTAGGATGATTCAAAAATAATATCATCAACATAGTTTTATACAACCCAAAAACCCATGGATTTTTAATAAATAGAAGAGGATGAGTAAAAAATTATGGTCCATTGGGGTGGTGCCAGAGTGGTAAACCCTTTAATAATCCAATATCCAAAAGAAAAAGGTATTAATCCTGTAAATACCGTTTGAGATTTTTGAGGAAGGAGGTGATGTAGTCATGACATGATAATTCAAAGACAGAGGCAGGATGTAGGCCGACTGTCATAGGTGGGATGATGCATGCATGACATTACACTGGGCCTTCATGCTCTGTGTAACATCCCGGATCGGGAAGCCACCCAAAGGCGCCCCATACCCGGTTGGTCACATGGCCTCAAGAGCATTTTCCCAAATGCCAGGGGCTGCCAACTAGAAGCGATGGTCTTGGGTTTGACAGTGGGGAAACTATTCTCTCATTGGCAGAGTACACAGTGGAAGTGAAAAAAACATGCAATAACGGAAGCATTAAATATCCAACAAAAATTCACAAGTAAACAGCAGAAGACTATAACAATATACCACTAGAGCACATATGTATATATGAAATGATTCATGATACATATCTAGGAATGAATCCAAACAGGTCACAATGCTGGAAATACAAACAGTACCAAAACAAGTACAAAAGAAAAGATAAACATATCCTCAGCATCACAAGCCTAAGCTTGGTCCCATGCTCTCTTTCTTCAAATCAATCAAGTACCAAAAGTCGAAGGGTGATTTTCCATATCTATACCTGCTACAATATAGTCTTTTTGGGCCAAAAAGCATGACCCAAATAGGGTGTGAGACTAAATCCCAGTACGCAATCACATGAAGATCTATATCTCAAAATCAGGGAGAAAATGGCAGGTCAAAGTATAGTAAGCTGTAAATAGTAATAGTAAACAAACAGGAAGTAATCATAAAATAGTAACAGGATGGTATACCACAATAATCAAACCACAGAATAACAAGAAGCAGGGAAGCAGTAGCAAACCAAAACAAGAACCCCTCAGGGAAGTACTCACAGCTAACCCCTATGGTCCTATCCAAGAAGTACCGACAACCCTATAGGGAGTTCACTCAGAAAAACCCCTCTGGTTTGGTCATATGAATTTATAAGACTCTATAGGGAAGCTCGCTTGGTCAATTCCCCTTATAGTCTAGGGTATTCTGGGACTCTCTGAGGAAGATCGCGCAGTCTAACCCTATTAGAGCCCCAAAGTCTAGAAACTCTTTGAGGAATCTCACTCGATCAATTCCTCCTATAGTCCCAGTTCTACCACAGACACTCTAAGGAATCCCACTTAGTCAATTCCTTCTCTAGCCTGGAAGGGTTTTAAAGAAATTCCAACAAGTAAAGACTCTCTGAGGAAGCTCACTCAGTCTACCCTCTTGTTGTATATAATGCCCAAGACTCTCTGGGAATATCACTTAGTCTATCCCATGTAGTATATAATGTCCATGACTCTCTGAGTAAGATCACTTAGTCTACCCTCATATAGTCTATAATATTCGAGACTCTCTAGGAAGCTCACTCGGTCTATCCCTTATAGTCTATAGCACTAGGTTATCACAGTCTCGTTCCAGTTAGTGCATAATAATTCTATAAGGGAAAAGTACACCTATGGAGATTCTTGGATAAACAATCTAAAACAAAAAAATCGGTCAAATATATCATTCCATCCTATAGTTACAAGGCCTGGAAAACAGGTATAATGGCCAAAGGCTAACAAGACCCAATGTTCATAACAAGAATAAAGGCATGGAAAAACATCCAAATATAGAAATTATCCACAACTATGATAAAATTACATCTACACAAGCATACAATCAAGTAAATAAAATAAAAGGGTCAAAAAGGTAAACACTCCATACCCCATTCATAGGTATCAGTGGAATTTGCACATAAAACTAAAAGACTTCGAAAGGTAAGGTACAAACCAACTACCTTGATGCTAGAAGATCAATATACTTGAACTACGAGGATTGATTATGCTTATAATAGATTATATCTATGAAAATGCACAAAATGTTGTACCCATGATATCTCGAGATAGAGGGAGAATCATGGAATGAAACTCAAGAAGAAGGAAGATTTCACCGCTGAGGTTGCAAGACAATTGACGGCGGTTGATTCAGCAAATAAATGGAGGCTCGGGGGCTAGGAGGAAGTTCGTGGCCATACGAGTCGCTCTCGGTCGAGTAACCTGGAGAAGAAGGCATTTTCGTGGATTAGGTGTGACCCAGGACTGTTTAATGAAATAAAGAAAGTACACGGCGTGTACTGCTAGGGTACACGGCATATACATGGCCTTTCTATACTTCTCTTTAAGCGGCCTCCACATTTCCACTACACATCGTGTGTGTGGCCCGGACACGGCCAGCACACGACCTCGTGTGGAAATAAGATACATGACATGCAGTTATAAAGTACACTGCGTGTACTCTGAAAATTTCCATATTTTCCTCTTTTCTCAAACAACCACCAAAAAATGAAAACATACCAGAAAAAAAGATCTGGGTTCTTAGACTCTATCATTGGATAACATGGACTTGGGAATAAATGATATGTAATGGGCCTTCTTATACCCCGATTGAAAATATTCAATTTTTTTGATAATAAAAACAGGCATTAGAACCATTTTTAAAATAATTCATATTGTTAAAACATTTGAAATTTGAAAATTATTGAGCCTTTCATTCTGACCTCTAGGATATTATTTTAATCCATATAAATATGTTGTAAATTAACAGTAATTATTTTTAAAATTAGGGCTTTAAAATATATGATGTTATTCAATAAATACATCTTAAATAATATAAATTTTTATGAATTAAATACTGACATCCATTTGAATTAATTTGAAAAAATATATACTACATTGGAAAGAAATATTCTAATAGCGTCTAGTGCTATTAATCGTGAAAAGGATTCCCCACATTTAATACCATATTTATTACTATATAATTATTAAAATAATTTTCATTTCATTATAATTATAGTACCACATTCATTAATGTTATTCATAAACACCCCCTAAGTGGAAATGGTCTGAATGTCCTTTGTTCTTTCTTATAATTCCTAGACATTTCTTCTCTTGAACTGATTTAATTAATAATTCATTTCTTTTACTCAAAATATATTATCTATTGGTTTAGGTATGTTCATATGTTCGATATGTAATAAAAAGTCATGATGATCAACTTTATTTTTTTGAGAATGTATAGTCTTTATTCCATTATCTATGACTCTATTTATGGTGTCTACAAGCCCTAATGGTTCAAGGGATCGAATTATTTGATAATTTATTTTTTACTATAGGTTTGAGTTCAATTTTTTATTTAGAACTGAGTTTATTTTATATAGATTTAATATAAATAACACTGGTTTAGAAAATTATATGTAAATTAGAATGTTCAAACTCTATATTTTCTAAAGTGTAATGAGGTTAATGTGGAAAATTTCATCATATTTTACATGTACATGTTATTACATGATTTTGGTCCTTTTATTTAATTCCTTATAATAATTAACTGTTGTTGAACAAAAAGGAATATTACTTCAATACCTTTTAATGTAATTTATAATAAATAATACATGATATTTAGTATAACAACAATGCATCCAAAAACTATAATGAAATTAACTTTTGGTTTTCCCCATTCCAAAACTCATAATAGGTTATAATTAAATTTTTTAATGAAAAAATGAACAATAACTATAGTCATATTCATAGTATCTTCCCAAAAATAAACATGTAAATTACACTCATTGACCACGGCCTAAAAAATTTCTTCAAGAGTTATATATTTTATTTAAATTACATAATTTTTCCATGAGGTATTGTGAGTAGAAAAGATGTAATTGTAGTCATATTGTGAGTATAGATATTCAGTGTCTATATTTTAAAAACCAAGATCAATATAACTAATTATGGTGTTCGTTCTTGGTGTTCTATGGTTTTCTATATATTTTTAATAATTTGGAATATTAACTACAAGATTTACGTTTTGAGCTTGAAAGATAAGATTTGTGTATCTAGAAAATTCATCTCTTAGAAAATATTCATTGTGCATCCTATTTAGGATATAAAATCTATAGGGTAAAAAATGTACTTTTTAACCACCTCTATGAGTTGATAAGTTTAAAAGTTTTTATTTTTTTTGGAAATGGATCCTATGATTCTCACATTATTTATATAGGTTATAGAATTTTTCTTATAGGAATTATATTTTTGGAATATGCTTAAATGATATATTCCTAGACATCATCCCATGTTATTGAATTCTATAGTGGTATCTTATTCTAATTCCATGACACATTATTTAATTAAATTAAATAATTACTTTTTTTAGAAGTTAGATAATTATAATAAAAATCTGAGGCATTATTGTTACACAAAGTAGTAAATACTAAAACATGATTACAATAAAAAAAATTCACAATAATTTTTATAAAACTTAAAATGATACCCATCATCGCATAACTACTAGATTATAACAAAATTATATTTTAATCCATCTATAAATAAATCATTATAAATGAAAACAATAGAATAGGTACAAATTTAATAGACTGAAAATTTTTTCCTTTGGAATTGTCACTAAATGTGACTTCTCAATTATCTACCTTGATTACATTCATTTATATATTGTAATACTCAATCATGTTTTTGTAACATCAACTATTCTGATACCATAGATTTTTTACTTATAATAATCAAGTTGGATTTCTATAGTAATTTTATAAAATAAATGATTTTGGTACCAAAATTTTATTGGCTCCATATATTTTTGTGATCAGATCTTTAAGATACTAAATTTTAAACATTTTTTCTATACAAATACATTGATAATTTTATTATATTTAGTTTATTGGGTCTAGAATATATGAAAAATTTATTTAAATAATAAAACATAATCTGGTAATGAATTTGTTTCTCTAAATTACCCTCTATCTAGGTTAATAGAAAATCCCATGGTATACATGGCTATTGTTTTTTCCAAAATATATGCTAAGAGTTCCGTAAAAATTTGTTGATCATCAATGTGATATTTTGACATTTTCATTATAAATTATGAATTAATTGTTTCACTTAATAAATGGATCCTTTATTTATTTTTTCAATAGTAAATTGAAATTGGAAATGACTGTAAAATGCATGTTTCATCGTTAAATATATATATATATATATCCTTCATATCATTGAATGATTCATCTAACATATTACATTGCTTGAATAGATCCGAACTACTTATTTTTTCATCATTTTATTCAATCTCAAAATGATTAATAAAATTTTTAGTAGATTAGTAAATAATATTCTATATCTAGGATATAGTATTTTTGAAAATCATGTTACTTCTATCGTGTTAATATTTTTTGTTCATGTTAGAGTCACATGAAATATACTTTCTTGAAATCCATGTGGTTTTAAAAGACTATTTATACCATTAAACTCTATATTTATATATTTTACATAATCTACAAGATAGGTGTCCCATTTTCGCATCAGTATTTGTATGTGGTTCATCATCACTTGAACAATCATCTTTGATTTTATTTTTCATTTTTTGAGTTAAAAGTCTTATTGGTTGATGAGTTCCTTTATGGTTCATCATCTTCATTAATTTTACACTGTATTCCTCAATATACATAAAAAAATTGCAAATAATATATTTTTGGAGAAGAATACTCATGTCATAGAACATTCTATTAGAAAAAATGGTTCTGCTCCATATAACAAGTATGAATATGAGTAGTCATATTACCTGATCATTTTCTAAAATTTGATTCTAATGTGAATAAATTGTGTTTAAAAAGTTATTATACCTGAGATAAATGTTTTAAATTATTTCATCATGATCTATCATTAATTTATAATATTTATTGTAATAAGTATTTATGAACACATCTTTATCATTTTATGTCTCCTAATGAGATATAGTAAGATTATCCAAAATTTCTTAATAAAATGAAAATGAATATGTTTTGTTAAATATATATTATAAAAATGTAATTTATACTTTATTTATATAATCAAAATTTTATGTATACACATCCTTAGAGGTAATGATCCATTTGGGTCTTTTAACATTGTGTTTTTCATATTTTTCTAAAAAATAACAATCCAAATATCAAAGAGTATTTTTCTGTCAGGATTTACATTTAAATACTACAGTAAGAATAACTATTTATTTATAAATCATGTCTGATTAGTTTTGGTTCCATATTGATTATTATTATCCAAAAACCTAGAAATTCAAAAATAATATTTTTTCAGATTTAGATAATGCCATAAAACATTTAAAAAGTAATTTCAAAACACCTCAAATTCTCAATGTTGTTAGGAGTGGAACACTAAAGACAATGGTGAATTTTTTTTCCAATTAAAATTATTATTGTATGTTCTTCTGAAATATAATTAACCTAGTTTTAAAAATACATATAGTTTACTAAAATAGTGTTGTAATATAATTTGATCTTTTCAAAATGATTATAAAAGCTAGATCACATCTCACCTAAAATAATTTTGAAAATAATTTAAATATTATTACTAATTTAATAATATGAAACATGATATATATGAATAATCATAAACATAACTATCAATGTATTATGTTTTGAAAATGTTTTGAAAACAGATAAAAGTTCATTAAAGAATAACAATAAAAATATAAAAAAATATCATAATAAGAAAGGGGTTCATTATCAAGTTGAGAGAAAAACCCCTAGGCTAGAAACTCACCAAATATATGAATTTTATTATAATATAATGTAATTTTCATCATAGATCTGATTTTACACAACAAAAAAACAATGCAATTTAGGCATCATAGAGCCACATCACTAGTTCTTTATGAGTAAATTGTATGAAAGAAATTCACACAAACAGTCCATGCAACACAACCTCTTCCACTATTCTAAGTGGGAGTAAATAATAAAAAAATTAAGTAGATAGTGTATTTAACTCCCATATTTTGTTCATGATATGGTTTTATTGAATAAAAAGATTACATCCCACATAACACAATTATAAATAAAATAGAGTAATAGAAATAATGAATTTAGTGTTGTATAAAATGATGTTCTTCAGGTGATTATTCTCAAATCAATATCATATTATGAATTATAGTTGGTGTGTGAAGATGTTCATATGTTCCCCTAATTTGACATCAAATATTAGGTGAGGACATCATGTTTCATAAATTTCAAATATTCTAAATATTATTCATTTTCATTTAGGAAATTTTTCAATGTGTTTGTGTTCATTTGTGCGTATTTTTTCCCATGTCCTTCCACATCTTTTTTTCCCTTCGGTAATATTCATAACAAAATGTTGTATTTTTAAATATCCATTGATAAATAATCATTATGATCCTTATCATTTGGTTGGAATCCTAGGTTTATTAAATTCTAACGATAAATATTTATACTATATAGAAATGTTGTTGGATTGATTTACAATAATATAATAATATAATATTTTAATTTAGACATGATTTTTTTAATGTTTCAACATCAACTTATATAGTCACATCCACACAAGATAAAATCATTGATATGTTCCACAGTCAAACAATTTTACTTAATATCGATTGAATAAAATTATAGTCGATCTCATTGTACATATGGTTAATTCCCTAGTACTTATGGTCACATAGTTTCATATGTGATTGATATGTTAGAGGTCTGGTTGATTTATATATAATACTGTCTATTTATGATTTTGTAAGTATGATAATAATGGTTTCTAGAGAAAAAATTATGTCACTGTGTTTCATTTATATTTTTTCATTTACTTTTTCATAAATTCATTATATTTGATCACATATATTGTATTGTCGATTGTATGTACCATAATGTCAATTAAAAAGATTGATAGATTTTCATTCTTTTACAGAAAAATAAATTTAATTCTATAATAAATAAAATATTTTAGATATAACGTACTCATGATTTTGAATTTTCAAAATATTGAATTATTTGACTAAGAAAATAAACATCATAATGTATAAATTTTATTAAAATGTATATATTGGGAATATACTCTCATTCACCACTAAATAACGATATCCATATTAAAGTCTTATCTTGTAAAATTAATGAACCCATCATTGTTGATTGAGGAAGACATCAATATGAACTAGATGTTAATTACAAATCATTATGATATTTTAAAGTCAAACATAAATAAATATAAAGATGTTTTGATTGAAATTTCTTCTTAAAAAAAGAACCGTTACTCCAAATGGTGAATCATATAGGGAATATAATACCATTTTCCATGTTCTCATTTGGTTTCTTATTTAATTCTTTATATTCAATAACATCCATTATATAAGGCTTATTTGATATAGAAATAACACTAGGTAAGAGTTATATCTAAAACAAAACCTCTAAATTAGATGGAATACTAGATATGTTTTAAAAACTAATTATTTATTCAAAATTGGTATATCATCTATATAGATTTTTTAAATATCCTATGAGTTAAATACCCTTCATGATTGGGTATTAAAATTCATATCATGGAATTAATTTTATACAGTGTCATGGATATCCTTGAATTGATAAATTCTGTTTGGTTGATCCATTATATTAAATATGACTTCCCTATCATTGTAATTAATTTGGGACTTATGTATTCAGTGCTAATACATTCAGAAATAAAAATAAAATTCTACTGAGGGGAAAATAATAATATTTTATGGAATCAATTTCCTCTAAATATCTATTTAATAAGAGTTATTTACTTGATATGAAATCATCATACCACACATATTTTTCATTTATAAAACAATATACAATGATATCAAAAAAAATCAATGGACATGTATAATTCTCTGTATATGAAGGAATTCATATATCTAGACATAAATAAATTGTTCTTAATATTGAGCATACCATTCACCGCCCTAATTCCATTATTCATCCATTCACCCCATTCTAAAACTAGTATGGCTAGTGTGAGTATCAAACAACCATATTTAGTGTCACGACCCGTCCCAGTGGGGCCCGCACCATGACTCCCCAAGACCGCCTCCAATAGGCCAGGGTCTGGTGACTAGCACTGAGTAGGCATATCACAAACCTGGGAGGCATTGCCTAAGTACCTATAAACACACACACATCTCCAAGCCAACAAATGCAGAAATGTAAAACACTAAGGAACAAAAAGGCATGCATACAATAAAACCCAACCAATAGAGTACGAGGAAATGTACATTACTGTAAAAGTAAACAGGGCCAAAAAATACAAGCCCACAAAAAAGAAAACAAACAAGAGTCTGAAAACTACAAAGTACAACCTAAAAGCAAAAAAGGTATTGGGACTGCTGCTCGTAGTCGTAAGAATGCCTCAACCTGTAGGGAACTCAGAAATCTTGGTCATGTCCTGGTCCGCCCTGGAGTCTGTCAAAAGGCTGCTTGTCTGCATAAGACACCAGACGTGTGGGCAAAGCCCGTGCAGGGGTGAGTATAAAAATTCTCAGTAGAGGACCCCAAAAACCACAAAGCAATACTAAGTAAATGAACAGTCATCTATGCATAGCATATGTTTACATAACATATAAAACAAACCAGATATACTCAAAACCCAGACCCATGGTCTAGAGACAAGTCATGCAACTGCATACCCCCGTAAGGGATTCTGTTTGAAGATTCCATGATGCGCTCGTTCTGGGAGAACACACTCCACGAGGCTTATAGCTCTGATGACGTCCGTCCGAGAAGTGATGTTCGTCAGGAAATGTCATGAGAGATGGCTACACTCATTACGGGAGACACACTCCTGATTGGAAGGGTTATGATAGATAAAAACACTTATTACGGGAGACACACTCCTGAGTGGGAAAGATCTCGATACACAGATGAGGATCACTACCAGGGCCATGGAGGATACTTCGAATCATCCAGAATTCACCTTCTAGGTTAAGGATCAATGCCCGGTAGATTTGGTCACGTCGATGCCTGACTCTACCTAGGGTCTGGAATGGATAGAGGATCTCTATCCGTGCCTCTCAGATGGATACCTGACTCTATCACATAAAATCCTGGTGAAGGGATCATAATCCTGCATGAGGGAAATATACCTATCCATCAGGGGAACAAGAAGAAAGGGCACAAACCCCAACGAAAGATGTCCAGGGCATGGTGAACAAAAGGACCAAGACATTTTCCAAAAAGTACACGGTGTGTAGAAATGATACACGACATGTTGTCCGACCTCAGGTACTGCCCGTGTACAATGGTCCGTGTCGTGAGGCTGGTATTGTAGAAAAAACATAGTACACGACATGTAGTATAGACTACACGCCGTGTATAGGTAACTGGGGTTGGATCTGTGTACTCTAGCCATGTGCCTGTACACAGTCACCAACCCGTTTACTCCGACCCGTGTAATCTGCACACGGGGTGACCCACGCTGCTGGACTTGTCTGGCCGTGTGATGAAGTACATGGTCATGTACTCCATCCAGTGTCCGTGTCTCCCCGGGATACACGCCGAGCTCCGCGTAGCCGCCTCTTCCAAGTTGTACACGCCGTGCCGCCTGAAGCCGTGTAGATCATCCCCTGTCTGTGTACTACCCAAGTACATGCCGAGCTCCGGGGAAGGTCCAACACGCCGTGTGACCAAGGTCACATGCCGTGTGATTCTTCTCTGACCCCACAACCCTAGCTTCCACCGCCAATACTACATGGCATATTCCTCAGAAGTACATGACGTGTATTCTGGAAATTTCCAAAAATGACGCTCTTCGCTGGCGCACCTCCTGTGCTTCTCTGAACATTGATCTAGCCATCCGATCACCACAGAACCTTCAGGTTTTGATCTCCCCGATGCCACGAAGCCACTTACGGTATTTTCAGACCTTCGATCGGCTCAGAGAACACGTTTTGATCTTCCCGCACAAAGAACGCTCGAAGAACGCTCTTTTTGATCCGGTCCGATTCATCATCTTCCATCATCGTTGCACCTCCATAAGGCCGTTGCGGTGTCG
This sequence comes from Viscum album, assembly GCA_963277665.1. Lineage (NCBI taxonomy): Eukaryota > Viridiplantae > Streptophyta > Magnoliopsida > Santalales > Viscaceae > Viscum > Viscum album. The sequence continues at coordinate 1,570,689,964 of OY728137.1, forward strand.
AACCATCGATTTGGGATTTTTGCATCACAGAACGGATGTGAAACAATCCATTGTTTGTCACCCCGTGAAGAACGCGAAGAACGTGCGAGGGAAGAAGGGGGAGGAAATCCAATAAACAAATCGAGGAACGAACCTCCGTTGTCGTTCTTCACGGCATTAATCCGCTCCCGTTAATAGGTTTAAATGGAGGAGAGATCAACATAAATAAAATCATGGATTATTTCCCTAAAATCAACCGAAAGAAATCCTTCCCGCAAGAACGCATGAATCCGCGGATCAACTTGTTCATGGATGATCCGTGTTCTTGATTTAAACTCAATAACAGGGAAAAGGAATTGAAATAACAACCCCTACATGTTGAAAGGATCGATCATTTATGAAGGTTCCACATTTCCATTGTCGTCGTGATCCTTCATCATTGGAAAAACGATTCTCAATTTTGATCCATCATCGTTTTCCAATGCGTCCTCCTCCGCCCAAGCTCCAAGAGAGATCTCTCTCTCTATCAACTCGCAGGGTTATGAGGATAACCCTACGAATTTTCCATAAGGATGCACTTATAGGGGAATATTATGTCGTGCTAAAAAAGGAAACATTTTGAAAATAATAAAATAAATCATTAATTTATTTTATTCCTTCTAAAGTAATTACCCTTTTTAAAACGCCCAAAATTAAACTTTGCAGACGACCTGCGCCGGTCGAGGTTAGAGTTGTTCATAGGAAAAGTCGCCATCCCGGATGCAACGGTGCCCTCATATTTTTAATCTGGGCAGCTGTTTAGAAACTTCCATAGCCACACACATCTGCTGACTCACATAACTTAAAAGAAGTTCAAACCACCATTCCGGGATCACTCGACCTCGAAATGATGTGCCGCCTTCACACCCGGTCTTGAAATAATTCCATATAGTATTTAAAATAATAAACAGAAATATATGAGACATTAAATTCTCCCCACCTTTGGGCTTTACGTCCCCAAAAAGCCAAAACGAGGGCTACTCAAAAAGATGAGGGTATTGTGCACGGATATGAGCCTCCCTCTCCCACATGCTCTCCTGAAGATTCTTGTGCTGCCACCGAACACACACCAAGGGAATCGATCCCCCACGAAGGATCCTCCCCTACTGACCCTTGATCTCCACCAGGTACTCTACAAAGGTCACTCCATCCTCAATGTCTAGCTCACCCCAGTCGATGACGTGCGATGGGTCATGCACGTACCTCCTCAGCTGCGACACGTGGAAGACATCATGTACCCGATTCAATTGTGGCGTTAGAGCTAGGCAGTACGCCACCTCGCCAACTCTACACAGAATCTGGAATGGTTCGTTGAACCTTGGAGATAGCTTGCCGCGTCAGCCAAATCTCTGCAACCCTAGTCGAAGTGAGACCTGAAAAAATACGTGGTCTCCCTCCTCGAACTCTAGAGGTCTCCGTCGTCTGTCAGAATAAGACTTCTACCGGCTTTGTGCAGTCTTCATCTGCTCCCGGATGATCTGCACCTTTTCCGTAGTAGCTTACACTAACTCTAGACCCATGAGTGCTGACTCTCCGGGGTCAGTCCAGCAAACCGGTGACCGGCAGGGTCTCACATACAAGGCCTCGAACGGTGCCATACCAATGGTGGAGTTGTAGCTGTTGTTGTATGCAAACTCCACCTGTGGTAGGTGGTCCTCCCTTCAGTGACCAAAGTCCAAGATACAGGCTCGCAATATATCCTCCAAAACCTGAATGGTCCTCTCCGTCTGACCATCCGTCTAGGGATGAAATGCTGTGCTTAGGCGTAGATGAGTCCCAAAAGCCTCCTACAATCCCTTCCACAACCGGGATGTGAAACGGGCATCTCGACCCGAGACTATAGTTGAGGGGACGCCATGAAGCCGAACTATATCCTGCACATAGAGACGTCCCAAGCTCTCTACAGAACTCTGCTCCCTGATAGCTATGATTTTGGCCAACTTGGTGGGTCGGGCAATGATCACCTAGGTGGAATCGCGCCCCTGGGATGTTCGTGGTAAGCCCATCACAAAGTCCATCGATATTCCATCTGACATCCACTCTGGATCTTCCAGGGGTGAGCTAACCCTTCTGGAACCTGGTGCTCAGCCTTCACCTGCTGGCATGTGAGGCATCGAGAAACAAACTCTACTACTGCCTTCTTCATGCCTGACCACCAGAACTATCATCGGATATCCTGGTACATCTTTGCCAATCTAGGATGTACCGCCAAAGGGAATGTATGAAAGTCCCTCAGGACCTCCTCCTAGAACGCCACTCGTACAATAGTACATCCTATGAAAAGAAGTACGTGATCCCCACCTTGAGAATATCCATCAGGAGCATGTCCTATGGATAACTGAGAACGTAAAGACACGCAGTCGACATCCTCAAGTTGTGCCTCCCTAACTCGCTGTAAGAGTTGAGGGGTGACAACCATCGACTATAGGTAAGCTTTATCCTCTCCATCCACGAAGGATAACTGTAATGCGGCTAACTGCTGTGTCACCTCACTCAACAGCTGTGAGCTCAACGTTCTGCTGAGGGCATCTTCCACCTTGTTCCCCTTTCTAGGAGTGTAGATAATCTCAAAATCATATTCCTAGAGGAGCTCTAGCCAATGACTCTACCTCAGATTCAGATCCTTCTATGAGAAGATATACTTGAGGCTCTTGTGGTAAGAGTAGACAATGAACCGCTCTCCCAAAAGGCAGTGTCACCACATCTTCAATTAGAAGACTACCGATTCCAACTCGAGATCATGGGTCACATAGTTCTGCTCATGTGGCCTAAGCTGGCGCGAACCATAAGCAATCACTACATGCCGCTGCATCAGGACACATCCAGGCCCTGTCCCTGATGTGTCGTAGAAAAATACATACTCGACACCCTCCTATGGAAATCTCAAGGCTGGGGCACTCATCAAACTCTGTCTCAACTTCTCGAAAGCCTGATGGCACTTTTCTGTCCACACGAAGGGTTTCCCCTTCCTGGTCAGGGATATCATCGGTGCTGATATCTGGGATAAATCTTGGACGAATCTACATTAATCCCCTACCAACCCAAGAAATCTCCGCACCTCTATCATGCTCCGAGGTGGCTCCCATGCTAACACAGCCTCCACCTTGGCTGGGTCCACAGCTACTCCATCTGGTGAGATGACATGTCCCTGAAAGTGGACCTCTCGAATCTAGAACTGACACTTTGAGTGCTTCCTATAAAGATGGTGCTCCCGAAGTACGTCCAGAACCATCCTCAGGTGTCTCGCGTGCTCTTCCTCTGACGCCGAGTACACAGGGATGTCATTAATGAAAACTAATATGAACCGGTCCAAGTATGGCTAGAAGATCTGGTTCATCAGCCCCATGAACACTACAGGGGCATTCGTCACGCCAAAGGGCATCACCAAGTACTCATAGTGACAGTAGCGACATCTGAAAGTTGTATTCGGTATATCCTCATCCTGCACTCATAGATGGTGATAGATCGATCAAAGGTCAACCATCGAGAACCATTGATCCCCTCTTAGTTGATCAAATAGGACATCAATTCTTGACAGTGGATACTTGTTCTTCACTGTCACCTAGTTCAGGTGCCGGTAATCCATGCAGAACCTCAGACTCCCTTCTGACTTCTTGGAAAACAAGACTGGAGCCGCCCAGGGGGAGATGCTGGGTCTCAAGAAACCCTTGCTATGAAAATCCTCCAACTGCACCCTCACCTCGCGAAGCTCTCCGGGAGCCATCCGATAAGATGATAAATAAATCGGTGTCGTCCCGGGGTGTAAGTCGATGTGGAAGTCAATTTCCCGATGGGTAGGTAACCCTGGAACATCTTCTGGAAAGACGTCCTCATACTCCGCCACCGCTGCTGGGAACTGAGAGCTCACAACATCTACTGCTCTGAGGGTAAGGCTAGCCAACTCATGAGTGATCGGCTGAACCCTTCTATGCAGGAGCCCATTTTGTGTTGCCTGGGATTCCTTTTTCTCCGACAAAGGAAAACCTCATTCCATCACGGCGGACACACCTCACCCTTCGCCTAAAATAGTCAATCTGGTCATAGACCGAAGATAACCAATTCATACCAAAATGACGTCGAATGGCCTCGACGCTACCACCAAGAGGTTCCAACTGAAACTCTCACCTCCAAGGGTAAGATCACATTGTCTACAAATGTGTGTGATCATCGCGTCTCCTCAATTAGGTGTCTCCAAGCGTAAGGATCGAGTCAACGGTTCTACTGGAATCTCGAGGTTTTGTACAAGAAATGTGGCTACAAGGGAATGACTAGTACCTGGGTCTATGAGTACAGAAGCTAATGTAGAAAAGATGTAGATCGTACCTCAAATCATCCCAGGAGCCCCTGGGTCGTATGCCTCGACCCCATGCAGCTGTCCTCGTCCCTGTCCCCCCGCTCCCTGAGCCTGGTGCTGACCTCCAAGGGGTGGTGGTGGAAGAAAGTCGAAGCGTCTGCCAACGCCCGCCGCTCTCCCTACTCCTCTGCCACATCCGCCACCTGGCAGGTCTGCCTGCTCTGTTCTCTGCCTCTGCCTCGGTGGTCCATCCACCACTTCCCTGTCAGCAGCTCGACGGGTCAGGCAATCTCTAGGGAGATGTCCCCTGTCGTCGCATGCGTAGCATCATTTCTCCATAGGCTGACTGGATCCCGCCTGAGAGCCCTGGACTATCGATACCCTATCCTAGGTTCTCCTCTGACGTCTCTCATGTCCTGATCCCTGCGTCTGACGTCGACTCCTTGCTGCCGGTGTCTCCGCACCTGTCTGCCTGCTGCTGACTGCCGGCTACTGTCTCTGCTCCACCAAGAAGCTCTTGATCACCAAGGCCCTCTCGATCACTCCAGCATAAGTCAAAATGAAAAGAGGCACGAAACTAGCTCGAATGTCTCTCTTTAGACCTCGCTCGAAGGTCTGAGCCCTGAAGTACTGATCCCTTTCCATATTCATAATGTACCTGCGTGAGGTTGGTGAACCTCGATGAATAGTCATCCACGATCATACTACCCTGGTGGAGCTGAAGATGCTCCTGGATGTGCACAGCACTCAACGTAACCGGAGAGAACTCCTCCCTGAAGAGTCGCTCAAACTACATCCACGAAAGAGTCTCCTCTTCGTGAGTCTGCATGGTCAGACTCCACCATCGTCCCGCCAGACCATGAAGAAGGATTGCTCCTAGGATCACCATCTATCCTGTTGGTGTCCTCACTAGATGGAAAACTCTGGTCACTGCCTCAAGCCATTCCTCAGCCGCCTGAGGGTTGCGCTCGCCTCAGAACCTGAGGGGTCTCTGTCTCTGGAACTCATGGAGCGCGCTAAGCATGCGCTCATTGCCAGTCGGTACTGTAGGTACCACTGGCTGCTCCACTGGTGGTGGTATAGCAGGTGCACCACCTGGTGGAAATTCTTGGGGAGCGGGTCCTTGTATCAAAGCCTGATCACTGAGGGGGTCATCATCGTGATTGTGCTGTTGAATCCTGGCGGGTATGCATCACGTAGTCATCCTATAAACAAACAAGACGTACCATGGTCAATGAGTATATCTGGATAGCTAACACAAAGGACATGGAAAGCACATCCCATTCCCATATGATGCATGTACCTTTTATTTCCCCACAACCATTGTTTTCATGAACCGAGTTGAAAAGCAGGTTATCAAAGTCCTGGTGTATGGATACGTCGGCCGCCACACCAACACTGGGGTCTCTGGCCTGAAATCCAAACCCGAAACACTTAACACTATTTCCCCAAACTGAACTCACAGACTCTTGGTCCTACGGTATAACCGACCACCTATGATACCACTCTGTCATGACCTGTCCTAGTGGGGCCCGCGTCGTGACTCCCCAAGCCTGCCTCAAAGAGGCCAGGGGCTGTGACTAGCACCAAGTAGGCATATTACAAAAATGGAAGGAATTTCCTAAGTACCTGTACACACGCACATATCTTCAATCCCACAAATTCTGAAATGTAAAACACTAAGGAACAAAAATGCATGCATACAACTAAACCCAACCAATAGAGTACGACGAAAGGTAGAGTACTGTAAAAGTAAATTGGGCCAAAAAATACAATCCCACCAAAAAGAAAACAAACAAGAGTCTGAAAACTATAAAGTCTAACCTGCAAGCACAAAAGGTACTGGGATTGCCGCTCGTAGCCATAGGAATGCCTAGGCTTATAGGGAACTTAGAAAGCTCATTCCTGTCCTAGTCCGCCCTGGACTCTGTCAAAAGGATGCTCGTCTTCACAAGACACCAGACGTGCGGCCAATTCCTGTGCAGGGGTGAGTATAACAATACTCAGTAGAGGTCCCCAAAAACCACAAAGAAATACAAAGTAAAGGTACAGCCAGGTATGCACAGTATATGTTTACAGAACATGTAAAACAAACCGGATATACTCAAAATCAAGACCCATGGTCTAGAGACAAGTCACACAACTGCATACCCCTGTAAGGGATTCTGTTCAATGATTCCATGATGTGCTCATTCTGGGAGAACACACTCCATGAGTCTTATAGATCTGATGATGTCTGTCTGAGAAGTGATGTTCGTCAGGATCCATCACGAGAGGTTTCTACACTCATTACGAGAGACGCACTCCTGAGTCGAAGGGTTAAGATAGATAGAAGCACTCATTACAGGAGACACACTCCTGAGTGGGAAAGATCTCGATACACAGATGAGGATCACTGACATGTCCATGGCGGATATCATGACTCATCCGGAATTCACCATCTAGGTAGAGGATCAATGCCCGGTAGAGTTGGTCACATAGATGCATGACTCTACCTAGGGTCTGGAATGGATAGAGGATCTCTATCCAGGCCTCTCGGATGGATGACTGACTCTATCAAAGAAAATCCTGCTGAAGGGATCATAATCCTGTTTGACAAAAAGACTCCTAAACATTAGGGGAATAAGAAGAAAGGGCACTAACCCCAACAAAAAATGTTCAGGGAACGGTGAACAAAAGGACCAAGCCGTTTTCCAAAGAGTACACGGTGGGTAGAAATGATACACGTCGTGTTGTCTGACCCCGGGTACTGCCCGTGTACAACGGGCCAAGTCATGAGGTTGGTCATGTAGAAAAAAAACATAGTACATGGTCTGAAGTATGGAGTACATGTCGTGTCTAGGTAACCGGGGTTGGCTCCGTGTACTTTGGCCATGTTCCCCTACATGGTCACCAACTCATTTACTCTGACCCGTGTAATCTGCACACTGGGTGACCCGCGCTGCTGGCCTTGTCTTGCTGTGTGATGGAGTACACGGTCGTGTACTCCATACCTTGTCTGTGTCTCCCAGGGAAACATGCCGACCTCTGCGTAGCCGCCTCTGCCAAGCTGTACACACCATGCCGCCTGAAGCCGTGTAGATCATCCTATGTTCGTGTACTACCCAAAGTACATGCTGAGCTTCGAGGAAGGTCCAACATGCCGTGTGACTAGGGTCACATGCCATGTAATTCTTCCCTGACCCCGAAACCCTAGCCGATGCCGCCAGTACTATACGACATGTTCTTTGGAAGTATACGCCGTGTATTCTGGAAATTTCCAGAAACGGTGCTCTTCGCCGGTGCGCCTCCCGTGCTGCTCCGAACGTTGATCCAGTCGTCCGGTCGCCACGAAACCTTCAGGTTTTTGTCGACTCGATGCCACGAAGCCACTTTCGGTGTTTTCAAACATTTTATCGGCTCCGAAAATGTGTTTTGATCTTCCCGCACGAAGAACGCTCGAAGAACGCTCTTTCCGATCCGGTCTGATTCGTCGTCTTCCATCGTCACTGCACCTCCAAAAGTTCGTTGCGGTGTTAAACCTTCGATTTGGGATCGTTGCATCACAGAACAGATGTGCAAAGATCCATTGTTCGTCGCCCTGCGAAGAACGCGAAGAACGTGCGAGGGAAGAAGGGGGAGGAAATCCAATAAACAAATCGAGGAACGAACCTCCGCCGTCATTCGTCACGACGTTGATCTGCTCCCGTTAATAATTTTAAATAGAGCAGAGATCAACATAAATAAAAGCATGGATAATTTCCCCAAAATCATCAGAAAGAAATCACTCATGCAAGAACGCACGAATCCGCGGATCAACTTGTTCATGGTTGATCTACGTTCATGGTTTAAACTCAAAAACAGGGAAAATGAATTGAAATAACAACCCCTACCTTTCGAAAGGTTTGATCGTTGATAAAGGCACCACGATGCCGTTGTCATCGTGATCCTTCAACGTCGGCGCAACGATTCCTAATTTTGGTCCAGTGTCGTTTTCCAACGCGTCCTCCTCCGCCCAAGCTCCAAGAGAAATCTCTATCTCTCAAATCGCAGGGTTATGAGGCTAACCCAACGAATTTTCCATAATGATGCACTTATAGGGGAATATTACGTCGTTCTAAAAAAAGGAAACGTTTTAAAAAATATAAAATAAATCATTAATTTATTTTATTCCTTCTAAAGTATTTCCCCCTTTTAAAACGCCCAAAATTAAACATTATAGATGACCTGCGCCGGTCAAGGTTAGAGACGTTCTTAGGCAAAGTCATCATCCCGGACGCAACAGTGCCCTCAAAATTTTAATCCGGGCATCCATTTAGAAACTGCCACAACCGCGCACAAGCGCCGACTCACATAACTTAAAAAAGGTTCAAACCACCATTCTAGGATCACTGGACCTCGGAATGATGTGCCTCCTTCACGCCCAGTCTCAAAATACTTCCCTATAATATTTAAAATAATAAACGAAAAAATATGAGACATTAAATTTAATTTATGTAATTATATAGTAAAGAATATCCTTCATAAAATCTCTTAAATTCCAACACCTTCACTTCAACCTATGATTTTTTAGGTTCATCCTATATAATATTATTACTTCATATGTTGTATTTCGTTCTATCCTCTTATTATTCATAATTTAGTAACCAAAAATAACTAAAACTTGTTCTAATACTAACCATGGAAACCCGAGAAAATCACATATATATATATATATATATTAGAATAGTTACATAATTTAATAACTACATATACAAAAATCCACAATGCCTAACCTATATGTTTTCAATATTTAGAGGTTAGGTAAATAAAAAATTTATTTTATGACATCCTCAATATTTCCCACAAATATTATTATCCCATTATAAGCTTTTATATATATCTTACATGATATTATTCTAAAGAACCAAGTAAAATTAAACCTTATAAATGGTGATCATAAATACAAATTAAGGTTAAACATTAGAGATGGAAATTAAATATCATAATTTAGAATATGATAAACACATAGAAAAAAACATAATAGGGATTCATGTATATAGAATAATAATATCATACACATGAAAACATTAATCATAAATCACGATTCATTTTATAATGTCATGACCCTAGAATCCTAGATATGGTGCATTATTTTAATACATTGGAATGATTACAAGGAATCATGTCCCAAAAAAATGATCAGCTTAGCAGCCTTGTAAGATAAAATACATACATGGACATTACTCTAAAATTTCTAATATAAAATACATCATAGGTAATACTTTTAGAAGTCCATAATTCCAATAGCTTAATCCATCATATCATTCATAATAATCCTATTGGTATCCTGGGAAAATAAAACATAAAAAGGGGTGATCTCAGATGCTCAGTAAGTTTAACTAATTCAGCAGAAGCTATAATGTTTTAAGTAAATATTTATAATAATAAAAAAACGTATTAAAAAATAAACTTGAACATATTATTGAAAAAATAAATCGAAAAATACCTTATAAACATGCACATGGATATTCTACTAGTCGAATGATCATATGTTATAACTAATTTCATAATGAGTGAATGCATAATGATGAACATAATAACTACTACAACAAGGCCTCGTGCCAAGACAATAGTTTGTATTTTAAGACCTATAGATACCTAGAGGGGCTATAGTGGGCCCCACCCATCACATAAGAAGACCAATTCATTTCTCATATGAAAAGGGTAAAACACAACCTAATCATTCGTATTAAAATTTGCATACGAAAATGTCAATACTTCAACCATAAACCATGAATGGAAGAAAAATAACACATTAACTGTAAAACATATCATAACTCACTCAATACAATATGGATTATTTAATTATAATAAATCAACCTCAATAATGAATAATACCCATTAAAGGATACTGAAAATGGAAAAAATGATTACTAAAATTCTTTTAAGGAAATATCCATTTTGCATGCAATCATTTAAAAGTCACAATATTTATAAAAGAAGACATTTATAAGATAATTTTGAATAAAATTATCCCATAAAACATTGAATATTTTGAAAGGAATTATCATTTTAAAAAATCATGACCATATAAATAAATCCCTAAATATCATTGTGAAAACATGGACATAAATTAAATAGATTTAGAAAAAATACATCACTAAAAAAATTAAATTGATGATATCATTAAATATTACCATTCATAAAACCATAAAATAATCATTTTGAAAACCTTTTTATAAATCATAGACATGGATGATAAATATTTCCCAGTAAATAATTACTTATAAACAATCTCAGATAATAATGTTATTGAGATTTAACAATTATCATAGGTCTGATACTCATTATATGTGTCTAAAAACTACTGTATATTGATTTTAAAAATAGTCTCAACTTATATCAGAATAATAATAACATTTATGATATCACATATGATACTTTTAAGACATTTTAATACCTGTTTATTAAAAATTCCAAGTTAATGAAACATTTCAGGTAATCATCACATTGTTTATCGTATGAGTTTTAACGTGTTATTCCTGATAGTGTTACATAGATAACAATTTTCTCACATTCAGAATCTAACATATAATTTATATATCATATATATAATATTTATAAATAAATATAATAGATAGATAAATAAAATGTAACACACCATTCATAGAGACTGTAGGTCCTACATTGGCATGAACGCAATATCAATTTTATTATCATATTAAATGGGAGTAATTGAATTAAATATGTTTTTATATATATATCTTCCCAATAGAATTATTATTTTTCATTTTAATACTTTTTAATAATATATATTTTTATAATCATTATTGGATGGTGAACATCAAAGATGATTCTCACCGCGTCGTGGAGACGGTAAGTTGTACATATGCACGAGCGATGATATAATTTATTTAATAGATAAATGGTATGAAATAAGATGATATATGAATTTTAAATAATAATATCATGTTATATTTATTATTTACATATTGTATAGTCATAGATATACCCATTGAAATAATGTTTAAAAGACAAAAAAATTACACCATAGCGTGGAGAGGGTAACTCGTATGTATGCACGCATGGTGTTATTTTTGTTCAATGGATGGGTAAAAAGAGGAATATGGTTGTCCCATAATCATAACAAAATCTAAAAATATAGTATATTCTAGATTTATTATTTTTAGTTTTGTAACAACTTATTAAGTTAAGTAGAAGCGGAAATGAACTTTGACATAACGGATACAAAAATTATCTCTCCTTCGAGTGTCTCCTTTTTATTTTCTCAAAAGGACTACTTATGTAGGTTTTCTTCCAATATTTTCCAACTAGGATGAATATAGGGATGTTGGGATGATATTTAGGAAGGGTTTGGATGAGAAAATGGGATTTAAAGGTGTGAATTATAGAATAAGGTATGTTCATTTTCAAAATAGAGGTGAGATGCACTTTTGAAAAAAATCATGAAATGTTAATTTTTTATAAAATTATTTTAGGATTAATTTGGTCCCAAATTTTTTTATATATAAGATGTGATTCTTTGGGGTAAAAAAAATTTCATCTAATAGGTTTTAGGTATGTTTAGGTCATAAAATTAACCTTATCATTTAGATTAAACCCTTTGTAAAATAAGTTAACTCTTACCAAGTCCTCTTGTATTTTTATATTACATGGATAATATTCTTACTATAAAATGCCATGGGAACCTAAAGTGGATCATCTATTAAATTTGAATCACTGTAAAATTTTTCTGTCTAAACTTTAAATTTTTAATATTTTTATATCATTTAATGAAGTAGTATTAGTTTTAGAAACTCATATATGTCAATTTTGACACTATTTAGTAATTGATTTTTTTAAAGTAATAAAATGTTAATCCTTGAAACCAAAAGATTTGAATCATCCATAATATGTCAATATCATCCATAAAATTTGTTTATGGTATAAAAATTTTCAGATTATATTTATTTTAATATTTATAAAATCCTTTATTTGATTATTTCTTTAATGAGGTGATCCTGACATCATAATTGTTTTATAAATAAATAAATTTATCTAATGTCTAAAAATTACTAATAAAATACCCTGATATATGATTTTTTTTATATTTATAATGAATATATATATACATAGATATTATTTATATTACACAATATTAAAATCAATTTAGTAAAATATGTATGTTTATGTTACTATTTTCTCTACATTAAATTAATTTTTTTAACATGTCATTATCACACCTATGTGGTCCTCAAATGACAAAATTTCGGTCTATGGATGCTCATTGTGAAATATATCACATCAAATAAGACTAGAACCAATTTTAGGATATTTGTATTTTATTATAATATTTTTTACCCTTATTTACCTAATTTTGCCTTGAACCTTGGTAAATAAAAATAATTATTGATGTTACTATTCATAAATACCAAAAATATAAGGTACCTATTAAAAAAAATTATACCTTATGATTAAAAATATGTAATCCATTTCTCAAAATTCCAAAATAATAAAACATGAATTAATTATTTAAAAATTAATTACCATTTTCCAAACCAAAAAGCGGGTTTTTAAGAAGTAAAAACTATCAAAAGACTGACATGTGTTTATGTCGAGTTTAAAGGTGAAATTACATTAAATGACCAATATTTTATTAAATGAAAAACATGTAATCTAATTATACTTTAAAAAAACTCAAATGTATAAGTTAATGCTTTGAATTAATTAAATAAAATATGTTGTTTTAAATTAAAATTTAGTATTTTTCAGAATTCATCAAAATATGAATGTTGTCTGAAATTTTTTAAAAAAATTATTCAAACTAAACTTTTATGACCTAATTCTAAAGAATAATTTAATTGTTTAAAATTTAATATATAAAATTTTCAAATTATTTGTTTTAAAAAGGGTTCACCATAAAAGATGGAAAAACTACATTTGTGAAAAATACTTATTTTATCTGTAAAATTGAATTTTTCCATATATTATTCCTAATAAAAACAAAAAATGAATTATAAAAATATATGAGATATATAAAATTAAAAATTTGGTTAATACTATTCATAATCATTTTTTAATGGGCTAGTTTAATATGTTGTGGTGTGCTTGAACTTATTGCTGCGTACATCGCACTATATTGAATTATTTAAAGAGGAAGCATACCATGGAGGATTTGGGTGTTACATTATCACCTTCATCAATAAATTTCATCCTCTAAATTTTAAATCATGATTGAAAACTATGGTATTTATATTTACAAATATATTATTTAAAATCCCACATCAAAAAAAGGATTAATGAGGCCTCAATTTTAATATAAAGAAAGATATGTATGAAGAATACCATTAATAACACATGCTATGGTTCCATGTTGGAAACCGTGGATATTAATGATAAAACATACCATTAAGTAATGATAAAGAGTGATATGGAATATCTTTAGGATAAATTTAACACCTGAAATCCATAAATCTATGATGATCCAGGGGACTATTTGATTCATTGCAAAAAGAATGTACCAGGAAAAAAATTATGCTATTTGGACTAGAGTTGAAACAATTTCTTCATAAACTAAGAACACAGGGAATCATAATTCAATTATGTGTAATGTTTTATCCATTAAAAATTTCTACAAAAAACTCATCTTTCCCTTCAAATGATAAAACAAAAAAATATATTATTTATCTTAATATTATAAGGTTCCAAATATAGAAATGTAACATTTGAATAAATAAAACTATGTTATACTAACTAAAGAATTGTTGTAGGCCAATGGTAGGTGATAAATCCTTGTTTCAGTACATTTGTGGGACCGATTCCTGAAGCCTTGTCCAATGCGATGGGTTATCACCGACCTGTAGGTTGTCCATATTCTAAAACTATAGTATTGTAATATTCCAAAACTAATCATAAAAAATATTATAACATTAAATAATAATATCCATTTTTAAACATAATCCATTCAATAATTTAGAGTTAACCATAATACTTCAGATCAAAATCTCTCTAAAAGGTCTTTAAATTTCCAAAATCAATTGTAACACCAGATTCACCAAATAACTTAAGGTTTCTATTATTTTAAAATAATAAATATATGATTACCTTCAATATATTAATACCTTAATGAAAATAAAAATAACTATAGTAAATTCATTATATATATCACATTCTTCTATTAATGGGAATATAATTATTAAATCCAAATAATAAGAATACATTAATTATTCCACTTCAACAATAGTAACAACATATTCTTGACCATGATCCATTTATTTCTTCTGAGATATATTTCCTTAAATATTTGCACAATTTTTTTCATAATGTCCCATATATTTACAGTTATAATATTTTATAATATACTTATTTTTTTTACAATCAGGAGCCTGGTGAATGTTTTTCTCCACATTTGTGACAAACTCTCATTCCTTTTAGGCATGTACCAGAGTGTTTCTTCCCACAACTATCACATAAGGGAAAATCCTTCTTTCCCTTTTTCTTTTATATGTATCTTTCACCACCATTATCTTTTATTATAAATTTAAATTACTATAATACAATTTGGAGACTTTATTTTCTGTATTGATTACACATGAGATAATATCTTCATACGATGTGAAAGATTGTGAGACCAATTATTTTCAAAGGAAATGATTTAACCTATCATATAATCGATCAATCATACTTCATGGTTCACAGATGTAGTCTGTATCATGAATTTGTATCCTTGTGAAGTTATCCTCATACTTTATAACATTCTCATGCTCTTTTTTTCTCAGACTCAGAAACTGACTTCCTATATTAGCTCATTGTTCACAAGGAATGTATTTATCTCGGAAAACATTTTTAATCTCCCTGCATTCAATATTTCATACTTCTTATCCTCCTTTGTTTTTTGAAGCAATGAACACAAGGGACTTGAATCTCCAGAAAGATGATAGACTACATTAAAAAATTATTCCCTTTCGCTATTCCCTGAAGTAGGAAATGTTTTCTATAAGGAACTTATCCATTCCTCAGTTACAAAAGAATTTGTATTACAATTTATTATTAGAGGTTGTTGAATCATGAAACTATCAAACATTGAACCTCCACATTTTAGATCAGGAAGATCTATATGGGTATGGTTATTACTCATAACTTCAGTCAGCTATCCCAGTATGGTTATAAGTTGTTCTGTATCAATTGTGTCACCATCTTCACTATTTTTATCATGAATAGGAGGGAAATATCAACATGGATTATGTGTATTGATGATATTTCCATTTCATCTACTTGGTGTTATTTTTAAACAAAGGCATACAATATATTTGGTTATGAATCATAATGCATTATACCAAACTATTAAAATACCTAGCATAAATTTTAATATTCATACACCCATAATCATAAATATGGATCCTTTGATGAAATATTTACTCATAAATCATTCATAATGGTTTGTAAATAAAATATAAATTATCCTAAGAATATACCCCAGGAGTGTCAGATCAGGTGTGTAGTAAGGCCCTTGTCGTATACCAAGTTACCTCGAGTCATGCCCGTAAAACTTTTTAAATGTTTTCACCCCAAGGTATAACAATTACAGAACCACATCCACATTTAGTATCAATACATGGATGTACTTCTTGGAATTTCTATTTAATAACTACATTACCAAAATTCTAGGGGCCTCTTCTATACTTATCCTCAAAGTCTATCTTAGGGTTATGATCTCTGATCTTTGTATTCTAAATCTATTTCTAGGGTTGTTGCTAAACTTCGTCTGACACCAACTATAATGCCCCGACCCTAGAATCTTGGATATGATGCATTATTTTAATACATTGGTACTATTAAATGGAATCAAGTCCCAATGTACTGATTAGTTTATCAATCATAGAATATAGATTACAAACATGATGTTTACAATAAAATTTGAAACATAAAATATATCATAGGTAATCCATTTATAGTTCCATTATTCCCCTATTTTTATCCTTCACATCAATCATAATATACTTCTTGGTGTCCTAGGAAAATAAAACAAAAAAATGGGTGAGATCAAATGCTCAGTAAGGGTAAATAATTTATCAGAGGCTATAAACGTTTAAGGTATAATGCATAATAAAAAGGAATCCTTTTAAAAAATAAACATGAACATAATATTGAAGAACATAAATCAAACATTACCATATAAACATGAACATGGATATTATACTAGTATAATAATCACATGTAATATCTAATTTCATAACTAGGTAATGCATAATTTTAGACATAATAACTACTAACTCAAGGCCTTATGCCAAAATTGTTAACAAATATAATATCAAGGCCTTGTTCAAAGACACTAGTCTATCTAATGAGACCAACCGATGCATCGAGGGGCGATGGCAGGCCCCACCTGTCACTTATTAAGACCAATGAATTCTTCATATTAAAATGGTGAAACATAAAATAATAATTCGTTTTAAAACATTCATACAAAATTTCAATACATTGACCATAATTCAAAAATGATATAAAAATATCACATCTATAGTCAAATATATCGTAAATCATTCAATAAAATATGGAATATTGTATTGCAATAAATCAACCTCAATCAAAAATACTACCAAGTTAAGGACGTTGACATAGTTTAAAATGATTAGTAAAACACTTTGTGATAAATATACCTTTTTTAAATAACCATTTAAATGTCCCAAAATTTATAAATTAATCCATTTAAAATAGATTTTTGTGTAAAATGGTCTCATACCAATTTTAAACTTTTTAATGTAATTAATTAGATTTAATAAAAATACATCATGAAAACATTTAAAATGTTGATCTAGTTAAAGAATACCTTCCAAAAAACCTTAAAATATACCTTTTGAAAACATTTTTATGAATCATGGACATGAATGGTTAATATTCCATAGTAAATAATTACACATAATCAATCTCAGATAATAATGAGTTTGAGGAATTAACCCTTACCTTAGGTCTGATACTGTTCGTACATGTCTGAAAGACCTGTATAATGTGTTTAAACAAGATATTTACTTAAATTATAATTATATTAATATTTATGATATCAAATATGATTATTTTATATCTTTATAATACCCATTTATTAATAATTCAGAGTTAATGAAACATTTTGGGGAATAATCTGTTTGCTTATCATATGTATTTTGACTTTTGATTCTTAATCGCATTACATAGATCATAATTTACAAAATTTCAGAATGTAAAATATGATTTCAATATCATATTTATTTTGTATATAAATACATATAATATATAGATATATAAAATGGAACACACTGTTAATGGAGGTGGTATGCCATACGTATGCATTAATGTGGTTTTTGTTTACATATCATATTGAATGGAAGTTAGTGAATGATATAGATGTTGATATATATATATATGTCACCCTAATATCATTATGATGTCATATATTTAATATTTATTAATAATATTTATTCTTATAATAATTCTTGGATGTTGAACATAGAAGGTTAGTCTCATCGCAACGTGGAAGGAGTAATCCTTACATATGCATGAGCGATGATATCATTTCCTTAATGGATTAATGGAATGGAATAGGATTGAATATTAATTTAACAGAATAAATATAATTTTATATTTACAATTTACATCTATTATAATTATCTTTATACAAAAAGAAATATATTTTAAATGAAAAAAAATTACACCATGGCGTGGAGACAATAAGTCGTACATACAGACGCATGGTGGTATTGTTTATCGTAGGGTGGGTAAAAAGAGGAATATGATTTTTCCAATAATACTAAAAAAATTCAGAATACAGTAGATTCCTGGAGTTACTATTTTATTATTATATCAACTTAGTATGAGGAATTATAAAAATAAATGAACTTTGACAAAAGGGATTAAACAATAAACTCTTCTTCAGGCGTCTCCTTTTGATTTACAGAAAAGGACTCCTTTAGTTGGCTTTCTTCCAAAAGTGTTTCAACTTTCATTAATTAATGGAAGTTGGGAGTTGATTTGTGTCGGGTTTGGATGATACAAAGGGCATTGGATGTGTGAATTAAATAGATAGGTAGGTTCCCAATTATAAAAGATATCTGTGGAATGTTAGAAAAATCATGAAATGTTATTTTATTATTAACTGATTTTCGGTTTCAAATGGTCCCAAAATCATTTATTTAAAATATAAGAAGATTTTGGGTCGAAATGAATACAAAATATAGGTTTTAAAAATGTTTAGGGTATAAATCTAACCTTATATTTTTTATTTGACCATTTTTAAAATAATTTAACTCTTACCATATCCTTTGGTATTTTTAAACCACATTGTAAGTATCATTACAATAAAATTCCAAGATAACCTAATGTGTGACATTTATCAAATTTGAATCACTATAAATGTTTTTTTGGTAGAACTATATATTTTTATGTTTTTTCTATCATTTAATATAATAGTGTTTTTTAAACACATTTATATCAATTTTGAAACTATTTAGTAATTGATTTTTTTAGTGTACTAAAAACATGATTCCTTTAAACTAAAGTCATTAAATTAACCCTAATATATCAATATCATTCAAAAAATTAGTTTATGTTATAAAAATGTCCAAATTACATTTATTTTAATATTTATAAATTCATTTATTTGAATCATTCATTTATGTGGTAATCACTGCATCATAATTGTGTCATATATAAATATATTTATCTAATGTATAAAATTTAATAAAAAATTAACCTGATATAGAAAATATTTTTAGATTTATAATTAATATTTATAGACATATAGATCGGTTATATAAACTTATATTAAAATCAATTTAGTAAACGACATATGATTATGTTATAATTATATTTAATTTAAATAAATTCCTATAACATGTCATTATCACGCCTATGTGGTCCCAAAATGCCAAAAATTAGGCCTAATGATTCTTACGGTAGAATATATCTCATAAAATAAGGTTAGGAAACATGTTATTGTAATTTTAAATTATTATAATATTATATTTTACACTTATTTACATGATTTACACTTTAACGATGATTAAAAAAAATAATTACATGTGTTACTATTCATAATGTTCAATAATAAAAGGTACCTATTTAAAAAATAAGGAAATTTTAATTTCAAATACAGAATCCATTTTTTTCAAATTCAAAACACATAAGTTTTATTAATTAATTTAAAATTAATTCTTGTTGACAATCCCAAAAAACTGTGTTTTATAAAGTAAAAACTATCAAAAGAATGACATCTGTTTATATCTAATTTAAATGTGAAATCACTTATGATGACCAAAAATATATTAATTAATAAAAATATAATCTAATTATACTTTAAAACCACAAAAAATTATATTTTAACACTATCAATTATTTCAATAAAAAATCTTTTTTCAATTAAAATATAGTATTTTCAATATTCATCAAAAAATGAATTTTCTCAGAAAAATATGAAAAATTATTCCAAAATAATTTTTTATGTCCCAGTTATTAAGAATAATTTAATTTCCTCCAATTGAATATATAAAAGTACCAAATTTTGTATCTAAAAAGTATTCTCCATTAAATTTTGAAAACTGTATTTTTGAAAAATACTTATTTTAATTGAAAATTTGATTTTGTCCTTATATTATTAAAAAGAAAAAATTGATTATGGTTAAAATTATATCGGATATATAATATTTAAAATTTGATTTATACCATTAATAAATTCTTTTTAAACCGCTAGTTTGATAGGTTATGTTACGCTTGAACTTGTTGTTGTGTACATCGCACACTATTGAATTTTATAAAAAGGAAAAATACCATTAATATTTGGGGTGTTACACATTGTATTTCTATTTTGGTATAAAATAAAACATATTTAATTTCTTTTTGGAAGAATTAATTGACAATCATGATCCTTGAAAACATATCATAGGAATAACAATGTGGAAAATCAATAAGTAAAAATAATTTACATTGAGTTTCTTTGACATGACTATAATAACATAGTGGAAAATTTCCCAAGGTGTATTATTTTATCTACTCATTCCCATAAACATTGTAGACATAATACCATAGTGGATTGGGTTTACATTCGAGTCCCATACTAGTCACCTAATGAAATATAAATCTTTACCCAATGCATTGTAAGGCTATATAATTCTGATCCCACCCATTATATAATTAATTATTATATATATTTATTTCACACAAACACAAAAACATTCTTAATTCAATAATGTATTAATTAACTAATGAAACAGAAAAATATTACGGGAATATTTCAGTATGCTTTAATCATTAATCCCCCATAGAATGAATGTGGATGGTGTCATTATTGAATCTACAATGTGCATCATAATAAATATTAATAGATATTGAAATAGTTTGATAAAACTAAAAGAGTGTTCAGAAATTACATTGATAAATAATTTGAAATCCATGTTAAAATTTTAAAACCATTTATTTTTAAAATAAATAAAATTTTAAAAATTGGGTATAGAAATTAAATTGGATAGCCATGACTACATAGAGTGGAATAGTAATTTCTAAATCAAATTAGTATGATCATAAAATGACGTTAGATGGATAACATTAATAAAAATACTCCATTCAAACATTTGTAAATAAAGTTAATGTGAAGAGAGAAATATTGTACCAAAAATGACCAAAATATTATTTGTATAAATAATTTATATACAGTGGAAAACAATCATAACATATAATATAATAATATATAAATATATCCTTAATAATTATAATTAATATTGATTTGGTGGAGAGTATTCATGAATGAATGTATAGATAAGGTCGATTCCACTTATATGAATACTTTTTTTTGAATTCTGAACCAAAAATATGTGAAATGTTAAGAAGTCATTTAACAAAATAAATAACTATACGAGAAGAATGAATATGAGGTATTAGAGAGAAATAATATAAATATTTGAAAAATATTAATTTGAACACATATAATCATGGTTTCAAAATAACTTTTTAAAATAAACCCATACCATTACAACTAATTTCTATAAAGACACTTTAATCTATTATATAATAAGAATAATATACATAATTAATTAATTTTATTAACTTATTCAAATCAATTAACCTTTTAACTCTCCATTTATAATCGTTTATTAAATTTATTTTTGTCAGTAACTATGTATTCTCATCACTATATGTTATTAAATTTAATTATATGAAAAAAGTTTCACAGTGGTGATGTATATAGAGACCAATGATTTTCATTCGTAAATATAAATTTTTTTTGATAAATATTCATTCAATTATAAAAACACATTCTTCATGACCATACTAGCATAGTACCATTGAAAAAATGGAACACAATTTTTAATCAAGTTAAACATCATTAATGTTCCCAATAAAGTCATCCCATTTAGTAATCTTCATATACATACCTATATAAAACAATCCTTTATAACCTTAGGAACGAAAATATAATAAAGGGTTATTTCATATGATAAATAATGGTATACTCAAGATATATTAATCTATGATCATATAATAGCATAAGTTAGGTATAACAATACATAATAAATATAATAACTTATGATGTTTATAACAATCATGTAATATATAATAAAAATTTATCATGGAACAAAAATTGGATGTTCATAAGACATTAATAATATGGTAATCAGATAATAGGATACAAAAGAGTGTGAAATTGGCATAAGAAATTGTTTTATTACATACACATAAAATTTCTTTCATGGATTCCCACATATACATTCATAACTTTTTATAATTTTGATAACCACTCATGTACCTACATTACATTTGGGATGACCACCTAGGTACCCTCATTTAAGACTGGGATAACCACACATGTATCCTTTTTTTAGGATGTATCACCTCATGGGAGTGGAAAACCAATATCCCCAGTGGAATCCTTTTACTCATAGTGGAATGAGTTCACTCCCCAAACCATCATAGTCGACAAAGTCCAATAATAAACTGAGTTTAATTCCCATTATAGTTATTTATTACTTAATCGAATTGATAACCCTTTATAAATCGGGCTTACTGGACCAAGTTCACTCCATATTCTTGCGATGTCTTACTAAACTGAGTTTACTCCCCATTTCTACCCTAACATACTGAACTGAGTTCACTTTCCATTCCATTAATATATATATATATATATATATAATTGGAAATAAATCTTCACCCAATTCATTTTATGGAGATATAAATCTCACCCATCCTATAAGGAAATGACGCATATATGTGCCACAAGATCATAATCATTAATCATGTCATAACTCATGAAATGGAATTGAAATCATTAACATTTAATAATATTATAACTCTTTGAAATTAGATAATATTCATAATAATGTTATCAAATAAGAACCCATGAAAATAAATAGGTTTCATGCACATTTCATCAAAGTGTAACCTATTAAAGGAAAATGGCTTTCATAAACAACATTTAATCATAAACATAAACCATTAAGAGAAATAATAAGAATTTTATACTTCGATAATATCCTTAAAAGGAATTAATGACATCAAACGATGGTGTCTTGTATTTAAAATGAAATTGATCAATAATTTAAATTATTTCATTAGAAAAATATTCTTTCCACTTTCAGAAGACTATTTAAAAACATAAAACCTTTTTAAAATAATTTTATTTTTAATTCATTTTTATAAAATTTAAAATTAAATACTAAAATAAAAATGATTTGTTGAAAATGAATTCTATGCTATCATGAATGTATTTGAAACCCTTTTTGGTTTTATGAAATAAAACATATAATTTGTAAATTATTTAACGAATGAAGAAGAATGTATTTCTTAATATGGTTTTGTGGTAATTTAAAAACGACCGACATCGGTTCACAATGTGGTATTTTATCAAACACATTAACTACAATTTTGTAAAACCTTTAAGATAAAAATGTGAGGTTGTAGATATAAAATATAATATGACAACATATTATATTTTTTATTATACTGTGTTTATTAAAAAATCAAGATATAAATATAATTTTAGAGGTGTGAAAAATAAATTAAACAAACACATTAATTAATGAACGTTTCTTCTTCTTTGGGTATCTGCCATATGTTTTTACAAAAAACCATTCTAGGATAACATTATTCTAAAAAAAGGATTATTTGATTATGTGAGAAATTTTGGATAATAATTTTATCAAATAATGGCATGAAAAATATATTTTATTTATTGATAAAGAGACGATATATGAGTGTGGTAGAGCACACACTTGGTATTTATGAAAATAAAGAAGTAATTCCATGTTTTTAATATGTTAAAAGGGTCACAATTATGGTAATCTAGAAAAAAACTGTTTTATGGTCCAAAATAGAGAGATAAAATATGTTTTTATATGTGAATAAGTTAATTTTAACCTTATCTTTTTAGTTTAACCTTTTGGTACACCCATGTTTACCTTATCCAAATAAGTTTATTTTTACAAAATTCATTATTTATTTGGGTAAAAATTAAAATGTTTATAATTAGTAATTATAAATTATCCTCATTCTAATTATTTAATAAATTTTTAAAAATTCCATTCATTGAAATATAAAAGTTTAATTTAATATCAATCCCTCAGATGTAAATAAAAAGTCGGGTTTTAATAAAAAATGACAAAAAAATTAAAATGATTTTTATATCCAATTTATGTATGAAATATATTTAAATTTCACACATTGGATTAATATAGTAATTATTGAACTGGTTATATTTTAAAATTAATTTAAAAAATATTAAAAATTTATAAATATTAATTTAAAATCTAATTTCTCAATAAAAATCTGTATTTTTCACTTTTCTTGAAAATATTTAACTTCAAAAAAAACCCAAATATTCACCATAAGTTAATTTCATATTATAATTAAAAATATATTTTAAATTTTATAATATTATATTTTTTTAATTGTATAAATATAGTTTTAAAATAATTACGCCATAAAAAGACTACAAAAAATACTTAAAAAACTATTTTACGCATAAAATTGGATTTATTCTTGTTTTTTATTGAATACCAAAAATTTGAATGTTAAAAAATTGTATTTAGGATATTATATGTTAATATCAATAACATAATTCAACCAATATTGTTTTTTGTTTTTTTGAGGTAAAACATGTTTTTTTCATTGAAAATTTGTTTTAAAAAAAATGAATATCTATGTTTTCAAATTGTCTTTATTTTCATTTATAGTTAATTTGTCACATAATAATTTATAAAATATACACGTCAAACCATATATTCACATTTTAGATAATCTTATTTATACCAACCATTCCACCAGTTAGGTGATATCTATTAGAATAATATTTTAATTGTAATACATGTTTCATTTAAACTCATGATGCATGTAAAAAAAGATAAACATGATATTGTGTGTAAATGAAGAAAACCACAGTGTTAAATGAAACATAAGATAAATTCAAGGTCACATTTAATGTAATCAAATATATATTTTTTTTAAAAAATTGAGCAGATCTAATTTATTTGAAAAATTAATTTCAATGAATCTTAGGGTGTCACATTCCCCCACCCTTAAAATTAATTTTTACTTAAAATTTAATCTTAGAAAAGAAAGGATTAAATTTGGTAATATCCTCATTGGAATACATATATAAAAAATTAATAACAAAACTTCCCAATAAATATGAAATATTAAAAAAACAGTTACCAAAATTAAGTCATAACATGGTTTCCACATTGGAGAATAGAGGTGGGAAGTGAGGATTTCAATATGGAAAAAAATCAGAAATTATTATAGAGAGTGATAGTGGTCACAGATCACAATAATTATGGTGATATAAATGAATTTGAGTACTAGATTACCTAAGACTAAACTATAATTTAAAAAAGAAATTTATATAATTAAAAATTATGATAACATTAAATTTTTTTATTCCAAGATCCATTTCCTGATGTTGAATAATTTTCAAAGGAAGATACACCTACATGATATAATTCCATTTCATAAGAACAATCCATCCATTTCATGATTCCTTTATGAATCTTAACTTTATCTCAAATTCCACGAAATGATGGTGATATTTTAATTCCTAAATCATAATTGTATCATAAGATCCATATATTTAATGATAATTCATTCTGTATAAATATAGTTATCTCCAAATAAAGGTTAGAAAGGGTTATATAATATGAATAAATAATAATATGGTTTAATAACACATTAATATCTAGAACAACATTCAATGTGTACCATAAAACATTTCATAAATGTGTGACAATTTTACCATATGAATGATGAAATTACCGGACTAAAGAAAGAATGTCACAAAATTTATAAAAATCATCTGATCTTTGAAACCCCATATATCATGATTTAGATCTCAATTATCACATAAAAAACATGTGTATACCATTATCATGAATTCTTTTGAAAAAATTTAATGACCTGAATTACCACAATACCATATTAAGAAATACATTCTTCTTCATTCGTTAAATAATTTACAAATTATATGTTATATTTCATAAAACCAAAAAGGGTGTCAAATCCATCTATGATAGCATACAAATCATTTTCAACAAATCAATAATATATTCTATGTCAATCACCATTATCCAATTTAAATTATTCTTATCCAACATATCATTATCAATACTAAAATATATTTTATCAAAATCCATAACGTATTAAGGGTTACCTTCCCATAATCAAAATATTACTTTTTTGTTGAACCACTCATCCAATGTATCAACATCAGTCAACATATTTTTTAGAATCCTTACTGAAAACTAATGTGAAAAAATCATTATACAGTTCATAATTATCATATTTAAATACATAAAATATTCTATTATTTATCGTTATCCTTTATCAATTAACAATGATCCATCATATTATTCCTTAATACCTATTCATTTTTATAGTTCATTCATATTCTCTACACCATAAAATAGAAAATTACTACTCATACATCCTTTATCATTTTCTTCATGATATTTCCCCTTAGGATATTAATTTTCATAATTCATGTACATTCCATAATAAAAAAATTCATCAAATAACGATACCATAGGGATACCAATGTTCTGATTAATTGTGTTTTCTGAGAATTTCATTTTCTACCATAGATGTCCGATATATTTTTTCCTTCAATACATATAAAACGTACTTTTGTTCCTTTGAGATATTTCATAGAATGCTTAATCCCACAAATAATAAACTAAATATTCTTTTTATATAGTTTGTACCTACTTAACTCTCAATGAACTATATCATTCATTAAATTAGTGACCCCATGAGTTAGTTATGGTGAATGTTGTTAATAATATATCATAATAAATGATTTGTAATAATCAAAAAATTCATCACTCTAGTCTTCATCCATTTTTATTTCCCAATAATGCAATTTCAATAATATTAATATAGTTTTTAGTGCTTCACACCACTGGGAATACTAAAAAACAGAGTGAGAAATTATAATCTTGATGGGGAACAACAAAAACATGAAAAATAAATTAGAGAATGAAAAAATCATGAAACCATATTATTTAATACATAGAACCATTATTTGTTTTCAGGTAAGTTCATATTTGTCTTCAATTTAAATCTATCATGATGTTTTATAAAGTGTCTGTAAATTTTCAATACATATCCCTCGAGATTGCCTAAGCATGTGTGCAATGTGACCCATTGTCATGCAGCAGTTCCCAACTCATACTTTCTCGGTATGATGTTTTTAGGGGTGATACTCATAGGTATATATTTTCTAGATACATATTAAATTTAATATCTGAAAAAAGATATTTTTCGTTGAAACAATTCACTCAAACCTTTATGAAAATTTCAAGAAATTTTTTTATATATTCAATCATCCTTAGAATTATCCTTATAAATCCCCTTATGGATCGCACTAACAGGATATCATTCTTATTCCCAAAGGTTACAAAACCATTTTAGAAGATATAATGTATATATGACCATATTTTTTATATGTAGATATTCTATGTTTTTAGGTGAATATTCATGTAGGTAAAAAATACCTCAAGGAAGCATTAAAGAATTTTTGTATTGATAGTGTTTGTTTACAAAGATGGTTTGTTTGTTGAAAAATACGGTTTACCTCAGGATTTGTCATGTTCTAGAGATATTGTTGAAAAACAATGCTAACCAAGAACCGTGAATAAGGAATGGTCAATCTGGATGTGGTACAAAATGATTAGATATAAGGTGGCATAGTTTTCTAGTGTTTTCTAAAATTTTCAGCCTCTAATGGAAAAATAAAGAAACATTATTTTGGAGAAAAAAATTGTGGGAATTATTTATGGTGGGTTGGAAAACTGTGCAGAAGTCATGTTTTGGGATCAGAATATTGAAAAAGGGAAAAGGAATGATGTACACAAAAGATTTAAAAATGTGTGTGAAATATTAGGTTGCGGAAAAGAGTGTTGCGACTCCAAGGCAATGTCAAATGGGGTTTTTCCCACTTGATGAGGATCTTACGCAACACATAAAATTATCAGCATAAGTGATGATGATGATTACAAATAAGAGGCGACCCTCACATTAAAATAGGAATCACATAGAGAGAATCTGATCCCAGGATCACATAATAATCATAAAAAAATGGATTTGTGGGAAATATTTTGATATTCATGCAAGATAAAAATGTTTCATGTAATATTTGTGTTTCATGTGAGGTTAATGTTATGCAGAAGGGGTGTTTCATGAAAAATATGGAATCATGTTTTCAAGGCATTCATTTTTTCCGCAATACGCAATATGTGTTTCCTGAATGATTTGAGGTTTCCCTGTAATACAATGGTAAAGTTGTATTCATCCAAGGATCAAAGTTGAACATCAATAGAGAATATACATATAGCAGAGGATTCATTAATTTGAGAAAATTATTGGGCTTAAAATACTATATACTACAATAGGATCTTCTGAAGAATCATTGATCACACTTTAGGTGAGAGAGTACTGTGCTTTCAAATTGTGTTTTCTTGTAAACTAATAGGTATAGTGCGTTCACTTCAAACATGTATACAACATTGTGCTTAGAGGGAACTTGGTACATCATCACATCACCAGTGTACAATCCTTGGATTTATCCCAATGAGAGTGAACTATGTGAAATTGTTATGTCTTTTGAATGCTTTAATAATTTTTCATAATCATAAATAGGAAGGAGAGAGAAGAGAGTTTTGACTTACAATGAAAAAAGATCAAAAGGGGAAGTTCTATTAATCTGTTAGAACATGATTCACCCTTATCTTAGGGTATCTAACTCAGTGGACCTAATAATTAGTTATATTATAAAAAACATTCATTAAGATCTAATAGTTTTTTGGATTTATAATCATAGAACACAACATTATAATATGGTGAAGGATCTTTAGTGTTTCTAAAAAACATATTCACATTTACTTCTTCTAATAGACACACCACATATGAAACCTTTCCAAAAATCAGGTGGGGAGGAAACATAATAAAGGTTGTTCTCAGATGCTCGGTAATGGTAAATATATGATATATCAATGTATGATTATAGTGTTTTATAATATAGTCCTAGGAGTATATGAGAATTATAATAAATTATGAGGATCATACCCAAACTATCATATATCATAAACATGAGATAATCAATAAAGATTTATAGTTCATGAGACATAAATCATAATGGAATGTAGGAACATGAGACATGAATTAATAACATTTGTATAAGAAAAATATTTTTAGCATACACATAATGAAATCTTATTTCAACGATACCCACCATGATAGTTATATGATGGTATAAATGTGATAATCAATTGTTTTGGTGATTTGGTTGTGAGATGACCTCTTTAGTTCCCACTTTTTGACTTGATATGACCACCATTGTAACATTCAATCAGTAACATCAATTCTTGGGTCAGACACACCACCATACCCATTAGAATCGCTTTCCTCCTAGTGGAATGTGATCACTCTCTAAACCATCATATTGGAAAAATTTCAATAATGAATTTTTTTTATTACCTATTTCAACCATGTCTTGTTTAATTGAGTTCACTCATAGCTTCATTCATATTTTTCTAATGAATGTCCAGACTCCATTCTAGAAATGTATTACAAAACATAGTTCACTACCCATTCTAATACTTTTTATCTCATGAGATATAAATATTTACCCAATTTGTTTGAGAGAGATACATGTCTCATACATCTTATAATTAAATCATATATGTGAGTGACACAAGATCATAAAAATTTATCATATGATAACCCCTAAAATAAAATTGGTATCATAATCATTTCATCATATCATAACATGTGTAAAATTGACAGATTTTAAAATTATTTCATCCTAGAATATTTTTTCAAATGAATTAGGTTTCATAAGTATTTACCTATAGTGTTACCCATTTAGGATAAATATTTTTCATAAATAACAATCCATAATTGAAATAAACTATTAATAAATTGAATAAATATGGTATCATTGGTTAATATCCTCAATAAGTCATATGTTATATCAATGCATAAAATCTTAAGAAGAAAATGATATTTATTAAAAATTTAAAAAAATTCTTGATGAAAATATCCTTTCCAATTTGAAACAAATTTTTGAAAACAATAAACCTTATCAAAAATAAATTTTTATATAAATTTGGAAAAATATAAAAAAAATCAAAAATATAATGGAAAAATATTTATTTGAATTAATATTTTAAAATTTTGATAGGAATCATTAAATCAAATAGTTGTTATGATAGTGGAAAATATTTTTCTGATAAGGAATGTTAAAGAACGTGACTCCATTCAGATTTTTGTTAAAATAAAAACAAGTTTTTTTAGAAAACAACATGAATATTCCATTTAATATAATTTTTTAAAAGTAAAATATAGGTAAAAATAAATTTTAAAAATAATATGATAACAAAAAAAATTTAAAATATTTTTAAGAGAAATTTTTTTAGAGGAAACATTTCATTTGACTAAATAAAGAACAAAAGTTAGATATTATTAAAAAACATTATTTAATATATTAAGATCTAGGTAGTGTAGAATAAACATAATGAGTATTTTTTAGTTTTATATCATGATATATCAATTTTGGAGACTAAATCACAATCAATCATAATAAATGATGAGAATGTGACATCAAATAATTACCACTTTGGTAATATTTTATCATAAGACCAATAAACTAGTAACACAAAAGGAAAACTAATATATAAATAGGAATGAAAAAAATTCGTGATATTACTTGAAAAATTTGATGTATATACACCTCCAGAAATAATATAGGCGTAAAACATAACAAGCATCTAAAAAAATTACATTAAGATACCTTACCAATTAGATATCTTTTGAACCGTAAACACCCTGAAAGAGATATCATCTAATAGATATGTAAATAAAAAAAATTATACAATAAGAATAATAAAATAAATTTAGGTATATTATACAAAGCAGATGAATGTAATATTTATTTAATATCGAATGTGTCTTTTAGAAGTTAAAAAGGTATATGGAAATCCTTTACCAAAAGTCATAATATTCAGGGTACACAATCAAACATAATATAAAATAAACATATGATTATAATAAATATATTATAGAAATTTATTCATATATATAATACCATATATAATTTTATAATGAACGTTTTTCACATTCATGAACAATTATATGCTAAATTTATTCTTCAGGTAATTACCTCATTATTTTTTGTATATGTTTTGATTTGTAAAATTTTGTTCCTCATACTTTGACCAAGGTTAGATTATATCCATAAATATAACCATGATATAAATATCATATATATTCATTATATATGTATATATTGTAATCCATAAAATTTAGTGGTAGAAAATGAAATACATTGTTCATGGAGATAGTGTGTTGTACATATGCATGAATGTGGTATTTTTAAATTTTCTAGTTGGTTTCAAATAAATAAAAGTAGAAAAATATTATAATTAAAGAATAATTTTTATGTTTAATACATAAAATATGTTTATTATACTCGTCCTTAATACTTTCCCATAAAAGTGTGAATAAACAACATTGCTTCGTGAGACGGTAGTCTGACGTAAACATGAACACCATTATCATGTTCCCACAATATTGAATTAATAAAAGTAGGTGTGATATAAAAATTTCATTAACATAATAATATAAAAAATATCATATATGTCATTAATACAATTAATTTTTGTGGTAATTGAATGATTAATGACATCAGTTCATGGGGATGTATTAAGTCACTCACACGAATACTGATTTCATAATCCAATTAACAAATCTGTGTAAGGTTTTATGTAATAATATTTATTTTGAAACATAGAATTATATTTAAGATACTAATATTATTAAATAAATATGATATAAAATCTTTAAGGGGTTTGATTAATAAATAAAAAAAAATATCTCGTTAAGGAATGTAACCTCTTCTCCATGTATCTTCATTATGTTTTAAAAAAAGACACATTGGGATGGATTTCTACCCAAACAGAGTATTTTAAGATTATAGGCTGGAATTTGGGAAGATATTTGAGTTAATATTGTAAAAAATAATGATGTTTGAATGTGTGAATAAGAGAGTAGAGATTGTGACCTTTCATAAGTGGGGGAGAGCACACAGTTCGTATTTTTTCCATTAAATAGGAGATCTCATATATTTCATAAGTCTAAAGGGACTTAATAAGTCCATTATAGAATAATTGAGGTTTAATGGTGGATATAGTTCCAGATAATAGTCTTTAGAGATTTATATTGGTTATTTAAACCCTTATCATCTTAGTTTAACCCCGATAAACCAATTTTTACATTAACTGCGAAAATTATTTTTTTACTGTATGCAGTGTTCATTTTGGTCAAAAATTATGTTTTCCTAAATCTATTTTTCTAAATTATTATGTAATAAAATAATAAATATATTTCTCTAAATTCAATTAAAAAAGGTTGAAAATTTTAATTTAAGATTAATCTTATAAACGTAGTGAGAATGAAGGCATTTCAAGAAAAAACAATCAAAAGCCTATAATGATTTTATATGAAATATTAAAATGAAATTTATTTTAATGTCTTAAAATGTATTAATATATGTATAAATGATATCATTATTTTTTAAAAATAGTTTATAATATAATTTATCTTTATATATAAATGAATGATAAATTAATGTTTGAATTAAAATTCATTATTTTTCACTATTGATAAAAAATGATATTTTTTTAGAAATAACCATAGGATTATATATTAGATAATTTTTATATTAAATGTTAAAACATAATATTTATTTGATAAAATTCATTTTCTAAAACCAGGAAATTTTTTTCAAAAAACTACTCCATTAAAAGGGGATAAAACATATTTTTTGATAAATAATATTATTAGGCCTCATATTGGATTTGTACTTATTTATTTTCTATAATAAACATACTAATATTTTTAATTGTTTTATTGAATTTATAATATAAAATTTTAAAAAAAATAATTCATAGAAATTGTATTTATTATTTTATTAGGGTAAAACAAGTTTGTGCCTTGGAAATTGTTATTTTGAAAAAGAATTTTTTATTTTTGAGTGGTTTTTATTTTTGTTTAAAAATAATTGATCACAAAATAATTCCTATTATACAAATGTGTAAAACATATTTTATATTTTTTTTAATCTTATTCTTACCCTTCATCCCAATAGCTAAGTGATGAATATCATTATAATATTTTAATTATATTGAATGTTTAATTTAAACTAAATGTTTCAAATAATGAAAGATAAACTAGATATTGTGAGTAACATAATAATTAAATTTGTTTCTATTCAATTAATGTTAAACTCAGTTATACAATTAATTTCAGTAAAAAAGGGTGGTTTGTGTTATAAAAAATATTGAAACAATAAATTTTATCTGATAAAAAAGAATTTCACAAAATCATGGGGTGTTGCAATCTAAATCATATTCTTGGATAAAATTTTAATCATTTATATATTATAAATGGTAGTGGAAAAAATATTACCCCATTATTTATTCAGTTTCATATTATTTTGATTTAATTCATCTGTATGGTTCATGAGAATAAATTCTAAAGCGCAAGTTTTGTGTCATTTTCTGATAAAAACAAGTTATTTTATAAAGAAATTTAATTTTTTCAACATACCAAAAGAACCATGTTATGTAATTAAATTAAACCATAATTTCATATATTGAAGGTATTAAAAACATTTTACATATTGATGATGAATATGTAGATGTTTTTATATCATTATTCATGAATATGGTTTAATCCACCTAAATAAGAAGTTTTTTCACTCGTGAATGACTAAGAATATAAATTTATATACTAGTACAATCATTCTGAATGATAAATAATAATTTTAATATAAAATAATTAAAATTTATAATGACATTTATAATGATTATATTTGATAATTTCATTTAAAATTATATAGAAGAACATTGATACTTACTCTGATGAATTCCCTCCTTCTCGACATGAGTTCCTTCATAGTGAAGTGTTTCAGAATCATTTAGGGAACCATAAACTACCTAATATCTATAATGAAATTAGGAGTGGAATTATTTAATGGTATTAAATATGAAACTGAATTTTAAGAGTTGTTTAGATGGTGTATATTAGAATTCCATTTATAATTTATCTTTTGGTGTGGTTTCTATCAATATTTATTCATTAATATATAAGGTAGCAATTTCAAAAGATAAGTGAAGCGAATTGATAAATAATAGATATGGATACTTATTCCCCTCATACAAAATATTTATTTGTATGTTTTCATTATATTTTATGTTTTTAGACATAGTTAAACCCTCTTTATCTCATTTTGATTTACAGTGGTAACCCATTTTTATATTAATAACTCAATTTAAAATCAAAAAATTAAATGAACATTTTTACAAAATTTCAACATGATGGTTGATTTTATAGAATAAATTAAATATAATTAAAATTATAAATATGATAAATTTAAATTTTTAATAAGGGGATATATTATATTGGAAACCTTTTTTTAAATAAATTATAAAAACTATGTTTTCCTACTATAATTACATTTAATTACATTAACATTAATGTAATTTTTCTAATTTAATTTTTTTATTAGAATAATTACTTAATAGTGAGAAAATTAATTTATTATGAATAAAAAAACATTTAAAACAAATTCTTGGATAAGGAATATCTTCTTGAACTAGAAATTAATTTAATCACATCCAATTAAAATTAATTTATTACCCAATATCTTTCATATTTTTTTTCAATCTTATGGAATTTTAATGTTTATTTTAATTTTATAAACACTTCAAATCCTTATTTTTTAGACAATAAAAATAATGTTTAATGAATAAGTAAATATATAAATATAATAAAAGATTTCATTTGAATATTTTTTATTTTACCTAATATTTATTTGTTATTTATCTTTTACATTACTTTAATTTTTTTTGTAAAGATAAAATATTTCAATGTACTGAATGTATATTATTATATACCCTGACCATATATCCAATGACCATATGTCCATAGACCATATCTACAACCACCATATATATAAATTACATATTAAATTCTTATTAGTAGCCTTACTTACATCTCTTAAATCAATTATCCAATTTATTGACATTATTCAAAAAAGGTCAATTGTGGTTATAATTTTTTATACTTCTTAACAATGTTATAATCAAATAAGTGGTATTTAATAAAAACCATTGGGAAATGGATTTTATGTAAATTACCTTATAAATAACATGTTGTTTTATTCATCTTAATACTTTCCAAATGTTTTTTATATTATTTTAACATAATGAATTAATTTTCATATTTACTTACAATATTTTTCATCAATAAAAAATATAATGGATCATTATAGTTCGGTTTTGTGTGTATTTAATGATATCAAACGCATATAAACTTTTTTATGGTAAAAATTAACACAAATTTTATGGAATTACATATTCATTCTAATGACCTTCAATAGAAATTTATAGCAATTTCATCATCTTTCATCAAGGACCCTATTATAATCACAATTTCAAAAACACAACATAATAGGGTGGTAAATAAGGGATTAAAAATATTCTACATTTCATATAGATCTTTCTCTCACTTATAAAAGAACAATATGAGAATTTCACAATGAAAAAAATAATCTAGCATATACATGTATGAAAAATATACACAACATAAAAGACATTTTGCATGGTTCAATAGTATAGGATAACACAATGACCATACAATGATGTTGTCTCTATATACTAAATAATATTAAATAATATAGATGTGAATTTTTTTAAAGTCCCATTTTTGTTCTATGTTGAACTCCCACTGTCTCTCTATTTACTCGCTTATTTCAAAAACAGCTACATGAAAAACATATGAATCAAGTATACTTAATAAATTGTATCCATTAAAAA
Organism: Viscum album; assembly: GCA_963277665.1. NCBI lineage: Eukaryota > Viridiplantae > Streptophyta > Magnoliopsida > Santalales > Viscaceae > Viscum > Viscum album. The sequence continues at coordinate 1,570,725,622 of OY728137.1, forward strand.
TAACAACACCAAATAATTGAGGGTGTTATCAATTTTCTTAAACATCCTTATTTAATATCTATTTTTCAATATATTCCTTATATTAATAAATATTTACAAAAAACTTCTATGTCATTATTATTTTCAAAAACCTTATAATATTAACCATTAAATCTATAAAACAAAATCCTTTAAAATGATCACTTCACCCTATATTATTAGCCACCAAAATAGTGTGAAATTGATAAAATGAATCTACTAATGTTATATCTAATCTGATCTGATTTGAAAAATATTTGAACATGATAATCAATTAATAAAGGAGAACATCATAACATCATGAATTCGGTTTGTGTTGTGATCTACTTGAACAACACCAAATTATTGTGTAACATTTCCTATAATGGATTCATTATCATTAAACCTAAAATCAATATATATAAATTAATTTTTTTTAATGATCCTTGAATTTAATAAAGTGATGTTATAAATCATCATAATTGATGTAAACACTATGGGATGATTCATTGTGTTATGGTGTGACCATACTCATCCATTACTATCTAGTGTATTGTAAAAATTCCCTACACTCTTTGTCATCATATTAATCCCCCAGATATTATATATTGTTTTTTTAATTCTTTCTCAAAATAATTTTTAGAGTGAAAAAAATCAATTATGTGATGATGTGACCAACAATGCCTAAAATAGCTAAATAATAATTTTTGGGGTTATCTATTCCAATTTATCCGTTTTCACCATGGTATGACATGTTGTATTATAAAATTACTAATATCCATATCTCTAATTTACAAAAAAATAACCTATTTTATTACCTCGTTATCTTCATTACGTTTTGTTTTTTTCTCTTTTAAGTGGTCCACTTCTATTCTTCTATAATTACTATTTTAGTCTTAATAATATTAAAAACTAATATGCATATATTCTTATAAACCAGAATAATACTACACTTAAATATTCTATTATTGTTTAAGCGTTATCCAATATTAACATCACTGAATCCAGTATTCCTAGCCTTTTGGTTTGTTAGAATTCAAATATGTATATAATTAAATTCTAATTCAAAAAACCAAAATAGAAACTTCATAACAAATCTATCACTAAAACTCTACAGTAAATTCATTTTCCGTGTCAACAAGAGATCAAAATAAGATTCTATATTCAATGAATAACTCTTATAATTATGAATCGACATGTTCTAAAACTCTAAGAATTTCTTTTATGTTACCCTATCTTCATTCTTAAAATTCTCTTTGAACATCATCCACATGTATCGTATTTACCAATGAAATGAATATTTCCAACCCTTTATGTAATAATTCATGCTAATACATTTCACCCTATTTTTCCATGTTTTTTCTTTTCCAAAACATTTTGATGTATATCATTTATCCCCTTCTCAAATTTAATCCAAAAAAATGTATTGTAAATGATTATTTCAAAAATTAGAGATTAAACTATTCTTAGAGTCTATATTTTCTAAACCAGCTCATGTTGAAGGAGATGGTTGAATAACAAAATTTATCCAATGACATTTAAATAAAACTATAGCCAATGTTTTGTAAAAATATCCACCACTACTATTTTTTTCCAACATGTATCATCATGATGAATCCTTGATACACTTTATATTAAATGATATTGTGCCTAATTTCAAAATACATGGTGAATTATTTGTACAACTAATTATTCATGAATGAAATTTCACTATTGATATTGTAATGGATAACCGTAGGTAGCTTAAAATATTAATTAATGTCTTCAATTTTTTTCATCATATATAGAAATTGAGTGTATGAATTATTATATGACGTTTACTAAAAATCAATTATCCTAATAGAAGTTATTTATTACTTCTTCATTAGCCACACAATGAATTTGTTCCAAATAAATAATGATATCCCCTTATGGATTTCATATTAAAAATATTTTCATATCTTTTTGTATTGGAATATGAAATTAAATCGTGGGTAATTTCTTATATAAAACACCTAATTTTTTTCGAAATAATATACATCCTAAATAGTTTAATTGTAGTGAGTGGCTCTTCATTTTAATAGTTGTAAAATCGATCCAATGAACATATATTTTTTACATTTTTGATTTATTTTTTTCATTTATAAACATATTTCAATTATTTATAGGTATATAATAATATTAAAAAAACTTATATATTCATGATTTATGTGTTTGGTTTAAAAAAGAATTATCAGTGGAACCATTTTCCTTCTAAGAATAATAATTTCCTCTAGAAACAGCTTTTCTAAATTTACATTGGAGAGATAGATATATAAATATAAACTAACTTTTTATTGTATATTTCATCTTAATAGAATAATTATTCTCTCCAATAATTTATATCATAAACACTATGATCATTATTCCTGAAAAATCCTCCACTAAATTTAGAATGATTATAAATAATATGATATAACTAGAATATATGGTTATAATAAACTACTCTCCCATTGTTGGAATAATATAGTGATTTTTACCCACAATACCACTCTTGAAATATATCTCTGTTTTGAGTTTATTTGAGAATACCAACAGTGGGGTTCTTGTTTTAATCCATATAAATACTTATTCAACAAGAAAACTTTTAAATCTTCATTAATGATTAGAAATTCAACTAGTTATTCAATATAAACTCTCTCTATTAGAACATTATTAAATAAAGTTTTCTTTAAATTGATTTTATAAATTGTAAATGATTTTTGACATAAAACAAAAATGGTGATTCTTATTGACTAATGTGACTCTAATAGTGCAAAAGTATCAAAAACATCAATTACTCTAATTTGTGCATATATTTAAAAAATGTCTATATTTTGAGTCAATTTCCTATACACATCATATTTTATTCAAAGAACATTTAGTATAAATGATATTATAATTCATAAGACCCTTCATATGATGTCATATCAATTTATCAGACAAAATTAACTCTAAATTAATATATATAACCAAAGTCTCATAATTTTGTACATTCAAAAAAATATAGGTTCCATATTATAAAAATGAAATTTTTTGTCAAAATTCAGTATAAATTAAGTTTATTTTAGAACATTTTCATATCCAATGATGTTTTTTCATCAATTATGAATATTATATTCCATATTTTGTTTCTGATATATGTTAATTAAAAAATTATTCAACCTCTAATTTAGACTCAATATGTTTAAAATTAGTATGATTATGTAATATATAATAAATATCATTAGACATATTATCATCACTGAAAATGATCTTGAAAAAATATTTTCAATTTTTTTTCATATTTTTTTTATTTTCATTGGTATCATTAATCTCATTAATTTTGTTTTGATATCATGTTGAACTATTTATATGATTTTTCTTTTGTTATAGTGTCCCTAAAAGATTCTGGTATCAGTTTCATTGCAATATTTTTTTTGATTTCACTAATATGGATATATCACTTACTTCCAATCATGATAATAAGTTTAGTTGTAGGATTACATTAATGATACATAACATTTTTTGATATTATTTTTGTCTATGACTTAGAAAAAAATAGTTTATTATGTATATCAGAACTAGAAATGCACCCTTTTAGTTTTTTCACAATACACTGTCAAATAGAAAGATAATTTATAATAATTCACTATCATTTTCCTTCTTTCTAGTAAACCATTTTGTTATTGTTTTCCCATTGATAAGACCCTATTCATGATTTTATGATTCTCTAAATTTTTTTCCACAATAATGAATTTGTACGCCATACTTTTATATACACATATAATTTTAATCTTACCAGTGGTTAAATTCTTGTCTCACCTATTGAACCATATTATTTTATTAATGACTTAATTTTTAGTATCCATAAATTTTATATAACCCAATATATTATAGTCATCAAGAAATAGGATAATGAATACTTCACCGCATTTTTTATTATGTTACATTTATCTGTACACATTGGTTTTGATTAAATCATAATACTTCGATAACATTTTATTCTATTGTTGGTATATATTTCTTATCATCTTTTCTCCCATTAAGGTTTCACATGTTCTTTGTTTATCCCACATCAGATTATGAATTTCATCCACAAATATTAGTTTTGAAAAATTATAAATTTGTTAATGAATTTTATAAATCTTTATATAGTATAAACTGTTCTCATATTCCACTACAAAAGGAAAAATCATCTCCAAGTTGTAAACATGATAAAAATTCTCATTTGTTCTCCAAAATTTCATTAATAAGTTTTTAAAAATTATATTTAAAAGAACTGTATTTTAACTAAATGTGACATTCTATACCAATTTATATATTTGGATAACTCATTATAGGTAGAGTTGAGGTATATCCAAATAAATCACACCCATATTTATCAGTTAATATCCATATTCTCACTTATTAACACTTATTTTGATATTTAAGTATAAATAAATTCCAAATAAAACCATACCAAAAAATAACCCTTCAAATTATTTAACATGTTAATATTATCAATTATGTGTGATGAGCACCCACTATAAAAGATCAAAATGATTCTATTATGCATTGATATGAGATATATTTTGATGGATATTTTCTTTTCATTGATCATATTTTCATTCCAAAAAATTTAATTCTAGATTCAAAACTTCTCATAATATATCCTTATTTTTATCAATAAGAAATGTGGTGTTGTTTTAATCTTCTACCTATGGTGATAAAATATTTCCCAATGAATTAATATTTATTTTCCTCACATATATTACTCATGGTTATCTTATAGAGATATTGTCAATATTATGTTACATGAAATACATTTTTTTGAGTGAAATTATATAATTAAAGAAAATCCAAAATAAAATTCTCTAAAGTGTATAATATGTTCTCATCCTCCATTATCGAGCTCAAAATGACTTTCCTTTTACTATATTTTTAACACCATAATATTTCATTGTGTTTCCTAGCTAACCACAACATTGGATATTTTTCACTGAAAATATATTATCTCTACTACATAACCACATATGAGGAGGTCTTGAAAATCTCATTGACTTTTGATTAGTTTTCATTAATTGAGAATTATTTCATATATTTTTCATTCCTCTCCCATTGGAAATAACTTATCTAGTTTTATATGATTAATCCTACAAACCATTTCAATATAAAAAAAGTAAATTGGTATTTGACCCTTCTACACCCTTTTTGACATGACCCAATCCATTTGGTCACTACTTAGGTTAATGTAAATCCATGTTATTCAACCAAAATTGAAATCTAATAGGATATGGGATGGTGACTCATATCGAGTGGAAATACCACATAATATAAGAGTTTATATCGTATATCAACCTAATATATATATATATCCATTGTAAAAAAATAAAATGTTGAATACATAGATAATCAATTAAAAATTAAGCCACGCATTATAGAGACCAATATATATAAGTACATCCCCAACTAAGTATGAAATGTATAATTATCCATTATACAAGACACTAAAATCATTATATATAAGACAATAGAAAATTCCTCCCCAATTTGTGTTCTCTAAAAACAATCTCCACCCAATATGTTCACTTTAGTAAAATGTAAAACTATGATATATCATGTTTCGCTAAGAATAATAATGTGTCTACACTGAATATGACACAATATATCCATTTCTCAAAATACCATTTAAAAAACAATGAATCAGCTGTAGAAACACAACATTTTAAGAAAAAATACCATGTAGGGTTGAGTATAAACATACCTAGTAGGAGACCCTAAAAACCTCAAATAAATCATTAAAAAGTTTTCAGATCAAACATCCTGGTAATAGAGTCAAATTTAAAGGATGAAAAAAATAACAATTATATAATTAACCATAAGTAGTCTTAGTAATGTTGCGAAACCCTTGAAATACTTGGAAAATTATCTATGAAAACACATATCAAGTATCATGACATTATCAATGTACTGTAAAGTCCAAAAAAAAGGAACATCATAGCTCAGATGTATGCCACATCTTCAAGAATATAAGGGATTGTTGAGGATCCAAAATCCTTGAAATATACAATAATCTCAAAATATCTACAATATCTCCCCTGAATCTATAAAATAAGACATACTACATTTGGAAGAATACACTGATTTTTGGATGAAGTAAAATGACTAACAATCCATCCTTTTTTGTGGTTTTTCTAGAATACTATTGAAGAACCTACATCTTACCTGATAATTCGCAGGAATCATCATAGTACTAAACCCAAATTTCATAAAAAATAATTATGCGATAAAAAAGAGAGCTGAATATATAGAATATCATACCGTCCAACAAGTCAATCCTCATGCTAATTCAAAACATAGCTCTAAGAATCCAAACTACACAATCCTAAAATCTTTATAATCTCACCCAAACTATAATGAGGGAGGTTATTTAATGTCACAAGAAGAAACCTCAATCATGGAGTACCATCTTCTATGGATGACATTATTCAATGATTTACTTCTTATCAGAGGTGTGTGTACCCAATAAGTATATAAAGGATCTTTCACCCAGAAATACTGAACATTCTATTAAAACAAACCACATATATATGATCTAGTTCCCCATGTTGATAGTGGGATACATAACATACCCATAATATAAGTTATAGAATACCATAACATGGGAATATTTTGGGAAAAATTAAACTATATATAAACAATCTTCCAGATATATGATCTTGATCCTTGGGTGATTGGGGTTATACCTACTAAACATGTTGGGTGAAAATGTTTTGAACATCAATCCCAAACCCCGTTGTGATCCCTGTGATTAATATTTCAAAATAATATTATCTAAAATAAGACTTGGACATGGATATCTGAAAATAATAATTCAATTTTGATATATGTTGAAAAATAATTTTTATAGGATAATTATTTTTTAAAAACATACATAAAACTAAAATATAGAAAACAAAATAATAGAGGGAAAAATTAGGCTAGGTGTCATCCTATGAGAGCGAGACTTGGTGTTCATGGACACCTCGGGAGTTCCCAAATAGACGGATGGTTCCACATTCATACGAGGGTCTTCTTCTCTTGTGAAACATTTTTCACTCGGTCTACCAACCATGAAAGGTTTGGAAAACTAAACCAGACCTTATAGATCTCCTCATATCACGGTCATTTAGATAAGACGTTCAGTCACTATGCCTTTCATATATAGGGCCCGCATAAGTATGGTCTATCTAAGGTCCATATAATTTATTGATGGCCCAACTCTTTATGGACTATCATTTTTCACCACTCAATGAAGGCCTTTTCTACATGTTGTAGCTCCCCTCAGTCTACTTAGACTACTATTATGGTTATCCTTCTTTACCCCACACAACTTTTAACTTGTTCCATTATCAGAGTTATTTGGAAAAATTCTCAAATTTTACTTTCACCAAGATCACTTGTTCCTACAATTCATAATCCATCCACCTCCATTATGTTGTCTTACAAAAACCATGAAACATTGACTCACCTTATTAGGCATCCCTTCACTAGTTTCTAATGCACTATCCTCCCACACCGAGCATCCCACTCCAAAGTTGACCTCTCAAGATATGGTCCACTATTACCACAAAAAGGATTTAGATTGAGGTATATGGGATAAAATGTTTTAAATAAATAATGTAGATAAAGAGAGAATAATTTCATCTCTCATTCATCATCAACCTGATAATGAATTTACATAATCACAAATAATGATATTAGGGTTTTATAATTTTACACTAAAATTACATGATGTTTGGATTTGACTACATGAATATATGTTTTTATATTTCTCAATGATATTTGATTTAAAAAGTGTTGAATAATTCACCTCGATATAACTATAAATAAATGGGGTGTTAGCCCATCAGTTTTAATAAATACATCTTTTTGAAATGGTTTAAATGGGAAAAAACAACTACATTGGGTATGGATTTCACATTAAAAAAGATCATATTTGCATCAATAATAATTATATATTTCATTGATGAATCTATTTTTTAAACATTGGATTCTATAATAATTCTAATATATCTCCCCGATCACTACTCTCAAATTGAATTGTATATGTGGGTAATTTTAATATTTTGAAAATGTAAAGATAAATAGATGATGAACATAAGTGAATGTGTTTATTAACATAATAATATATTATATATTTAATTAATAATATTAATTTTAAAAATCTAAACATTTATTATATCATGATTACCAATCCACATGGCTTGATGAAAATAAATATTACACCTCCACTAGGGAAAATCCCACATTCCAAATATAGAAGTAGTCTAAAAATTTCCCTATGAGGAATACTTCTGTCGAAAAATCATAATTCCTGAGTGAACATGAGGGGGAGTATAAAAATTTTATTTTTTAATTAAGGTACTCTTATCGAGGCCCTTCTATTCCTATAATCATGTGTTATCTCAGTCATAGGGTAAACATCACAACCTAGAATCCATAGAGCCATCCAATTATTTTAAGGGCATCTACAATGGTAAATATTCACATTAACACCATTGGAGTTACAAAGAATCTAGAACTAAAAATTTAGCTATGTCCCATAGAAATACCAAGGCCACTATAGCCAACAAACTTAAAAAAATTGTCCCTAAAATTAAATAACCTTAGATCCCCTATATAGAAGATTACGAAACAATATAATATAGTAAACTACCATATCCATAAAACCATACTTCACTGACAGAGTATAATGAAATATGAAAAATAATAATCACCTACCTTGAATGTAAACCTCTTATTTCAACTATAAGGATTAAAATATCCATCCCATTTCAAAACAAAGACTTTGAAGAAATATACATCTAATCTAGGTGATTCATTTTGTACCTCTACACCCGAATTATCTCATTAACATAATGTCATACTATAATAAATTATGAGATATATATTTCAACCAGTAAATCCTATATCATAATGTTTTTAACCCAAATCATATATGGTGGGATTGCTTTGCTTCCCGATATTATAGATCATTATACATGGTAGTTTTATGAGATCAGAAAACCCACACCACACTCCAACCTCCTGTTCTATATAAATATTTCAAACTGATATCAGATTATTAAAAAATTAGTATTCTCTCTAAGGAAGATTAATATTTCTCTACCAATTTTTTCTAGAAAGACACACATACCAATGTTTCTATTTAATGAAACAAATGTGACATAGAGAATCATTCCTGACCTCATCTACTATAAGAATACCCATTTGAATCCTGATTTCCAACACGACTCTTATCCACTATTAAAAATAATGTGGTTTTTTTTCGTCTCTATTTCATTAAGTATATAGATGAATACATCCATAGTAATAGAAACCACATTAAACTAATCTTCATAACACTAATACCTATTGCGTGGACCAATCCTCCACAATCTAATGTGGTTTGTCTTGACCATTTAAATAACCCTTATTTTTCATCCCTAGACACCAATATAACACCTTACCAAGAGAAACAAATCTATAAAAACTAATAAAATTTCCCACACCACAACATATAATGAGATACAATGTGATGAGTGCACCCACAAAGATGCAGTGGGAAACCACACAATGGGTCCAACTAAAGTATAATGGTTACTACAATTGATGTCCATAATGATATTTAATAAAAATTCCAAGAGAATACCACTACACACCATTGAGAAGTGGGAGGTTTTCTACCCATGATCATGAAAACCATTTGAGTCTGTCACTGGAGAACATCCAATCATGTTAGACCATAAGTTAACACCACCATTGTAGGACTCTATCAAGGGAGAAAATATTGTAGAGATACCACCACCGATCAATGTTGAAAATCATTTTTCTCTTTCAATTATTTAATTAATATTATGAATATAGTTATTCATGATAATCCACCATCACTTAAACATAGGGTTTTTTTCCAGAAGAATCATTTAGTACGTTGATACTTTGAAAATAAAATATCATAAACTGTTATGGATTCAACATCATGAAGAATAAGGATACCACATGAAATTTTATTCAATTTTTCAAATTTTAATACATTTCTAATAATTTGTCGGTAAGGGATGGTAAAATTGTTCACGTTCCAAATAAAATCCTCTCTGAACCATTATATTAAGGGTTTTATCAACATACCCCAAAAATGACACATGGGTACCCATAATTCCACTCAGTAACATCCTAAATCCATCTTTAAAATGAATTCTAATTTATTAATTGGTCTCCCATAATGGGACAACCATATTTCCCACATATATAATTTACAAAATTCCAATAGCTTTACTATAATTTGATTTATCAACAATTAACATAGAATATAAATCCCTCCATAACATCTGATGTGTAGTTGATTAATTCTTCATGGGGATTGGATCCAGGTGAGACACTCGCAATCAATTAATAATCTCTACAGTAATAATTCAAATTACATACCTTTATGATTTGTTAATTTTCATAAATAAAAAAATGAATAAAATATGATTCATTAACCACATCCCATGATATATTCATCTCACTTCACATGAAGGTATCATTGAATGAAAATTAATGTCATTAGAAATTCTCATGTTGAAAAGTGTATGTCTTGGTGTTTCATCATAATATCAAACTCCAAAAATTATGGTGTTGGAATAATAAATCTTGGATAAAACATATACCATGGTGGTCAAAAAAATAAGACAACATTTTTACATCTACTAAATCAATTATAGAATGACTACAACCTTACATCACATTAATATTTCTGTAGTTTTAGTTATCAGTACTTTTTTCCTCATAAGAATTTACCCAACATTTTGTAAGTGGGTTATGGTCATAATTTATTCTATTCCACATCTACTAATGCATCACCCTCTTCACAACCAATCTACGTCACAATATTTCCCTGTATTCAACAAAAATTTTCATATTCCAAGGCTAACTATAATATAGAGACCCATCGCCACACATATTTGGATATCTTTATAGGAATTATTAATCCTACTCTAACATGAATGAGTAATTCATACTAAGAATTATAATTTGAAAATGATCAGTTTTGGCATTCATCATAGGTTTATTTCATGATAAAACTACCACATATCGGTAAATATCTCTCTAGATTACTTGGATGAACCACATTTCATAAATAATTTCACTTGAAAATGTGTCTAGAAAAAAATCACAGGTATTGGTGCCTAAATATGCACTCAAATCTGATTATTATTCCTTATGGATGCACTATCATCCATGTGTACATCTCCATTAAGAATAATGGACCAGACATAATATAATTTAGAATAATTTTATCTTAAGATAAATCAAAATACCATCCACTAAAGGCTATCTTGAAATGTAAAAAGCGCAATATTAGAATTAATATATAATCATTAAAATTCTGAATTAGATTATAGCGTGAGTCTTATACTCCAATAAAACAACTCTTTGCGTAGGTCTAGGCTAACCTTGTATACCCATTATATCCTTTCCATCATAAAATATGATTAATATCCATCCTAGAAGTATTGTCATCAATCTCATCATGAACTATCATCTACTTTATAAGAAGGATCCATACTAAGTAAAAAGGGTCGTGGAACTACCATAGAATATAGGGAATGTAAATATTATAACTTATTTATAGAAATATTTCAACATCACATAACAACAAGAAGAAAGAGGCTCAACTATAGGAAATTTCTCATCATGACTCTGGATCTTCATACACTATATATATTAGTGGGTAACACTATACAATTCATAGAAATAACCTACATTTTTAGAGCATATTTTTGATAAGACAACATTATATGGACATCAATGATCATAACTGACCACTATATAATACATTTACCAAAATTCATGTTATATAAAATTAATCCCCTCATGTTATTAATAGAAAATTAGGTTTCTAGAGACCTATTGAATGCACCTATTCGAAACGTGAACTTCACTAGTCCCCCTAGTTTAATAACCAAACTCATAATCCCATTAAAAATTATAAACAAATCTCCAAACCAATTCCTTACATGTATAATAACACCAAACATTTTTCAAAGGAATAATATACTTTTGAATCACTCTAGCACAACCAAACACACTGATGTCACTCCAAGATTAGTGGTAAGCCAACTATTCCACTTAATGTCTTACTTTAATAGGATATGTTCTGGTGACCAGAACAGAATAGGCATATCTCACAATATGGGATTATTTAGCCTATATCAACATGAAAGAAATATTTACCTCCAATAAATAAATAACCAATTGGATATATATACATATATAAAAAAATTGTATACAACATTTTCATGATAAAAAATATAAAAGTATGTTGACAAATATGCTTGTAAAAAGAAACATTACTTTCCATATGGTTTTGAAACTATCAGATATAAGACACTAGAACACTCATACATACTATGTGAAATCATATAATGGTCTCTAGAAATAATGATCACTTCAAATTATAGGAACCACAATGATCTATCATGCTTAACCTAGACCATTGGGTGTTAGCTTCAAACAATAAACAGTTGATCCATATCTACCAACACCTCCCTAAAACCTATGAATGATCTTCATTGAAAAAAAATCCACAATGTAATCCCATGAAGGGGTGAGTATAAATTTACATATTAGGATACCCAAAAACCCTCAAATAAAAAAAATATAATTATTCATCTCGAAGTACCAAATATTAGAGAGTAACTAGGAGGAATACAAGGAAGAATAATCTAAATAGTCTCAACAAAATGGAGTCTTATAAACATTGATAATTCTTTTAAATATTATCAGAATAATTTATTATAGAACCACTAAAAAATTTGGATTATAAGAGTACTATAATGTCCATAAATCCTTAATTTCATAGTCATGTTCTATGCCGCTTCTCAATGAAAATCAAGATAAGTATTTGAAACCAAAATCATCAAAATATATAATCTATTTACTATCTCATCCAAGTTATCATTAGAAACAAAAAAATAGAACAAAATCTAACATTAATCGGTTTTGTATCCTTCTTTAATTCACCACACTAACTTTTCTGCCCTTTTTATGTCACCATTCTAGAATCCCATAGGGGAACCTACATCCTTCCCATGAATATGCCTCAGTCTAGGTGTAACGCCCCACCTATCATAACCACCAATAAGTTTTAAATTAGGGAACCCGAGATATATAAGAAAATATCATTCCTTATGTCTGGGCCAATGTTATTTTATCATGAAACTAATATAATTAGAACTAAATAATCCAAAAATCCGTGAAAAATCACTTTAAAAATAATAAGGAGCCCACCCTTCACTATGAAACACCAAAATTGATGGGTTATAATCTATATAGAGGAACCCAACCTCTGAATGAACATTCATATATGGAGGGGTTATTGTAAATATATAGATATAGGACCACACTCCTTGATTATATATGGGTAAATACAAACTATACTTGTGAAATGATTCATATATAGGGGATACAATCCCTACATATATGAATATATTGATAACTCAATTCCCTAGGCACATAGGGTGATATAAAACATATCCACAAAATGACATATAGATCAAGGATATCATCTTCCATGTAAATGTGGGAGGGGATATACCAACCCTACATATAGGATTATAACTCTCTGATCATCATGATAAGCCCCATCATCCATCCCACGTAGAAAATTTAATATTAGTTTTATATCTACTCCCAAACTCCATTAAATGACTAAAAGACTATTCTATTTTGATATCGACATACTAATACTTATTATAGTCTATTTATTTTTCTACAATTTAAACCTTATTAAATGAAGTGAAAACAGACATGAAAAAACTAGGCCACGTGGTGGTATACATGTGTTCCAAATGGATTTTTAAGAGGCCTTGGGTGATTATATATAGTAGTTTTTATTCCACGCATACCTAGGTATGTGTCTTCAATGGAAAATATTGTCTGACCCACCTACTCCATATGGGTTTTTGGGCCGACCTGACCCAACTCGGCTCCTCACTGGGCCATATAGAGGGACTTACTGGGATTATTCATGACATGACACAAGTTCCATGGCCCCATGATAGCTATGTTGGTTACTATCAGGTCTATGTTATTTAACGTTAAGGGTGGGATTATCTTGTATAGCTATACATGATATCATGTCGAACCATATTACAGTGAACACACAGTCATCGTTTCCCTGAGAAGGTCACAACTGTATGTTGTATCTACCCTTTATCTATATCATCCATCATTATGATTGGGATCCTATGTTTAGAACCTACTACATTTCCTCCATCCAAAATGACCTTCCAGCCTATATGAACTATCCTTGGTTCCTCCATGCATCAATCTCTCCTTCACTGAACATTTTTTCAGTGTCCACCCCTTCATGCTCACCATCTCCAACTGAGAAACACCACCTCATGTCCACATAATTCACATAACCGGCCACCCTAATTCTATCCATAGACAATGATTTACACCAAAAAATAGTATCCATATCATGTTATGATCCATCATTCACATGAGAAAGATAATGTTATTGGGAGATAGAGGGAGCGCTTAGGGGGTTATAAAAAATAAAGAAAGAGATAATAATGCAAACCCTCATTCAAAATTGATTTAATATTGAAATAAAAAACATCACAATGAAAATTGTGTGGTTTTAATAATTTTACAATAAAAATAAAAACAGAAAGAGTATGAAACCATGATTATTGGTTTTGATATTTTATAATGGACATTTATGGAAAAAATTTATTTGAATCAATTATGAGGAATGCGTGTCTCACCCAACAATTTAAAAAAAACAAAAAAAAGGATTAAGTGAAAAAATAATGAAGTAGATTAGGATAAAATAACTCAATAAAAAGAATCACACCTCAGTAAGACATTTTTTTTGGTGTAATAAACTAATTTAGTTCATCAATCCATTGATTCTTTAATTCTTCTAATCTGACTCCTTGTTCAGAAATTTTTAAATCCTATGTTTGTATAAATAACCCTAGGATTTAGAGAATGTGATAATAATTAGGTTTCAAATCTAGGTTATGGGATTAGTTACACTAATTAAGTTTTAATTAATTAATTAATTAATAATTTTCATTATAATAATTTTCATTTTCAATGATGACTACTCGACAAGGAAGCCATCAATTTTTAACATAGGTTATCTTCTAGTTTAAATTTATTATTTATCATATGAGGATTTCATTATTAATTAAAAAAATTGATCTATGAACCTTTAGATAAAAAAAATCAATGACTACACCCTCAATACCTTTTCAATCATTTCTTTTAAGTCCTTATTTCTGGACATTCCAAATTATGTCATTTTATTCAAAGAACATGATTTTATTTTATTTTAAGAAATAGTAAATGAGAGAACATATCCTTATAAATTTATTCTTAAATATTGTTTATTTTCATGATACATGTATTAGTTAAATTTATCAACAAATATTTGTCTTCAATAATTACCTTGAAATGAACCATTCTCTAGATTTTTCCTAAACAACACATTGATATTTTACAATATTATCGAACAAAGTTACATTTTCTTCAGGTTAGTATACATATTCCAATGAATCCTTAATAAAACAACTAAAACTCATATTATTAAATAATTATATGTCAATATTCTCTATTTCAACTTCATTGTTAAACCTATACTTCAAAAAAACCTTCACCTTTATTTTATTACTTGTTATTATATCACGACATCACTACTATTTCCATCATTGAATCATATATATCTAAAATTAATTTTGATACAGATTATTCAAATAATTCCTCATATTCATCATATTAATTAATATACATGATATTAAAATGAATCATCATTCAACATATAATTCCAATTTTATATTTTTTAGTAGGAGCATCACTTATTTTTTTTATTAAAATTGTGTTTTAGCATCTCTTATCCTTATAAATATTAAAATAACATGCACATATTTTCTATATTTGAAATTTTCTAATAATAAATTTCACTCAAACAGTCCCTTTTAATAGTTTTTGTTACTCTATTAAAGAGATATGAAATCACAATTTAAATCTACATCTACTCATACAAAATTAATGTTGTTTAATTTCCCTATTTCATTATATATTATCTCATCATATTAATGGGTAATTAATTATTCAATCTATAAATACACCTCTTATTTGACCCACTTGTAATGTTGGTCGTAAAAATATAATTAAATATTATTTCCTTCTTCGAAGGCCGACACCTTAAGGAAATATAACAGTGTTAATATCAAATGGGCTTTCATTATGGTGTCCATCTCTTTCATCTCATCATAATGTCCCAGAATAAACCCAAAAAATCAATTATATATTTGAAGAATCCATTAATTATTTAATTTTGACTCATATTCATATCATCGAACCTATCACAAAACACGTTTAACACTTACTCTTTCAATTTACATAATCCTATTTAGATGTTAGAGATTTTATCTAAATTTTATCTAAAAGTATTATAACATGTCTCTTTCAGGTATATATTAGTTAATAATGCCTCAGATAACAAATTATATTATATTATATTAATGATGATTGATTCTATTTTTCTTTTAATCACAAATCAGTCAGTAACATGACCCTCATGTATTCTATAAATTTTTACCAAGAGGACATCAAGTCGGAGAAAACAAAAATATGATTTCATTGGATTCATACAAATATAATAAACACTTACCTTAAAAAGGTAACCATTTTAAAATTTAAAATGTTCTCCACAATTACAAAATATCATTGGTTAGTTCACTAAGAGTAATTATTGTCTCTAATACTTCTTTATTCAGCCATAACATCCCATATACACCTTAATGAGGTTGAATTAGGGTTTCAAAATAGTCTTCACCTTATTTGGATCTTACTATCATGTTATCTTGAAAAATATTAAATAATCATAATTAACAAACCATCCAACTCATTAACCTATGAAAACTAAATGCAGTGGTAAAAAAAATTTACGTTGTTCACCACTAAGGGCTACTCAAAGTATCATATATTATTATTTCTTTCATCCACCATAGTATATCTCAACGCACTATATAAGATTGAAATGTTTTATAAGTAATCATTACCAATTTAAGGGGTTCTCAATCATTCTCCATACTCTAATACATATTTTAGAAAGATTTATAAGAATACCTATAACTGTAAATTCCCTCACAAAGAATATCTATAGAAAAAAATAACACAAATCATTATGATTTATAATTTTTGGTTATGATACATATATATTAGTTATTTATTTGAGAAAAAATTATGGTCTGATTTCAAGATATGTCAATGCTATTTTAATTTTATTATATATCATTTTTTAATTAAAAAATATTATAATATCAATAAATTATTCTCATGAATTTTTTCATTATATATTTCTACTTTTCACTTGATGGTTTTTCATAAAAATAATACAGAATTTATGATATTGAATCTATACGTTCAAATAAAATATTTTTTAAAATATTGAAATGTAAAAAATAATTTGAAAACCATCATAGAAGTTAATGATGGATTATATTACCAATTGATGTACATAAACTTCACAAAATTATTGAATGAAATTGTATATTGCATCGGGACCTAAATTTGACTATATGTCAAGAAAATAGATTTAATCCATTTTGAAACATCATGAAAACCATGGAAAGATCTTCAAAATGTGTAGAAGTCATAGAAACCCTATGGTTTGCTTCAATATGAATCATCATAATTGACATCAGTAATTTCTAACAATTTATTCACAAAAACTTGAAATCATATTTTTTTACCAGGGTACTTATCGACAATTCACACGTTATATGTTTTATTTTTATTATATAGAACACATAAGAAATAACTGATTCTATTTTGGTGTAATGTCTCATTTAATGAAAAATAAAAATACACAATATATTAAAGGGGTATTCATTATGGATTAGACTTATTATATGGAATTATTCATTCTGATATTGTGTGATAGATAGTCACCTATCTAATTTAATTTTATGCATCCTTTTTCCCAACATGATAATCTCTATTTCGCCATGGTTTCCCTCATTCAAGTGATCATTTTACATTATTTTCTAGGTACTATATCAAAAAAATTTGGATTATGAATATTTCAATTTCATATTTATTTTTACATTAAACAAAAAATTATAAATCGAAAATTCTCTTATTTTTTTCAATAATATCAAATATCATAAACCAGAGTTTCACTATATCAGAATTAGATCAATTACATATTAATGGAATTTCATATGTACATATTAATATTATTCTTTATATTATTTATCACAGATATGTTAAATATCTTCCTTGAATAAGTCCATATATATGAATAAATAAAATATTAGATGTATGTTTCAATATCCCTTACTATATCTTAGAATTATTGCTAAATAAATAGAGTATATTCAATATTAAAACTTATAATTAGTAGAAATAATTTTTCCATGTCATCATGACTTTTGTGATAGCCAAAATGATGAAGGGATTCAATAAATAGTTTATCCTTTTATATCTAATCTTATAATATTCAAATATTTCCCTTTCCTCCCATGTCTCCTTCACAAATATCTCAAAAAACATATACTCAAATATTCAATAATTACTAGATCTAAAATATTTCATTTCACTCATAATGACAGAAAAAAGTTCTTTTTTTATTCAATCCTTAATTAAATTATTTCTAATTTACTTGATTTTCTAATATAAATCACATTAATATATATATATAATGGGAATCAATATATTTCATATACTCAATTTTCATGTAAATGTTTGATGATAGTTAAATTCAGAATATAGACAATGTTACACAATGTTCAATTTCATTAATATATCTCCATAAAAATGATATTTATATTCACCAAAATATCCCTTTTATTTTCTCTAATAAAACCTCTTGATTTTGGTAATGTCCCAACCTGGATCACCTATAAGACTATGGCCAGACCAGTGAGTCACAAGAACTCAAGCGCATCTCCTTGAATGCCAGAGGCTGTCGACTAAAAGCGAGGGCCTTTTCGTGTCTGAGGGGGAGACTATGCCATCATAGGTATTAGGTATTATCACAGCGGAAGTAAACGTCAATTAATAATAAATAGTGTAATCATATAAATTAATAAACTTTAGAAAAAGAAATATAAATAATCTGACTGAAGAATACTCATGTGAAGAAGCTCACAAAATGATGTCATTCCATGATGAATGTATAAACTGAAAGTATATAAAACAGAACCCACTCATTCTATCAACTAAAAAGAAATGAAACAAAGTACAACAACTACATTACGAGCAAGGCTTGGTCCTCATCCCCAATCTCTATTCTAAGTAGCAATAATAAATCAAGAATCAGAAGCATCACTCTTCCCTTTGTCAATACCTACAAACATATAATCTAGTCGGATGTCAACGATGCCTGAGTAGGGTGTGAGTTAAGATCTGGTAGGTCGTCACCCAATGTGTCTGAACCATTCCATTTCATGCAATCATAAAATGTAGTTTGTCATTATATAACAATTTCAGATAATTTATTAAGTGCAATGGAATAAATAACTTGGCCCAGGTTCCAAGCATCACCCATGCATAATCACTTGCTTCGGCATAATTTAGAAGTCAGAAAGATGTACCTATAGGAATAATGCACATATGAATACATATAAATACTAGAAGAGTAATTTAAAACAAGTAAGAGGCATACCGCCAAAATGTTTCTTTAACTTGGGGTCTAAGTCATGTGTCAACCAGGTGTGCTTCAACATACCAGAAAAAATCCCAAATATCAAGAGAATAACATCGACATTAATCTAAGCCTTCAGTGCTTCATTATTAAGGTTCAAGTTGAGAGTTGGAGTCTGAGCCCATCCCAAAGGTATCTCTATAGAACATCCTTCAAGTATTCAATACCATAGAGCCCGTCCAAGGAAATCTTTTGAAAGACCAAGTATTTATCCTGGCATGGCTTTACCCTAAGTCTGTCCCGATCTCGCAAAAATGGCTGAGTGTCATCTGAGGCTGAATTAGCCACATTTCAATCAGATCAATCCCAATGAGCCCTTTTTCAACTGATATCACCCATAAGTATTAGAATTCCTGGGGAAGTCTTAGTTCGGAAAATCCAAGAACACCACCGCCAGCACATAGAGGTAACCATCAAGATTGAAGGGTCTAAGCATGGTCCTTAATATGGGACCCACCTCCTTTCCCCACACTAAATTTAATTAATGTTCTCACAACAGCAGATATGATATCAATATATATAATTGTATCTTGAAACCAAATAGGTATACACGCGCATCACACAGTGTAAATTATATATTTCAGCATAGAAATTTTAACAAGGCAAGGCACCGCATCAACATAAGTAAACAAATGAACCTTTAAATAAATAAATAAATTAGACCAAAAAACTACCAAGATCTAACTATTACAAAGTTTGTAATTAAGAAAAAATAATTATTTTAAATTAAACACAAAAAATAGGTTGTGCAAAACAGGAAGATAAAGACAATTTTTAATAATAAATAAACTAGCACAACCAACTACCAAAGATTCAACAACTCAAGATTTATAATTAATTGAAATTAATGATTTAAATTTAACACAATAAAATTGGGCTATGCAACAAATGAAATTAAATAAATTAAAAGTTTGGGAAAATGGAAATTATACTAACCATGTTGGAACACCCCAAGGGATGTCCAACCATGTTGCAATAAATTAAAAAAATTAATTCATGATCAATATGGCTGAAACAACTTGGCGAAACAAATTAATTAATGTATTTGGGAGACTTTACACAAAGTTGGTAGACACTAACTAATGGAACAACCGTGCGTTTTTATAAATCGTAATGAATTGGAGGTAAAGAAAGTAGACACCCTACGTTATGGTTTTAGATAATCCTATGATCCATGGTAGGATTTGATTTGACCTAAAATAGAAGAAAGTATAAGATTTTTGAAAAACCCCAAAATATTGTAAAATCCTTCCGCGAAGAACTGCACAATGGATTTGGAATAAGATCGCATGATTCTTGGGGCATGGTATATGCCACACCAATAGGTTCACATCTCACATGACGGCAAAAAAAACGGATAGCGAACAGAGGTGTGACGATCTTTCGAATGGAGGAGAAAGTGGAGCACCCCACATAAGGAGGGGAGGTGCGCCACACACAGGAGAGAATGAGGAGAGGAGGAGAGGAAAAAACAAATAAGAAGGAAAGTAAATAAAGGAAAAATGAAAAGAATAAAAATGAGAGAAATAAATAAAATAATAAAAATAAAATGGTGGAATAAATGAAATAAATAATTAAAATAGGTTAACCTCATTTTAATTATTTTTAATATCTTTCAAATTGTATCTATTTTATTATTTATTTTTATCCCTCTTTAAATTCCATTAATTTATTTTAATACTTTTTAATTGTTTTAACCCGAACGTTATGCTATGGTGCGACGTAATATGTTACATAAAGCCTAAAAAATCATTTAATTAATTTTAATAGATGTATGGGACCTGCAACAGGGTGCGAATGCACGCACCCTAGGTCGCTTTAATGATTTGGATTAAAAACTTAAAAGTCCACAACATTATTTAAGTAGACCTTTAAAATTCATTTATGTGGGTAATTAATAATATTATATCTAACCTAACAATAAATATCCACCCATGTATATGCGTGTTATATATATATACACATCGGCATATTCATGTATATACACCCACACATGTATATATATATATATAGTTAATCACACATATATATATATACCTCATATATATATACATCAATGTTTTTGTCCCAATATAATAATAATAATAATAATTACAATAACTATTATTATTGTATTAAACTCATCAATGACACCATTAATATTTTAATTACTACAACTATTAATAAAAAGGATAACAGTTTTCAAATAAATATTTATTGTGCTTCTGTATTGAACAGGAATAATTAACAATATCATATTTATTACATTACCTGGTAATTATTTACAACGCAACACTATTTATTAATTGTGGTAATTAATCTCCATTTGTTGACCTCAACAAAAATAATAATATTATGAATAAATTTATTATTATTATTTCTAACATCCAAAAAAAATATCTAACCCAATTATATTATCTTCGAATGGGATATGACCAAACGTCCGATGCTTGCAAATTATATACCCTACCCAGGGTAAACCCCATGTCTCCAAACTATTGGTGCTCTTGGATTTCTCATTTGATGAAACATTTGTGATAAAATAATAATTTAATTTATAAAAAATGGAATCATTAATTATTTAAAAATAAATATGGAATTGTCATGTTTGAGGGTGCCCAACACTGGATGCGAATCAAGGGTATACCCTGCGTAGGGTAAACTGGACATTCCGGACCTAACGGTGGCCTTATATTTCTTATACGATGCACCTTTTGAGAGTTAATTAATTTTTCTGAAACAAAAAAAACAGGTGTAATAATAAAATAAACATAATTTTGTTATTCTATCAATGCCATAGTGTCGGAAATCTGAAAAAAAAGTTCTGACGCGCACTTTTAAAAACCAGCATGCGATGTTAATGGAATAATCTTATTTACTGTGATTTTTTAATCCTATTGAAAATATGGAATTTTAAAACCTTCCCACATTAGAACATCTCATCCCCAAGAAGCCTTTGGGAACAACACAACTCTCACCCGATCTACAGGGTCATGGAGTCTCATACAAAATGTCGTGTTGTGTATCTAAACACCCAATGCACGCTTAAAATTGGTTAGGTAAACAACACAAGAACCATTAATATCTGAGTCAACCCTCATTCTCCAACTGAAAACACCGAGACGATATTTTCCCAATCCATTTTTTCTCGATACTCGACCATATCATCTTCTTTTTAAATATCTGGTCAAACTTACTTCCCATCTAAGGTTTTAAAGTCAGAAATATAAAATTCTAAGTCATGACACCTTCCAGCATCGGAATTTCCTACAAGAGACCCTTAAGTGTTATAGCGATGCTTCTTTCTTGATTTCTGAAACAAATAAAATAGACATTTCCTCATCTCCCTGAAAACCCAAGTTGAGTTAACTTTTTATGAATAGACCTGGTCGACACAAACTACACTCACCTCACCTGACAACATTCCAAAAAATGTCTTTCACTGATCACTTCATTGAGCAAGAGAGAGAACTAGTCAAGCCACTCCAGCCGACTATTTAAGAAGGCACTTGTGTTAAACTTGTGGCATTTTATGAACTAAATTGTAATGTCTTTTTCAATGGTATTTCTCATTTACTGTGAAAACGTCCACTGAAGTTCATACCTGACCTTCAGTGACATTACACGATTTAGGAATCACCAAGCCCAACAAAAATTCTAGGGTAAACTAAGATTGGCACAACATGAGTGAAAGGAACTAATGTAAGTTAGTCCAAATAGCAAGTTTACAAGTGAGACATTGGTACAAGGTCAAGATGCCCATATCAAAACATTGACCGAAGCCAGAGTGGAATCAGCCAGTTAGTCAAGTAAGATAAAACAGTTGGTGTAGAAATGTTCGTTAGGAATTCCCACATGGAAATCCAAAGGTCACTCTAGACTAAAAAAACCTTGATAAGAATGATGCATCAATGTGAAACACTAAGAAAAACCACTCTAACAATTCCCAACAACTTTTAAAGCTTTAGCATGGCATATGACCGATGCTCTCTTAGTGCATTAAGGACAAAGGAAAGATAGGGTAATTCCTCGTCACTTAAGGAAGAGTACAATAAGAGGATTAGAAGATTACCAGAAGGAAAACATTGAAAAAAGGCATGAAAACCCAACCAAAATGATCGGTGTGTCAAAACACCCGAGTCTCTGGATGTCATCCTGAGCATCGGAAAAACATGATTCCATTAACACAGAAGTCACTGTACTATAGAGATGACCTGAAACATGTTTAACAGTTCAAGACATTATGATTACACTAAACTCAACCAGTAGGTCACAAAGTTAATGTAAGAACCCTTTTTTTGGCTATAGAGGACTTTGGAATATTCTCGATGTTATTCCAGAGCAGTGCCTTCAGATGGTGTGCGATTCCGAGCCCCGATGTGGCCGGAATTAAATTTTCAGTGCGTTCACACTAGAAACGCCAAAAAATGGGATAACTACTAAATGGTGATCCGGATCAGAGATCTGAGTGTATGGATGGGTCTGGAATGGGATTTTTACCCTTGGAATGACATAAAACTTGTCGGCGTGGGACGTTTGGATCCCTCGCTCGCTATCAGAGCGTGGAATAGAAAAATTAAATAATTAATTTATTCTTTTAACGAATTAACTCAAGTATCTCTTAAATGGTGGATTGTTTTGGAAAACCGAGGTCACCATTGAGTTCAAAACGTGCTTTTTACACTAGGAGGGGTGTAAGTTTTGTGGGCGCAGCCCATCTGTGAAAAATGGCCCTGGGGGCGTTTTCGTAATTTGGAAGCCTCGGGCGTGGGCATTGTAACTTCTGAATGCGGCCTCAGATTAAAATTTTGAGACCGATGTTGCACTCAGAACATGGTTTTAAACCTATGGGAGGCTTAACCCCGACCCCACTGAAATTTTCGGTTCGGGGCTATCGGGCGGGCGTCTAGTGATTTGCACTTAAACACCCCCACCCCTTCTTCTTCTTCTTCTTCTTCTTCTTCCTAAAAACCTCCCCTCTCCTCCATCTCCGGTGAGGAATCTCCGGCGAGGTGATATCTGAAGAGGTGCAGAGGTTCCGATGGTCCGCACACGAAGCGTCGGGCTATGCCCTTCGAGGTAGGGGTTTATCGTTTTCGTTTTCAATTTCACGCAATCTTTGAGCCCAATTTATACTGTTGAATTGATGTCTAATTATTGATCGGAGCCCATGTATGTGTAGTATATGTTCAAAGGTTTCCGATGCTCTTCTTGGATCAAAAATATGAGTCTCGGGGCAGCCCCGGGAAGTTCCGACCGAATTCCTGGTTTTCCGGCTGTTCCAGGCGGCGGATGGCGGTTCAGGGACGGTGGTGCGGCGTTCTGGCACGGCGGTGCAGCTGCGGGTGCAGCGGAAGGGCGGTCGTCCGTCCGGTCGGCCGGGCGGCACAGGCGGACCGACCGAGGGCACCGGCAAGGGTGAAACCGGGGTCGCAAGCACGCGACCCTGCGGGGAGACAAGGACCCGCCGTTGGCGGGTCTCCGTGGAAAAGGGGGACCAGCCATGTCGGCCGGTCGGTGAAGGAGGAACCCGCATGGCACGCAGGCGAGGGATTCTCGCGGGAGGTGGTGTGTCATAGGTTCGGCCGGACCGGGGCCAGTGGCAGGGTCGTGGTTCCTAGGGCGGGCCGGTCCGGCCCAGGGGTAATCCCCCTTAAAATTTTGGATGCTCGTATTTTGAGCAACGGGCGTCCGTTTTACGCGCCATCTATGGTGGAACGGACCTGATGTCAATGAAGACTTTTTGAGATGATTTCGGGAATTTTTTAATCCCGAAATGAGGGGCCTCGGAGGCGTGACACGTCTTTAAGTGAGTTGACGTTTTCTTCAGGGGGATATTGTTTTGGACGGCGCGGACGCGTCCGACGTCCGTTTCGAGCACCGTCAGTGGCGTTGGGACCCCGGTGTCGAGGTGGAACTTTCCAGGGTGGTTTCAGGAGTTGAGGCCAAAGTTGGGGCATGGGCCCCACGACCCGTCTTTTGAGCTGCGAGCAGCGTTTAATGACTTTCTCATCGGGCGTCCGTTCTGGGCGTGCGAGCAGTCGATTCTGGATGTTTTTCTGAAGGGATTGCAATGGTGCAATACACCCACTCTAATTCGGCACGATGGTGCGGGCCCCGCGAGGGCCGTTTCAGGAGTTGATGGTGAATTCTTGCTTTATCACTGGGTGTTCGTTTTGAACATGTGAATAGTCCATCTTGTGTACTTTTTCGAGAGGATCGCAATGGCGTGATCCATTAGTTGTGTTTCAGGATCGGGTTGCGGGTCCCATGAAGCACCGGTCGTGTGCGGTGTGCCGGAATGCACCTTTTTATCTGGATATCTATTGCACTCAAGTGAGTAGTGCTTTTGGTGTGTTTTCCCGAGGGTATCACGATGGTGCGATGTGCCCGACTGTTTTCGGGGCCGAGGCTCGGGACAACGAGACACCGTTCGGGCGTAAGGCTGTATTGGAGACTTTTACATCGAATACCCATTTGGGGTGAGTAATTAGTCTATCTCTCTTGTCTTTCCACGAGGATTACAACGGTGTAATCTGTTCAGGCGAGCAGAGCCTCATACATGATCTTATTAAATGTGGAATGTGAAGGTGCCCCGGTGGTGGTTCTTCCTGTGGTATTTGCAGAGAACCCTTGGCATGTGATCGCATGCACTCTTGTGTGAGTGATTTGTATGCTTGAAGAAATGTAGT
This sequence comes from Viscum album, assembly GCA_963277665.1. Classification (NCBI taxonomy): domain Eukaryota; kingdom Viridiplantae; phylum Streptophyta; class Magnoliopsida; order Santalales; family Viscaceae; genus Viscum; species Viscum album. The sequence continues at coordinate 1,570,751,977 of OY728137.1, forward strand.
TGGACGTGCCTGGGCCAATGAGGTGGAAAGTTGGAGTTGTTATGTTTATTCCCATCGTGTGGACGTTGGGTGTCGTGTGCATTTTAGCCTTTGGGCTTGAGACGTGGCATACTCTGGGAGTATGCGAGAACGCTGGGAGGCACATGTGGATGGTTGTACCTGAGAATGTTTGTGTTCTTGGTTGGGGTTAGCTTGGGGCCACACATCGTGTGGGCCCCATGTGCGTGTCGTGTGCTGCTTTACGTACTTTTAACCCCTCGAGACGTAGAGGGATCCTCGGTTCATGACTTTTGACCAGCATGGTTTAGTGGTTTCCCATGGTTTGTTCTGGAGTCAGGTGGTTGTGCGATACCCACTCCGTGTTAGGCTAGACAGTGTTGCACCATCTAGTAGAGATAGCCAGAGCAGTTCTGGGTTTACCCTCCAGTGGGGCAGGGCAGTGGGTTCCTGATCAACTTCTTCGGGTTTACCCTCTAGCAGGGTTGGGCAGTGGGTTACTCATGGAATTCTCAGGGTTTACCCTCTAGTAGAGACTAGGCAGTGGGTCACCCGACGACTCTTGAGGGTCTACCCTCCAGTAGGTTTGGGCAGTGGGTTGCCTGTCACCTTGTTTTAGGTCTACCCTTCAGCAGGGCTAGGCAGTGGGTCACCTGTCGACTTGTTTCTGGTTTACCCTCCAGTAGGGCTAGGCAGTGGGTCACTAGTCGACTTCTTCTAGGTCTACCCTCCAGCAAGGTTGGGCAGTGGCTCGCCTGACGACTTATTCCAGGTTTACCCTCCAGCAGGGCTGGGCAGTGGGTCGCCTGATGATGTATTAGGGTTTACCCTCCAGCAGGGATGGGTAGTGGGTCATCCGATATCTTACTAGGGTTTACCCTCTAGCAGGGCTGGGTAGTGGGTCACCCGATATCTTACTAGGGTTTACCCTCCAGTAGGGCTGGGCAGTGGGTCACCCGTTGACATTCCAGACTCATTCCATTCTACTAAACTAGTTTGTGGCTTTACTTTGTGACTATCGGGGCAAGACCCTTGTTTGTACGGGTCAGTGATGTGACAACTTTGAATCAGGGTAGACCTCTCGACAGCGGGGTAGTGACATGGTGTGGTTAGACGTTCTCCTAGAACTCTCAAGTGCGAGGGGAACTTTCCCCACCGAGATGCGTCCTTGCGACGCGACCTAAAACTGTGCAGGCGAGTCAGTGATGCCCAATGCGGATAGTGTCGAGGTGCGGTGATTTGATCCCCTTTACTTGTAGTTCGGGGTAGACATGCGGGATGATGTGCATCAATGGTGTTACTTCTGGGACTATTGTCTACTCACTATCTTGAGCTGAGCTACAGGATGGTGATCCCCTTACGACCTTGTTCGGTATTCTTATTGAGCATATGTATTTGTATATACCTTGTTCCAGTACCCACTTCTTGGGTTTGGTTACTCTCCTTCCAGAAGTGGAGAAGAGGTGCGGGGTATGCCACGTGCTTTCCGTGTCTAGCTTCTCGTGGTTGGATGAGTCTACTCTCCTGCTATAGGTAGCGAAGCATTGATGGGAAGTTCATCTTCTCACCGTTTTTAGCTCCTTGTGTCTGGATGAGTCTACCTCTTTTCCTCTTGTTGGGTTGAGCTGGACTCTTTACTGTACTCTTTACATAACTTCCGATTGTTCTCCTTTACTTTCCTCTATTCGGTCTACTACTCACCCTTCGGTACCTAATTTGTTGCTCCCTCGAGCCTTCAGGGTATCCTACTAAGTATTTTTATACTCACCCCTGCTTGGGCTTTGCCCGCACTTGGTGTGCCCTTGCAGACGACTGACAGGTTGGTCTTGACATCAGAGGAGCTTAGGAATTCGGGATCTTGGACCGCGTGCAGTGGTCGGAGTCGGGTTCTTGGTGGGGAACCCTTCTAGCTGTTTTTCTTTTGTTCACATGTTGCCGGGTTGTGGAACTTTTTGGGTTGGGTTCTTTTTTTCCCCTTTTTTCAGTTTTCTTGAATCTTCTACTTGTACTTTTTAGAGGTTGATGCACATTAGTGGTTTATATATATAACAGTTTCCATTTTATTTACTTGTATTTTCTTTTACTCTTCACTTTTTCATTGAGTGTGCTACGTGTGTGTGTGTACATGTACATAGGCAAAGGCCTCCCCGAGTTGTCTTTTCTTTGGCGCTAGTCGACAGCCCTGGCCTATAGAGACGGGATTGGGGTAGTTGTGTCTCTATCCCGGGTAGGGTCGGGTCGTGAAAAAGTTGTATCAGAGCTGGTTCGTTCCTTGGGACGTTGTTCGGATGTCCCTAAAATAAAAGGAACTGGTTGGGATTTAGGAAAATAGTGTTAACGTGTCTCGAGTGAGGCTCTCAAGCCAGGGAGTCCAGTGATGGTGCGGCGGCTGACGTATCCATTCACCAGGACCCTGATAACCCGCTTTTCAACTCGGCATGCTGAGAAACTCATTTGAGGGAAATTGGTTTTTGCATCACATATGATTGAGTCTTTGACTTTTCTTCTTGAGTCAGCTCCCCATTGTTGTTATTGGTATATACATATATGCTCATCTGATCGTGACACTCCTTGATAATATTCACGATGTTTCCGTGAAGACAGCCACCCAAGATACCAGCTTTGGTGCGTGACGATGACCCTATTCACTACGAGGCCACAGTCCAGGACCCATTATGCAAGCCCCGTTCTCCAGGTGGGTAGGTAGAAACACCCCCACCTGTTGAGCAGCAGACAGTTTCAGTAGAGTTGGATGACCTTGAGCGCAGGTTGAGCGCGCTCCGAGAGTTCCAGCAGTAGAGACTGCTGAGGTTCAGTGGTGAGCCAGATCCTCAGGCATCATAGGTTTGGCTAGAGGCAGTGGATCGCCTTTTCAGGCTTCTGCAGATGCCGACAGATCTTATGGTGGCTTTGGCCGCCAACCTTTTTCATGGAGAAGCTCGGTGTTGGTGGAGTCTGGTGACTCAGTTTCTTGACGAGTCTTCGCCTTCGTAGGTAAACTTTCAGTTGTTGTTCTGTGATGAGTTTTTCCCCTCCTTCTTGCGCTCCTTTCGGATTCAGGAGCTCCTGCAATTTCAGAAGGGTGTGATGACGGTGGCCGCATACGCGGCTAGTTTCGCAGACCCTACACGCTTTTACCCTGACTTGGTCTGTAGCGATAACATCCGAGCGCAGAAGTTTGAGCAGGGTCTCTGCCGAGAGATTCGTGATGTAATAGTACCCTTGGGCATTTCCCCATATGCCGGGGTGCTAGAGCAGGCACTGGTGACAAATAGATTCCTGTCACGCTCTAGAGTTGGTGGTGGCAGTAGGAACTTTGGAGTCGAGACGTCTGACGTAGCTAGATGGTTTCGGCAAGCAGAACCTCGACATAGGTGGCTTTGTGACAACCAGACTCAGGGGCATGTTCGTACACCATAGTGGCACTGGAGGGCACCAGTGCATCCCAAATAGATTCAGTGCTATGCTTGGGATGGGCGAGGTCACCTGGCACGAGACTGACCAACCCGGCATGCAGAGAACTTCAGGCAGGCAATAGGTGCACCACCATAACGGAGGCAGCGCCATGATCAGATTAGTACCCATAGAGGTGGTTCAAGCAGAGGAGCGGGAGGAGATGGTAGTGGGGGATAGCTTTATAAGGTCTTCTTATCACCACTAGGCGGTCCATGACAGGCTTTGGGAGATGACAGTTGGGACTGAGGACAGCCGCGAGCTTTTGATTTCTACGATCCTGCAGAGCATGAGGTGATAAGAGGTATGCTCTACAGCTCTTCTACTTATTGTAGTGGAATTTTTAGACTCCGTGTATGAAATGATTTTCTCCCTTCTCCTTTCTTGGGTTGTTACCAGGGTGACATAGGGCATCGGCGTGGCCTTGTGTTGGTATGGTAAAAAGGCGTATGACCTTTTCTTTAGTGGATGATGTTGACTCTTTCGCTTTTGAGCGTGTAAGAGGGACTTTGTTGCGAGACATCGACTGTGAAATCTTACGTGACCATATATCCTTGGGTGTTTCACCATATTGATTTTCTAAAAGAGGGAATCACCGGGCCTTGTTCCAGGTGTGGGCGGTGATTCCAGTCATGTCGTGCGATGTAGAGGTTCGGTTGGGGAGGTGAGATACCCCTGAGATCCTTCGGGCCGTTTGAGACCGTGCGAAGGGATGACGAGGTTCCCAACCACCTTTCCCTAACCACAAAGTCTGGAGTGGGTGCCCGATGTCTCCCACATGGTTTACCTGAAGAGAAGTGTGCATGCTCATATGCACGACATCAGTGAGGGTAGACCTCGCGTGAAAAGATAAAATCCTTTGGCCTGTGTGTGGTGGCGTAGAGTTGTGAAAGAGTTCTTCTGGGTACAGGAGAGCCAGGTGTGAGCTTAGTACCCTGATTTGTTCCCTGGTTTTTCTTTTCGGGGATGCGAATCATGAAGGAGGTAATTATGTAAGAACCAGGTTTTTGAATATAAAGGACTGTGGAATATTCTTGATGTTATTCTAGAGCAGCGCCTTCAGACGGCGTGCGATTCCAAGCCCCGGAGTGTCCGGAATTAAATTTTCAGTGCGTTCACACTGGAAACATCAAAAAGATGGAATAACTCCTAAACGGTGATCCAGATCCGATATCCGAGTGTACGGATGGGTCTGGAATGCGGTGTTTACCCTAGGAACGACTTAAAAATTGTCAGAGCGGGATGTTTGGATCCCTCGCTGGCTATCGGACCGTGGAAAGATAAATTAAATAATTAATGTATTTGTTTAATAGCTTAACTCATGTATCTCTTAAACGGAGGCTCGGTTTGTAAAACCTAGGGCACCATTGAGTTCAGAACGTGCCGTTTACCCTAGGAGGGGTGTATGTTTTGCGGGTGCGGCCTGTTGGTGAAAAATGGACCTGGGGGCATTTTCGAAATTTTGCAGCCTCGGGCGTGGGCGTTGTAACATCCGAACGGGGCCTCAGATTAAAATTACGAGAACTCCATTGCTCTCGGAGCATGTTTTTCATCCTAGGGGAGGCTTAACCCCGACCCTGCTGAAATTTTGGGTTCGGGGCTGTCGGGCGGGCGTTTAAGTGATTTGTACTTAAACACCCCCACCCCTTCTTCTTCTTCTTCTTCTTCTTCGTCTTCCTCAAAACCTCCCCTCTCCTCCATCTACGGCGAGGAAGCTTCAGCGAGGCGATCTCCGCCGAGGGGAAGTGGTTCTGACGGTCTGTAAACAAAGCGTCGAGCTACGCCCTTCGAGGTAGGGGTTTATCGTTTTCGTTTTCAATTTACGGAAATATTTGAGCCCAATTTATACTATAGAATTGTTGTCTGATCATTGATCGAAGCTGAAGGATGTGTAGTATATGTTCTGTGGCTTCTGACACCCTTCTCGGATCGAAAATATAAGTCTCGGGGTGCCCGGGGTAGCCCCGAGAACATCCAGCTGAATTCATGGTTTTCTGGCGGTTCCAGGCGGCGGACGACGGTTCCGAGACGGCGGTAAGGCGTTCCGGCACGGCAGCATGGCAGCGGGCGGGTCGGAAGGGAGACCGGCCATCCGGCCGGCCGGGCGTCACCTCTCCAATGCGGGGCGGCGCAGGCGGACTGACCGAGGGCGCTGGCGAGGGGGCTACAAGGGTCGCAGGCGCGTGACCCCACGGGGAGACCAGGACCCGCCGTTGGCGGGTCTCTGTGGAAAAGGGGGACCGGTTGTGTCGGCCGGTCGGTGGAGGAGGCGCCTGCGCAACACACAGGCGAGGGGGCCTCGCGGGAGGCGGCGGCCCGCGGGTTCGGCGAGACCGGGCCCAGCGGCTAGGCCAGCCCGAGTGGGGCGGACCGGCCGGTCCGGCCCAGGGGTAAACACCATTAAAATTATGGACGCCCATATTTTGAGCTACGGGCATCCGTTTTGCGTGCCATCTACGGCGGCACAGAGCTGATGTCAAGGCGGACTTTTTTAGATGGTTTCAGGAATTTTTAATTCCTGAAAGAGGGGCCTTAGTGGCACGGCACGTCTTTAAGTGAGTTGACGTTTTCTTTGGGGGATCTTGTTTTGGACAGCGGGGACGCGTCCAATGTCCGTTACGAGCGCTGTCAGTGGAGGTGGGACCCTGGTGTCGAGGAGGAGCTTTCGATGCTGGTTTCAGGTGTTGAGGCCGAAGTTGAGGCATGGGCCCCATGGCCTGTGTTTTGAGCTGCGAGCAGTGTTTAGCGACTTTCTCATCGGGCGTCCGTTCGGGGCCTGCGAGCAGTCGATTCTGGATGTTTTTCCGAGGGGATTGCAATGGTGCAATCTGGCCGCTCTAATTCGGCCTGATGTTGCGGGCCTCGCAGGGGTCGTTTCGGGAGTTGACGGTGAATTCTGGCTTTATCACTGTGTGTCCGTTTTGGACAAGTGAATAGTCCATCTTGTGTACTTTTTCGAGAGGATTGCAATGGTGCGATCCGTTCGTTGTGTTTCGGGGCCGGGTTGCAGGTTCCACGAAGCACCGCTCGTGTACGGTGTGCCGGAATGCACCTTTTTCTCGGGATATCCGTTGCACTCAAGTGAGTAGTGATTTTGACGTGTTTTCCTGAGGGGATCGCGATGGTGCGATGCGCCCGACTGTTTTCGGGGCCGAGGCTCGGGACCATGGGACGTTGTTCGGGCGTAAGGCGGTATTGGCAACATTTACGTCGGATACCCGTTTGGGGCAAGTAAGAAGTCAATATCGCGTGTTTTTCTATGAGGATTACAACGGTGTAATATGTTCAAGAGAGAAGATCCTCATACGTGATCTTTTTAAATGTGGAATGGGAAGGTTCCCTGGTGGTTGTTCTTCGTGCGGTGTTTGCCGAGAACCCTTGGTGTGTGATCACATGCACTCTCCTATGAGTGATGTGTATGCTTGAAGAGATGTAGTTGGTCGTGACTGGGCCAATGAGATGGCAAGTTGGATTTGTTACATTTACGCCCTTCGTGTGGACGTTGGGTGTCGTGTGCATGTTAGCCTTTGGGCTGGAGACGTGGCATACTCTGGGAGTATGCGAGAACGCTGGGAGGTACATGTTGATGGTTGTACCTAAGAATGTTTGTGTGCTTGGTTGGGGATAACTTGGGGCCACATGTCGTGTGGGCCCCATGTGCGTGTCGTGTGCTTCTTTACGTGCTTTTGACCCCTCACGACATAGTGGGTTCCTCGGTTCTTGAATTTTGACCAGCAGAGTTGAGTGGTTTCCCCTGGTTTGTTCTAGAGTCGGGTGGTTGCGCGATACCCACTCCGTGTTTGGTTGGCCACTGTTACACCATCCAGTAGAGATGGCCCGAGCAGTTCTGGGTTTACCCCCTAGCGGGGCTGGGTAGTGGGTTCCTCATCGACTTCTTTGGGTTTACCCTCTATTAGGGCTAGGCAGTGTGTTTCTCATGGACTTCTCAGGGTTTACCCTCTAGCGGAGACTAGGAAGTGGGCCACCCGACGACTCTTGAGGGTCTACCCTCCAGTAGGGCTGGGCAGTGGTTCGCCCGTCGCCTTGTTTCAGGTCTACCCTCCAGCAGGGCTGAGTAGTGGGTCACATGTCAACTTGTTTCGGGTTTACCCTCCAGCAGGGCTAGGCAGTGGGTCACTTGTCGACTTGTTCCTCGTCTACCCTTTATCAAGGCTGGGCATTGGGTCGCCTGACGACTTATTCGAGGTTTACCCTCCAGCAGGGACGGGCAGTGGGTCACCTGATAATGTATTAGGGTTTACCCTCCAGCAGCACTGGGCAGTGGGTCACCAGATATCTTACTAGGGTTTACCGTCCTGCAGGGCTGGGCAGTGGGTCACTCGATATCTTACTAGGGATTACCCTCCAGTAGGGCTGGGCATTGGGTCACCCGATATCATATTATGAATTACCCTCCATCAGGGCTGGGCAGTGGGTCACCCGTTGATATTCCAGACTCATTCCTTTCTACTATGCTAGTCTGTGGCTTTACTCCGTGACTACCGGGGCGGGACCGTCGTTTGTACGGGTCAGCGATGTGACAGCTTTGACTCTGAGTAAACCTCTCAACTGCGGGGCAGTGACATGGTGTGGTTAGACGTTCCCCCAGAACTCTCAAGTGCGAGGGGCACATTCCCCACCGAGACGCGTGCTTGCGATGCGACCTAAAACAGTGCGGGCGAGTCAGTGCTGGCCAAAGTGGATGGTGTCGAGGTGCGGTGATTTGGTCCCCTTGACTTGTAGTTTGGGGCAGACATGTGGGATGCTGGGCATCGATGGTGTTACTTCTAGGACTATTTTCTACTCACTTTCTTGGGATGAGCTACGGGATGGAGATCCCCTTACGACCTTGTTCGGGATTCTTATGGAGCATATGTATTTGTATATACCTTTTTCCATTAACCACTTCTTGGGTTTGGTTACTCTCCTTCCAGGAGAGGTGAACACGTGAGGAAAATGCCACGTTCTTTCTGTGTCTAGCTTCTCGTGGATGGACAGGTCTACTCTCCTGCTATAGGTAGTGAAGACTCGACAGGAAGTTTATCTTCTCACCATTTCCAGCTCCTTGTGTCTGGACAAATCTACCTCCTTTCCTCTTGTTGGGTTGAGCTGGACTCTTTACTGTACTCTTTACTTCACTTCTAGTTGTTCTCCTTTACTTTGCCATGTTCAATCTACTGCTCACCCTTCGGTACCTCCTTCATTGCTCCCTCAAGCCTTCGGGGTATCCTAATGAGTATTTTTATACTCACCCCTGCTTGGGATTTTCCCGCACTTGGTGTGCCCTTGTAGACTACGGACATGTTTGTCGTGACGTCAGAGGAGCCTAGGAGTTCGGGAGCTTGGACCGCGTGCGGTGGTCGGAGTTGGGTTCCAGGTGGGGAACCATTCCAGATATTTTATTTTGTTCACCTGTTGCCGGGTTGTGGCACTTTTTTGTTCAGCACTTGTTTTGCCTATTTACTTTTCTGTTTACCTACAGCTTCTACTTGTACGGTTTAGTGGTCAATGCACATTTGTGGTTTATATATATAGCAGTTACCCTTTTCTTTACTTGTCTTTTCTTTTACATTGTACATCTTCACTGAGTGTGATGTGTGTGTGTGTACAGGTAATCAGGTAAAGGACTCCCCGAGTTGTTGTGCCTTCAGCGTTGGTCACCAGCCCCTGGCCTATGGAGGCGGGCTTGGGGTAGTTGTGGCTCGAGACCGAGTATGGTCGGGTCGTGACAGTTAAGCACTTGACGAAACCACGTATGTGAGCGCATACTACACTGAGGTGATATAGAAACAAGATGACTTTTAACTTAGAGGATGACATACCAAGTCTTCCATAACTGTGGAGAAGAGAGGGTCAAATGACCTATGAATCAACTTACCATTTTAAGGCATTCCAAACCTGATGGAAATGATCTTGACCAATGCCAAATCCTGAAACAAAATTCAAGGAAAACATGAACACCTGTCCGAACAATGGTTTAATTTTACGCAAGGGGGTTCGACTAGGAACATAAATATATGAAAGGTTCTATTCCAAAGAAACTCATGGAGAAAATCAAACTACTCTTATACGAAGGTCTTAACCTGATTTCATTGCTGCAGGTTCCATATTAAAGCCCTTCATTTTTAATCACATATAATCTTAAATCCTAAAATGATTTAATTAAAACATCAAGTACGATTTTTCAAAACAAAAACACATTTTTCATGATCTTAAACAACGCATCAAGGGAAAACATGCAGGTTTTATAAAACTCAATTTTATGACTTTTGAAATTAATTGAAATCTTGTCTATAATTAGGAAATCTATCAATTAAATTCCCTTTAGGTAGATAAGGTGACCTACGAGGGTCCCACTAATCTAACTTCTTTTCATTTGAGTACAACCCAAAAATCAGTTGTTTAATTATTAAGAGCCACAACACCCATATATGATTATCTCAAAAGGAAGATGCACCAAATAGACTACTTGGTTCTAGTTGTGCCTTGAGGTGGTTAACTAATTAATTTGAAATTATAACGTGCTCAAAAAATTTATCAGTCTAGATATATGGGTAGATATCAACTTAATAAGAAACTATACACTTTATAGTTTTTGTCATTTGGCTCCCATTCAAAGGTAACAAATAATTTTTCTGCAATGAAACCAATTACATAAAAAACAAGATAGCAGGTCACTACAGGAAGCTAACAGAGATAGACATGTTTTAATCACATAAGAATAACATTTTAATCACAAGGACAAGCTAATAGGCACAAGATTATGATACAAGGAAAACATGGTATTAAACATGAACCATGGTAACAGACTAGCATGCTAAATATAATACTGAAACATGGTATCTATAAAGTCATTATAAATAATTATAAGACATGGAATACATTCAAGGTACAAAATTTTAATTCGTACGTAGCCTAAAATGAAACTACATGGCATGGAAACATGCATGGAATGTGATTAACTATGTGCCTATTACGATGCATGCAATGCTTCATCCTTACCTTCACAGGACAAGTGTAAAATATCATAAATTCCATAAATTCATAAGCCACAAAAATTACTCCAATCACTCAGGGTGAAATCATATCAACTGTAATATCCAAAAGCATGAACATCAATCCCAACCCCGACCACTTGGTCATTTCCCGTACATGGGCTGATCAGTCACAAGAACAGCTATTAACCAAGAACCGACACATTCCTAGTCTCCATTATACCAACCCATAATAGTAATACAAAGGAAAAATAACACCTTTGATAACACATTGTAACATCCCGACCCAGCTCACGTCTAAGAAGGTGGTCAGACCAGTGCATCACAAGACATAAAGCGCATCTCCCCGAACGCCAGAGGCTGCCAACTTGCACCGAGAGCCATTTTGGGTCCGAGGGGGAGACAATACCCTCATAGGTAATAGGTATTATCAAAGAGGAAGTAAAAATCAATTAATAATAAATAGAAAAAGAAAATAAATGAATAAAATGTTGTAGAATCAATATACATAATCAAAATGAATAATATTCAAGCGAGGAAGCTCACAAAACGATGTCATTTTATGATATATTTCTAAACTGAATGTATAAAAAATAGAACCCAAGCATGATATCAACTAAAAAGAAAACAAAAAATGTGGGACAACTGCATCAGGAGAAAGGATCGGTCCTTTTCCCTAGTCTCTATCCTATGAAGCAACAATCAATCAAGAATCAGAAGTGGCATACTTCCCTTTGTCAATACCTACAATCATATATTCTACTCAGGTGTCAATGACACCCGAGCTAGGTGTGATATAAAATCCCAGTAGGCCGGCACCCAAGGTGTCTAAACTATTCAATTTCATGCAATGATAATATGCAGTGTGCCATTATATTACAATTTCAGATAATTTATTCAGTGAAATGGAATAAATAACTCAGCCCGTGTTCAAAGCGGCACCCATGCCTAATCACCAGCTTCAGCCTAAGCCGTAAGTATGAAATAAGTACTTGTAATCTGAAGGCACATATGCATTAATATAAGTCATGGAAGGGTAAGGTAAAATAAGTAAGAGGCATACCCCCATGATTGTGCATTAACATGGGTTCTAAGTTATGTGTCAACTTGGTGTTTTTCAACATACCATAAAATATGTCAAATATCAAGGGACTAACAACAACATTAATCTAAACCTTCAATGCATCATTATTAATGTTCAAGTTGAGATTTAGAGTCTGATCCTGTCCTAATGATATTTCTACGTAACGTCTTTCAATTATCTAATACCACTGAGCCCGTCCAAGGAAATATTTCGAAAGACCAAGTATCGCTCATGGAATGGCTTTACCCTGAGTCTGTCCCAATCTTGCAAAAAGGGGTCGAGTGTCATATGAGGCTTGCTTAGCCACATTGCCAACAGATCCGTCCCGGTGAGCCCTTTTGGAATTTTTATCACTCATAAGTATTAGAAATCCTGGGGAATTCTCAGTTCGGAAAATCCAAGAACGCTGCGTCCCGACACATAGAGGCAATCGTCGGGAACTAAGGCTCTAAGCGTTGCACTTAATACGGGACCCACATCCATTTCCCAACCTGAATTTAATTAATTTTCTCACATCACCAGATACGATATTAACATATATAATTTCATCTCGAAACCAAACAGTTACACCCATGCATCAAAAAGTGAAAATTAAATATTTGAGCATAGAAATATTAACAAGGCAAGGTACCGCATCAACATAAGAAGACAAAATCACCTTTAAATAAATAAATAAATTGGGCCAAACAACTACCAAGATCCAATAATTACAATTTTCATAATTAATCTAAATTAATTATTTTATATTAAACACAACAAAATAGGTGGTGAAAAACATACAGATAAAGACACTTTTTAATAATAAATAAATTATCACTACTAACCACCAAATATTCAACAATTCATTATTTATAATTAAATTAAATTAATTATTTAGATTTAACAAAACAAAAATAAGATTATCAACACATGAAATTAAATAAATTAAATGTCCGGGCTAACATAAATTATATTAACCATGTCGGCACGCCCCAAGAGGTGTCCGACCATGTTGCAAAAATTAATCAAATTAATTCATGATCAATACGACTGTAATAACTAACAGAAACAAATTAATTAATGAATTTGGGGGAATTTTCACAATTCCGGTCGGCACCGACTAATGAAACTATGGTGTGTTTTTAAAAATCACAATGAAACGGAGGGAAAGAGAGTAGATGCCCTACCTTATGGTCATAGATGATCATATGATCCGCGGTAGGCTTTTATTTGACCTAAACCCAAAGAAAACGAATGATTTTAGAAAAACACCAAAATATGGTAAAATAATTCTATGAAGAATTGCAAAAAAGATTTTGAATGAGATCACACGATTCTTGGTGAATGTGATAAAACTTACGAATATGTTCACATTGCACCTGACGGTGAAGAAAACAGATGACGAACGGAGGCGCGACGATCTTCTAAAGGGAGGAGAAGGTGGCGTGCACCACCTAGGGAGGGGAGGTGTGCCACAAATAGGAGAGAAGGAGGAGAGGAGGAGAGAAAAAAAATAGAAAAAGAAAGGAAAGAAAAAAAAAGGAAAAAAGAAAAAGGACAAAAATAAATAAAATAGTAAAAAAAATTGGATGAAATGAAATAAATAATTAAAATAGGTTTACCTCATTTTAATTATTTTTAATTTCTCTCAAACCATATCTATTTTATTATTTATTCTTATCCCTATTTAAATTCCATTAATTTCTTTTAATCCTTTTTAATTATTTTTAACATGAACGATGTGTTAGGGCACGGCGTAATATTTTACATAAAGCCTGAACAATCAAATAATTAATTTTAATAGCAGCCCGAGACCCGCAATAGGGTGTCAATGCATGGGTATGGGGACCTTTTAAAGATTTGGATTAAAAAAATAAAAGTCCACAACTTGTTTTAAGTCGACATGTTAAATGAATTTATATTGGTAATTAATAATATTTTATCTAACTTAACAATAAATATCCACCCATGTATATACATGTTATATATATATATAAACACATATGTATATTCATGTATATACACTCACACATGTATATATAACTATATATATATATAATCCCATATATATGGATATACCTCATATATATATACATCAATGTTTTTGTCCCAATATAATAATAATTTCAATAATTAAAATAATTATTATTATTTAATTAAACCCATCAATGACACCATTAATATTTTAATGACAACAACCATTAATAAAAAGGATAACTGTTATTAAATAAATATTGATTTCACATTTTTATCTAATTAGAACAATTAATAATATCAAATTTGTTACATTACCTGGTTATTATTTACACCGCGTCACAATTTATTAATTATGTTAGTGCATTTCCTTTTGTTGACATCAACGCAAATAATAATATTAATAATAAAATTATTATTATTATTTCTAACATCCAAATAAAATATTTAACCCAATTAAATTATCTTCAGGTGTGATATGATCAAACGTCCGATGCTCGCAAATGTTATACCATGCCTAGTGTAAACCCCATTTCCAGAACTATCGGTGGTTTCACATTTCTTATTCGACACATATTTTTTGATAAAATAATTGTTTATTATAAAAAATTGAACAATTATATAATTAAAAATAAATATGGAATTATGATTTGAGAGGGTGCAAAACACCCGATGTGAATCAAGGTTATACCCTTCCTAGTGTAAACTCGATGTTCCCGACCTAACGGTGATCTCAGATTTCTCATACAATGGACCGTTTGAGATTTAATTTATGTTTTTGAAAAAAACAAACAAGCGTATTAATAAAATAAACGTAATATTTTTATTCTATCAACGCCGTAGTGTCAGAGATAGGAAAAAATATCCAACACTTTGTTTTTAAAACTGTCATGCCTAGTTAACAGAAAAATTTTATTTCTTGTGATTTCTTCATCCGATTCAAAACAAAGAACGTTACAATTTTCTCTCAAATATCACCTTGACATTTTTTAGGTTAGAAGTTAAATATTCACACATTATAAATCATAAAATACATTGAAAAATGTTGAGCAAAAATTATCTAATATCCCAATAGTTTCAATATTTTTAATTTTCTTCAAACAAAAAAATTCATAATTTTGAAAAAACATTATATAACCATGTAAAACACTTTATAATTTCTTGTATTTTTTAATGTGATGGATATCATAGTAAATAAATTCTAGGATAAAGAAAAAACCCCAATAATAAGGAAGATTTATCATTACATATAGATTGAATATTTGAAATTGAATCAAATTTTTACCTTTATATATTGATATAAATCATTGAAATGTGTTTGATAACAAACGCAGAAAAATAGCTGGAGGATGCATTCCTCCTAGGGTTTCTATAATCTTCACAAATCTTCTAATTATTAGGAAATAAGGCTCTGAAAACATAATTTTATTGAACTATTTAGTAAAAAGGTATGAGATAAAGATAGCATGATAATATTTATTTTGAAGAGTTTTAATGAGTTATTTTTGTCTCACCCTCATAGAAATTTCCATGAGAATCAAATCATGTTTATATAGAAAAATAAGTATATAGAAAATTATATCTCATTCATAAAAGGTACCATAATCATCTATCAACAAGAAAACTATTTGAAAACATATTTTCAATCCAAATAATTTATTATTTAACATTCTATTATTTTTTATATTCCATTATAACTCATTAATATCATCTTATCCTGACGAGTCAATCAATTAAGATAACATGGAGAAGGAGAAAGTGGTTGTTCCACCAACTATCTCATGGCACGATAATTACATGAACAACTACCCTGAAATACATCCATATTCTATGACATGTTGCATGTAAGGATTAAACACCATTAAATTGGGACCCTGACTATGTTCTAGATACTTTAGTTCACAATTCTATCAATCTCCCAGTTACACAAAATCACCATATACATAAAATAATTTAATATTTTGTCACATAATATGAAAATAATCACATCATATCTAAAAAAGTTGTTGTCTTTACAATAAGTTTTTAAAAATTATCATACTTTTTAACCTTATTGTATGTCTCATATAATAAATCTTGAAAATATGACTGTATTATTTTTTCATATATCTTCCACAAACATTTTTAGTAACTCTATGTGTTTCATAAACATGATCTTAATCCTCACAACCACAATGTGTAACCACACAATCCTTTTTAGAATTCAACAAAATTATGACTCCCCAAATCCATAAATGAAATAAAATAGTTCCCTCTATAAAAGCATCAATAAAACTCAATATACAAATGTATATGACTTAATCGCAATAAAACACATCTATCTACATACCTATGTATGTTTTTCTACCACATATATGAATGAATAATCATATAATCCATATATCCATGAAATTTACTGACCTAGTGTTATAGTGTATGTCAATATTATATAGAATACTCATATTTTTTCATTTGTCTATTTATAGACTAGCATGGTCAATGAATATGACACATTTCATTCATAAATTTGGGTAATCACACTACATGTGTTTCATCTAAATAGACAATTTCTTCTCATATACATTGTCTAGTTATATCCCAAAAATTCCTCCATATATTTAAAATAATGGTTCAAATATCACAATCCTTAAAAAAGAAGAAAAACCCTAACTTAGTTAGGAAATAACTGATGGAATGATTAAAAAAATCCAATTCATTATTTATTTATCATATCTTTAAGGGTTTCATAAGAAAAAGGTGTCAAATTATAATTTTTTCTATTATATGTATATTTCCAACCATTTGAATGGGGATTTAATATAAAACATGAACACCTATCACACCAAAGTCATAGTTTATGGAAATCTATGTGTTATACATAATGGTCCATCTAGCACTCAATATTCATTTTTTTACTCATGATCATATTCAATCTCCTTAAAAAATCATTCAAATGATGACAATAACATTTCATTACATCTATAATACTCCACGTAGAACATCAGTAAGTGATATCTCATGGGAATATTTTTAGAGGTCAATAATTGTTACTCTTCATATAGTATATCCACACAATATGAATGAATAATTAAATGGAAACTACTATTTTTATGTCATTATTTATTTTATATTATAAATTTTTTATAATACTAAAAAAATAATATCACATATATTCTTATCCAAAAATATATACCACCATAGAGGACATATTTTTATTTTATATTTATTATTTTCTATACTCATTGTTTCTTTATTTAATTCCTACCATATCAGTATTTGAAATATTTATAAAACCCTTCCACTAAATTCATTTTGATGCTAAAATATATAATGATTTTTTGGAATAATGGAAAGACATAAGAATCATATTTCTATTTATTTCTCCTTAAACACACTTTGTTCTTTAAAAAAACAAATATTAGGAGGTTAATGGCTTATTTTATTTATTTAGAAGAAATTAAATATTCATTATCATAATAATGTAATATTTACAATAAACATTTTATTTTATGTCAAGTGGTCACTAATGTTGCTCTTTAAATTAATATTTTCCCACAATAATTTTCCCATTACTCATTTAGGTTATTTATTTTCTTTTAAATTTTAGTACTAAAAATTTTATGTTTACTGATATAAAGTAGGTTATTTTAGTATATAAAGTGGCCATCAGTAAAAAAAATTAATGTAGTAATAATTTTTAATATTTTAATTTTTATAAATATAAATATACTTTTAGTATCCCATTATGTAATATATCTTTTCTAGAATATCATTCTAATATACAGAAACTATAAATTTTAAGGAAATAACGCATATTTCCTTGAGAGAGAATATATTAAAAATAAAATATTTAAATCCTTATTGTATATGTAAATAAATATATTTGTAAGATTATTCTAAAACAATGATACAATTTATTAAAATATTCTATCTTTTGGTGGTGTAGAATCATTCTTTCAATGTTCAATAATCAAATTGAATAAAAAAAATTACTGTATATAATTTTTTTCATTATATAATTTTCATGAATTTTATAAAATTTTATTTATCATTATACATGTGTATTAAAACCATTATGTCATATTTATCATAAAAACCATGTGTTAAAAAAATATTTTCTTATCATTTAAAAGAAATATATTTAAAATACACACCAATTATTTAAATCCATTTATGATTTAATGATTCCTTTTCATTCTAATACATTACTTAATAACACTTTACATTATAACGTGAATTACAACAAAAAGTAACATAAAATCTAACAATGATATTGATCTATTGTATATTTATAATAGTTTTAAAATACTAATTTGGTGTCTAATATACCTTAAACAATAATAATTTATTCTATAACAACAATATATGACATGGTATCATCATATATTTTCTCAAACTGTTTTGAGAATTTAGGATAATTCTATATCATATAGAAATTTGTTTCGTCCTTTGTAAATCACGTTTTTGGATTTAATGTCCTAGGATTACAATTGGAAAATCCTATAACAAACATTTGGATCAAAATTCTATTCCTTCTTAATATAAAAATATAATATTTCCTAAACATCTCATTTAGTACTCATGTATCATAAAAAGTTTGAGGAAAAATTTATAGATTCTTCAAACACGTTCATATTGTTTTATCCCAAAAAAATATACAGAAAACAAAATTCCCTATCTAAATCAATGTTTAATGGAAACCTCTAATGTATATTATTCATTAACATAAAAAAATCATATTTTATATCTAATTAGGGACTAATGATATATTTTTAACTTAACTTATAATTTTTTTAAAACCCCATGTGACTCTATGTAAACTTATCATAAGCATCCAGATAAACTTTTTGAATAATTTCCACATTTTGTTTCTCTAAAAAAGGTTTCTCTGATATATATAATGCTTGTTCTTGTTTAACACAATTCTTATGTTTAAATACCATTCTAAAAAAATTATTTAATAAATTTATTTCTATAAATTTTATATCCAAATAATGTTTAGTGATGATTATACCATTATATTTAAAACAAATAATATATAAATTTATTATCTTGTTTTATATTTTTTTAGTCATGGATTTGGTTAAATTTATTTACTATAAAATGATAACAAATTTTAAATAAATTTGATCTATTTCTTGGATAATATCTCTATTTCTATATTAAATAAGTATTCTTTTTCATTACTCTCAGCACATATCCATTTATGTGGGCAATGATTCAAATAGTATCACATATAACTCTTTTATGTTTGAGTGGAAAACTACTTTCCCAATATATGATATAGATAAACACAGTACATTTTCTCATGAATCCTTGCAAAGTGTTCACTTTCTATGTGTAACCCAATTTACATGATATATGAGAGTCACCTAATTCTTTGGGATCCCTTATTACTTACATTATATATATAAGATAATATAGGGGAAAATTTCATTAACAAGATCCAACCCAATTGGATGATTGAGTCCAACAAAATTATTTTATTTACAGGTGATCAAATAGTAATTATTTTTAATTGTGAATTTATAATCTCCTTATTTAACCTCAAGTTGTTCTATTTACCTGTATACATTATTCTATTAATTTAGTTTTTCATAAATAATCCTTCTACAAAATCAATATTTTCAAACCATATTAACGTACATAATGTAGATAAAACTCTTTCATGTAATTTCCCAAAATCAAATTCACATAATAATACCCAAATGAGTAAGCATGGAGAGATAGGTGTCCAATACCAACATTTATTTAAAAGGTATAATCCTTTATTGTTGTGATTAGAATGACTCAAAATCCATCCAATAATGTTCTTTACTCATGAGAGACCTCAATTCCATCATAATTCTATATCATACTGTTTATAATTTTTTAAAAATATTAATTCAAGATCTTAACCTTTTACAATAAAATTTCAATATTGAATAAAACAAAATCAACTATCCCATAACCTATATAACCATATGATGAAAGTATGGTTCTTTTTATAATATGTGTATAATGTTTAATCAGAATAATATATAACTATAGAAAATACTATATTTATATGAAGGGATAATTAATAAAGGGAATAAAATAAAATAATTAAAAAATTCATAATTGTAGATATTTCATTAAATATTTATGAATAATTAATAAAGAAATTATAAAAACATTTTTATTTACCCATAGAACAATATATAAATTTTACTCTCATCCAATATGATCATTTAATTTTTTCAATTACATGGTTTTAATATTAACTCATCATACATTAAAATTTTTTATAATAACAGAAAAGATATATAAAAATATAAATAATTAATATATTATGTAAATATTTTACCTATATTGAATATATTATATTTTGTTTTATTTAAAAATTTTATCAAACCAACCAAAATTCCAATTTTGGTTTTCTAAATAAATTTTCCAAATAAGGCCCTAATATAATTATTTTCTATTAAAATTTATGAATTCATTATAAAAAAATATAAACATTGTTATACTTCACTATATTTTATAATTTATAAACACATTACAAGTTATTTACATTGTGAATAAATATGTTTCCTAGATCACATAAATAAAAAAAATTGGGTGGATTTGAGTCTCTTTTGGATACAAATACATTCTAGTAACATTTTTGATTATTAGTAACATAATCTAGTTTTTCATTAATAATATACTGAAATTCATTATATTTGTGGCATTGAGCATGCCATTTTTGTCATATGGTCATTCAATAAAAATTACAACCATGGTATTCTATTTTAGGTGATTCCAAACAATTTTAAAAAAACTATTTTTCCTTGATAATGAATTTAGGGCAAGAAGTTTTGGGTTACTATTAAATTTAGATTAGGAATTACAATGTTGGTAAATGGATTGGATAAAATATATAATGGTGTGATATATATTTTTAGTCCATGAACTATTTCATAGTGACATAATATCTATATATTATATGCATCACACAATGATGATATATTTTACATGATTTTTTTCACACCACTCATAAATTAAATTTTAAATTTTATAACATAAAAATAGAAATAATAATATAATCAACAAACATTTTCACTGTCTGTAAAAAAATTTCTTTTTAGGCTCTATGTCTTTGTTTCTGTAAAACATATTTTTCAATTTTTATTCATTAATTTGAAATCAATCCAAATGTTGATAGATGATTATGATATAATTGTTGGGTTTCATAGGGATTATTATCATTATAAAACCATTAGAATACCACACTAGACCCCCAAAATTATCAGAATGTGTCAATGAATTTGGAATGATAAAATAATATAATGACATCCCTTTATCCTATTATTTAGAATATCCATATTAGTTATATAAGAATCATTGAGATGCAATAAAAAATCATATTAATCCTTGGGTGTCCTTATGTTTCAAAAATCATTGAATTATTGGGAATTATATCCATAACATTATTTAATTTTTGTGTTTAAAGGTATGAGAAAATGAGAGCAAGATAATCTGACTTCGAGGAGATATAATAGGATATATGAGTTCTGAGTTAAAAAAACATTATGAGGATTGAAGCGTGTTTATATGTTCCTAAAAGGAATCAAATATTTTTAAATCATTTCTGTGATGTTTCATAATAACCACTCAATGTTTATAATATTATAATTTTTTCTCATTCCTCATAGTGGATTTATTAATATTTTAAAATTTAATGAAGATAATTATAATTCATGTATATAATTATCTCATGATGAACTAATTGTGTACTGTAGCATATAGGGGAAAATGTTTATTCTATATGCTATCACAAATTGTGATAATAACATGTATAAAAACAAAGGATTCATGACATAAATTATGTTATGGTGTATATATTGATAAACTGCCATGATATTATGAGAATTAATATTTTTGGTTCCTATAGTGAAGAATTATAATATTACCATTGGGTAATATTGGACACTAAAAACTCATCAAATTGAAATAACTACTACCTAAAAATATGATTTTTTTTCTTTTTTATGATCCCATATTCAAAACACACTAAAAAAATTGACATTGTTTATCCCCACTTGTACAATAGCTTCCAAAACCGTTAGAATGCAAAATGTATTACTCTGTGGTTTCAAAAATAACTAGTTTCCAAATTTTCATAAAAAATAGTAATATGTGGTTATTTAATTCTCAAAATCCATTTCCATAAGATTATTTGAATAGTCATCACCTATTCCTAACAATGGATACAGTGTGTTCATCTATAGTGCCTTATTTTTTGAACCATACATGGGAATCATGATCTATATTACTAACATCAACTATTTTGTCTCCTAATTTTCCACTGAATGTAGATATGAAAAATATCATGTTTTTTCATTGCATATACTTCATATATTTTATAAAAAATGTCAAAAAATGATTTTCACCTTAGTGGTTGTATGTTCACCATGACGTGTTCAAATAAACAATGATTTTGTTCTCTCTATGGTTTTTCATTGAATACAGATTTTCATAATTAAGGTCACATGATATATCATGGCCTATAAAATTTCCTTGAAGCAAGTTGATTATATTGTCACCATAAATTATTTCAATAAATAATGTGTTTTTATCATTATCAGTTTAATTTTAGTATTTTTTTAATTTTGTTCATTTCACTTATTAGGGATTATAAAAATGACCCCAAAACCATGGTGTGATATGACTGTTGTTAAAAAATGGACCTCCTTGCTCCCATAAACTAATAAATTTTTTAAAAAACATTATAAAATTCGAAAATAGACCTGAATAAACATCCTCAACAATTAATAGAATCTACCTAAGCTGTAATATGAATCTCCACACTTCATTCAATCATTCAAATTCTTATAAATCACTTATTATTTCTATGTTATGTCATCAATGAGCCTCTACATTAATAATTATCATAAATCCTTAGTTTATATGGTGACAATTATTTCTTTTATGATTAAATTATTTTAATCTCATTGTTTTCCTCTTTTAAATTTTCTTTTAATTTTTTTTATTCTTTTGAAGGAAATGTTATCATCAACATTGTTCTCCTTGCTATATATATAATTAATTTTGAAAAAAATCCAATATCAATTAATTGTATTTATAATGTTAAACATTTGCGTTAACTGAAAATAAATACCATACACAAACATTGGTTACAACATGATTGAGATTTTACATGTGAATATAATTTTAGATCACAAACTATATAATTATTCATATATAACACAACAAAAGTTTTAGGATATTATATAAAAAACATTCCAATTAAATCGAAACAGCATACTAAGTTGACTGTAACTCATGAGTCTAATAAATATTTATTTATATTGAAATGAATTATCAATCATATAAATAATAGATTATCCATGAAAAGTAATATCTAATGCAATAATACATGAAGATGATGTTGTTTTTATTGTGTAATTAAAGTATGGATATAACAATGGTGATAAAAAAATATTCACCTAAATTACTGTAATTCAAGAACATTAAAATAAAAATTACATTAATATCCATCAAATTGTATAACAAGTTAATCATAAAGATTTAATCTCAATGTGAAAACTGGAAAACATTTCCTGACATTGAGTTATTAAATATATTTACAATCTTAGATATAAAATTATTTGTGAATTTTTTTACCAATATAATTTATTGAATTAGGATATGAAGATGTCAATACAAAAGAATATTTCATAGTGATCATTGAAAATGTTATACTCACTTCAATTCAACAAATTTTTTCTATGGGGTTTTACAAATATGTTTTTTAACATAAAAACCACAAAATTAAATATATAATTCAATTATATCTTGTGTCATTTTTTACCACATGGGGTTTGAAGTGAGTCTTATATTACTTTCTTTGAGATGTATTACATACAATGATTTTTTTAAATTTTATTTTTTATTAAAAGTGAATTTCATGACTCCTATGGATAGTGAATCACATTGGATCGATTCACATGAATGGTGACTTCTATGAGATCCATTACCATGAAATATTCTTAGTTACTGATTCTATTCTGAATAATTTAAATATAATATTTTATTTAATATATATTATTTATTAAATATTTTTAAATACTATATATGTACGAATATGTTTTTATACGTGTTTGTGGGGGATAAAATGGAAAATATATTTTCCATTTATATCTTTGAATTTTCTCACTCACATTTTATTTTTTACTAACATTACATGTTATGATATTTATATTATCAATAATTTTCTTACTCATTCAATCGAAATTTAATAACTAATATCAAAATGGTTCATAGTATTAGTAGATGTTATGATCATGATTATTTTACATTATATATATATATATTTGTTTCTGTGTGTGTCTAATGATATTTATAAAGATATGCATCTAAAAATAAAATATCTCAATAGTTATAGAAATTTTAATATATTTTTTTGGTTTTACACCCAATTTTGTGTTATACTTTGCCTCTACACATCCTCACACATCTTATGTGGTAGAAATTGGGGTGAAGTCTTCTATCACTTCTATAGATCGGTAATGGGACTGCTATTTAATTATTATTATTATGTATACAAAACATGTTTTCAAATTTTAGTTCATATTTGTGATTTTGTTTTTTTCGGTATGCCTAATCAGGTTACGAGAAAGGGGGAAAATAATATTTTTAATTATGGATATCATATTTAAAATTAGTTATGAGTTAAATTCACCATTGTTATGTTCTACTGTAAGTATTTCTTTTAAAAGTTATTTTTATTTAAGGATGTGTAAATAAAACATATTTTAGTGTTAAGAATTTATAAATAATCATTTCATATGTTAATTTATGAATATATAAGGGAAAATATTTTTTTGGAAAATTTTCTAGTTTCTTTTATTCAAAACATAACTTTATTTTAGTTTTTAATTTAATTTTTATTATTTATAGGATATTTTTCAATTATTTTATTTTTAAATAATTCATTTCAATGATAATTTTTTTGGTATTAGACTATTTGATTAAAAATTTAATTCAATAAAATAAATTCAATGGGAATTTACATTATTTCAATAAATTATAATGATTCCCAAGTTAATATTTTATTGAATACGTGGTTTATATACATTTACATTTGTAATTTTGTATTTATTTTGGTGTGTTATACTATGTATTTTATAATTCTTAATCATGTAATTTGTTTTATATTTCACAAGTTATAGTTATAAAATTAGAAACATATATGATTTCTGTTACATTAAATATCATTTTATTTTTATGTTATATAGTTTCAAATATATATATATATATCTTCTTGTCTTATGTTCTAAAATTTATATAAATGATTTTTGAAATTTTAGGCTAATTCATTTTGAATATCGAGGTAATTCCAATTTTATACACATATAAGTGGACATCATTCATGTTTACGAACATGTAGGATCCCTTTAAAACCCCTTTTATATTTAAGGGTTATCATATATTGATGTACACCTATGTACATTGATTATTGACTATCTTTAAAATCTTACACAAATAATTTTGTGTTTGACGTATTACTGCTTAAGAATATTGAATAATAAAAATGTTAATCCAATAGTTCTATGTGACGAGTTTATATATTTATGACATCAACTCAATAAAATAATTAATTTCGATATTTTATGATCAATATATTTAATTAAGAAACAATTTAGAAAAAATATATTATATGAATTAATGTATAAGAGTTTAGAGTACATGTATCTTTAATGTATTAACAGTTCATGTAATGTTATGTTACATATGTCTTGGTGTTGTCAAAACTCACGAGAGATTTTCCTGAAAAACACGAGTATACATTCATATGTATATATATATATAATAATGTATATGTTTTAAATTATATTTCATATTAACCCTTCCAATGGATATCAACATTTCTCAATGTTTTTCTAAATCTTGAATTTATTCCACGAATTTGAAATAACATGATATATATATATATACATATATATACATATATATGGGATACATTTTTTTCATTTATTTATAATTCTAAGTCATCGTATGTATATACATGATTATATATATATATACACACACTACTAGAACATGGTGTTTTCCCAATGGTACTATAGCAACAGTTTGAAGAAACTGTTGCTATAGTGTAAAAAAAGCAACATTTGCCAACGATTTGTTCAAATCTTTAGCTATGTGTATATATTTCTATGATTTCCCAATGGATTACTAAAACCATTAGGAAAAACTATTTTTTCTATGTTATACCAACAGTTTTGATAAACCATTGGTAAAGAAAATCTTTCCCAATAGTTTTTGAAAACTGTACGGAAAATTTTCCCCCAAATACTCAGTGCCCCAGCTCCTAGTCGGCCCGATTGCAAACCTAATCGAGACCTCCTCCCAATACCCTCTCGGCCGAAAAATATCATCTAGAAGAAAATCCTTCTTCAATCAAAGAAATTTTTATTTCTACACTTCAAATTAGTATGTGTTACCTTAGTTTTAGTATTCTTCCTCTTTTT